>OY720348.1:39723568-40923568 GCA_963082975.1 Labia minor | reverse complement strand
TTAAATCTAACGCTAATGTTCATATGTAGTTCTTGTTATATATTATACATTTACATTGCGTATTAAAATCAATAGAACACTGCCGGGCAAAAAATATTTTTTGATCATCATTATTTTTTTATATTATTCCTTTGTTTGAAAATAAAGTAAAAGATTCGTTAGTGAATTCAAAGATTTTCAAATAGCAATGTTCCGTTCAAATAACTTTTTTTTATTTTTATTCATCTCCCAGCAAGTCATATAATGACCAAAATATGGTCTTTTTTTCCAATGTAACGCTTCTTATCAAAGATGGAATGTGCTTGGCTGTCTATTGAAATCGAATGAATAAACTCCCCATTTCCTCATCCCACCTTCACCTCAACCTTTCCTATCTCTGTTATATATGCATATATCCATTTTCAAGTGAATTCATTTTTTCTCTTTTGGACCAATGAGATTAATTTCTGTTGAATCCTGTCCGTTCATCAGCTGCTTATTAACAAATGACCAAAGCCAACTGATTAATCCCCGGACGAATGAATTCCAGTTTTAATATCGTATTCCAATGATGACCGTGGATAATTGACAAACATCAAAACCTTGAATAAATAAGCCATTGCCCCTTGGATCTACTAACCCTTCCCTCCACACACACCAGTCCTCTCCTCTCACCCCATCACGCTCCCAAAATATGATTGAATGAAGAAGATCCATCAAAACAACACCTGCAATAAAGGCTGCTCCGGCTCTTTACATCTGGGCAAATGTCATTTTAATTTATCAGATGGAACAGCTGGACTTTCAGGAGGCGCAGTCATTAAAAGGAGATTCTCGTTTCATCAAACAAATGCAGGCCAAGAGCATCGGATTCGACATCATTGCTACGCTGACCGCTTCTGGCTGTTTCCCATTCAGGAAGCAATCATCCAATCCCCTCCATCTCTTATCAATCATTTTTGTGTAACATTCCTCATAACATATTGCAACTAGTTATAATTTGTCTTCAATCCTTGAATCAAAATCTTCTATTGAAAGACATTAGATTGCAGATTCCTTAATTATATGATCAATAAACCGAGTTAAAATAAATTATTATAATATATTTCTTATCTTATTATACTAGGAATAATTAAATACTTATTTATATATATATATATTTGTATTTTCGAAGGACTTTTTTTGAAATTCAATAATATTTATAAAGAAAACTCGATCTGTATTGTTTTCAGTCTCTGGAAAAATCATCTTTATTAGTTTTTTCTTAATTTAAAAGAGAAAATTTAAATGGCGTCAGCAACTACGTCAGACAGCACTTCCTTAAATACAAAATATTATAAATATAAATCAAATCAAATTACGAAATATATATCATGTTATATCCACAGGCCATACTTTTCTGTCTTTTATTGCATTAATAGGTACCTTTAGGAGATGTATGTTTTATGACTAGATTTTTTTTAATTTATGTTCTTTTAAATTATTTGAACGGCGGCTAGGCGAACCAGGTATTAATATAACCAGCACAAACCCGATAATAAGTAATAACCTTTTTTAATGACCGAGCGGCGGCTCGGTGTACCAGGTACTATTATTTATTCAAATATTAAAAATTTGATATTATAAACGGTCTATTTTATCAATCTTTAATTAATATTATATTTTTTATAAATCTATATATTAATAAAGAATTCATAATTAAAAAATGTAACCTTTTTTTTTGGAAAATAGATTTTCTTCTGGTTTGTAATAAAAGACTTGCATTCACTTCGAGTAGGAATATTAATCCAATTGTGCCCCTCAAACGAGGGAAACCATCCAAACATTCCGAGAGGGTCCTAAGTGTTTGCCATTCAACCACCCAACTTAATTACAAACGAGCAAGAGCAGGTAAGCTTTAAGTTTACCAAGTTAAATGTACTAATCGGTGGCACTTTCCTTCAAGAATAGCTTGAAGGTTTGATGATGAAATAAAAAATTAATAGATGGTTTGAAAATTTCTCATTCACCCCCAAATAAAATGATAGAGATAAGAAATGTAGATTAAAATATTAACATTATATCAATTTTTAACAGTGAAAATAATATGGTGGAAAATGCATAATGTCGAGAATTTGATGTTTAAAGAAGTTTTGAAGGTCCCTGAGCCATTTTCACTAAGATTGAGAAAAATGTCTGTGTGTGTATATATATATATGTGTGTGTGTGTGTGTGTGTATGTAGAAAAGATTATGCAAAAACGTTTTGAGCTAGAATAATGAAATTTGTCACACGGGCATTATTCAATAAGAAATGTAGCTCTTTCGGAAAAGGACCATTACCTACCAGCCTACCACGTTTTCATTTTTTTCCTCTAAACTGACTGTAAAAATAAAGATTTATGTTTGATAGTTTTTCACATGATTAAAGATTGTATAAAACTGCTATATAAAGAATCTCAGCTTGATTAAATCGCTGAAAGTACCGGAATTAATTTTTTAACACGTAGACTGGCAATCACGCGCCAGCAACAAATGCCAAACACCCGCTGGTTTAATAAATATTATTTATTAATTTTAATTAATAATTTTTAATTAATTAAATTTAATTTAAATATAATATATGTATGTTAATTAATCCAATTCAAATTTGCGAGATAGTCGAGTGGAGACACTCCAGATTTTTTTATTCAAAGATTAATAAGTTTAATGAATAATCCATTGATTGTTTTTTACAATCGAGTAGAGGAGATTCATTTTGAGATATTCACATTTCAGTTTGTGATTTCTTGAACCATTCCCTGTTTATCTTATACCTTGTAAAACGGTTGAAATATAACGGTGTTGATGAGAGGATTAATTTGATAAATATAATTGCAGAAGGGCAGGAAGGGATAATGATGTAACCCAGGATATATGTGTATGGTGGTGTAATCTGAGCTTAAATCCGCTCTTTAGGGAAAGTTGAAGCAGAAATTTTGTTTTTCCCGGGGTGCTGAAAACTATGGTAGAACTGCCTCTGATAGCAAATAATTAGTATTATGATTATTATTATTATTAATATTAGAGTTGTTTTTTTCTATCTCGCCAGAGATAGTATTGCGATCACGAAAATTTTCGATGTCGAGATTTTGATGTTTTTATACGTTTAGAAGGCCCCTGAGTCATTTTTACAAAGACTGAGAAATGAGTCTGTGTGTGTGTGTGTGTGTATGTAGACAAGATTACGCAAAAACGGTTTGAGCTAGAATAATGAAATTTGTCACACGGACATTAATGAAAATTCGTTGTTTTCTAATTTTTACATTTTTTGGCCCCCAATCACGTGCCAGCACGTGACGTGGTGTCATCAACAAAGAACCAAACACGCCAATTAATTATTTAAATTTTAAAATTTTGACTTAAAAATAAAGGTAAAGGTTTTAAATTTAATATGTTAATTAATTAATTTAATTGTATAACTATTCAAAATTCGTAGTTTTCTAATTTTTACATTTTTTAACTCGTTAACCCCCAATCACGCGCCAGCACGTGACGTGGTGTCATCAACAAAAAACCAAACACGCGAATTAATTATTTAAATTTTTAAATTTGGACTTAAAAATGAAGGTAAAGGTTTTAAATTTAAATTTAATATATGTCAATTAATTAATTTAATTGAATAACTATACTATACTGCAAATTTAATTTTTTTTAATTAATGAATTAATTAATCCAATTAAATTATACCTAATTTATAATTTAATTAATTAAATTTAATTTAAATATAATATATGTGTTAATTAATTAATCGAATTCAAATTTGCGAGATAGTCGAGTTGAGACACTCCAGATTTTTTTATTTGATATAGTCTAATTTACTATAAAATTATTGATTTAAGGTCATCTTACTTTGAAAATTAAATGTGTTTTAATAAAAATGTTAAACCTTTGAAAAAAAAAATCCACCAAACCTTTTATTTAATTTAAGATAACGAAAGACGAGTAAATTAGTTGAAATGAAAGAATGTGTGATTTATAGATGGTAAGGTTTGTTGGTTATCTCAAATCGTAGTTGTCAATGATAAATAAGAAAGTGGCTCGGAAACGATTGGCTTAAAGTTTCGCCGAATGGGTTCGCCGCGGACATCCGAGCTGAGTATTTTATAGAACGCGAAGTGAGGCTCAAGGCTACTTCCGCCTCGCTGTAAGTCTGTAAATCAAACAGAAGGGAAGCCGCTTGAACGCCCCTGATAACCAATAAAATCGATGGTGCAAGAGAATTCGCCATCTTTTTTTTTTTAGTGATGAGAAAGAAGCGTGGCAGTGGTTAGGAGAGGGGTAAAGTGAGTGAAAAAACGACTAACACATTCAATTAAAACGCCACTTGAACATCAAGAGTCCGATTGAATGCTGAGTTTTTATCAAGTTTTTTTTTTTTTTTTTTTTTTTTTTTTTGCTAGAAGGTTGCGAAAATTAACTTTTCTATTAATTAACAATTCACATTCTTTGGATTCTTAAAAAAAAGATTGGCATTTTTTACTATCTCGCTAGAGATAGTATTGCGATCATGAAAATTTTCGATGTTGAGATTTTGATGTTTTTATACGTTTTGAAGGTTCCTGAATCATTTTCACTAAGGTTGAGAAAAATGTCTGTGTCTGTGTGTGTGTGTGTATGTGTGTATGTATGTAGACAAGATTACGCAAAAACGGTTTGAGCTAGAATGATGCAATTTGGTACATGGACATTATTCAAAATTCATAGTTTTCTATCAACTTTTGAGAAATGTAGCTCAACCGGAAGAGGGTCATTACCTACAACGTTTTGATTTTTTTTCCTCTAAAGTGACCGTAAAAATAAAAATATATGTTTGATAATTTTTCACATGATTAATAATTGTATAAAACTGCTATATATAGAATTTCAGCTTGATTGAATTGCTGAAAGTACCAGAATTAATTTTTTAACACTGCAAATCTCACGCGCCAACACGTGCCATGGTGCCATCAATAAAAAGCCAAACATGCGCTGGTTTAATATTTATTATTTATAATTAATTAAATTTAATTTAAATATAATATATTATGTTATTTAATCCAATTCAAATTGCGAGATAGTCGAGTGGAGACACTCCAGCTAATTTTACTAGGTAAAAAAAAAATGATATTCCATTTGAAATTCGGACGAACGTCTGTCATTCTTAATAATAAGCAGGAATTGTCCCGGTGTTTGTTATTTTATTTAAAAGAAATAAAAATAATAACATCCTACATCTAATTCAATAATATCTGAATGCTTGATATTTTTAATAAATGTTTAATAATCTTAACTTATACTTACATTGGATCTGACTTTGGACGAATTAATGAAATCGTATAAAAGTTCATAAATTAGAGTACCTTGAAGGATTTGTTTAAAAGATAGGACAATGATAAACTATAATCGAGAGATATACAGGTCTAAATTAGGTTCAGTCTGAATAATCAGAAAGTCATTTTTATAGCCTGATAAGTATTTGATTGAAGGCGCCACTTGGTGAGAGGATAGCGAAGCTGCCTATAGTTTAGGTTTTTTTTCCTAGATAAAAAATATTAAAAATAATTTACATATTCTAATTGTTACATTGGAACGGAGTCAACCCAGCCTCCGGGATCAAAATTGGGAAAGCTACTTGATAGCGCCTCCGATCAAGAAAATCAAGGTAAAGTTTGATAGGACCCGTTCTACTGATCATAGGACACCTGATTAATATAACCGAGTTGATAGGAGTAGTCCTTGCGTAGGATGTACAAAGTCAGAGGTTTTTTTTTTAAGTATTTGAGATTTTCTCTGTAATGTCATTTCACTAGACTAACTTTACCAGAAGTGGATGGACAATTTCATAAGTAGTGGGGAGAGAAGGTTCAAGTTTGTAGTAATTATTGTCCATTCCGACATGTTCAACTTTATCTAGGATTAAGACCCACAACAGAGGAAGTAGAAGTTTATACAGATTCCTCAATATTAATCGGCTTCATATCAATGGACAAGACTATTCAAAGTATGTATAAAAAATTTCACAAACTATTTATTCTTAACCAATATTAACTTATTATATTATTATTATTATTTTAATAATTCACCCCTCAATAATTCGCGCCCTAAGCAGTCGCCAAACTTGTCGACCGCTTTATCCGGCGATGTTTGCTATCCACATAATAATATGTATAATAATTTTTTGGTTATATTTTAAAATTGCTATAAAAATTAACTAATATCTGCTTCATTTAGTATCTGC
The DNA here is from genome assembly GCA_963082975.1 of Labia minor. Taxonomy (NCBI): domain Eukaryota; kingdom Metazoa; phylum Arthropoda; class Insecta; order Dermaptera; family Spongiphoridae; genus Labia; species Labia minor. Next base: position 40,917,352 of record OY720348.1, on the reverse strand, counting down.
TCAATGTTCTAATATAATTTATCTAAATTGTTTCTATATTTGTATAATGATTTTGACGGTATATAGTTTAGAATAGTATAGTATCATGTGATGTCAACACTCTGAAGATAATAACGTTGTAATATTGAAATTAAAATATTGTATTTTATTTATAAATATTATTATAATATATAGTACCTGGTTCTCTGAGCCGCCGCTCGGTACTTTAAAAAAAATATTCCTTATGAACTATGAATATTTAAGATTAATAATAAATAAACGACAAAATATATGAAACAATTTCAAATAATTTAAAAGAACATAAATTAAAAAAACTTAGTCATAAAACACACAGTCCTTAAAGTGAAAATGTATTGAAAGATAGAAAAGTATGGCATGTGGATATAACATAATATATATTCCGTTACAAAATATTATTAAAATAAATATTTTTAATTTTATTTTAATTATAATATTTTGTATTTAAGGAAGGGTTGTCCGGCACCATTTTTTTATTATTAAATTTCTATTTCAAATTAAGAAAAAACTAACAAAGATGATTTTTCCCGAGGCTGAAACCAATACAGATCGATTTTTCTTTATAAATATTATCTATGGTGTGAATTTCAAAGAAATCCTTAGAGCGGTTTAGTATTTCAAAAATACATATATATATATATATTAATCCGTGTCGGTGCCTGTTTGTCTGTCTCATGTAACGTCAAGAGTTTGAGGAGAAAAAAATGTTGAAATATTTAATTTTAAATATTATATTTTATATTTTTTATTATTATAATATTATATACCTATATACCTATATATATTAAGATTATATTAATTAAATATATCATTTATATAAAATGATTATTTTTCTATTATTAATAGATCTTGAATCCACTCTCAATTTTTCCTTTGAATCAGAAAAGGAAAGTAGAAATGCCCATTAATGTGAGTCCAATTACGTGCCAAGGGGAATTTATTCATTAGAGGAAGTTTATCTACCCATCAAAGCGAACTGGCTGAGCGGAAGTGTTGGTTGGTAATGCATCCCCTGATCCAAAAGCCCTGTACATTCTCTCGGCAAAATCCTCGCTCACCTTCTCTAACATCTGCCACAAGTGTCAGAAAATACAGTTTATTAAGTCTCTGATCTCGCTTGGCCCTAAATTAACGAACAAGTTGAACTATTCCAATAAGATACTGCACTGTAAACCACCAAATAAACAACAAAATCCTTCTAGGTATCGTCGTTTATGAAATGAGAGACAAAATTCTGTCATGTTACGGTTATCCCATTTTGAATCAAATCATTCTTCAATTTGTTTTTTTAATTTTTCTTCTACATAAAACAATAAAAAAATATTATAAATATACACGCTTTTTAATTAAAAATGCTCTTAAAAATAAAAAATAAAATATTAATTAAACCTTGAATATTATCCTTTACATATGCCCAATAAAAAAGTGTGGGGTACATATGAACATAAGTTTATATTATTATTTATTTATTATATTATTATATGCGCGTCACGCTTTTTTGTTGGAGATATGTAAAGGATAATATTCAAGGCTTATAGGTATATATTTCTCTTTCTTTATATTTAAATATATCTTTTTAACAAATTTAATTAAATATGCATTGTTATATCCTTCTATATATGATTTTGATGAAGGTTTCACAGAATAGGAACGTTTGGAGGAATGTGTTTGCTGCAGATAAGAACATTCTATTTGATCTATCAAACTACAATAATAGTAATTATTATGAATCAAATTTAAATTAAGTTAAATTAAAAAAATAAAATAGATAATTTTGTTTTGAACTACTTATAATCAATGTTCAATAATAAAAATAAATCCTAATGTGTTCACTGAAAAACGATTTTCGGTTAGTATAATCAAATTAAATGGTATTTAATTATATTATTTGTTTCATTGAATGGTCTTACCTACTTTAATATAATAGAAATGTTTTCTAAGGTTTCTATAAAAGCTCTTAAGTAAAGTTTATAGAAACCGACATTGGAAATGGATTCGCTTTTTAAATTTGCTGATCAAGATTTCCTAGAAACATAGAAATCTAAAAGAAGCCATTTATACTAATTTAGCGGAAGATGAAAAGAATTAAATGGCTTTTGATAATTATTTTAATTCAATTAATATCGAACTATTAATCTGTAATTGATTTTAAAAGTGATTTTTCTGATTTTCATAAAAGCTCAAATACTATATACATTGGTGTTGTTCACTAACATTAATTAAGATTGATGATACCGAGAATTTTTCTTTTTTTAAGTAATATCTCTCTAATTTATTTATTAGGTATATGTTTGGGTAACATAAAACAATTCTTTTATTTGAAGGAGAAAGTAATGGGATTATAAACGAATACTATCAAAAAAGTTTGATAAACTGCAATAATAAATGGTACTAAATTCATAAAAGACAATTTCGACCCTCCCTTTCTATGATAATGTTATAAACTAAGGAGTTAACCAGCTTTTCATCGAGTAACCCAAATTTCTTATCCAATCTGATTACATTCAATATTTTATTTATTGTTAAATAAAGTTATACAAATTTCTTTGAAAATTCAGAACTGTTCAAATTAGGAATATAGTGATATTAAAGTAATTAGATAAAAAAACACAAACTTATTTAATTTAATTAGAAAATTATATTTGAATTCTTTCTTAGTAACTATTTATTAGGGGTTAATATTTTTTATTTTTTATTACTGAACTAGTGAATAAATTGATTTGTCATTTTCAAAAGTGATTGGATGTTTAAATTTCAGGACAGGCTCCGATGATGCATTCAAAATCTTCATTATCAATGACTCGGTAGACATCCTGACGGTAATGGACGAGATCGGCAAGGAACCTGCTGCTACTATGGTTATGAATGCTGGTCATCACAGGAAGGATGCCGATCTCTCCGGAAAGTTCTTCTAATTCTTGGTAATAATCTCCCTGACGACGACCCATCATATGTGCATGTTTCGTGAACAGACCGTCTTCTCTTCGTTGACGCGTGTCTTTTCTTAAGTCAGCTCTCATTTCTGCTTGTGACGGTAAATCATAGGCATGAAACATCCAACTGAGATAAACTCGAGATTGCAAATCGAAGAGCTGGAAGGCACAAACATAATAGGGTAGTCCAATAAAGACCAGAGATGGTTCGTTGATGTAAAACATATGTTTGAACAGTGGTTGGACGTGGTTGTCAATCACTTGGATACCGCATGATTCATCCAAAAACGGGAAACTGTATAAGTATCCTGTCAACAAATAAACAACACAAAACAATGATATTGCAAATTAGAACAATCAACCAATAAATATTGCAAGCAATAATCAATATCAATTTAATTCAGCTAGTGAGAAATTTTGGGCGAGTTTATAGATTGAGAAAAGTTCTACCATATAAATACTCGGAAAGCGTCGCATTTGAGTGTCGTCACTTTCTATAATCATCAAAGTTTTCGTCGAAAATTTACACCTAGTTTTCGTAGTTTACTTCAGTCCTTGCCGCTTTTGAAATACACGTACACACAATTTCTTTTATTAAACTAAATCAACTATACTTTTTTACTTTATTTTCCAAGAAAAGTGTTGAAACAATGTACAAAAATAACATAGAGTAATGTGGGACAGAAAAAAAATGTAGTAGCTGTATTATAATCAGATAAAACGCGGTCAGTACTCGCAAGATAGACTGTGCTATACTTATATGTGCTCGATCAATAGCTTTATTTCGACTTTTTATTATCTTTATTATTTATTTATATTTCTTTTATTAATAATGTAATTGAACTTTATACATTATAATTTAGCAATAATATTGTTAAAATCATGGTGAAAATAGCATATACTTAAGTGATATTAGGGGACTTGTAATGGATTACTTGATTTTTAGTTATTGCGAAAATTCAATTTGTTAGTCGTCGTTTTTAGTTTTTCTGAAACGAATTAACGACGATATCCGAGTATCTACTGAATATTTTAAATGGTTAAATCTATCTTTCGTATCTTTTTGACGAAACTGAACTCGAAAGTTCTTGATCTCAGCTACCACATTCCTCCAATTGTCCGTATATATAACTGAGTTACCCCTTCCAATTCTAACTTTTTCTTTTTTTTTCAAATCTATTTTATATTTTCTGCCCACTGACTTGGTCGGTCCATAGATAGTTTTACTATTTGATTAAACAAGCAAACACACACACAAACTATTAATTACCCTTTCCTCACCAATTTCAGTCAATTAATTGTATCAATTAAAGATAACTGGCCTATGAATATATCTTATTATAGTAGCAAAAATTGTATATATAATAAATTCACCTCCTTAAATTGGTTTATTTAATTGGTGGTTAAATTAATTAGTTGAATTCAATAGTTTATATTATTGATATTAATAATATAAATTAATTAATTAATTGAAATTGTTAAATTGTTTTACAAAAGGGAATTGTTTCTCAAACAATATTATTTATTAAAATTGTGGAATAAAAAACTTAAGAATCGATTTCTTTTTACAGGTAATATTGTAATTAAATATGTAACTAAATTATATTAAAAATGTAAATAAAATTCTTTTTACAGAAAGGAAATTGATTAAGTGATATTCAATCCTAACCTTCTTATATATATATATATATATATATATATATATATATCTTTGTATCTTTTTGAGATATTAAACCGCTCAAAGGATTTTTTTTAAATTCACACCATAGATAATATTTATAAAGAAAAATCGATTTGTATTGGTTTCAGTCTCAGGAAAAATCAACTTTATTAGTATTTTTTTGATTTAAAATATTTTAAAATTTTTTATTTAATTTCGAAAAAAATATTAAAAATATTTATTGTAATAATATTTTATAATTAAATTATTCTTCCACAATAAAAAAAAATATTCATAAACTTAGCAACATAATAAGAGATATTTATGTATTCGTGAGGACCCCAAGTTCTATTCATTTTAATCAGATTGATGCAATGATGCAACATTTAATAATTGAAATAAATAATTAAAAAATTGTATATCAATATTTCATAAAGGGTCGAGCGATAGCTCGGTGTTCTAAGTACTAAACATTTATTTTTCATAAGTGACATTCCCTTTAAAATTGAATATACCTAAATAAAAATCAAATTCGACCTTTTACTTTGTATTATACAATAATTTTTATTTTATTTTTTTTTTTTATGAATTTTTATCAATGTTGATTTACCTTTTTATTATTTGCAATAATTTGATATTATAAAAACAAAATGGCTCAAAAATATGAAATAGAATAATATTTATTTAATCAATGATTCCAGCAATTTGGTTGACTTTTATTTTTTTATTTTTTTATTACTATTCAAACATTTCAACATATTTTAAAAATATTTTATTTTACTTTTTGCTTTCAAGTGAACATAGTAGATTAAATATTTATTATAATAGAAAAACGTTCTATTGATATTTTTTTCTTTCTCTCTCGCTTCTATTATTTATTATGTATTTTAATTCAATTAAACTTAATCTCACTATTTGTCGAATTTTAAAGATTTTAATGAAATACTTGTTTCAATTGAAATTATATATTATGATGATGATGATGATGATTATTATTATTATTGAGAAAGTGGAATTGTTATGGAAAATAATTATAATTGATATTCATGTAAAAAAATATATATATATTTTTTAAAATTGCTATTATATAATTAAAAGTTTATTATTAATCAATAAAAAAAATACTTTATATAAAAAAAAAACTTTTTTAAAAAACCACGTTTTTAACGCACTAAAAAGAAGAAAATAATTTTTCTGAAACCCCATAGGTACTGACATTACAAACAAGAGATATGATTTGAAGAAAATTTTCTATAACGTAAAACGTGGGGCGCAAATAATAATAAATTTTTTAAATGCAATATAATTTCTTTGATTAATTTATTTCAATATCCATGGATTTATATTTTAAGTTTTATATTTTTTACCAGACTTTTTGTAAAAGGGAATATTATTAGTAATCCAACAGAATACTTTTATTAATGTAAATTTTTTTTGGAAAATTAATTCCTTAATATTAAATAAACATCTTCAATTTACACTTTAGAAATTTTATTAACATAAATATTAAATATTTGCTAGAAGTTTTGCAGTAGCAAAATTTAGTTTTAGATTTCTTCAAGTTAAATTTCTTATATTATTTACCAGAATATTGTTAGGATGTCATTTTTTATCAGAATTTTTTAAAAGTGAATATTATTAGTAATCTAAAGGTAATCTTTTCATAAATTAAATTTACCTCTTTTAAAAATTTCGATAAGTTATAAGCTTTACTTTTTGAAGCTAATTAAAATATGAATTCATTTATCCTATTAATTTGTACCTAATAACATTTATTTATAAATTTTTATACGATACAGAATATTTTAGCCATAGTTGCGCCCCACGTTTTACGTTATAGAAAATTTTCTTCAAATCATATCTCTTGTTTGTAATGTCAGTACCTATGGGGTTTCAGAAAAATTATTTTCTTCTTTTTAGTGCGTTAAAAACGTGGTTTTTTAAAAAAGTTTTTTTTTTATATAAAGTATTATTTTCTACTTTTTAGTCTTCATATATTGCAATCGATTTCACTTGACCTATACTACTTTTAAGTTTTTTGATTGACTTTAATAGTCATGAAATACTATTATCCTGAAAGTAATAAATTTAAATTGAATTATAAAGAGAAATTTTTAAATTTGTCATATTTTAATTCTTTATTGCCTAAAACTCATCATAAATTTAAATTTTGTTTTCTAAATTACAGTGCAAAACATTAATATACCTTCTTTCAAATTTATTTACATTTTAAATATTATACATATTATATTATTCTTTTAACGGGTTTTTAACGGTTTTTTTCAAATTTAAATATTTACACTTTTTGTTTTGATTTTCCCATACAAAATTATATTCATTAATTATGCTCTAATTAAACACTTGCAAGCTACGAATGTGTTATTTTATTGTATTGTCATCCAGAATACATTACTCTGAAAAGTTTCAGAGCGATTGGATGACTGGAAGTGGTCGAAATTTCGATTGCAAGATTTGACCCGAACAGATAAATAAACAAACAAACAAACAAGAAAGCAAGCTAAGAAAAACGTGGTAAAATACACTCAGTTAGCAAGAGTGCTAATGATGACTTGGTGAGATGCAGAGAGCAAATGATAGCTGAAAGAAATTGAGGGTGGCGTTTAAGTCGAAAAAAGGTGTGTCGAAACAGGCAACCAATCAGAAGACCCGTTAAGTAAAAATAAGAAGAGGGGAGTTTGAACCTTTTTTCTACCTCCCTATTATATTTTTTCAATATTTTGATTTTATTAATTTTTTATCTCTCTTTGTAAAGACGAAATTATAACTTTAAAATGATTTTAAATGTAATCAATCAAAAGTCAGAAATTATAATTTAAAAAAATCAAAATTCTTCATAAAAAAAAAATGGCTTTTTATTTTTTCTAATACATTTACCGTGTATATAATATATAGAGATTCTTTATTTCATTAGATTGAATATTATTTATTAGTAATTCATTTAATAAATATCTAATCGTTATTTGAAATTTATTTAATTATTATTTTAGAATTTATGATGCTTAATCCAAATTTAATTCGCAGCATGGAACATACGATCAGGACTGTCATTTAGTTGGAGGGGAGCGACCTGAACATTTTTTCAAACTTCTTATTTAAACGGATTTTAATATTTTGATTATTATTATTAATTAATGTATTATATTTGCATCCCGCCTCGTTTTTGTATTAGATATTGTATCAATATTTTTTATATTTAAAATATTTTAAAATTTTTTAATTAATTTCGAAAGAAAATTAAAAATATATTTATACAATTTTTGCTAGTATAATAAAATAAGATCTAATGAAATATATTTATTTTTATCGTCAATTCACAATGTGTCATTTATTATATTATTAATTTGTGAAATGATTACAAATTTTATGTAAAATCCATTCTCTATTCGTTTAGATCAAAAATAATATATTTAATATTTAATATATTGAATATATTTAATACATACTAGAATCAACTCTTGAATATTTTTTTAAACAAGCGGACTATGGACATCTGTATTATTTATTTTTAATGTTTTGACAAAGTCCCTTTTGTTGTTTTCTTCTTTTGTATTATGTATTGAGAAAGGTAAGTTTTGGAAAGGGCCTTTTGTTGTATTATTATTGTTTCTCCTTTTTAAGTTAACAAAATACAAATATTCATTAATTATGCTCTAATTAAACACTTGCAAGCTACGAATGTGTTATTTTATTGTATTGTCATCCAGAATACATAACTCTGAAAAGTTTCAGAGCGATTGGATGACTGGAAGTGGTCGAAATTTCGATTGCAAGATTTGACGCGAACAGATAAACAAACAAGAAAGCAAGCTAAGAAAAACGTGGTAAAAACATTACTATTTTAAAATATTCATAAATATATCTGACCAGGGTAGCAATTTAGGACTCCACCGAGCTTGAGATTGAGGGTTCGAACCTCAAGGAAATAAACTAAGTATGAGTATTTTCCAGAATTTCAAAACGGTTTAAGTAAGAGATTACCCACTCATTCAATGCAAAATCCCAACATTAGGACCTGGTCACACAGACTAAAACCCATAATTTCAAAATTTCTCTCCTTAAAAAACTCTCTTGAAAATGACCACAAATTGGGAGCCGAAACGTCGAGACTCAAATCCCACAATAAAATATAAAAATAACTCTGAAATAATTTCTCATTAATAACATACCCTATTTATAGTACCTGGTCATTAAAAAAATTTATTCCTTATGAACTATGAATATTTAAGATTAAGATTATTATTTAAAATAAATAAACAACAAAATATACGAAACAATTTCAAATAATTTAAAAGGACATAAATTAAAAACAGATAGTCATAAAACATACATCCCTTAAACGTACGTATTAATGCACTGAAAGACAAGAATGTATGCCCTGTGGATATAACATAATATATATTTATTTATTTAATATTTAATTTAATTACAAAATATTATTAAAATAAATATTTTACATTTTACTTTATTTATAATATTTTGTATTTAAGAAAGCGCTATCCGGCGTTTTTTGTTATTATTAAAATTCCTATTTTAAATTAAGAAAAACTAACAAAGATGATTTTTCCTGAAACCTATACAGATCGATTTTTCTTTATAAATATTATCTATGGTGTGATTTCAAAAAAAAAACCTTAGAGCGGTTTAATAATTTAAAAATACACATATATATATATATATACAATTTTTGCTAGTATAATAAGTTAAGATATGCTTATTACTATTAAATTAAACATTTTTTTTTAATATGTAGTACAAATAATATTATACAAATTTCTAATATAAATTAATTGCTTCTAAGTTCTATGATTAATTAATTATGATCTATATGAAAAATCCCCTGCTGTATAGAATCCCTCCCTGTTCAGTTCAATGGACGATAAACAAATTTTCCACTCATTAGACTTAACAGCGCAACGAACGTTCAATTTTATCACCCGTTAGCTGTGGTTGATTAAGGAAAACACATTTTGATCAGTGAACATTCATTTGCATTGATCTATGAATAAAGCTTTCTATTGCCACATGCATATCCACCCACCACCCACCAACTCCCCCTCCACCCATCCACTTCTAACCCTGGTAGATTGGATTTCCATCAATTCCACTATTTCGGATACTTCTTTCAAATTGAAATTAATAAGGCTAGACTAGGATTTGATTAGCAAATTGGAATAATTACAGTGAATCAATTACATTTTCCAAGATATAATAAAATGTTAAAATGAAATTTATATAGTTAATAATTTATTTTACAATAATATTTAGAAAATAGATCTTCTAATATAGAAAACAATACAAAGAATGGAAAATTAAAATATTTTTTATATTGTATATATATATATATATATTGTAATAATATTAAAATTATCTTTTCTGGTATGTAGAACGTTTAACATTAAATATTTCTGTAGAATTTAATTTTATCCTTCTTTAGTTTTAAATTTTACTTTATATTTGATTTTTTCAATGATTTATATATAATATGTTAAAATTTAAACTTACAAAATACAATAAAATATTTAAAATATAAAAAAAATATAATAAGATTAAATTTTAATAAAACCCGTGGTGAAGTTTTAAGTTTATTGATATATATTTACTTTATGCGCATTTCGACTATTATGCCATCAGGATTGGAGAAGAAGAAAATTGATTTATTATTTTTATTTAAATACTTTTACAGGACACATTTTAATAGTGGCTTCGCATTCTATGAAAAGTCATCTTCTATTTGCTTGTGTCTTTTTTTTTAATTTAAGTGATGGTCTTTCTTCATATTAATAGCAGCAATAGATAGACTAATTGAAAAATTTCACTAGGCTATGTATATTAAAAAATTAAACTTAAAAAAATATAAAACTTAATAGGATTAAAGATTAATCAATCACTTGGTGAAGTTTCAAATTGATTGATATATTATGCTTTATGCGCATTTCAACTATTATACCATCAGGATTTGAGAAAAAGAAAATTTTTTGATGATGGATGGAAGTTTCATATTTTTTTATTTAATGAAGAAATTAAAACATTAAATTAAAAAAAAAAAGAAATAAGCAAATAGATAGAATAAATATTTTAATAAGTTGTTTATTTCTAACAGACATATATATATATAATTAATTTGAAGTTTATTTAATAAAATAGCTTTCTTAAAATTGGATTAGCATCCACCAACAACATGACTTTTCCTAGAATGTGAAGCCACTATTAAAATTTGTCATGCATAAGTATTTAAATAAAAATAATAAATAAATTAAAATCTATCTAGAGAATTTTAATAAAATTCAATATTGTCAGATATATTTCGTAGAAAATCCTACCACAAAATCATTAAAGTTTACTAATTTTAATGGAAAAGAATTTTAATTAATATTTTAATAAGTTGTTTATTTCTAACATACAAATATATATATATATATATATATATATATATATATATAAAATTAATTTGAAGTTTATTTAATAAAATAGCTTTATTAAAATAGGATTAGCATTCACCAACAACATCGTAGGGTTGATGTGATTTCTCCCAGTCGAATGAATAAAATTTATATATATATATATATATATTTGAGTAATTATTCAGGTAAATGCATTTTCATGGACAAGGGCAATTACTTTACCAGTGGGTTGCTTTTGCAATTCCAAATAAACTTTTCTTATGAAATTTTACTGGGCATCTTATACTTTTCGAGGTAAAAATTATTAAAATTTGCGTTTGACAGATTAGTTGTGAACATCGAAATGTGCCATTAAGGAATGTATAGGAAAGTTTTTTTTTTTATAAGTTATAAGTTATAACTTATAATAAGCGGGAGTGTCCTCCCCTAGACTTTCCCGCATATAAATATGTATAAAGAGTTGTGAATGAATATTTAGAATGTAATAAAGTGCTACTTCCGGTTAACTGATATTTTAAATGTAAAAAAAAAACAGATATGGATATAATATAAATATTTTTAATTTTATTTTATTTATAATATATAAGGGCTGGCTATGACGTCATGAAGTGCGGGGTGACGTCATATAATTTTAAATTAAGAAAAAACTAATGAAGATGATTTTTCTCGAGGATAAATCCAATATAAAGTGCATAACACGTGGAGATATGTCCTCACGTGAAATTTGATATGGAAATAACCCTTCACTTCCTCTCTTCGATCGGCAATACTAGCACTTCCGGTTTCCGGATTTGCACCAAAAGTTGATCAATTCATCCTACTGATGTATTAAGTAAATATACCAAATTTCATCAAAATCCGTTGAGCCGTTCAGGCTGTACACATTTATACGGACGGACAGACATCATGCTAAAAATACATTTTTCTGTTAAGAAAATGCATGATTCGTGGAGATATGTACCTAAAAATATCCATAGGTGAAATTTGGTGTGAAAACAATACCTCCCTTACTATCGTCGGTCGGTAAAAAAGAAACGCTACTTGTATAGGTAAAATGTCACTTCCGGTAGTTAGATCATGATGAAATTTGGTATCTCAATTTTTTTCATATTTTTAAATCTATATACAAAATATGAAGCAAATATCTCGAAGCAAACTGGTACTTTACTTGAAAGGTAAACGCAACCATTGTAGGTAAAGTACCACTTCCGGTTAACCGATCTTGACAAAATTTTGATAGAAATCTACAAACTGTGAATAATATCGGTGTACAAAATTTCGAAGTTCTAGCTTGATTAGTTTTTGAGTAAATTTGCTTACAGACATTACATACATACATACATACATACATACATACATACATACATACATACATACATACATACACACACACAGACATAATTCCAAAAATGGAATTTTCCGACTCAGGGAGGTCTAAAACGTCAAGATCTATCAAAATCTCGAAGTCGAAATTTTTGACGATTCCAATACTTCCCTTATACGAAGTATGCGGGAAAGTAAAAATCGAAAATTAATGGCGCACTCTGGTGGTCAATTGATAAAACATGGAAGCTAAATATAATATTAATGGATTTATATGCAAATTTTAATAATTTTTATCTCGAAAACTATAATATTCCTAGAAAAATTTCATAAGAAAAGTTTATTTGGAATTGCAAAAGCAACCCACTGGTAAAGTAATTGTCCTTGTCCATGAAAATGCATTTATCTGAATAATTACCTATATTTATTATCCCAAAGTAAATTAACAATTGGACAAATGGAAAATGAAAAAGGAAGGGGTTAGATAGTCGATATCGAAAGAGATGAGGTTGATGTGGGTATGGGAGGAAATGCTCTCCTAATGAATCCTCCTTCCTGATTGAAATCCATTTCTAGAACAACACAGCTTAATTACAAACGTTCATTACTTTTAATCAGCCTTGTGATAATCTTTAATAAACGAATTAGATTTTTTTCGAGGGGAAGAAATGCTGACAAAGAAACCAGGTGGACTCCCAAATGCTTGCCTTCAATTTTTAATTTTCTTAATAAACAACAGGAATAGAAATGGTGAAATCAATAAGTATGTTATATTACTAGAGAGATCCAAAATATATAATTATAATTTTTATAATATATATACTACAATATAATATAATATAATAATATATTATTCATCAGTAGTAACAATTACTTTTAAATTTTTATGAAATTTTTTTTTTTTTTCTAACAGCCCATTATTTCTCATTTTTGAAAAAAGATATTGTATAAAATTAATAGTTTTAACAGTAGGTAATAGTTTATAAACATTTTAATAAGTTAAACTAAAATTAAACTTAAAAAATATAAAGGTATAATTTTTTTATTAATGTCTAAAAAATATAATAAATATCTCAATTGGAAAAAGTGTAACTTTGAAAATGGATTGAAGTAATTTTAAGTTATTTTTTTTTTTATTAATTATCAATATTATCGAATATCAAATATAAATCACAATTCTTTTATTTTTATTTTAACTTAAAAATTAATATGAAATAGAACTAGCAAATTATTTTATTATTATTCTGTATTTGAATTCAAATTAATTAGAGTAATCGTATTTGTTGTTGAACTTTGTTGATGTTTGAAGTTTATTGATTTTACTTTATGCGCTTTCGGTTAGTTATTCTATCATCAGAAGTTGAAAAGAAGGAAGCTTCTGATGATGGCGTAAAAAAAGAGAAATGCGCATAAAGTATATATATACTTCTGATGATTGCATAAAACAAGCGAAATGAGTAAATATATATAAAAAACCACCATCAGAAATTGAAAAGAATAAAGATTCTGATGAGAGGGTAATAAACCGAAAGCGCATAAATTAAAATCAATAAATTTGAAACTTTAACGAGTTTTTAATAAAAAAAATATTCTCTCTTATTAAGTTTTATTTATATTTTTAGGTTTATATAACATATTGTATTTCCAAATAATTTCTCCAACAGCTAAGTCCCTGGTAGCCATTTTAATTATCTCTCAATATTAATTATAATTATATTATGGACCGAGGAAGGTCAGAAGCTCATCCGTCAATTATTATCTATACAAATCCATGAAAATAACTTGTTCAAAATAACACAAATACATTTTCTCCAATTAATTAATATTTGAATTCAAATACAGAATAATAATAAAATAATTTGCTTATTCTCTATTTCATATTAATTTTTAAGTTAAAATTAAAATAAAATAATTGTTAATTGTTTTTTTTTTTGTGATATTCGATAATATTGATAATTATTAAAAAAAAAATCTTAAAATTACTAGCAAATCCATTTGTAAATTGATACATTTTCCTATTTAGATTTTTAATATATTTTTTCATAAAACTAAGGAAACTAATAAATAAATAAATCATTAAATAAAATGAATAATAATAAAATAATTTGTTCATTCTATTAATTAATTATTAATTATTATTCTATTAATTTGTAAGTTAAAATTTTGTGAATTGAAAATTATACTATAATCCATTTGCAAAGTTATACTTTATTTATTTAGATTTTTATTATATTTTCTCAAAAAAAAAAAAAAAAAAAAACTAAACAAATAAATAATTATGTAATTCTCTAGAAAATATAAAAATTATGTGAACATAAAATTCAAAATTTCTCTAAAAGTTTATTTTATTTTAAAATTTTTCTATTTTTCTATATGATTACTTAAAATTCAAAAATTAATTTTTACCTGTGCAATAGAAAATAACATCAACCTCGGCCGTTTCGTTGTTGACGAACTCGACGACATTTCCTTCCACTTTTAAGACATCCGGACGTTGCTCAACATTGCTTGGGAACTCCGTGTCAATCGGTTCAGGCAGGTGATGGCTCATGAGCACCTGGGGTCCACACGTACCAAAACAGACAAAGAAACGAATCAGAAATTGGAGTTCGTACGTGACTGATTAAACGCACTGTGCAAAGAAATCCTTCCACATATTCTTGGATTTGTTCAGGGATTGGAAAACAAACAAAATGCGATTAGGGGTTTTTAGAGAAAACGATTTTGACACTCGATTACAGAATAGTTGACAAAGAAAACGAATTCTTCAAAAAAAAATCCTCTTCTTTTTTATTTATCTATTTTTATTTTATATCTTTAGCTATTTATTTATAAAAGTAAGTGGTAATTGTTTAGTCTAACCGATGTATCATGAATTTGGATAAAAAACTTTACCAGTGGATTCTTTTTTTGATTCAATATTCCTTATGCAATTTACCAGATAAAAATTATTAAAGTTTGCATATAAATACATTGATATTCTATTTAGCTACCATGTTTTATTATTTGAGCACCAGGGGCTCTACTAGTTTTCGGGTTTTTACAATCTCGCCAGAGATAGTATTGCGATCACGAAAATTTTCGATGTCGAGATTTTGATGTTTTTATACGTTTTGAAGGTTCCTGAACCATTTTCACTAAAGTTGAGATTTAAGGTAGAATAATGAAATTTGGTATACAAAATTCTCGTAGTTTTCTATCAACTTTTGAGAAATGAAGCTCAACCGGAATAGGGTCATTATCTACCACGTTTTGATTTTTTAACTATAAGTTTAATTTTTTTTCCTCTAAAGTGACCGTAAAAATAAAAATATATGTTTGATAGTTTTTCACATGATTAAAAATTGTATAAAACTGCTATATATATGGAATTTCAGCTTGATTGAATCGTTGAAAGTACCGGAATTAATTTTATAACACGTTGACTGCAAATCACGCATCAGCACGTGATGTGGTGCCATCAACAAAGAGCCAAACACGCGTTGGTTTAATAAATATTATTTATTAATTTTAAAAAATTTATAATTTATAATTAATTAATTTTAATATAAATATAATATATGATATAATATATGTTATTTAATCCAATTCAAATTTGCAGAATATTCGAGTGGAGACACTTCAGATTTTTTTCAGTTCGGATTAGATATAAATTAAATAAAAATTAATTAATTAAATAATTTTCCTATATCCAAACCGATCTGATAAAAACAGAAAATTTTGAGTAAATGATTAATTAGTGAATTATTAAATAAAACATTATTAAATGGCTGCTCATTCTTAACTAGATTATATGCAAAATTTAATAATTTTTATTTCGTAAACTAGAAGCGACAGTCACATACTGTTTAAGGAAAGTTTCTATGGAATTAAAAAGTAATCCACTGGTAAAGTTTAATCCAAATCCATGATACATCGGTTGGACCAGTGGTCTTCAATTTTTCTGGACCCTATAGAATTAATATTAATCTTAAATTAATACTTAAAAAAATTCTTTATATTCGAGCTATACGGTATTTTACTTTCATTATTATAACAAAGAATGATAATTCAAAAATACAAAACTAAGGAAAAAATAACCATAGTCATGGAACCCGTCGTAGGCCACTTTAGAAATGCATCATAACTCCATTAGAAAATAAATATAATAAAAGCGTAATGATCTATCCGGTCAGAAAAATGTTATCGTGTTATCGCGGGCCAAATGTGGCTCGCGGGCCTAAGTTTGCAGATTTCTATTCTAGGTTATTGATTTTCTTTCTAACAACCATCCTATAAATATAATTTAATGTTCTCTCTTCTCATTGTAAAGTAATTTAAATATATTTTTTTTTTGTTTCAATTAAATTGTTGATTTATAGTTAAAGTAAAAATAAATTATTATAGTGTACTCGAGAGAATTTTAATTTAAATATTTTTTTAATCTTTATGAATCTCGGAATATATAAATTACATGTAAACGATCACACACCTAAGTAGAGATATTATCAAGAACACCTATATTTTTTAAAACTACCCCTTCTCCATTATATTTCATAAACGTTATTCTATATATATATATATATATTCATAAAACAAGTTTCGTATAAATATGTATATTAGTATAAACATTATATGAAATACAAGTAGGTAGGATAAACAAAATAATAAGTTAAATTATAGATATTAATCCCAATATTAGAAAGTTTCAAAGTTTGAGAGTTGTTGAAAAATAAAAATTAGGGTATTAAATATCAATAAAACCATTTGTAATTTGCGTATAAGCAGATAGATAGATTGACTATAGCTTAAAGTTTTACACTCTTGTGTATCATAAAAAAATTAAGATTAAAAAATTCGATATATATATTATATATATATAAAATAATAAATACAAATGTAATATTGATATCATCAAAATTATTTTATTCTTATTTATGCGTGATCGACAGTTTCTTATTTTTTTTTTTTTAATCTAAAAATTGTTGTTCTGTTTTTTCTTATCCTTCAAAAGATAGTTGTTTTTTAGGTTTTTAAGTCAGTCTCTCTTCAAAAAAAAATAATGTTTTTTTAACTAGCTTTCGAATTCATACTGCGTGATCGACTTCGAAAGATCTGCGATCGACCTTTCACTCAGTCTAAATTATTCATATATAAAATTAAATCTTCTTAAAAAAAGTAATAAAATAAATAAAATTAATAAATTATAAATGATAAAATTTTTAATTAAATGTATATTTTTTCAGAGGAATTTTATCAACAAATTTCTAATGGAGTTTGAAGAAGATAAAAATATAAAAATAAAAGAACAAAAGTAGTTTTATAAATAATAAAATTGTTTAAAATAGTTTAGTTTTAATCTATTTATTGAAAGAAATTAAAATTAAAGGAAATATACTTCTCTTGAATTAGAACAACAAAATATAATTTTATTTTTTTTTATTTACATCATAATAATAAACATAAATATATATTCGTTTTCATAGCAACGCTACAGGTGGCAATTAGTCGTACTTAACACCCCCACTCGACTCATTGCCGGAGAATCCCAAAAAATTTTTGAAATCTTGAAATTTACTTCCTCCAAGCGGTTTTGTCAATATATCTGCGATCATTTTTTGACTTTCACAATATTCAATTTTTATTATTTTTTGGATAATTAAATCTTTTATAAAATGATGTCTCACATCAATATGCTTGGTCCTCGGTTGAATTTTTTCATTTGATGCCAATTTTATGCAACTTTGGTTATCTTCATATATAATGACTGGAAGTGTAACTTTAATTTCAAAATCTTTTAGAAGTTCTATGTTCCATAGAATATCTTGGCATGCTTGTGAAAGAGCAATATACTCAGCTTCAGTTGAAGACAAAGCAACAATATTTTGTCTTTTACTGGACCAATTGATAATATTTTGATTTAGCTTCAGGATAAAGCCACTTGTTGACTTCCTGTCTTCATTGTTTCCTGCCCAATCTGCATCGACGTATGCAGTTAATTTCAATTCTTCATTTTCTTTAATTTCAGATATTTCTAAATTTAAATTCTTCGAGCCATTTAAATATCTTAAAATTCTTTTGATTGCCATCCAATCCTTTTTTCTTGGATTTGACACTTTTCTACTTAACACTCCTATAGCAAAAGAAATATCCGGTCTTGTGGTTGTAGATAAGTATAGAAGTCCCCCCACTGCTTCTCGATACATATCATTATCTGAAAATAATTCTTCATTTTCTTCATCAGTTAGATGATCTATATTCATGGGCGTAGACGTACTTTTCGATTCTTTCATTTCATATTTTTCTAAAATCATTTCTATTTTATTTTTCTGGTTTAAATAAAAATTATTTCCTTTCCTTATCACTTGAATTCCTAAATAAGATGATATTTCTCCTAAATCCTTTGTTTCAAAATCCTTGTTTAAAATTTCTTTAAAATAATCTAATGTTTCAGGATTTGTATATGCTAAAAGTAAATCATCAACATAAACCAGAAAATATATCCATTCTCCATCTTTCTTCTTTTTATATAAACAATTATCCGCTTTTCCTCGTATAAAACCATTTTTTAATAAAGTTTGATTAATTTTAATATTCCAACTTCGAGCTGACTGTTTCAATCCATATAAAGATTTCACCAATTTACAAACTTTTCCTTTATTCTTTTCATCTTCACAACCTTCTGGTTGCTTCATATAAATTTCTTCTTCAATTTCTCCGTTCAAAAATGCTGTTTTTACGTCAAATTGTCGTACTTTCATATTCTTCGTACTTGCAATTGCTAAAAATGTTCTAAATGTATTCTGTTTCACAACAGGTGCAAATGTTTCGTTATAATCTTGACCAAATTTTTGAGAATAACCTTTGACAACAAGACGGGCTTTAAATTTTTCAATTTCTCCTTCGGAATTTCTTTTCAGTTTAAAAACCCATTTATTTCCAATTGCTGTCTTTCCTTGAGGCAAATCTATTAATTCCCAGGTCTTATTATTTTTTAGAGAAATCAATTCTTCTGAAACAGCTTCTAACCAATATTTTCTTTCATTTTCAGGTAATTGAATCATTTCCTTCCAAGAATTTGGTTGGCTAGTTTCAAAATTTATATCTTCGACAACATATGCCAATCTTTCAGGAGGAATTCCTTTTGTCTCTCTGGATGATCTTCTTACTTCACTTTTTACTTTTTCCTTACTATTTTCTTCAAATTCATCTTCATTATTTTCTTCATTTCTATAAATTTCTCTTTTCTTCTGTGGATCAGAAAAAATTGATTCATCAAATATTACATCACAGCTTGTCACTATTCTATTAGTTATAGGATTCCATAATCGATATCCATTTTCTGTGTAACCAATCATATATAATTTTTCATTAATTTTATCAAATTTATTTCTTTTAAACTTTTGTATATAACAATATGCAACACATCCAAATATTCTTAAAATTTTTATATTAGGCTTAAATCCATACCATAGTTCGGCTGGAGTTTTATTAATTAAATTACTCGTTGGACTTCTATTTAGTAAATATGCAGCCGTTTTTATAGCTTCACTCCAAAATATTTTAGACAAATTACTTCCCAATATCATAGAACGAGCTTTCTCAACAAGGGATCTATTTAACCTTTCTGCTTTACCGTTCTGTTGAGGAGTATAAGGAGAAGTAAAACTTATATTAATCCCACTTTCTAAACAGAAGTTTTTAAATGAACGTGATGAATATTCTCCCCCATTATCACATTTAAGACAATGTATTTTAAAATTAAATTTGCTTTCTACAAAAGACTTGTATTGTTTAAAAGATTTTTCAGTTTCAGATTTATCCTTAAGGATATAAACAATTGTAAAATTCGTAAAATCATCTAGGAATGTCAAAAAATATTTACCTCCGTCTAAAGAAATCGGATTTATTGGGCCACAAATATCTGAGTGGATTATTTCTAGAGGTCTTTCCGCCTTTGGAGGAGATCCTTTATGGGATTCTTTTACTTGCTTACCCTGAACACAAATTTCACAAAATTTTTGAACATCCTTCGATAATTTTTCATGTCCATGTACCATTTTATATTTAGATAATTTTTCTAAGCCGGATCTTCCAATGTGACCAAATCTTCTATGCCAAATATCTTCAATAATCGATGATTGACAAATTCCTGCCTCGGATTCCATCATTTCTTGAAGTCTTAAAGAGACACGATATAATTTTTTATGATTAATATCTGAAGCAAATAATAAATTATTTCCATTATATATTTTAGCTTGTTCAAAATAAATAAACATAAATATATATTCGTTTTCATAGCAACGCTACAGGTGGCAATTAGTCGTACTTAACACTATTTAGGGTAATGGGTAGATCATTCCTGTGAAGATGTGATCTACTTCAGGGACTAGCACCCCTGCCCTTACGTGAGCTTATGGCTCCATCATCGACCCTTTTCACCCTTTTCCATGTAGAAATGATAGAGATGGATAGGTGATTAAGTTCCCAATTTTATAATTAAAAGAAAATATGTTTTGAAAATAAAATTGGCAATGGATAAGTAAACATAGAAAGCTAAATTATCTTTTAATTATTAAGAATCTTATAAAGTATAAATCCAACCCTAATTACTAAATAATTTATAAATACTCTATTTAAATTAAGTACTAGTTGAAACATTTTAATAAGTTATGTAAACTAAAATTAAACTTAAAAATTCAATATAACTTTGTTGAGACAGATATGATGATGGTGTAATAAACTGAAATGCGCATAAAGATTATATATATATATATATATATAAATTTATTAGTTTAAGTTTTCGTTTAAGTTTTTATTATTATGAAAAATTATTTCCTGGTTATTTGTACATTTAATCGAGAGATTTGAATCTGGACAATTCGGTGCCCATTTCGGCGCCAGTTTCAAAATAATTTTTATTTAGGAGGAAAGTTTTTGATATCTTGGGTCGTCCTGTCCAAGAATCGATGTTGGGATTTTGGGTTAAACGGGTGAACAGAAAGTTCAAAATCCCAATATCGACTCTTGATCACACAAACTACGACCCAGAATCTCAAAAAAAATTCCGTCCTAAATAAAAATTATTATGGAAATGCCGTCAATATACGCCGACTGAATCGTCCAGATACTAATCTCTTAATTAAATGTAAAAATAACCAAGAAATAATTTGATATAATATATAAATATTTATTCTTATATATATAATATAATTTTTAAGTATTTATATATTGTATAAATATATATAGTATAGTACTTCTTATTATAGACGTAAATTAAAAATCACTAGTAATGGATTGCCCCTCTAGTGACTGATTCGAGAACGAACCTTCCCTTTCGGTCGCATCCGGTACTATTTTTTTATATTGTTATGAGAAACCATTATATATAAACTTTCTTATTATATTTTTTTAATAAATTCTTTGTATTATACGTTTTTTTATGTTTATTTGTATTTTTTTTACTTTATTTATTAATTAGGTAATCCCGGATTCAATATTGTAAAACTTTATATGTATTTATTAATTTATTTAATTTTTGTTTATAAATATTATATTTATTATTATTATTAGAATTAATTATATATATCACTCAAAAGGGGCTATAGAATTTCAGATTCCCGTGTTTGTACAAAAAAGGAATTAAAATAGAGTAGTGGAATGTAGAACCAAACAACTGAATTAAGAATGATAACAATAAATAAATATAAAATTTTAATTTTTTTTATTTTTATTATCTTGTCAATATTTTTCAAACAAGCCATTAGTACATGATTTTTTTTTATCAATTAATATAAAAATTCATAAACATTGATTTTTTTGTTTATTTTTATTTTTTTTTTTTTTTGGAACAAAACAACATTATCAATGATTATTTTTATATTTTAATAAAAGTCAAAAGCTTAAACAACAAAACAACATTTGTTCACAAAAAAAAAAAAAAAAAAAAAAAAAAATGGATTTATCGATTTTGAAATTTGATTACTTATAAAATCTTTAGTTAATTTGATTGTAAATCAATAATTTCTATATATAGATAACAAATAGAAATAAATCTTGTTCTATTTATATATATATATAAATATATATGTCGGTTTAGATTTTCGTGAATGTTATTTTCAAGAGGTTATTTAGATGGGAAATTTTTTTGGGATTCTGGATCTTTACAGCTCTACAGCAACGCAGGGAATACAAAACAACCGAACCTATCAATCCAAAATCCCGATATCGACTCTTGGTCACACAGACTAAAACCCATAATCCCAAAAAAAATTTCCCACCTTAATAACCTCTTGAAAATGGCGCCAAAATAGATACCGAAACGTCGACGAAACAATCTCACACAAATACGTGATTATATCCCGGATAAATCTGATAATAATATTATATATATACTACAAATATATATAAAAAAGTAATGATTTAAATATAATACAATATAATACTATAACCAAAATGAAATGATGATACTCTATTAAAAATAAAAGGTGATATTTGATACAAGACCAGGTATTGAATTCAATTGATAATGGATTGCTAGGTTTTTTCTATATTGGAAATAAAAAAATATTTTTTAAATATTCCAATTTGTTTCCTGTAATTATTCATCCGACATGATTTCCTTTTTAATCAAAAATAATTAAAATCGAGTTTCGAAATATCGTACGCCGGTCTCTCTGCTGTCCATCATATGGCAAAGATTTCCCCTACCTCTTTGAGAATTCATTAATGAGACCAATATTTTAAAGAGGATATACCACTACAAAACAAAAAGACTTCATCAAATGTTCGGTAACAATTTTTCCAATTGGAAATATAATAAGTAAGAATAATTGATTTTAAAAAAAATAGAATAATTATATAGAACAGTCACCCAGTCATGGATTTGAATAAAACTTTACCAGTGTGTTCCTTTTTTAATTCCAAATAAACTTTTCTTATGCAATTTTTGCTGGTCTCTTCTAGTCTACGAGATAAAAATTATTAAAGTTTACCTGATTAGCTTATTATGATCCTCGAAATATGAAGTAATGTTTTATTGACTAATTCACTAATTATTCACTTCTTCTTAACACACTATGAGCGGGGCGGGTATTTGTACCCGTTGCGGGGACTGCCACTTATAAGCGGGGCGGGTATTTATACCCGTTGCCACTTATATGAGGGATATATATTAGTTATCGTTTAAAATAAGTAATTTTAAGTGACACAAGGGAAAATATATATTATATAAGTGGGACAACGGGTATTTATTTTACTTATTACTTAAATAATTTTTCTATATCCAAACTGAACCGATAATTAACAAACTATGAGCGGGGCGGGTATTTGTACCCGTTGCTACGCCACCTTTCACCCTGTGGCACCTTCATTTTTTTCTTAATAATAATAATAATTAATATTAAAAAATTCATTTTTTTTTTACTATTTCAATTCAATATCTAATGACCAAAAAAGAATGAAATTATTGAAAGCAAAAACCTATAAATTTGTCTAACCATTTTTTTTTCTTAATAATTAATTGTCTCTTTGATTAACTCATTTGAAATTTAAAACAGAAAGTAACGGAATAAAATATTATTAATTATTTTTTTTTAATAAAAAAAAACAAAAACCTCTTAACTTTTGTACGTCTTCAGCAAGGACAACGCCTATCAAGCCGGTTATATCAATTACGTGACCTATGATCAGTAGAACGGGTTCTATCAATCTTTACCTTGATTTTCTTGATCGGAGGCGCTACTTTTTATCAAGTAGATTCCCAATTTTGATCCCGGAGGGTGGAATGACTCCGTCCCATAGACCCCAGCTAAAAAAAATTCACTTACCAGTCCCGGGACTTGAACTTGGGACCACGTGAATATGAACCAGCTACGCCACCTTTCACCCTGTGGCACCTTCATTTTTTTCTTAATAATAATAATAATTAATATTAAAAAATTCATTTTTTTTTACTATTTCAATTCAATATCTAATGACTAAAAAAGAATGAAATTATTGAAAGCAAAAACCAATAAATTTGTCTAACCATTTTTTTTTCTTAATAATTAATTGTCTCTTTGATTAACTCATTTGAAAATATTGATTGATTTCACAAAAAGTAAAAAAGTTGTAATACTTTTCTATATATATATATATATTGTATATGTACTTACTATATACTAATAATATGAATAAAAAAATAGAATTGAATAAATAAGATATTCAGATATTAAATTTTAAAAAGGATTAGGAAGTACTTATCTTTTTACGACTTATTTTTATCTTTAAACATAAATTGTTAAACAAATCTAATGCCAAAAGAAAGAAGTAAAATAAAAAAAATAAAATAAAATAAAATAAAAAATTGCATTATTTAAAATACTTTTAAAAAGTGTTATCTCTTTCTCGTACATATTATTTCATTTTATGCAAATTTTTTTTTATCCTTTTTTTTTAAATGAACGTTCGCTTTTCCTTTGTAAGTATAATAACTAAGCCAGATATGTTTGATTAAATTAAAATTGAAATGGTTATTAAATTTTATATATAAAGTAGCCCGTTAAATATAATTAAGTGATATTTGATTAACCAGAAATCAGTTTAAATAGATAAAAATCGTGAATATATATATATATATATATATATATATATTATAAATCACAATTGTTTTAATATTTTATTTTATTATTATTACTTTTTTGAATCTTTATAAATTGTGATATTAATTATTATTTTTTTGTTATTATATTAAAATTATATACTTTTTCTTATTATTCAATGCTTTTTCTAAATAATTATATATTTGCTTTTAATTTAATTAATTTCAAATTTTAATTACAATTACAGTAACCACATTCCCTCACTCTCCTTCCCTTGCTCATTTTTTTTATAAATACGTTAACAAACTATACATTAACCAGTAGAAAGAGAGAGAGATGACCGTTTATATTACCCCTTCCACTTCTATTTTTCTACTTTCTCTAAACGCTCCTTTTCCTTTCTCCCCCCCCCCCCCCCCAATTTAATTAAAATAAAAACATTTCCTTATAACAATAGGTATAAACATCATACTAAAATATTCATTATTAAACATAAATTCATTTTTATTAGTATCCTATAATTTTAAAATGCTTAATTAATTAAACATTAATTTATTAATTTTGATTGATTGAATACCATCAGCCTTGTTATTTGCCTACACACCTCGAATCCAATTTTGTCATTTTGTTATATTATTCTTAGACTATGTTATCCATTCACTTCTTGAATACTTTTCAATCCTATTTTTTAAATTTTGTATGCCCCTCATTATATAATAAATAATTATCAATTGTTTGTATCGTTTTAAGTTCCCTATCCACCCACCTATATTAACTTTGTTTACCTGACATCTTTGTTGTGTTATCCTATTATTATTATTATTATTATTATTATTAAGTTAGGTGAATAATAATAATAATAATATTAACCTAACACCTTTTCCCTTGATTGATGCCACATTAAACTTAAACAATTGTAATACTATAATTTAAAAGTACCAACATATTATGGGATATAAATAATTAGAATTTATGTATTTAAAAAAAAAATATTAATTTCTTGAGCATAAAATATTTTTGACTCTTGTATGTTAAATAAACCTACATTACACACATACGACACCACTTATCTACTTTCAAATTTAGAGGATTTCATAATTTGACTATTTTCTTATTTTTCTAAAATATTACCAATGGAATAAATTTATATACTCAATTATTTCAATAATTGATAAAAATTATTATTGTTTTATATATAAATAAAAAGATATATATAAATTTAGATAATAAACTTAAGTACCTGGTTCACCAAAAAATTATTCTTTAAACTATGAATATTTTAAATTCAGATTATTATTTAAAATAAACAAACGACAAAATATATAAAACAATTTCAATAATTTAAAAGAACATAAATTAAAATAAAATAATCAAAAAACATAAAGTCCTTAAAGGTACATATTAATGCACTGAAAGAGTGAAAAGTATGGCCTGTGGATAGAACGTAATATATATTTCGTAATTTGATTACAAAATATTATTAAAATAAATATTTTTAATTTTATTTTATTTATAATATTTTGTATTTAAGGAAGCGCTGTCCGGCATTACCCGGCTCCATTTGTTTTATTATTAAAATGCCTATTTTAAATTAAAAAAAACTAACAAAGATGAATTTTCTCGAGGCTGAAACCAAAACAGATCGATTTTTCTTTATAAATATTATCTAAACCGCGGTTTAATATTTCAAAATACATACACACATATATACATATATATATAATTTTATAAGATAATTTGATAAATATTATTTCTATTATTCCATATATAAATCAATTATAAATTAATTAAAATATATCTATATTATACTTATGTGTAGCTAACCTCATCAACCCCCTCTCTATTCATTAAAGATCTCGAATCAGATCCTCTACATCAATCCATTTTCAAATCCTCGATCATCAATCCATTAAAATTCAATCAGAGTGGTTGTCAATTTAATTTCTTCCATTTTGGAAATATCTTTCTGAATGTTGTTGTTTGGATCGATTGACCTTAATGACTACTAAAAGATTATATAACAAATGACTATAAATTCTCTCAGTCGAAATCCCTTTTAGACAAAATGACCTTTTGACATGCACCGAATGAGGCGCAATGAGACGAGGGTGAGGACAATGCGCGGGGGGGGGGGGGGGTTATTTTATTTTATTTTATTTTTTTTAACCAAACGCACCTGTTTCGCCTCTTTGGAGATATCTAAGGTAAGATCCATTCCAGATGGCCCAGCACCAATCACCAGTACTCGTTGATCTGCGAAGATATTCGGCTCCCGATAATCATGGCTGTGCATGGTGGTCCCCTCGAACGTTTCAATCCCTTCCAGATGGGGGATCAACGGGGTATGGTAGTGGCTAAATATGAGAACAAAAAATAAATAAAAAAAAAAAATTGAAAATAAGGAAATCCTTAGAATGAGTCACGCGAATCCATTTCTCTATTTAATTTCAATTTATTAACTTTTTAAAGAAAAATGGCAAGATTCTTAACTGTGATCTTGACAATCAAATTGTTTATTTGATGTCTTATTTAGATTATTTTAAATTAGAATTCATCATACTTAATCTGCTCAATAAAATATTATATATATATATATATATATATATATATATATATATAAACATTTCAAATCATTAAATATAAAGTGGATTTTTATTTGAATAAAAAGAAGAGAACTCAGGAAAGGACAATTTTAAACAAAAAAGTTATAAAGAAATTTAATAGTTTATTTATCGACATTGTACTAAATAATAGGGGTGACTGGGGATACCTAGAAGATTTCACAGTTATTAGGTAGCCTGGAAATTAAGGTTCATTCAAGATTTTTTAAAAGTCTCCAGGAAAACCCGTATGACGCCGACGTTCATTTTTATACCGAACGGGAAAATGTACAATGTCTCCCCTATACTGGGTCCAAAATTTTCCCGGTCTCCTCTTTTATATATATATATATATATATATATATAATCCTCTTAACCGAAAATGCAGTGTTGATAGAAAAATATAATATAATTCATATTTCTTTTATTATTGTGTTAAATATTCAGACAATATAATGAATGACATAGGTGAATTTTGAATTATTCCAAAAAGTAATTATTTATTCATCAATATCCATTTCGTCCCCTTCAAAGTAATTACTCCTCAGATATAATGCACTTATGCCAGCGCTTCTTCCAATCGTCGAAGCACTTCTAAAATGCGCTTTTCGGTATGGTAATCAGTTCGTGCTCGTTCTTCGATTCCGACGTTATCTAACCAGTTGTGGCAAAACACTTTCCTTTCAATGGTCTTTTCAGTTTTGTGAATAGAAAAAAGTTGTAGGGAGCCAAATCTGGTGAATATGGTGGTTGATATATGATTACGGTGTTATTTTTGGCCAAAAAATCACGAACAGACAGTGATGCAAAACCATGATTTGTTTTTTCACAATTCCGCTTGGTTCAGCCGTATTGCTTCACGCAAACGTTGAATAACTTTCCTGTAGTATTCCTTATTAACAATACGACTTGTTGGCAAGAACTCATGATGCACAACCCCATTGTAATCGAAGAAAATAGTGAACAAAACCTTCACTTTGGATCGAACTTGGCGTACCTTTTTAAAGCGCTTGTACCACTTATAAACACTTTTTTGAGACAAATTAGACTCGCCGAATGCCACAATCAACATTTTAAACGCAAAATTTAATGTAGATTCTTTGATCCATTTTTTTAAGTAAAAAATCGAAGAACACACAAAAACTTGACTAACTTTTTCAGGTGTTAAAAACAAACTAATAACCCAAAATGGCTCATAATGACAACATATGAGAAACATATGTGTACCAACATAACAAAAAAAAAAATATAATCGAATGTACACAGCTCGCGAAAATTTAAAATTCATCTTTTCAAAAGACTTCGTATGTAAATCATTTGTAAGAAATTAACAGAAATATATATATATATATATAAATATAAATTGTTCAAACAACACTGCATTTCTGGTTAAATAACTTAAGCCCTGTATTATACATTTCATTGTAGTTATTCTTTTTGTAACCCTTTCTTTTCTTGTTCCCGAAATTTTATTACTCATCCATTGAAAGAGAAAAAAGTGTTTTAATAAATTCTTCGCATTTCATGCAGGATATTCATTCAATGTCCATTTGCACGAATTTAGAGAACAGAAAACTAATCTGCGAATACTTTTTTTTTTCTTATGCAATGAAATTTCATATTCTAGAATCGAAATACTTCGCATTTTTTATTTTCTTCCAACGATTTAAGTCTAATTTCAGAGCGGGGCTAGCGTCCCCAAATGAATATTTTATCTGATCTTCTTCTTCTTTAATTTAAAAAAATTACAATGGGAAGGTAGAAAAAGGAAAATACGAAGAGTGAGAGAAAATATAATGATAAAAAAATGAAATCAGTGAAATAAGGTGATTAAAAAAAAATTGTATTCTAAATATAATAGAGTTTCAATAGCGTTTTTATTAAATATTAAATCGATAACAATGGCAAAAAAATGTTTGAAAAAACTTAACAAGATTATTTATTATTCAATTTGGGATTATTTTTAAAAAATGTCTTTTCAATTTCAGTTAAAAAATAAATAAGAAAAAATAATAACTAAATTATAATATTTTGGTTTTTATTTTTAATTCAATTACTCAATTATTAATTACTACTATATTTTAAGTGAAAAATTTCCGACAATGAATATAAAATTAATACTTTGTAAACTACCACTTCCGGTTTCCAGGTATACATTAAAAGTTGATGAATTCATGCTACTGATGCATTAAGTAAATATACCAAATTTTATCAAAATCTGTTGAGCCGTTCAAGCTGTACTCGTCTATACGTACACAATGGACAGACGGACGGACGTAAGGACAGACGGACAGACATCATCCTAAAAATGCATGAGATAGGTTAAAATTTCCACATGTGAAATTTGGTGTGAAATCAATACCTTCCCTTCCTATCGTCGGTCGGTAATTAATCATTAATTACTTATAAATACGATGACTGACTGAAAATTGGTAATAATCTTAAAAGCAAAATAATTTTTAACTAGCTGCTCTTCACACCTAGACGGGGGCTCCGCCCCCTGTCCCCCGAGTGTACATAGTATTTCGTTGAAAGTAGTAAAAGGTTTTCATCCATTTTGTTTCAATCAGTATATTACATAAAGCATTCATTTCTTTTTGTGTTCTTATTCAAAATATATTTTAATTTAATCAGTAAATTAATTATATATTAGCGGACCAGTGTGAGAGCTCTCACACGCAAAGAAATTAAAACGCAAAAGATTGAAAAATATAAGATATAAGAGGCACTGGATGTGACGTCACAAATGACGTCAAAAATAATAAAAAGTAAGAAAAAAATTATTTTTTCACTTTTCTTAAAAAGTATTTATTGTTTTTCAATGAATTTCACGCTATTAATAGATTAGCCCGAGGGCTATCAAATGACATTGTAATGGCCCAAATCGCATAACTC
The DNA here is from genome assembly GCA_963082975.1 of Labia minor. Classification (NCBI taxonomy): domain Eukaryota; kingdom Metazoa; phylum Arthropoda; class Insecta; order Dermaptera; family Spongiphoridae; genus Labia; species Labia minor. The sequence goes on along the minus strand of OY720348.1, from coordinate 40,886,941 downwards.
GTTTAGGAGGAGTATGTGATAGAACTGTCTTTTAAATATATAGATATTTTAAATATAGTTTTAGCAGTTTTAAGTAGGAATTGATTTTAATTTTTTTTTTTTTATATTACTTATTTATCATTTGCACTAGAAAATTTTAATCTAATGTATCAAAACCTTTGAAATATTATTCTACTCATGTATATTCATCTTTTTTTCTTTTTCTTCTTAAAAATAATTTTAAGGATTACAAATGAATTAGTGAAGAAGAGTATAGTCTAATCCTGGACGGATCTAAATAAGTTGGCACCTGGGGCCCACTTGCTTAAGTGTTTTAAATATCAAAAGACAAGATAAATGGTGTCCTTAATGACAGAAGAGCTCGAGATTCCACTTGCAAGTATTTAAGTAGAAATGATTTTCTCAGCTCTTTACAAACTTCTTTTGTTCTATACAAATTATTTTTAAACTTACTCCAACTAAAAAGAAAATGAATGAAAATTTATTATCAAAACATTTTTATTGACTTCATTTATTTGTTATATGTAAGTTAGCGATTCTCAATTTTCAATATTGTATACCATCATTCATTCATTCCGATTGTCCCCCCCCCAAAAAAAAACTCAAAAATAAAAAAAAAATAAATTAAAATTTAATTAGTTTAAAACATCTTAAATTTTTAAGATAATAATTGTAATTATCATTGTAATATTCAATTTAGTATTTATATTAAATAAATTTTGATTTTAATATATTTACTGTATTTTTTATTTTGAAAATTGTTATTTTCTGTAATCACACACACACACACACACACAGGAAGGATAATAATATTTGAGAAAAATTCAATTCGCGGATGCAATCGTCTAAATTTTTATCAAAGAGAATCAAAATGAAAATATATAAAACAATTATCTTGCCAGTTGTGTTATATGGGTGTGAGACTATGACTTTAAGAGACGAGCATATTTGAAAATAGGATTCTTGGCACCATTTATAGGTCAAAGATAGATGAGGATACTGGAGACCAAGGACGCGGTGGGTGAATAATGTAGGAATAGACGTGAGAGAGTTGGGAGAGGGTAGAAGTTGGATGGTTGTGGCTAAGAATAGGAACGGTTGGAGAAATGTGGTTGCTGCGGTGAAGAACTTGCGGGTACCGTAGATTCAGAGATATAGATAGATAAATAGAGATTTGTTTAAAAAAAATATACACAAATCTCTCACACACACAATTAACTTAATTTAATATATTCTAACACTCACAAATATTATTGGTTTAATATATTGCATACTTTAATTATTAATTTTATTTTTATTTTTTATTATATAAGACATTCACAGAAATCAAATCATAAAATTTTGATTATCTCTATTATATGTGAATTGAAATGTTGACTTATGACATGAATTGTTGAATTTAAAAGAAAATATATTTTTAATAATTTATAATTTTAACAAATCATTTAATTTAGTTAATTTTCTTATTAAATTTTATATTTTTGTTTTATTTTAGTATATCTGTAGTATATATCAGTATAATATATTAAAATCTATTTTATAATTTCATAAAATCATAATCTTAATACCAAAACTAAGTAAAAATAATAATAAAGATTTATTAGGAATATTATTTTATCACTGAACTGGAAAGTTTTTAACCGCAGCAACTATATTCCTCCAACCGTTCCTATCCTGAACTAGATCGAATTCTTATAATCTGCTAATTCTCTTCTATCTCTCATTTATATGTTCTACACACTGCATCATACTGGTTCTTTCCCAATTCCCAAATAGAACATGATTAGATTATATTTGAACTTCACTCACCCGTCCTTATTACTTGTTAATTTATTTTTTTTTTTGTCTAAATTATTTTATCAAATAAATGACATCATAAATAATTTATTTTATCAAATATAAAAATATATATATATACAACATATATATATATATATTTTAATTTAAAATTTTCTAATTAGTTGAATGTGAGTATAATATGATTATTAGTTTAATTCTCAAACAATATAAGTAGACGAAATAATATTCTCTACGGTCAAGGGTTTTTGGATTTATTTCAAATTCGATATGCCTGAACCACAGATGGGCGTATTAAGCCCTTTGTGTTTATAAATCTATTTATGTGTATCAAAGATAATTTAAGACTATTATATTAATACACCTTACAGGTGGAGTTTATAATAGAAATAGAGATCATTAGAAGAACTCTAAAAACAAATAAGCATTTTGAGGATAAAATTAAAAATCAAAATATAAAAAAAATATTTTTAAAAATTGAATTAATTATTATCTTGGTTTTTATTTTTAGTTTAATTACTCAATTATTAATTACTACTATATTTTAAGTGAAAAATTTCCGTCAATGAATATAAAATTAATACTTAATAAACTACCACTTCCGGTTTCCGGATATACACCAAAAGTTGATGAATTCATGCTACTGATGCATTAAGTAATTATAATAAATTTTATCAAAATCCGTTGAGACGTTCAAGCTTTACACGTCCATACGTACACACTGGATAGACGGACGGACGGACAGACATCATACTAAAAAAATGCACGATTTGTGGAGATATGTAAGAATCTCCACATGTGAAATTTGGTGTGAACACAATCGTCGTTCGGTAAAAAACACAAAAAAAAAAAATTAAACCACTTGATATTTTCAAATTTATTAATTATACTAATATTTAGGTAAAATTTAATAAATATATATAATTCAATATAAACACAATATATGATAAATGTTTGATTTAGTAATGATGATAAATAAAATAAGTAAAAGGTTAATATTACAAAAATATATAATAAATAATCTGAAATCTTTTGAAAATTAAATTAATTTTAAACATATAATTCGATTTCTAACAAGTAGTTTAAAAAAATAGAGAGAGAGGGAGAGAGAGATAAAGATGCATTTTTCTATTTGTATTGCTGTTTGTCAAACAAGCATTTAATTAATTATTCCCTCATCCCCACCCTTCCATTTCGTCATATTGAAAAAATTGTTTTCATTGATAAAGTGAATTCAAATTAATCTTTTAATTTGAAAAAAAAAAAATATTTATTTAATTTGTTAATAAAATTCAGATACCTATTTTGATAATTATTATTTTTTGTTTAATGATTAATCATTTAGAATAATATTTTTATAAGTTGATTTGAATGCATGTAGTTCGTTATTCTCCATTGATAATATGATAAATGAATATACATATATTCTCTTTATCGTGAAGTTAATAAATCTATCTACAGATAAGAATATAATTGAAAATAAACATTATTTGTCGAATTGATGTTTTAAAGGATTGTTTGATTTTTACTTTAATTATTTTTTTTTAAAAAAAAAAAAAACTTTATTTGTTAAAAAAAAGATGATGTCAGTCAGAAAATCATCAAGAAAAACATCTAAATTTAAATTTAATGGCCCTATAGTTCTTGACTGCAGCAACCACACTCCGCCAAACGTCCCTATCCCGAGCCACCTCCACCCTTTTCCTATTTTCTCCCAAATCCCTCATATGTTTCATTAAATTCTCTTCGTCTTCCCATAAATGTCTAAATTATTATTATTATAGGTTAAATAATTAATATAATTAAAAATGAAAATTCAAAAAAATGAACCAACCCTTTTTTGAATAAACAAACAGATAGAAAGGAATTCATAATCAATTTGATTTGATTTTTACTTTAATTAAAAAAAAACAAAAACAAAAAAAATAAACTTAACTTTAAAAGAAAAAAAGTTGATGTTAGTCTGAATATCAATAGGAAAAACATCTAAATTTAAATAAATAACTGAATATATATATATATATATATATGGCCCTATAGTTCTTGACTGCAGCAACCACATTCCGCCAAACGTCCCTATCCTGAACCACCTCCACAGAAGCGGATTAAACGGAGTTTAAATAAAACATGTTATTCTTGATACAGATCTTTATTGAACGACAGATCTTTATTCGGTCGTGTTTGAACCCCGACTAACTTAAGAAAAAATAATCAATTTTGGGTCTCGGCAACCACAGTAAAAATTATGTATTTTTTACATAAGTACTATATATGGAATATACTTACAGCCTAAATTATAATATAAACAAAGTTTGTCTTTCAATTATAATTGTAAATAACACAGAGGGCCTATTTCAATTTTACCGCCCGGGGCCCCCAATCAACTTAATCCGCCACTGCACCTCCATCTTTTTCCTATTCTCTCCCATATCCCTCACACGTTTCATTAAATTCTCTACTGACTGAATTCTTCGTCTCCGCATAATAGTCTAAATTTATATTATAATAGTTTAAATAATTAATATAATTAAAAATGAAAATTTAAAAAAAAAGAACCAACCCTTTTTTGAATAAACAAACAGATAGAATGGAATTCAATATCAATTTCATTTCCCTTGTTGGTGAAACCATCCCTCTCTTTAATATTTTGTCAATATCATTACACTAATTGCCATTTATCACTTTTCTATTCCGTGCAAACCCTCACACCCGATCAAGAGCCACTCACTCATTTCCCCCCTCCCCCTTTCACTCTCTCATTCATCTATCGTATATTTAATATATATATATATATATATATATATATGAATAACTTTTCCTACTGAAATAAATTTTAATTTGCTATTATATATGCTGATGACTCTAATCTCTTACCACTTGGCTAAACAACTATATGGTATAATCAATATAATAGCATATACATTATCTCAATTACACTGTAAAATTCAAACCAAAGGATTATAGTGGTGGGTGACGCTTATTCAGGGGGGTACCGATGCAATCAGCAGTTCATTTTCTTGATAGTTAAGATTAAATACTACAAAAAAAAAAAAACTTTTTATGCGCTTTTTAAAACGATTGATCTGTATTCAAATGAGCGAAAATCAAGCTATGATGGTAATTAAACTTTTTTTTTTTTTTTTTAAAAAAAAAAGAAAAAATATTTTTTTATTCTGACGACTTTATTAAAGACTACCTGCAAAATTTATATTATTCAGCGTGATAAGATATTCTTAAAGAAAAAACAGGTATTTTTTATACTCATAAATATATTATAGTAATATACATATCATTTTCTCTTTAATTAATATTATTACAAAATAACAACAAAAAATAGATAATATTTTTATTATTTTTTTCTTTTTAAAAATATAATGACATTTTCGATTTTAGATATTAAAAATAATTATTTTTATTATATTATTAAATATTTATATTAAATATACTTAATTTGGTGGTAGAAAACATTGATGTCTTTTTTTAAAATAGAATAAAACTTGTATTTAACTTTTTTTGAGTTTTTCAATTTGTTTACTTTTGATTTAATGTTCTCTTTAAAGCAATACACAATTGAATTACATTAATTTACCTATTAAATAAAGATTCCAAACGTCCCATTGAAAGACAAAGAACAGACAAACGGGCATCGACGACAATTAGTTTATTTAATTTTATTTATTTATTATTATTTGCGAGCATACTCTGAGGACCACGCAGAGCTTTAAAGAGAAATTCTTAATTATTGAATTTCTCTAGGCCCGAACTTGAGTCTTCAGTGTGGGGTAGACTGTCGTGCTAACCACTAAACCTCGGAATAATCTAGCATATTTAATAGTACCGGGTTAAAAAAAAATAATTCATTATTATTGAGTTTGGCTGGTAATATTAATACTTGGGACACCGAGCTGATATACAATTCTTTAATTATTTATTACAATTATTATGTTGCGTCATTGCATCAATCTGATTAAAATGAATGGAACTTGTGGTTATTAGGTATGTTTCTAAGTGCATGAATATGTTTTTTTTATTGGAAGAATGATAAATATATATCGTAATTTATAATTATAAAATAATATTAAAATATATATTTTTAATTTTATTTCGAAATTAAATAAAAAATTTTAAACTATTTTAAATATAAAAAAATATTAATACAATATCCTTTAAAAAAAGGCGGGAGTCAAATTTCAATATGGATGTCATTTGTGACGTCATCCATACATAAATTTAAATTAAGAAAAAACTAATGAAGATGTATATTTCCTGAGATGTGATCAATAAAACTTAATTTTTCTTTATAAATACTATATCTAGTGTGAATTTCAAAAAAATCGTTAGAGCCGTTTTTGAGAACTCATGGCCAAACAAACATACAAACAAACAATTTTAGCTAGCATAATTAGATAAGATAACTATATAAATATATATATATATATATATCCAAGGTGGGCAGACAATGTAGAAAGGGATGTAAGAGAGATGGGAGAAAATAGGAGTTAGATGGGTATAGCTCAGGATAGAGGTACTTGCGGAGGAATGTGATTGCTGCAGCCAAGGACTTTCGAGTTTCGTAGAGCCACAGAGATGGATAAATTTAGTTATACGAATTTTAGATTATAAATAATAGTAGTGGGAAGAGACATGAGAGAGATGGGAAAGGATAGGGACTGGATGGTTGTGGCTCAGAATAGGAATACTTGGAGGGGTGTGGTTGGTGCGGCCAAGAACTTTCGAGGTCCGTAGAGCCACAGAGATAGATAGAAAGAAATAATAGTAGTTGTTAATAAAACTCTTATAGATAGGTGACAAATATATAAAACAAAATTATTTTTTTATTTTCAATTTTTTTTTCTAAAATAATTTTAATTAAATATGAAATATCGAATCATACCTATATAGTTAGTATTTCTAACTTTGTTATGTTTAATTACTAAAATAACTTTAGTATCCCCAAAAGTGTTTGAGTCAATTTGCTTCAACTTAAAATTTATTCCATTGTCGATGATTTAATCTTAGTAAAACTATAAGGTACAAACAGCTTAATGACTAGGCATAAAACCATTATTTTAATGATACTAGCTTAGTTTTAATTGTGCTTGGATCTATATTCATAAAAGCAAAGATAGAGAACTTGAAAGCCACCTGGGAAAGAGATATCACTTGAAGACGCGTCAAGCAGATGAAATATTACTGGGCTAATTTGTTGCAAGAAGGAACAACCAACTAAGAGTTAACTCGATCCATAGATCAAGCATGAAGCGATCATGCTTATTTGACAAAGAGAACACGATATACTATTTTGGTTAATTTACAGTTATAATTAATTTCATTAAAATAAAAAAAAAATCTGGAGTGTCTCCACTCGGCTATCTCGCAAATTTGAATTGGATTAATTAACATATATTATATTTAAATTAAAATTAAATTATAAATTAAGTATAATTAAATTGAATTAATTAATTAATTATAAATTTTCAGTATAGTATTGTTATTCAATAGAATTAATTAATTAAGATAATTTAATACCTTTACCTTCATTTTTATGTTAAAATTTAAAAATTGAAAAAATTAATTCGCTTATTTGGCTCTTTGTTAATGACACCACGTCACGTGCTGGCGCGTGGTTAGCCGTCAACGTGTTAAAAAATTTCAAAAATTAATTCTAGTACGTTCAGGGATTCAATCAAGCTGAAATTCTATATATAGCAGTTTTATACAATTATTAATCATGTGAAAAATTATCAAACATATATCTCTATTTTTACGGTCACTTTAGAGGAAATAAGCTGGAGTGTCTCCACTCGACTATCTCGCAATTTGAATTGGATTAAATAACATAATATATTATATTTAAATTAAATTTAATTAATTATAAATTATAAATAATAAATATTAAACCAGCACATGTTTGGCTTTTTATTGATGGCACCATGGCACGTGTTGGCGAGTGAGATTTGCAGTGTTAAAAAATTAATTCTGGTACTTTCAGCGATTCAATCAAGCTGAAATTCTATATATAGCAATTTTATACAATTTTTAATCATGTGAAAAACTATCCAACATATATCTTTATTTTTACGGTCACTTTAGAGGAAAAAAAATCAAAACGTTGTAAGTTACATTTCTCAAAAGTTGATAGAAAACTATGAATTTTGAATAATGTCCATGTACCAAATTTCATCATTCTAGCTTAAACCGTTTTTGCGTAATCTTGACTACATACATACATACACACACACATACACACAGACATTTTTCTCAACCTTAGTGAAAATGATTCAGGAACCTTCAAAACGTATAAAATCATCAAAATCTCAAAATCTAAAATTTTCGTGATCACAATACTATCTCTGGTGAGATAGTAAAAAGAAAAAAGAAAACAATCAAATTTTTATATTATTGAATAACAACTCTTCTAGTTAGAAGTACTATATATCTTTTATAGAAATTTAATTAAAATTTCATTTCACATTAGAAAATAGTTTCGTATTGATGATCTTTGTTAAATACTTTCAAAATAGTTCTAAACTTTTTAATAGGATTGAAATTTATTATTTTGTCTTGGGGTATCATTTTAGAATTTCAATGGGTATCCATGAAAGGAAGTATTTGATAAATAATGAATGTGTAAATATTATAATGATCCTTGTCATCGTATAAGTTATGTCGTATTCTGAAGGGTTAAGAGGATGAGAAGGGGGGGGGAAGTGGTGTACGGGCCAAGATCGAACAATTATCCTGATATTCAGAACATACAAGGTCAGGAAGGGTTTGAGTTCGGGGCGGAATATAATTCACAGTCGCTTGGTTTGGTTTACCCTAACACATAACGACCCTCTCTATTCATATAATTTGATATATGACCTGGTCACTGCCGATTTAACTATGCAAAATATGTCGATTTTCAAATGTATTAAAATAGATTTATTTCATGAAGCGCACATTTTAACCATTGGCTTGACTATAAAATATTCATATATGACAAATATTGTATTTATGGAATCATTAAAAATGAACGGCCGTACGCTAAAAGAGTAATTAATTATTCTTATAACGGCGATGATTCCCCATGCTGATCTCTTTTAACTCTGCAAGTCACCCCTTTTTTATTTTTTTTTTTTTTTTTTGGGTGCCGGCCAAAAGAATCAAAAACATTCTCCACATAATGAACTACCAAGAAAAGTCACCATATTGGAGGCAAAAAAAAAAAAGAAGTTGGCGAAATTTCATGCCCAGTTTCTTGTTATTGGATCATCCATTGCGCTCTCTGGCCATCGATATCATTTCTATTCCATTCACTCCTTTGGATTCAATTTAGAATATTTATCCATCCTATTGGCCGAGGATAATTGCCAATGAAAAATTGTCCTGTTTTGATAACAGGCCAGCCAACAAAATATATTAACTTTCAAATATTATTTTTCGAAAAACTTTTATTTCTTATTTTATAGCTTTCAATTTATTGATTATTCATTTGTGTAATGTATTCTAAAAAAATTATATTAAAGAAAATGACAATTTTTAATTTTTTTTTTTTTTGTTTTTTTTTTTAAGAATAATTTTATAAAAAACAGATAAGGTGATTGCTTATTTTCATTCTTTTTGTTTCTAAATAAGCGTCTCATTGCTAATAAAATATGGCGTTACTAGATGGCGCTACTATCTAACAATTGCTTACATTTAATTTAAAATAAATTATTAAATATTAAAAATTAAGCTTTAAAAATTTAAAAAATTTAGTTGTTTTTAAATGAAATCAAATTAATAAAAAATAAAATAAACTACAGGATCCGATATTAGAATTACCCGAAAATGCAGTGTTGTTAGAGCGATATAATTTCCAACAACTGATTTACAGATCATATCACATAAATTCTAACCTTTATTTACAATGTTGGATTCTCAATGTCAGATTAAAAAAGATATACCTATATATATATATATATATATATATATACTTGTATTTTTGAAAAGAAAAATCGATCTCTATAGGTTTCAGTCTCGGGAAAAATCAACTTTGTTACTTTAATTACTTAATTTAAAATAGGAATTTTAATAATAAAAAAATGGCGCCGGGCAACGCCGGACAGCGCTACCTTAAATATGAAATATTATAAATAAAATAAAATTACAAATATTATTTTAGTAATAATTTGTAATCAAATTTCGAAATATATATTATGTTATATCCACAGGCCATACTTTTCTGACTTTCGGTGCATTAATACGTTCGTTTAAGGGCTGTATATTTTATGACTATTTAATATTTTAATTTATGTTCTTTTAAATTATTTGAAATTGTTTAATATATTTTGTCATTTATTTATTTTAAATAATAATCTTAATCTCAAATTTTCGTAGTTCATAAAGAATAATTGTTTTAAAGTACCGTGCCGCGGCTCGGTGAACCAGGTACTATATATATATATATATTTCTTCATCAGATTCATTGCTCGATTAATTTTATAAGAAAGCGTCGACAAAAATTTTTGACAATTACAAAAGACAAAATAATATATAAATTAACAAACGAAATCATATAAAACTTCTGTTAGATATTAAGGACAATCTTACCAACTTAAAAATAAATAATTACATCGTACGAGGAATCTTAAAAGAAAATTCACCTTACGTTTGGGTCATATTAGTGTTCTTATAATATTTAATATTAATTAATGTTAAGGGGCTGGTAAATATATAAAAAAAAATGCATGTCTTCTTCCTATTCTAATTATTTACAATAATTATTATTATTTTTAGAAAATTGAAGAAATAAAAAAACTTATTTTTTCAACATTATTTTATTTAATAATATTTTTTTTTTTATTTTTAGAGAAATATTCTTATAATTAATCTTGGATTATTGGGTCGCTACGTTTTTTTTATACTATTGTCTAGTATCAAGTACACAACTACTTTTGAATTTTTAATCATTATCATTCAAAACATGGATAAAAGCTTTTCCCCATATTGTTTTTATTTAATATGCCATTCATTTACAAAACACATCCTCGTGGAGTAAATAGTCCAATAAATATATATTTCAAATGAGATGTATATATATATATATATACTATAAATCTCTTAAGTATGTAACGCAATAAAATAAAAGCCATTTTTATGTTTGTATTTAATAGTGTTATTATTATCTGCCAGAAAATTTTCCACTCGTTAAAAGAATCCCGTTGACGTGAACAAAAACTTCAATCATGCTATTTTAAAAGTTTATTTATTCATTTAAAAAATGAACCTGAGATGGTTTTAATATTTTTTTAAAAAAAAAATGCCTCTATTGGGGAAACATCTCAATACTTTTTATTTCATGATTACAATAAATATAGGATAAAGTTAAAAAAAAAATGTTTATTTTCATATTTAAAATGCATATAATATAAACAATATATTTATGGAAAATTTTTTTTAATTATTTTTTTTAGATGGATAAATTTTACTAAAGATGGTGTATTATAATGTCAGTGTGGAGAGGGAGAGAACAATAGTTCCAGAAACACCTAAACGTTCTATATAAGCAACTCATTGAACTAATTTCAATAAAAAACTTTCTTATTGGGAAAAGTTGCTTATAGGGAAAAATTGAATTTAAAGCACAAAAATATTAATTAATTAATTAACAGAAACTAACAGAAATTATAGTAACTATTCTAATTAACAGAAATTAACTTCAATATTGGCACAAAACACAAATCTATTCCAATAACAAAATTTTTTACAATTTGAGGTTATGTTGTTGTGACAAGCTGTCAACTCAAATATTTAGCCATAAAAAAATACTGTAAGTTGCTTATACAGAACAGGTGAACTAAAAAAGTTACTTATATAGAACGTTCACTGTATATATATATGTAGATATATGTATATATATCTACATATATATATATACTAATAAGAGATATTTGTTTAGTCTCTGACTGTTCACTATGGGATTGCGATCAAAGTTGGAATATTCATACATGTCTTTTTATTAACAAAACTCTTTTTAAGTATTTTGATTATTTTATTTTAACGTTGTTTTTGCATACTTTATAAAATAATAAAAGATACTAAGAATTAAGATTTACTTTTCTTCTAAATAAAAATTTTAATGCAGTATTCTTTTCAATTTATTTTCTTTAAATAAATAAATATATATAAATCATCCATATGAAATAAATAAATTTATTTAAATATAGATCAAAGTAAATAAGTAAATAATTCATTAATCTTTTTTTATATTTTGTTGTAGATGTTGACTTTCTACAAATTACATTTTTTTTAATACTTGTATATCTATGAAATGGTTTAAGATAACTAATTAAATTGAATTGAATCTGATAGATATTTATTTTCTGATCAAAAAAAAAAAATACATTGAATTGGGATAAAAACTGACCATCGCTAATGGAAATTGGTATTGATCTTGAAAAAGTAAAATAAATCACGTTGATGAAAAAAAACGATATTATTTTCTTAAGTAATTAATGTCATATTTTCGATTGCTAACATTGTAAAAGGATTTACACTTATTTTTCTTTCTATAATTTTTTTTTCAACATTCTACTTTTAGAAAAAAAAATTAAATGAAAATAATAATAATAATAATAATAATAATAATAGTAATAATAATAATAATAAATAAAATAAATAAATAAAATAAAAAACTTGTAAGATTAATAAATAATAAAAATTTCTCAGGCGTTAAGATTTCGACTGATCAGTAAATGGAAAGTCCAAAGAATCCATCACTTCTTTTGGGAAAATATATCTGATTTATAAAAATAACTCATATATTTATTTGTTTAATTAATCTCTCTCTCTCTTTCATTATATATATATATATATATTCATAGAATTTAGATATATATATATGAAAAGTTATTTCCTGGTTATTTTCATATGTTTTTGTGAAAATTGAATCTTCACTTTTCTGCGCAAATTTCGTAGTCATTTTCAGAGAATTTTGAGGAAGTATTTTTAGGGATTCAGGGTCTTCAGCTGTGTTACGAAGAGTCAAAGATGGAATTTTTATTTGAATAAGTGTGTAATCTTTGACTTAATGCGTGAATAAATTGTGAATAATCTCCGCCACTAGCACTGACACTAAAACACGTCAGGCTTGTACTTCAGACCTTTTAACTCTTGAACACACAGAATAAGAATATCGAATATTCCGTCTTCAAAATTTTTTTGAAAATGGCCACCAAATGGGTGTCGAAAACGTTGAGAATCAAATCTTACAAAAACATTTGCAAATAATTAAATAACAACAAATAGCTTTTCATATACATATATATGGGAATTGAAATTGAGGGATCGTTGGCGAAAAAGCGGGTCTCAACCTCCTCACTTTATTTCCTTTTTGACACCCTGAATTGTAAAACGTATCCTTGGCCAGAGGAAAGGATGGGATTCCCGATCCCCAGTCGTCCTTGTTACCAGACCGTTGGTGACGTCTCGGGGAAATTTCTCCCCTTCTCTCACCACGAACAATACTCAGTAAGAGTGGGATGAAGATATAAATTGATGCGTAATATGTATATGTATTTGTAAATAAACCATTTTAATAAAATCAATAAGCATTTATTCGAAAAGCCCAAACAAAAAGTCTTCCTGTTTCTCTATCGAGATAATTTACCCTAGACACCGATCCGACCCCCTTATATTGCTACATTATTTTGATGTCTCGTCCTGGATCAAAATATTCCTACATATATATATACATTATCATTTTAAAGAGTATAGTGTCTTGTATTCTTCTTATTGATGTCCAATTTATTATGATGATTATTATTATTATTATCTTATTACCTTATACTTATTCATAAATTAGATGACACTCTCAAGTAACATTATAAAAATAACTTCGTTTTCTTAGAAAAGAATCCAATTTAAAAAATCAGACTCTATCGAATTGCTTATAGATTAACTCTTGAAATGAAATATGTTAGATTTTTTAAATTAATTCTATTTTTTCGCATAAATATATTATCAAATCGATATTATTTTCTTAAATAACTAATATCATATTTTCGATTGCTAACAGTATACAAGAATTTAAACTTATTTTTCTTTCTCTAGATTTATTTCATTTTTTCAAAAATCTATTTGGAAAAACAAATATAAGTGAAAATAAGTTGACCTGTGCCCAGGTCCGAACCGACCGACGGTTTAAAGTAAATTAATTTCTAGCTACAGAAACAATTTCAAATAATTAATAATATATCTATTAATGTAATAAAAAACAGATATAAATATAACATAAATATTTTTAATTTAAGGCGCTGGCTGTGACGTCATGAAGTGCTGGGTGACGTCATATAATTTTAAATTAAGAAAAAACTAATAAATATGATTTTCCCGAGGATAAAACCAATACAAAGTGTATGAGATTCGTGGTGATATATAAAAAAATCTCCTCATGTGAAATTTGGTGTGAAAATAACCCTTTCCTTCCTATCGCCGATCGCTAATACTACCACTTCCAGTTTCCGGATTTGCACCAAAAGTTGATCAATTCATCCTACTGATGCATTAAGTAAATATACCCAATTTCATCAAAATCGGTTGAGCCGTTCAGGCTGTACACATCTATACGGACGGACAGACGGACAGACGGACGGACGGACAGACATCATGCTAAAAATACTTTTTTCTGTTTAGAAAATGCATGATTCGTGGAGATATGTGAAAATCTCCACATGTGAAATTTGGTGTGAAAACAATACCTCCCTTACTATCTTCGGTCGGTAATAATAATAATAATAATAATAATAATAATAAAAAGAAATAAATAAAATACAAAAAAATTGGTAATAAATCATTTCGTTTTTAATTATCAAGAAAAAAAAAAGGAAAATGTAATTGAATTTAGAAGAAAAATGGCACCAAAGGTAAAGGAATATGTTTTTTATCTCACTCCATCTACGTCACCGCCTCCTATCACGAATTTCTAAACTGAGATCTTTTTATTCATTTAATTCATTTATTCACCGGATGTAGATACATTATTTATTTTCATTTTCTTGAACATTTTCCTAATTATTGGAATTATTATATATATATAATTAGAGAAGAATAATTTCTCTTTAAAATTATTTAAATTTTGACAAAGTCAAATGAAATGGCAATTATACTTTTCTTTAATAAATATATAGAAATAGAAATAAACATAAAGAATTATAAACAAGGTTGGGGCTCTTTGGATGTTGTACTTTGTGACATTTGTGACAAACCAAAGTCAATCCCTTTGTGCTTTAGTTAAATTTTAATAAGGTTTTTTTCACCAATAAGAGAACTGTTTCTTTCTTTTTTTTTGGTATTTTGTCCCTTTAACTTTTTTTCATGGCCAAGATCATTAATTTCTTTTAAATATATTTATTGAAAATTATTTAATTTACAGAAATTATTAATTTATATATAATTTAATAATATATAATAATTGGAATATATTCAGAGAAAATGAACCGTTTTTAAAAAACTAAATAAATAAATAAATTTTAAATAAATATATCTATATATATAAAAAAAGGTTTTTGTTTGCACATTGCTCAGAATTTAAAATTTTTTTGCATATCTTCGCGGTTCATGACCTCTAGAATCCAAAAGTGACTTTAGAATTTTTCATGTCTGTCTGTCCGGAAAATAACTATTTTATAGACTCAGAATTGACTGAACCGATTTCTATGAAATTACATCACAATATTCTTATATACCTCTATAGTAACATAGGCTATAAATTTTATTAATATCTAATCAATAACCGCAGAAATTAATTTTTTAAAGTTTATATAATTCTCCGTGTGGTTCATTCAAGAGCCTGGCGTGGCCCACTGTCCCTAGCCGAATCATTTTCACAATGCGTATTTATTAATTATTATAGGAAGTCACAAATAAAGAATTAATATAGGGTAGTCGAAATCTTTTCGTATTTCTAATCAAACTTCAAGTAATTTTTTTTATATTGATAATTACAGCCTTTTTTAAATAGTTCAATAGTTCATTTTTTAGGTTTTAGAATTTAACTTTTAAAATGTATAAAAAGATATCAATCATATTTTGGAGCTAAATTTGCGACTAATAGGTTGACAATAACGTGTGGTGCCCCCTTTACTGTGCGCCCATTTCACATTGCGGGTATTTTTATGATACTGTCTCTCTAATGTATTTTTTTAGATTTTTCAAATATTCATTTTAAATAAAATCAGTCAGTATTTTATTCATTTATAAAATTCTAAAAAAAAATAATGCAAAGCTTTTCTTTTCTATATCACTTTTTTAACTTTATTGGTACCTTTGAAGGGAAAAGGTGATTTTTTTAGTATTGAAAGTAAACAAAAACATATCTTCTTATTCTTAGGTCTAGGACCTGTTCAATCCAGAGCGTCTTTCCACCTCTTTCTTGGTCGACCACGACTTCTCTTTCCTGCAGGAACGTTGTCATGTATTTTCCTCACCAACCTTTCCTCATTCATTCTTAATACGTGTTTACTCCACTCTGTCCTCCTTCTTTGGACCCAAGAACTAGCTTTTTGAATTTTACACTTCTCCCTGATATCTTCATTCTTAATTCTGTCCATCCTTGTCTTACCCACGATTCTTGGACCCAAGAACTAGCTTTTTGAATTTTACACTTCTCCCTGATATCTTCATTCTTAATTCTGTCCATCCTTGTCTTACCCACGATTCTTCTCAATGATTTCATTTCGCATACTTCCATCATTTCTAATGTTTTGGTGGTGTCAGTTCTTCAAAAACATATAATATTCAATAAAAAAAAATAACAATTTTATTGTGGCAGTCCAGATACTTCGTAATGATTTTTTTTTATAAATTTGTAGCACAGACATGAAAAAGGTTCTCCATCTCAGTGTTAGAAAAAAACATTCGTGTAAAAAAATAGGTTCAATGTACCTATATTGAATTTCTGAATCCCTAAAGTTTTCTCCAAAGTTCCTTTTGAAACTGCACTCATTTAAGCGAGTTTCATGATGCCTTTTTTTTAATTCATTTATTTAATTCGATGAATTTATAAAGGCGTATTTCGAAACTCAAACCTAATTTTATCTTAAAATAGATGTTCTTCTAGAATAGAGGAGATATTAACTGGTAATTATTGATCGAATAAAATATAGTCTAGACCAGGAAAATTATAGCTAGCAATACAAACTAACATTTAGTAACCCCTCTCTAGGTCGGGGTAGTAGAATAGACCTAGAGATTCCCCTGCTTGTCGTAAAATGCGACTAATAGGGGTTGAATGTAAGTAAAGTCCCAAATCAAGTCTGACAGATTTCAATTCGACAATCTTCTAAGTTTCTAGGTTCAATATTCAATACTCTGTCTTCAAAGCATCTAATTTTGATAAGGATGTTAAAAAACTAGTATTTAACGACTCAGGTCTTCCGTAATTCATTGAGAAAAGAAAACTTATTTCTTTTTTGTTTTTTACAAAATTACGATAATGTTTTCTTTGCTATCACAGAAATTTTAGTTAAGTTGTTTGCAAATTGTAATAACTATTTTAAAAAATAAAAATGGTTGCTATTTTTGGGGAAAACCATTTGTTTAATATATCTCTTTTAAAATAACAATTAAGTCTATTTAAGAAGACGTTTAATTTAATTGATTGTTGAGCTTTTTACTAGGTGTTTTAAGATTATCGCTATTTTTATGACCGAGTTTTACGATTCGTAGTGTTTTATGAGTGCTTTTCCTATTTTTTTTTTTTTTTTTTTAAGTTTACACAATGTTCCTTTTTCTTCCTCTACCCTCTTTTACTTGCTCTCATTCCCTTTCAGGGATCATTTAATTCGAAATATCCCCTCTGGTAATTAGCATTCATGTTAACCATTAAATCAACTTCCCACCCCTTCGATATTTATTTAGTTACTTATCTTTATCACTATATTAAATTGGTGGAATAGGAATTCCAACATGTTATATTCATTTCTCCCTTGCAAAATGTATATTTATGTTGGTTATTCTTGTCTCCTAAGATTAGCATATCCATTTTTTACCGACTGACGATAGGAAGGGAGGTATTGTTTTCACACCAAATTTCACATGTGGAGATTTTTACATATCTCCACGAATCATGCATTTTGTTAACAGAAAAAAGTATTTTTTAACATGATGTCTGTCCGTCCGTCTGTCCATTGTGTGTCCTTATAGACGTGTACAGCTTGGAATATTTACTTAATGCATCAATAGCATGAATTCATTAACTTTTGCTGTATATCCGGAAACCGGCTGTGATAATTTACAAAGTATTAATTTTATATTCATTGTCGGAAAATATTTCACTTAAAATATAGGAGTGATAAATAATTGATTAATTAAACTAAAAATAAAAACTAAGAAAATATAATTTAGTCATTTTAATTTCAAGTTTTAAAAATATTTTTTTTTGATACTTTATATATATATATATATAAAATGTTGTTTGCTAATCGTCGGTCGGTTCTGTACCTGGCCAACGACCGACGATAGTAAGGGAGGTATTGTTTTCACACCAAATTTCACATGTGGAGATTTTTACATATCTTTACGAATCATGCATTCTCTTAACAGAAAAAAGTATTTTTAGCATGATGTCTGTCCGTCCGTCTGTCCGTCCGTATAGATGTGTACAGCCTGAACGGCTCAACCGATTTTGATGAAATTTGGTATATTTACTTAATGCATCAGTGGGATGAATTGATCAACTTTTGGTGCAAATCCGGAAATCGGAAGTGGTAGTATTAGCGATCGACGATAGGAAGGGAAGGGTTATTTTCACACCAAATTTCACATGGGAAGATTTTTTATATATCACCACGAATCATACACTTTGTATTGGTTTTATTCTCGGGAAAATCATATTTATTAGTTTTTTCTTGATTTAAAATTATATCACGTCATCCAGCCATTCATGACGTCACAGCCTGGTCTTGTATATATATTATAAATAAAATAAAATTAAAAATGTTTATATTTATTATTTATGTATGCCTATCTGTTTTTTATTACATTAATAGATATATTAAAATTATTTGAAATTATTTCTGTATTGGAAATTAATTTACTTCAAACCGTCGGTCGGTTCGGACCTGGCCACAGGTCAACTTATTAATTGGAAGTTTCATGTTTTTTATTGGACACTGCATTTTAGGGTATTTGTTTCTTATTTGAGTATACAGATAGGATGTTTAGAGGAATTTTAGATAATTCTAGATATATAGATGAAATTATATTATTAATAAAAAAAGCCACATTTTAATTACTAATGTCCTTTGAGAGAGTTGGTGTTTTTTAATTTTTTTTTTTTTAATTTTTATCTAAATATTTCTAATTCATTGTAGGCAGATATTATTTCTTCCTGTAATTCATAAATCTTTTGCAACTGGAATGTCCAGTGTATCCTGTGATAATGTCTTCTTTTTGTTGGTGGCCTTATTTGTTATTCGCACAGGCTGCGGAGGTGGTCCATTACCATAAAAATCACTTTAGATAACGAGACCTATTAGAGGATTATTTTTTTATTCCAATCTTTATTCATACACACACACATACACTTTCTCTCTCTCTCTCCCTCCTATCTCGTTCGTACACACCCACTCACTTAACTCCTCATAAAAAATTATCTAGTAAAGAATTTTATAGATATACTCTGGAATGACAAACAAATTTGTTAAAATTTCATAAAATATATTCATCAGTACGTTTACAAATGATAATAATAATAATTTATTATTTGTTGATAAATAAACCAGGAGAATAGTTTTGTTTATATACTCACAATAAAAATAATAAATTATAGTGAGTCAATGAATATAATTATTTATGTAAAGGGCTGAAGATGTTTTATTTTTAAATTATTGTATTAACTATCGAATTCTAGACCCAATTTAATATAATAATTTTCATTTAATCCGTCACTACTTTAAAAATTCTCTCTCTCTCTTTCTATATATATATAGTACATATATATATATATATATATATAGTTCCTGGTTCACCGAGCGGCCTTTCGGTATTTAAAAAAAAATTCCTTATAAACTATGAATATTTAAGATTAAGATTATTATTTAAAATAAATAAACTGTTTTGACCAAGGATTACTAATGATAATAATATAAATTCTGAAATTATATTGACACCTGTAATTGTCTTGTCTATATTTTAATTAACACACTATGAGCGGGGCGGGTATTTGTACCCGTTGCCGGGACTGCCACTTATAAGCGGGGCGGGTATTTATACCCGTTGCCACTTATATGAGGGATATATATTAGTTATCGTTTAAAATAAGTAATTTTAAGTGACACAAGGGAAAATATACACTATGAGCGGCTAGCGGCCCTCTTATAAGTGGCAGTCCCCACAACGGGTACAAATACCCGCCCCGCTCATAGTGTGTTAAGAAAGGAGGTTATATTTTTTTTTCTTTTTATTTATAATAATCAAATATCATTTATATTATTTATTAAAATTTAATTTAATCTAAAAAACATTTTAATTAATATAATATAAATTTAATATTATTAAATCAAATTTATTCAACAATTTATTTGAAATTACTTCCTTTATAATTGTTCATACGATTGAATATCTCTAAAATATACAAATATATATACATATATATACATATATATATATGTATATATGTAATATTACTCTATTATTTTGAATATTCCCCGCGCACCGATGGTGGCGCTCTGATTGGATAGAAAGAGAGGAGTTAAAATTTTTATATTTGACAGAAGTATTTGAGTTTAATTTGTGATAATGTTCCTAATCTTGAAGAAGCAATATTTAAATAAACAAAATATAATAAAAGGCTTTAAATGTTGTTTCTTCTGAATTTCAGGTAATATTATAATAAACTTTATATATTTGTTTTTATTATCTTAATTATAATAATAAAAAAACTTCTGAATTTCAGCTACTGATTTTCAGATTGAAAACGCAATTAAGTCTTTCATTTCATATAAAACCCACTAAAATAGATAGATCATTATTATAAAACAACATTTTTGCCAAGATAAAATATAAATAAATAAAAATAATGGAAAACGCAAAAAAAAAAAAAAAAAAAAAAAAAAAAAAAAAAAAAAAAAAAAAAAAGGATGACTGAATATATATAAATCAAAATAATTAATAATTAAGGTAAATAAAATAAATAATAAATAAAATTAAAACTAAATAAATAAAAATACAAATAGAATCAAGCATATTTCATTAAAAGAAGATAATAAATGTTTAAAAGATGAAATAATTTCATTAAAAGAAGACATGAAAAAGGAATATAATAAAAGAAAAACGAGTAAATATAAATCATTAAACCAAGTAATCAATTTGCTGGTTTAAAAATACAAATAGTGGGAATCTCAATAGAGATCAACTACATACTGCCAACCACTCAGAGTTAGAAGTCGAATTAAATGAAGGTAACCCAAAAATTTTATAGTGCCACCATTAATTAAAATCAAGTTACTATTAAATAACTCAACGGAAGTTACAGCAATTTATGACTCAGGAGCAAATGTGTCATTAATAAATTCGAAATTATTGAAAAAAAAAAAAAAAAAAAAAACATATTTCTACATTAATAATATTCAATAATAAATTAAAAATAATTTTATTAATAATCATAATAATACCCTTTAATTTGAAGCAAGTTAAAATATAGTTTATATTTAACATTAAATGTGTTTTTCCTAAAGCAAATAAAATGAAGAAAATTGATTAAAATTATATATAAAATTTTATTTATAGTATGTATATGCATATAATAACATATTATATTAAAATAAAGATATGAATACAAAAAATTGGTAATTGAAGTTAAAAAGAAAAAGAAATTATTGACATGTGATTTAAAATTAGTTAACTTGAGGACAATTAATGGTGAGAGGAAAACAGATGGAATGGTAAAATTAAAAATAAAGATTTATGATATTGAGAAATACATGAATGTGTTCATCGTAGAAGATAGAAATTTTAGTTACGATTTTCTAATTGGACTAGACTGTATAAAGGGGTCCAAATTAAATCAAGATGAAAATTTAAAAAAATCACACAAAATATAAATTTAAAAAAAAAAAAAAAAATTTTTAATTGATACATATAAATCAATCTTTGCTAAAGACAAATACGATATTGGAACTGTAAAAGATTACGAGGCACATATCGATCTAATGGTAGACGAATATTGTTCTAAACGTCCATACGGATGCACAATCGAAGATAAAAGAGAAAGAAGAAAATAATCATAAATTAAAGTATGAAGAATTGCTTCACCAACACAATATAATTCAAGAAAATATTCAATTACTTCAAAAAAAAAAAAAAAAAAAAAAAAAAAACAACTTATTAATTAGATTAGAAGATGTGAATGGTAAGTGTGAAATAATAAATATAAATAATAAAGAACTTTCTGATTTCACAGAAAAAAGTTGATGACCTTGAAAAGGAAAACACTTTATTAACTAATAAACTAGATGAATTTAAAGAATATAGTGATGAATTGGAAGAAAACTTTAAACAAAAAGTATATGATTTGCAAAGAAACCTTAAAGTGTTACAAGAAGAAAAATATTATCTAGAAGAAATTGAAAAAAATTACATGATGATTTGAACAAAATTACATTAGAAAAATTGAATTAGAAAATAAATATATCAACTTAAATAATGAAAACACAAAACATTTAGAACAGATTTTAAAATTAGAAGAATTAAATACTGGATTAATGGAAGAAAAAAAATAATCATTCGCAAGGTATACATGAAAAGATTGTGGATTTAGAAATTACAAATAATAACCTGTTACGAGACATTGAAGAATTTCAATCATCTATTTCTAAAAAAAAAAAAAAAAAAAAAAAAAAAAAAAAGAAAATAAATAAATATAATAATAATAGAAGAATATGAAAATGTAAAACAAAAACTTATTGATAACAAGGCTTTGATGTTACTAACGTATCAACTTATAATTCATTGCCTAAAAATCTTGAAAATAATTTAATTTCCGAAGATTTAGAAATTTTTAATCAATCCGACTTAATTTTAAACAGTACTTTCAATGTTTTGATGAGATGAAATTAAAAATAAATCTAATGAACGAACTAAAGAATTTTAAATTGGATATAAATCAAATTGATGAAAACAATAAACTATCTATCAATCAATTTAGATTAATCTTAAACGATTTAAACGATAAAAAAGCTAATATTGTGAGAGACCTTGATACTATTAATCAACTTTACATGCAATTCAAAGAAGTGGAACAAAATGAAATCGAATATAAAGAAAAATATGATAATATTTTAATAGAAGAATTGAATATAGAAAAAAAAAGAAGAGGTAGAAGTGCCAGAAAAAGAAGATAGATGTACCAGAAAAGAAAGAAGAGAAGATAGAAGAACCAGGAAAGAAGAAGAGAAGATAAAAGTACCAAAAAGGGAAGAAGAAAAAGAAGATGCTGAAGCTAAAGCAAGGAAAGGAAAAGAAGGAGCCGATTCTAAGGCAAAGAAAGAAAGAGAAGAAGCTGAAGCTAAAGCAAAGAAAGAAAAAGAAGATGCTGAAGCTAAAGCAAAGAAAGAAAAAGAAGATGCTGTAGCTAAAGCAAAGAAAGAAAAAGAAGAAGCCGAATTAAAGGCAAAGAAAGAAAAAGAAGAAGCTGAAGCTAAAGCAAGGAAAGGAAAAGAAGGAGCCGATTCTAAGGCAAAGAAAGAAAGAGAAGAAGCTGAAGCTAAAGCAAAGAAAGAAAAAGAAGATGCTGAAGCTAAAGCAAAGAAAGAAAAAGAAGATGCTGTAGCTAAAGCAAAGAAAGAAAAAGAAGAAGCCGAATTAAAGGCAAAGAAAGAAAAAGAAGAAGCCGATTCTAAGGCAAAGAAAGAAAAAGAAGAAGCCGAATTTAAGGCAAAGAAAGAAAAAGAAGAAGCCGATTCTAAGGCAAAGAAAGAAAAAGAAGAAGCCGAATTTAAGGAAAAGAAAGAAAAAGAAGAAGCCGAAGCTAAAGCAAAGAAAGAAGAAGAAGATGCTGAAGCTAAAGGCAAAGAAAGAAAAAGAAGAAACAGAAACTGACCCCATTGTTAAATACACTTGATTCTTAATTCGAACTACGTTCTCCCTTAAGGGGGGAGATGTAATATTACTCTATTATTTTGAATATTCCCCGCGCACCGATGGTGGCGCTCTGATTGGATAGAAAGAGAGGAGTTAAAATTTTTATATTTGACAGAAGTATTTGAGTTTAATTTGTGATAATGTTCCTAATCTTGAAGAAGCAATATTTAAATAAACAAAATATAATAAAAGGCTTTAAATGTTGTTTCTTCTGAATTTCAGGTAATATTATAATAAACTTTATATATTTGTTTTTATTATCTTAATTATAATAATAAAAAAACTTCTGAATTTCAGCTACTGATTTTCAGATTGAAAACGCAATTAAGTCTTTCATTTCATATAAAACCCACTAAAATAGATAGATCATTATTATATATATATTAAAAAAATGTAGAAATTACTTGTTACATAACTTTAATAAAGTTTTATGTAAAGTATGTCATATTCCCCCAGTCGTACCGTATTTATTCGACAATGAATATAACAATATCAATGAATATAACAATATTATTTCTAAGAATTCCAAGAATTATTTGAATAATACAAAATTTAATTTTAATTATTAAATAATAATCAAATAGGTATCATTTGAATTAGTTATATATGTTATATAATAATATGAATTCAATGATTTCCACATATTTATTTATTATATTTAGTTATTTATTATTTTAAAAGAATATTAATCTTTGGAAAATGATTTTGTATGATGTAATTAAATATGTACTCACCCTGTACACACCATAACACCATGGTAGCGCACTATTTTCTTGAATTTGTTATCAAGATCCATTACAGTTACTTCCCAATCGCCTAACTCTGGATTATTTTCTACTTTCTTCACATTTAAAACTTGATGACGATACTATAAATAGAAAATATATAAATAAAAAATAATAAACAAAATAATATTGTAAAATTCTATATTTTAATTAATTTTATCTATATATATACGTATATATATATAAATATATGTTAGAAAAATTTTTCAGCAGGTATATTTATTTATTTATTTAATTAAATAAATTTTTAAAAACTAATCCCGTTGCTCAGCCATATTAATTATTATTAATATACATATTTATATTTAAGAAAGTTATAAATTATAAATTTATATATATTATATTTATATAAAATAATGAATTATTAAAATTATTAGAAAATATTAGAATTTCAAATTTCGATGTACTTAATTTTTATCTTACATCGAAATGGAATAATATTAAGTAATTTAATGACTAATTAAATTTTTGTCAAAAGATGATACCTTGATGTACTCATGTAGATTGTAGGTTTCTGTGTAGAGTTTAAGAAATTCTAAAATTTCTGGGGCGTTAAGATAAGACCTCGGTTGGTCGGCAAGCGGAAAGTCCGGAAAACCCATCACTTCTTTTGGCAAATTTGTTCTGAATTATAAAAAAAAGTACATTTTAAAAAAAACTCAGATATTTATTTTGTTTAATTAATCTCCCCCTTTATCTCTCATTTTATATATATATATATTTATATATTTTCATTTTAAATACATATAAAAAGTTATTTCTTGGTTATTTTAATTTTTTTGTGAAATTGGAATCTTCACTTTTCGGCGCAAATTTCGTAGTCATTATCAGAAAATTTTGAGGAAGTATTTTTAGGGATTCAGAGTCTTCATAGCTGTGTTACGAAAAGTCAAAATTGGAATTTTTATTTGAATAAGTATGTAATCTTAGTAATCCTTGCAATCTCTGGCACTAGCACTGACACTTGTACTACAGCCCTCTTAACTCTTGATCACACAGAATAAGAATCGCAAAAATTATCTTTTCAAATTTTTTTTTGAAAATGACTAGAAAATGGGCGCCGAAACGTTGAGAATCAAATCTTACAAAAACATTTGTAAATAATCCGGAAATAACTTTTCATATCTATATATATATATATATTATATATATATACATTATTAGTAAAGAGTATAGTGTCATGTATTCTTGTTATTGATGTATAATTTATTATTATTATTATTATTATATAATCTCATCTTTATTCATAGATTAAATGACACTCTCAAGTAACATAATAAAAATAGCTCCGCTTTCTTAGAAAATAATTTAATTTCAAAAATTCGACTCTATCGAATTGCTTATAGATTAACTCTTGAAGTGAAATATGCTAGATCCTTGAAATTCATTCTATTTTCACATAAATATACTATCAAGATATATCAAGGATTATGCGAAACCTTGATTTTTATAAAACATCATTCAATATATTTATTTATTCTATCAACGATTGATTTTAAAATTTTATTAAATATTTTTAATATTCATTGACAATTATATATTCCATTTTCAAATTTATACTATTAAACAAATGATATAAAAAACAATAATTTTGTCTGGCTTTTCTTAATACAAATACAAAAAAAAATTAGCTGGAGTGTCTCCACTCGACTATCTCGCAATTTGAATTGGATTAAATAACATAATATATTATTTTTAAATTAAATTTAATTAATTATAAATTATAAATAATAAATATTAAACCAGCGCATGTTTGGCTTTTTGTTGATGGCACCATGGCACGTGTTGGCGCGTGAGATATGCAGTGTTAAAAAATTAATTCTGGTACTTTCAGCAATTCAATCAAGCTGAAATTCTATATATAGCAGTTTTATACAATTATTAATCATGTGAAAAATTATCAAACATATATTTTTATTTTTACGGTCACTTTAGAGGAAAAAAAATCAAAACGTTGTAGGTAATGACCCTCTTCCGGTTGACCTACATTTCTCAAAAGTTGATAGAAAACTATGAATTTTGAATAATGTCCATGTACCAAATTTCATCATTCTAGCTCAAACCGTTTTTGCGTAATCTTGCCTACATACATACACACACACATACACACACACATACACACACACATACACACACACAGACATTTTTCTCAACCTTAGTGAAAATGATTCAGGAACCTTCAAAACGTATAAAAACATCAAAATCTCAACATCGAAAATTTTCGTGATCGCAATACTATCTCTGGCGAGATAGTAAAAATGAATACAAAATAATGAATAAGTGAGTGATACGATTATAGATGTTTATTATATATATATATATATATATATATATATATATATATATATATAAATTAATAATAATATTTAACATTTTTCTTTTTTTTTAAATATTATATGTTAGTGATCCAAATTGAGAGATAACCTTACCTTTGTCTATGGTTGGTTAAGAGGGTGGTGGGAGGTGGGTAGGGGAAGGGCATTTTCTAAGAGATTAGTAAAGTTGAAAGCTTTTGCTTTGGCATTTTGTTAGCCAAATCAAAAGTCTATGTCCCCTCTCACTCACAAATCAACCCATTCCATTTGGTTCCCCTCCCCCCCCCCACCATCCCCACCTCTCCATTGCCATCCTTCATCGATCATGCATCCATTTAAGCTTTTATGCAAATCGAATTTCTTTAAAATCAACGAAAAGTTTTACAAATGACTGTAGTCATTCAATAATTTAATTCAATTAATATAATTAAAAAGGATGGTAGGGTATACAGTTTACTCATCAAATTAACATTTCTTTTTGTTGTTGGAGTTAAATCAAGAGAGAAAACACACACATACACACACACATACTCTTCGATTAATTATAAAATAAACCAATACTCTTTTTTTTCTTTTTATATAGTAAATAAATAAATAAATAACAAATATCTTTTCCTAATAGGGCTATTAATTAAGGAGGTAAAAATAATTTTCCAAAATATTTATTGATACATTCCGGTCCGTATTGGAATAGCAATATTCGATACAATCTTTCTTTTTTTTTCCTCAATTATATATTTATTTATTTATTTATTTTTATTTTTCAATGAAATTCAATGAAGATTAAATTCAATTTCTTTAGAACTCGTTAAAATTAATTTCTTTTAATCTCATTGACAAAGTTAAAATATGTATTTTGACAAAAAAAAAAAAAATTATAAATTTTTATAATTACATATTAATTTTTTATTTAAATATGTAATTATTATAATTAATAATTAATATTTTTTTTTTAAAAGAAAATAATTTTTCTTTTAAATACAATTTTTTTTTAATTATTTTTTTTTAATTTTATTAATTATTATAATTAGAATTTGTAAATAAAAATAATATATAAAAATACAATACTTAAATAATTTTTTTCTTAATTTATTATCAATAACTATCATTCTATTTAATAAAAAAAAAATTAATATGCAATTATAATAATTAATAATTATTTTATTTAAGAAGTATGATAGCTATATTGATAATAAATTAAGAAAAAAAAATTATATAATTAATTTACAAATTCTAATTATACAAATATAGCTATATATAACACTCAACGCATTTAATATAAATTGAATTGGTATAAGGATACCAGGAGATTCTCTCTTTTCAAATAATAATTTAGTATTTATTACAAGTATTTATTTTTGTAATATGTAATAAAAAAAAATATTCCATTTAGAAGTGACTGTTTCCTAATTTGAATTTTATAATAAAAATGTAATCCAAATTATGAAAGCCATCGATTTGTCGTAAACATTGATTGAAATATATATTTTCTTATATATTATCTATATAACTCAAAATTAAATAATATATATAATAAATAAATATATATATATATATATATATATATATATCCAATATTTTTTTATTATTCAAACACTCAGTGAAGTTTGATTGATATAGTTACATTATGCGCATTTTTCGATAGTTATACCAGCATCAAAAACTATAATTTCAATGATAATTATATATTTTTTTATGCGTATTTTAATTGTTACACCATGATCAAAAAAGAGTGTGTTCTAAGAAGAAAAAAAACTGCTCCTATTGATGGTGTAACAACCAAAATGCGCTTAAGGCTAATAAATCAATCAACTTGAAACTCCACCGGGTGTTATAAATAATAAAATATATTCATATTAAGGAATATATATATATATATATTTCACATTATAAAAATTAACTTTGATTTTAACGCAACAACCGAAATGCGCATCAAGCAAATATACCAATAATCTTAAAAAAAATCCAAATACTCCTTATTAAGATTAATATTTTTAAATTTTAGTTTATAATATATATTTATGTTGTTATATTGGGTTGTTATATTGTGGGGTATGCAACTAATAATGTAAATATTGAAATTTTGCCAGTGTCTTGTATTTACCTGAGATTTCTATACATGCTTGTGTGAATGGGCACTCCATTTTCATCGACACCAACCCGATTATCATAATACCAGGTGCCTCCAAGTTGACTTGTCTGCTCATAAAGAGTAAATTCGAATGTATTCTCAAAATCCGGCTCGCTGAGATGGCGTAGAGCCGAAAGTCCCGCGGCACCCGCTCCAATCACACAGATTCGCCTCATATTGCTTGACTATCTGGAAGTAATTGGGAGTTGTAGTCGCCGAACTCATTCGTGTTCACACCCTCTTCTCCCCCTGTCCATCCACGAACTGATAAAGCCTTGGCAAAGTCCCTCTATGAAAGAAAAAATCTCTCCATTTATTATTGTGACCTTAAATCGTATTATCGCTTTACTTAATCCTACTTATATAGTAATTATAATGACCTTTTTTTTAAATATAGAATTGATAATAAATATTCATGATATATACTCCATATTAAGGCTTATTTTTCATTGAAACTGTCTCTCTCTCCCTCTCTTCTCTCTTTTGACCATAGTTATACAAATTATTTATCAAAGAAAACAAAAACTAGATCTCTCGTTCTCTTTATTAATATATCAATATTATATATATATATATATATATATATATCCTTGAAATTTTAACAGCTTATCAAAAACCTAATTATTATTTTTTTAATGATAATATATATATAATCACATGATAAAGATTTAAACAAAAAATTAATGGATATCTTATTTATTATTATTTATTCAATCAGATGCAATTCATTTATAAATTATCATAATTTATAATTCTATTTTACTACTTATATATATATATATATATTGGTAATAGGCCATATTAACGTATGTGTCATTGATTTGGCCAGTAGAGGACTTCACTAATTTTCAGTTTTTGTCATTTAGATGTAGAAAAATTAAAAAAAATAATTAATTAGATAATTTTTCTAGATGAAAACCGAACCGAAAAAACTGAAAATTAGTGAATAAGTGAATAAATAGTGAATTAGTCAATAAAATATTACTTAATGGATGCACGTTTCCATGTTCATAACAAGCTAATCTGTCAAATTTAAAAAATTTTTATCTCGTATACAAAAAGCGACCGTAATGAAAGTTTCTTTGGAATTAAAAAAGGAATCCAAAGCTTTGTCCAAATCCATGACATCTTAATTAATATATACAATTACCTATATTTTTGTATCCGATGGGTGCGTTCCAGTTAGCGATCATAATGATAAAAACACTTCTCGGTTGTTGTCATCGTGGCGAAAAACTCACTTGAGTTAATGATATTAACGTTCTTGAGCAAGTGGAAAAATGAATAAATATATATAAAACTTTCATAGAAAATATAACGTATAGTAGAGAGTGATTCCATCTTGAGTTCCATTCCAGATATAAACTTTTAGAAAAAATCTCATTTATTTATTTATTTTTTATTTTTTAAAAATAAATGTAGTACGTTAAAATTAAATTAAAATCAAATTTAATTTATTTTTGTATGTATATTGTCAGGTTATAACACTATTATCAATTTAAGGTATTTTAAGGATGCAACTTTATAATTATGGGGTTAACAAAATAAAAAAATATTATTAAATATTTAAATATTTTTGATTATTAATTCTTATTATTTTTTAATTTACTTATTGGTTTATAATTAATATATATATTATTATCACAAAATTGTAAATTGATTATTGTTCATATAAATGAATTATATAGCCTGTGTTCATTTGATACAAATTCAATTATAAGAGTAAATATATATATATATATATATATGTTCACATATAATTCATATTACTAGAAATCTGATAAGCAATAAGCCTAATGAAATAATGCTTTTACCTATATAAGTCTTAAAATAATATCAATTTAAATATCTTTACTTAAATATATCAGATATAATTGAAATGAGAATTAATTGCTCAAATGGTAATTTTATCAAAAGAGAATAGATAAAGTTAATAATTCTTTCTGGGCAGGTTGGTGTTAAGGAGGAGGGGTGAAAGGGGTAGTCTGTTCGGGCGCCATATTTTAGTGGGCGCTAAATCCAGCAATTTAAACAAATCTAATAAAAATGGAGAAGATTCATTCGTTCTGTGATTTTCTCCTGTTTGTCTTGACATGGTCCTCTTTCTGGGCAGGTTGGTGTTAAGGAGGAGGGGTGAAAGGGGTAGTCAGTTCGGGCGCCATATTTTAGTGGGCGCTAAATCCAGCAATTTAAGCAAATCTAGTAAAAATGAAGAAGATTCATTCATTCTGTGATTTTCTCCTGTTTGTCTTGACATGGTCCTCTTTCTGGGAATATATATATATTTATATATATATATATATATATATATATATATATATATAATATGAATATATATATTATTTATTTTTAAAATGGAAAACATATAACATATATATATATATATATAAAACATATATATGATATGTGCTTTTGATGATTAATAAATTACATTTCATTTAGTTTAATTGTGTTTTTTTTATTAATTAATTTGATGAATAAATATTATATATAGGGTCTTGAATATTTATTTAATAATTTTTTTTCGATTTTTGTTAATTTGAAAAATTCCATCAATCGATTCTTGCGAACAAAAATTCAACTTCTTTCCATTTCTTATGGTAGAATAAATTTTCCCATCCAAGAATCACCTTCAACCTTCGAAGATAATGAACTTTTCGTTAAACTTCGCCTGCCGGTGTGACTGATAAAGAGGCTATCATTTGTAAAATTCCTTTGACATTATCATTTCAATGATAACAAGTAATTAAACAATCTCGGAACGAGAAAAACGTTTCTTCAATCGTTTTAGGAATTTACAAAGGTGAGAGTTAATATATATTTAATAAATCCTTTTCTAACAACGTTTAAACGTCCAAGAATTTCTTCTGGAAGATAGAGCCCCTCCTCTTTCTTTATTCCTCTCCTCCCACCTCCTCATTTCTCCTTTCACTCAAACCTCTCATCTTATATATCTTATTAGTTTGTTCTGATTTAACATTCATTTTTTAGTCTTCATCACAGATAAAAAAACAATAATTTTTTTTTATTTCTAAAATTTAATTTCATTTATTCGTTTATTCGAAAATAATTAAGTTGTAATTTTCAACGATGACATAACCTCAATGATTCTCAAAATACGAGCGTAATCCATTCATTTATCGTCGATGTTTGATTTGACATAAAATTTTGCCACCAAATTATATTACTTTAGGAAAAATATTTAATTTTTAATTTTCCTATAACCAAACAGAACTGAAAAAAAACAGAAAATTAGTGAAGCCATCTACAGGCCAAACCAATAAAACAAGGTAGCTAAATTGAATGTCAATGAATATATATGCAAATTTTAATAATTTTTAACTCGAAAACTAAAAGCGATCGAAAAATATTGCATAAGTAGATTTCTTTCAAATTAAAAAAAGAATCCACTGATATGGTTTAACCCAAATCCCTGAAGTTTCCGTTTTTGTAAACAATTGATTTAAATATAAGAATTGTATAGAAAAAAAGATATTGATTAAAAACACAACGCATCAGCGAATTTATTAATATTCTTGGTCAATTCTGTAATATTCTTAAAACAATATTCGTAGTTTATAATGAATAATTTGTATAAGTAGGGAGCGACGTCTCGGTGAACCAAATACTTATTTTTATAGAAAAAATAAAAATACTTTTCTGATTATTTAAAATTTATTTATTAAATTTATCTCCTACAAATATAATAATTATTTTAAAAATTATTATTATTAATTTGATACAATACTTGATAAAAAAAAACTCGTATACCTTTTTTTAAAGTTCATATTTAATATATGTAATTACATGTTATGTGTATTTTAAAAATTACCCATAGATAGGAAATTAGGTAAAAATTTTAACTATTTAATATAATTTGGTATTTCACTTTTGTCAACACTGTTAAAAATAATTACTAAGTCAATTGGTATAACTAATTTATTTAGAAATTAGATTTTTCTTTGTTTACTTTTTTTTAGTCAGTCATTCATCATTTGATTTCTATTTAAATCCATCCTTTCAATATTTATATATATCAAAAACCCAAGGGCGGGCACAGTCAAATCTACAAGAATGCTTAAAATAAATTTAAAATTGATAATCATCATAAAAATACCTATTTACCTATTCTTATATAGTAGTTATTTTTATATGATGCTTTTATGATTTTGAGAATTGTCTATTCCTTTTCCAATCTGTCATTTAATTTTATTTCTAATAAAACTTCCTATCTTTAAGCTCTCAACGTTTCTCCAATTTTTGTATCCCTTCCAAAAGAATAAGATTTGTCGAGAACATCAAAATAAATATTTGTTTGTGAGATGATTTTTATCGTTGAAGTCAAATCTCTTTCCGCTGAGCCAATTCTTCAGGTTTGGAAACAAAAAATAGTCACTCGGGACTAAATCCGGAGAATACGGCGGATGAGGGAGCAATTCGTTTCTCAATTAATAGATTTCCACGGAAATTCACTTTTTTCCATTTTCTTCTCAAATCACGAGGTAGTATGCTATTATTGGATGTCAAAGAAAAACTAAAACACTCTGCTAGTTTAAATTTCAACAAGTTTCAGCTGATTGTTGCGTGGTGACAGAAGCAGTGTCTCATAAATATATATATATATATATATATATTCAAGCATTGCTGTTTAAATTTAATCTTAAATAAATGAAATACAATTCAAAAAGAAAACATACATCTTAAAAAGGATCTCTATTTATTAATTATTTAAGATATATGTAAATTAAAGATGAAAGTCATGAACAAACTCATGGCGCTGTTAAATGTTACTCGAACCGTCGAAGGGTCCCTGCACCAATGAAATTGAAAGGGAGCGTCGATTACAAATAAAATGAGTTTCAAGTGTTAATCATTAAAACACCATTGATTCATTGATTTTCATTACAAACAAAGGGTTATCACATTCAAACCAAATATTTATTTTATTATTTAAATCTCTGTGATTTTTATTTTTTTTTTTCGAGTTCTTAAATATTACTAAAAAGGGGAGTAGGTTTGCTTAACTGGTAGCATATTCAACTAGAATACCAGGAGTCCAGTGTTCGAGACAAACAAGAAAAAATTTTTAATAAAATTAATTTAAAGAAAAAATGTTCTCCAACCCCAGGAGTAGCGAGCGGATGGATACTCTGTATGAGATTTCGATAATAATAGGTGTATCCGCTTGATACATGTAATAATGGCTTGTAAGGACTAAATAATTTAAAAAAAACCTTTGTTCCTGAAAAATCGAAAGTGGGATTAAATGGAATGGGATGAATCCTTAAAATCTATTAATTTTGCTGGAAGGACTAAAAAGAGGGATTAATAAAAATACGATAGATACGTCTTCACTTCTATCGCATCTTGAAAATTGGGTGGACTATATAAAAAGGTATTTTTTAAGATATTAAACATTCGTATGGAATAAAAAAGATCGCTAAATAAAAACTGTAATCAAATTTTCCAATATTTTAATTAAAATCAATTTAGCATAATAATAAAAGATTAATTATATTTAGGATCACCTTAATATATATAACAACATAAATCTAATGTTTTGATAGTAAAATTAATATAGTTCAAAAGGGAATAAGTCGACTTATGTGGGTTTTTTTTTTGACCACTCGGAGATTGGGAAAGAGAATTCGCCGTCTCACGTGACTTGGATGGTCGTCCTGCTGCAGATTGGTTGCCAATTGATCCAGATATCAATTGGCTTTGGAAACCCTTCGAGTTTCCAACGGATTAACTGGACCCCAACGGATCCAAAGTGGCAGAAATGGTCCCCTTCAGGAACCAATGGGGTTGCCCTCTCGGAACAAACCCAGGAGCACAGGGCAGGCAGCTTAAGTCTCCGTAGCAGCGTTGCCGATCCCAAATTGCATTGTGTTCAAGTTGGAAATTTGAACGCAAATGCGAGTGAAACTGGCCGAGCAAGGCTGCGGCGGGCAGGCAGAGACAAGGCAGGCAAAAAGACAAGGGCGGCAAAACAACAAGGGCCGCAAAACAACAAGGGCCGCAAAACAACAAGGGCTCTTCAGAGCGTTCATTCCCCTTTTTATATGGAGATATGTAAGGGTGGGGAATGTCACTCATTAGGTGGTAAGGGGGGGAAGTGGTCAAACTTATTAATTTAATACAATAAAAATATAAAAAGGCTTAAAATTATAAATTATCTTACAACTAATATTATTAATTTTATAATTAATTAAAAATAACTTTTATAATTAATTAAAATTAAATAATATAAAAACATCGTCCGAGGGCGGCAATTCAAATTAATTTGAATTTAGGTTCCATGCGAAACCAATAGGTCTTTTTTAGGGAAGCAAACCTAGAGCAACGACTTTTTCTCGCCTTCAATTGAGGAAATCGTGTCCCAAATTCTAACCAAACACCAAATACCTTCAATTTAATTATAATTATCACTCCCCCACTCATGACAAGTCGTTTAGAGGTTTTCTTGTAGTACGCATTACAGATGGACAAGACCATTAAAGGCTGTCTAAAGCAGCATACCCCGCAAGGGCCAAATGCTAGGAAGAAGAAGAAGATAAATTTTACCTACAATCTTATTTTTAAATAGTAAATTTAATATATTCTCTCGTCTTCTAGTGGTAGAGACAACACTTCATATTCATATATATAATACTAGCGGTTAAGTAAAAACTATATAGTATAGTAGTATTATACCGGGACCCCGAGCCCCTCGGCTCGGTACTTAAGTTAAAAAAAATGATTCATTATTATTGGATTTGGCTGGTAATATTAATACCTGAGACACCGAGCTCTCGCTCTACCCTTTAAAAAATATTGATATACAATTCTTTAATTATTTATTACAATTATTAAATGTATTAAATAATATTTTATTGAAAAAATATTAAAAATTATAAAACTATCTAAAACTTAATTAATAAAAGAACAATGAATAAATAAATCACGAAAATAGATAAAAAAATGCACGCGGCGAGTTTCGATCCTTCGAACTCGGGGAGTAAAAACAATTGTTCTTACCACTGGTCTAAGATAATTTGATAATAACAAACGTATTTTTACCATCTTTCAAAGACATTTATTTGTTTTGTTGTTTTTTTTTTGAGAGAGATTAATAAATATATATATATTTTATTAAAAATAAATATTTTTAATTTTATTTCGAAATTAAATAATGAATTTTAAAATATTTTAAATATAAAAAAATGTTAATACAATATCATTTAAAAAAAAGCGGGAGTCAACCAACCGTATTTTATTTTGTTGTTTTTTTTTTTGAGAGAGATTAATAAATATATATATATTTTATTAAAAATAAATATTTTTAATTTTATTTCGAAATTAAATAATAAATTTTAAAATATTTTAAATATAAAAAAAATATTAATACAATATCCTTTAAAAAAAGGCGGGAGTAAAATTTCAAAATGGATGCCATTGACGTCACCCATATATAATTTTTAATTAAGAAATAAATAATGAAGCTGTAT
Source organism: Labia minor (assembly GCA_963082975.1). Lineage (NCBI taxonomy): Eukaryota > Metazoa > Arthropoda > Insecta > Dermaptera > Spongiphoridae > Labia > Labia minor. Next base: position 40,850,316 of record OY720348.1, on the reverse strand, counting down.
GTTTCAAGAGATGTGATCAATAAAACTCAATTTTTCTTTATAAATACTATATCTAGTGTGAATTTGAAAAAAATCGTTAGAGCGGTTTTTGAGAACCAATATAGAAATATATATAGAAATATATATAGATATATACAATTTTAGCTAGCATAATAAGATAAGATAATTAACTCAAAATTAGAAACCTATTTAAAATAATAAATAGTTCCCACTGATCAAGAGAAAGTCAAGATCAAAGGTGAGAGGATCCATTGGACTGATCATACAACTCTACAACGCTCTAGTGGCAACCGGCTTATTATGTGCTATGATAAAAAAAAAATAAAGGTCCTTTCATAAGATCTTCAAAAACCAGAGGTATTTTTTCGTCTCGTTAACGCATTATAAAAGGCACTAACAAAGAACATCCTTCATTACAATTATTCTCTTAATTATAAATTTTCTTATAAAATTATCTGTGAAATCAAAAATTCATATTTATTCAAAAAATAAATTATAATGATATATAAAGCCACCACCTGAGCCATAAATATTATTTAAATTTTTATTAAATATAAAAGTAATTTTCCTTTCTTTGTATTTAATTGTTTGAATCCTTAAACTTGAGGCTTGAAAGTAAAGTACAAATTCTAATATTAGTAATAATAATAATAATAATAATAATAATAATAATCGAGTTTCTAAATATTTAGTGTATAGAGATAAATAAAGTAACTTAGGCGATTCACTTAAGCCTTCTAATAATAAACTACCTTTAGTATACATGGTCCGAATTTGACCACACATATCACTTCACTTACAATTTATATATTCATCGGAATTTTTTAAAATAAATTCTTTTTTTTCCTTTCTGTCTCTCTCTCTCTTTCTCTCTACTTATTCCCTTTAAACTTTTTCTAATGTTGGAAAAAAATCAAATCATTTTCATTTTTATAATATGATTTAAAAAAAAAATTAAAATCACTTTAAATTATTAATAATTAATATTTGATTCTAAATAAGATTCAATTGATATTTTTAGGATAGTTTTCATTGTGTCATTAATATCGGGCATTTCATTGCAAAAAAATGTGTTTTTTTTATATATTTTGTAAAAAATAAACTTTTTTAAATAGGAAGTATATTATAATATATTATATATCAGTTTATTTGATTTTAAATTTTAAAAAAGATTCAATTTATATTTTATAACGTTTTTCTCAACTTGGCGTCTGTCTTTCTGTCTGTTCTCTCTTTTGACAAATTGAAATCGATTTTTCATCCTCTTAATATTGAGATAGACTTTTGAAAATTCTTATAGATGTTTAAATCGATCCATATAAGGTATAGAAGAAATATAATTGAATTATAATTAATTAATTGTAATTAGAGATTAATTACTTTTAGTAACTTACACTTTTTGTATTGCTCCGATTAATTTTTTTTTCAACGGATTCTGAAACATAAATATTGATTTCAAGATATATTTTTAATTTGATAGTAATTAAATATATTTTATAGCATTAAAATTAATGATGAATTTTTATTAATCAGCACTAGCGCCGATGAAGTAGGGGAGTTTTCCACCCAAATGGGATAGAAAAAAGGCCCTTTTTTATATATGTCCCCAAGAGAAAAAAACTACAAAAGAATAACCTTTTTTATGAAGAAAATATGAGTACATTATTCTATATACATTTATAAAATCTTATATTAATAAAAACTATTTATTTATAAATATAATATAATAATTATTATTCAATAATAACATTTACTTAACATAAATACATAAAATCAATTTTAGAAGATTAATATATTTTTTTGTTTTATTCAATTTTCGTATAACTTCATATTTTCTATTTCTCGTGTTATATTAAATAAATTTATCAAATTCAAATTGGACTAAAAAGAATAAAATAATATAAATATAAAACAAATTTATAAAATAACGTTTTCTCATGGACTAAAAAGAATAAAATAATTTTTCTATAAGCCTGACAAAGTCTTTGGATGAATTGCTTCATATTCAACTAAAAACGTTGGAGTATTTAGGGGCGAGTTAGAGCAAAATGTATGAAATTTTTATTCCCCCTGTCGAGCACACCCACTGTCAGAAATATCAGTTAAAACAATATCCAATTATAAAAAATAGAGGTTGATTGTTATAAAATTTCATAAGTTTTTTTCATAGAAAGTCATATTTTACTTTGCCCCTTGGAGTTAGGCAATTAGTCATACGGCTGCACGCGCGCATTCACCACCCACTTTCCACCCGCTTTAAATATTTATCATTAAAATTTCTATATTTTTCATCCAATTTCAACCAAATTTTATTTCTAATTATTAAACATTATTCTTTATCCAATTTCTCTATTTCAACTTCATTTACTTATATATATTATAGATTTCAATGTATTATTAATCTTATTGGTCACCTTTCTCCTGATCCTCTGTTCTCTCAAGTTCCTAGTTATATTTTATTGTTAGCATATCACTTAAAAAATATTAATTTTCCTTTTTCTTTTTCACATCAATTAATTTAATAGATAATAATATAAACGTATAACTCATCTTTAATTTTTATCTCCCCCTCTCTCTCTCTTCCAATCACATTCTCTAAATCAATTCTTTTATTTCTAGATTATGTTTGTTTTATATATAAAAGTTAATATATATTATCCAACTATTATTTTAAATCTTGTTTCTTTCTTATTTAAAGCATGAATATAGATGGATAGAAATGAACAATTAATATCTCCCATGGACTTTTGTATTAACACACTATGAGCGGGGCGGGTATTTATACCCGTTGCCACTCATATAATATATATTTTCCCTTGTGTCACTTAAAATTACTTATTTTAAACGATAACTAATATATATCCCTCATATAAGTGGCAACGGGTATAAATACCCGCCCCGCTCATAGTGTGTTAATAATACAATCATTCTACATTTACTAGTCAACATCTTGCTTCTATTTTTACACGCTTTTATTAGCTTACACCCGTTTCCGTGTAGTCAAATCTTGCAACGTTAATTTGACACACTTCCCAATATTCAAATGAGCTGAAATTCGCATACATATGTATCTCAGATGACAATGCAATATTGTGATTCAACATAGGTCACCTATGAGGTATTATATTTATCAATTAGTAATTACATATTGCATAATATTGAAAAAAATAGCAAGTACATATTGAATAATAATTGTTTCATTTATTAATTATTTTAATGAATAAATATTAGGTCTTGAATTTTTATTTAATATTTTTATTTTGTTATATTTTAATGAATAAATATTAGGTTTTGAATTTTTATTTAATATTTTTATTTTGTTCATTTCAAAAATTCCATCAATCGATTCTTTCGGACAAAAATTCGAACTCTTTCCATTTCTTATGGTAGAATAAATTTTCCCATCCAAGAATCACCTTCAACCTTCGAAGATAATAAACTTTTCGTTAAACTTCGCCTGCCGGTGTGACTGATAAAGAGGCTATCATTTGTAAAATTCCTTTGACATTATCATTTCAATGATAACAAGTAATTAAACCATCTCGAAACGAGAAAAACGTCGAGATAACTCGGTTACAGAGACAACGTTTTAACACAAATTTTTTCTTCAAACATTTTAGGAATTTACAAAGGTGAGAGTTATAATATAAAATTAATAAATCCTATTCCAAAGACATAATCGCCCAAAAATTTCTTCTGGATGTTAGAGTCCCTTCTCTTTCTTTATTCCTCACCTCCCACCTCCTCATTTCTCACTTCACTCAAACCTCTCATCTTATCATTTTATCTTATCAGTTTGTTCTGTTTTAACAATCATTAGTTTAGTCTAGATCACAGATAAAAAAAAACAATATTTTTTTTTATTTTTAAAATTTGATTTCATTTATTTTTATTCGTTTATTCGAAAATAATTAAATTGTAATTTTCTACGATGACATAACCTCAATGATTCTCGAAATACGAGTGTGATACATTCTATTATCGTCGATGTTTGATTTGACATGAAATTTTGTCACCATATTATTTTACTTTTTCTTAAAATCCTGATGATATTATTATATTATATTGTACTATGTTGCTTTAATGAAATATTATTATTATTATTATACAATCAAAATTGTTTTCTGATTTTACATTCTTTCATTTCTTAAATATATATTCAACACTAAGAATAAATTTTACAAATTATTATTATTATTTTTTTAATTTATTTATTTTTCTTTTTCATGATCTAGGTCTAGACGGAGAGGGAATTCACCCTAACCTATATGTCTTTGGAAATAATATTTATTTAAGTAAGGAACTTCCGAACAATATGACATGTTTGGAGTATAACTGCTCTTTGGCCTGTTCTTAAGATGTTGGTAGGCAGGTCCAGTTCTTCAATTAACCTGTTTAGTTTCTTAGACACTATACCTTCTGCAGAGATGACAATCGGGAATATTTTTACTTCCTCCAATTTCCAGATTTTTTTTTATTTGAATAGCCAGTTCCTCATATTTAACTAATTTCATAGTTTGTTATTTTAATATTCGTTGAAAGAGGAATCGCTATGTCAATCAGCGAGGCTTTTTTGGTCTTTTTACTGATAAGGAGGATGTCTGGTCGATTATAGTTTATTGTCTGATCCGTCAATATAGGTCTATCCCAGTACAAAACAACCTCCTTACTCTTTAATACTGGTATTGGGGTATATTTATAATACGGGGGTATTGTTTTGGCGTCAAGAAGTTAATTTTTAAATCCTTGGTGTTGATGGATTATCTTTGCTGAGAGGTAAGCATTTTCCGCAAGGGCTGGACATTCTGCCATCAGGTCTTCTATAGATTCGCCTATACTGCCACATTTCCTACATTTGTCTTCAATATTCTTATTAAGTACATGTTTCCATAGTTTTTAGTCCTAATTACTCGATCTTGGATGGCATTCATAAAACCTTCCGTCTCGGGGAACAGATCACCATCTGTGATCCATTGAAGAAATGTAGTTTTATCAATATAAGGATCGTTAAGCAGTTTAGGAAACTTCCAATGCAAGATTTTATCGCGCCAAGAGTCCATTTGGTGGATTTGGGCTTGTTGATTTTGATTTTTAATATTATTATTATTATTATTATTATTGTATATAAAAAACTGCTCTGCCCCCTGTACCCCAGAAGTAATACATGCTAGCAGTGGTGTCGGGCCGAGTGGGGCCACGTGCCCCCCCCCCCCCGCAAACATTGTCCAAAAAATAAATTTAAAAGTGATTAGTTTTGTGTAACTGAGAACCCACAAGTAAAAAAAACATCTTTAAATTACGTATAAGTATAGTCTAAACGTTATGAATAAATAAATACATGCCCCCCTCCAACATAATAGATCACGCTACGCCACTGCATGCTAGTATTATTTGGTCGAAAGTCTCAGTTAGGTTTTCATTTATTTTACTTATAATTTTAAAACTAATCTTTTTAAAATATTTCGTTTCCCAACTAAACAAAAATTAAATAAATTAAAATATTAATTTTTTTTTAATTTAAATAAACTTGAGATCATAATAATTGAAATATCAATTCAAACTTTTCTCTTTACTACATCCATGTAATTCATCTTGTCTGTTAAATCAAATTGAGTATTTCATGGAGAGAGGTTCATTTCACTTATCAGTGCCTTGCATTATTCTGAAAAAAATTACCTGAGAGTCTATAGAATTAAAAAATAAATAAATAAACAATTCTTTTTATTGTTTGAAACTCACAATCAGATAGAAAATTCGCAGATTTCGGAATATTTATCAGAAATTGATTTCAAGGTTTCATTATCTATCTTTCAGTTTTGTCATCTCGTGTCAGTGATCGTAAATTGTGCCTTAATAATTCATATGATAATTTAGGACAGGAGTGCCGAGAGCTACAGAATATTTTATGATACTACTAGAGAGAGCTCTCTCTCCCTACCGATAACCACAAGAAGTAAACTATCAACGCAACGCACATATTTCAACATTCTATTATATTAACGAAAATCTTATATTATATTATATTTTACCTCATGAATATCACATGCTTTCATATACTGTCAGCGGATATTGGGAATTTCAAAAATTGAATTTTAAACAACATACCCAAAAGATTCTAACCAAGAATGTTTTATTTATTTACTTATTACTTATGATAGAGTAATGTGAATTGACTTAAGAAACTTTTATTTTATTTCTTTAGACTCTGTGATGTGATTGAACATGAATGTTCTTGGCAGTAACAAATACATCTACCCTTAGCCACCTCTATCCACTTTTTATATTTTCCCAAATCTCTCTAATCTTATATTGGCCCTCTACCTACCATTGTTCTCCAAATTGGTTACTCCATAAATAAACTTATCTCTAACTTTTCCTCATGAATTCAAACCACATGTCTTGTCTATCATAACTTCCTCAATTTTATACTATGTATATACTATTTATATTATTAAGCAATCTTCATCAATCCATGATCTCATTTTTTGAGGCCATCATTTCTTTCTTCAAATATCCTAAAACTATTCTCATTCCCTATCAATTACTATATACGTACAGTGACCAAAAAATGTAAACGCCATGGGGGCACTTCATCTTGGAATCAATTATTATTTTATACTAGCTGCTCCGAGCGCCTTCCAGGCGCTCTTCACACCTAGACGGGGGCTCCGCCCCCTGTACCCCCGAGTGATACATGGTATTTGGTTGAAAGTCTGTATGTAAAAGGTTTTCATCCATTTTGTTTCAATCAGTATAAGTAGATAAGACATATATTTGTTTTCTTGGAAAATATAATTTAATTTAATCAACAACAAATTTTCCTAGTATAATAAGTAAGATTTATTGACTATTTCATATTATTATTTATATATTTACTAATATATTTGTGGCTCTTGGCATTTATTTAAGTAGATTTTAATTAATTAAATAATTAATATTCTAAGTTTATGAACATTATTTTTTTTTTTATAAATTATATTAATTAAAATTTATTTTCTTATTTCTGTTTGTTCTTTATTTTACATATATATGTACAAAACACAAAACAATAACACAGACAGACACACAGACATTGCCTTTTATATATATAGATTAAAACCTTCCCTGGGATGCCCACAACAATCCCTGAAAGTTTCACCGTAATCGGACGGGTAGTTTTTGAGTATTTGACAGACACACAGACATTGCCTTTTATATATATAGATTAAAACCTTCCCTGGGATGCCCACAACAATCCCTGAAAGTTTCACCGTCATCGGACGGGTAGTTTTTGAGTATTTGACAGACACACAGACACACAGACAGACATACAGACATTGCCTTTTATATATATAGATTACGAGTATACTATATTGTATTTACCAACTTCTAAGAATATTAATAGTCCAAACATTTCATAAAAATAAAACACACAATATTAAGGAAAAACGTAGTAAATAAATTTTATCAAATTTCCGAATGTTAACATTTTAATAAATCTTGAAATTCTTGTATATAACTCATTAAATTAAAATTACACTCTAATCACGAACGTCTCTTAATTATTACCGCGCTTGTAGAAAATGAGATTAAAACTTTTTTTTCCACTGAAATTTCGATCAGATTAATTCTAGAATAAGTAATAATCATTTAAATACTTCTTAATTTTAATTTAATTATAGTCAACCAAATGTACTTACCTATATATACATAATAAAATGTTATTTAGAGACACAAGGCCAAAAAAATAAATAGGAGTTCTTTGGTCTTCCTTTTCCATCAATACAATTTGTTTTCTAACCATTTCTTTGAACATCCAAAAAAAAAAAATATTGATGCCCACCTGAATTAAAAAAAAATAATATTGATCATCGAATACATATTTGTGTGTATTTATCACACAACCATATCAAGTAGAATGATATCAAAAAATATGAGTTAGAATTCTCATGTTGTACAAAAATAAATAAATGGGATTCATGTTTTTGGAAATAAAATGGTTGCCTTTCTGAACGACGAAAATAAAACAAGTAATGGTGAATAGGAAAAGAGCGAGTTTGTTTATGTTACTTGCCTCAATCGTGCCTAATCAAGTGTCTTGCTTGTCAAATGCTGGACACCCACTCTCGCTTGCAAAAAATAGAACAAAACCTTTACTTTTTTCATGAAACTAGTGGCAATTTGCTGATTCATTTTATAAAAAATATATTATTATATTTTCTAATAATATTGTAAGTTTTCAATAAGGAATTAAGTATTTAGAGAACAGTAACTTGTGCAGTAAACAGAAATAGCTTTTGGTATTTTATTTAAAAACTTGTTAATCAATCTTTTACTACAGTATGTCTATCTAATACGATTAGAGATTACAGGATCTGTGGTTTGTTTGAAAATAGAGGACGAATGTTTTCAATATTCGAAAAAGTAATAAAATATACGAAGGGATGTCAATAAGTCCGTGACTTTTCAAATGAAACTCAGGTTTTTTGATAAAAGACATATTTTATTTTTAAACGTAGTCTCCTTTGAGCTCTATACACTTCGTTCAACGTTTACCCAATTTTTTTATCCCTTCCAAAAAAAATAAGATTTGTCAAAGACATCAAAATAGTTTGTTTGTGAGATAATTTCTCATCGTTGGAGTCAAATCTCTTTCCGCCAAGCTTTTAGAAACAAGAAATAGTGTCTCGGGGCTAAATCAGGAGAATAGAAGGGATGAGAGGGCCATTCATGGATTTTCATGGGAATTTACTTTTCCCATTTTCTTCTCAAATAACGAGGTAGTCTGCTATTAATCGATATCAAACAAAAACTAAAAGACCCAGCAGGTTCAAATTTCGACAGGGGTTAGATGATATTTGCCTGCTGAGAGGAACAGTGTTGCTATTTCACGGATTTATTGACCTGAGCTCGTAACTTTAGGAATAAGACTATAGTTATTTATAATTTACTATATTTATCAAATTAATTTATAAAATTTAAAGTAGTTAATGTTATTTTTTAAATTAAAAATTTTTATTAATCAAATATTTCTATAATTATATATAAATCTATCAAAATGTAACCAATATCTTAACATGCCGGATTTAATGGATTTGACGGAGATATTAATATAAATAATATATCCTTAACTCTTTACGTTTACGACATAACTGAAACCATTTCTATCCTCTAATTTTGAAAACCAAACTAAGCCACAACTTTTATCAGCTATTATTACATACTAGTTTTTTGGCCACTAATAAAATTAATATGTCAAATTGGGGTAAGCTACCTTCGGACGATGATGTAGATTAGGTTAATTAGAAACGTGTATTAGTATATGCTTTATTATTGATAGTTGTATATTTATTAATATGATTTGAGGATAGACCCTGAGAATCACGCAGAGCTTTAAAGAGAAATTATTAATTCAGTGTGGAAGAAGGTCGTGCTAACCACTAAACCACAAAAAAGTCACTATATATTTATTATAAATAGCAATGCAAATTTTTACCAGTTTATTTTTTATTAGTATTCGTATATTTTAAAGTGTTTTTTTTTCTTTTAAAATTAACATTATGAAAAATCCGAGCCTCTTCTTTAATCTGATAAATCAATTACAAATTTCAATTATTGGATGGATTATTTTTGGTCATTAAAATAACATCAATCCCCAAGGTAACCGCAATTTTTAATGAAATATTGGAGATAAGCATTATAGATTTTATGGCTTTAGTCAATGAATATGTGATATGTAGATGTCGATGTCATATCACACAAAAAATAACAATAAAATAAACTGTGAAATATTAATTAAAATACAAATAAAATACAAATAAATTAATTACTATCTCGCCAGAGATAGTATTGCGATCACGAAAATTTTCGATGTCGAGATTTTGTTGTTTTTATACGTTTCGAAAGTCCCTGAGTCATTTTCAATAAGGTTGAAAAAAAGATCTCTCTCTCTCTCTGTGTGTGTGTGTGTGTGTGTAACAAGATTACGCAAAAACAGTTTGAGCTAGAATAATTAAATTTGGTACACGGGCATTATTCACAATTCGTAGTTTTCTTGACAGTAAAAGTGATAGTTTACCACATTATTAAAAATTGTATAAAACTTCTATATATAGAATTTCAGCTTGATTGAATCGCTGATAGTACCAGAATTAATTTTTTAACACCCCGATTGTCAATCACGCGCCAGCACGTGACGTGGTGCCATTAACAAAGAGCCAAACACGCGCTGGTTTAATATATATTTATTAATTTTAATTTATAATTTAAATATAATATGTGTTAATTATTCCAATTCAAATTTGCGAGATGGTCGAGTGGAGGCACTCCAGATTTTTTTTTCTATAGTATAATATCACAATTTGTCGTAGGTAAGATTTTGACGATATTATTTAAATATTAAAAATAAATTATTTTTTTTAATAAAAATTTTAAAAAAATAATAAAAATATATTTTTAATATTCATAAAGAATGTTTTATCGTATTGAGATACCGCTTGAGATCAAAAAAAAAATAAATAATAATAAAAATAAAATAAATATTATTTTGTTGATTTATGCATTTCCCACGTATGTATGTATGTACATATGTGTGTTTGTATATTATACTTATCAATATATTTAATTTACAGTCAAATGGATAATATACCTGATATATAATTGTTTAATGATTCATGAAATTAATATTGCATGCATAATTAATATATTATATATTGTAAATATAAATTGGGAAGGTTTTTTATTTCTAGGATAAAAAAGTATAATCCATAAAATCTTCTGATTTAACCTGCACATGAACTTTGTCTATTAATAGATACATAAGAAATATAATGAAAGATTTAATAAATAATATTTACTATTTTTTATTTAAATTTTCATTTTCATTCACTCTACTTTTAAGATCTATGCCAAATTTTGCATTTATTTTAAATTAAATATTAATTTTTAAATTTACTTGAACTTGGCGTGTTTCGATCCCTCGAACTCAAGTTCAGTGGGGCAAGACTATAAACTATTTTTGTCAAATTTCAATTGAAAGAATATGTTTATTAGCCAGTGTTGGTGGGGGGCGGGGGAGTGCTGTTACCTTCTGTGAACATTTTCTGCTTACTGCTTGTCTGACTTCAAGTGCTGTGTGATCGGAGGTTGAAATAAGCTGGAGTGTCTCCACTCGATTATCTCGGAATTTGAATTGGATTTATTAAAACTTATATTATATTTAAATTAAATTTAATTAATTATAAATTATAAATTGAAATTGATAAATAATATTTATTAAACCAGCGCGTGTTTGACTCTTTGTTGATAGAACCACGCCGCGTGCTACCGCGTGATTGGCAACCGACGTGTTTTGCAATGTTAAAAAATTAATTCCGTTACTTTCAGCGATTCAATCAAGCTGAAATTCTATATATAGCAATTTTATACAATTTTTAATCATGTGAAAAACTATCAAACATATATCTTTATTTTTACGGTTACTTTAGAGGAAAAAAATCAAAACGTTGTAGGTAATGACCCTCTTCCAGTTGAGCTACATTTCTCAAATGTTGATAAAAAACTACGAATTTTGAATAATCCCCGTGTACCAAATTTTATTGTTCTAGCTCACACCGTTTTTGCGTAATCTCTTATACATACACACACAGATATTTTTCTCAACCTTAGTTAAATTCAAATAACCTTCAAAACGTATAAAAACATCAAAATCCCAACATCAAAAATATAGTAAAAAACGTACCTCGTAAGTAAAATAATTTTTTTTGTTTTTTTTACTTTCCCGCATACTTCGTATAAGGGAAGTATTGGAATCGTCAAAAATTTCGACTTCGAGATTTCGATAGATGTATGTATGTATGTATGTATGTATGTATGTAATGTCTGTAAGCAAATTTACTCAAAAACTAATCAAGCTAGGACTTCGAAATTTGGTACACCGATATTATTCACAGTTTGTAGATTTCTATCAAAATTTCGTCAAAATCGGTTAACCGGAAGTGGTACTTTACCTACACTGGTTGCGTTTACCTTTCAAGTAAAGTGCCAGTTTGCTTCGAGATATTTGCTTCATATTTTGTATATAGATTTAAAAATATGAAACAAATTGAGATACCAAATTTCATCATGATCTGACTACCGGAAGTGACATTTTACCTATACAAGTAGCGTTTCTTTTTTACCGACCGACGATAGTAAGGGAGGTATTGTTTTCAAACCAAATTTCACCTATGGATATTTTTAGGTACATATCTCCACGAATCATGAAATTTCTTAACAGAAAAAAGTATTTTTAGCATGATGTCTGTCCGTCCGTCCGTATAGATGTGTACAGCCTGAACGGCTCAACGGATTTTGATGAAATTTGGTATATTTACTTAATGCATCAGTGGGATGAATTGATAAACTTTTGGTGCAAATCCGGAAACCGGAAGTGCTAGTATTGCCGATCGAAGAGAGGAAGTGAAGGGTTATTTTCATATCAAATTTCACGTGATGACATATCTCCACGTGTTATGCACTTTGTATTGGTTTTATCCTCGAGAAAAATCATCTTTATTAGTTTTTTCTTAATTTAAAATTATATGACGTTACCCAGCACTTCATGACGTCACAGCCAGCCCTTATATATTATAAATAAAATAAAATTAAAAATATTTATATTATATCCATATCTGTTTTTTTTACATTTAAAATATCAGTTAACTGGAAGTAGCACTTTATTCTATATATATATATATATATAAATGTTACCAAATATCAAATTTGACACCAATAAACTAATACGAACTGGCTCTTTATCAATACCAAGTTTACACATTCTAAATATTCATTCACAACTCTTTATACCTATTTATATGCGGGAAAGTCTAGGGGAGGACACTCCCGCTTATTTTTTTTGATTTTTGTTTTTGGGATCATCTACTAATTCTCTATTACATTTTTATATTATTATTAATATTGTTTTATTTACATTTTTTTTTTGCTAAAAACAAGCATAATGGTTACAAATGAAGGGAAGGGATGCACGGTAATTGCATTTATATACTTACAGTTTGTTATATGGTAAATTATAATGGATTTATATATATATATTATATATGCATATAGTAAAGAAATCTCAACTAATTTTCTTTTATTTCATTCCAACTTGTCTTTATTCAAAATATTCATATTAAATCTCCATTTTTAAGGAAGGGATCATACGTTATGGGTGTATCACAATTAAGCTCAATGGAGCTACATTCCAGACATTTGTTTTGTTTTTTTTAATTTAAAAAAAAAATAAATAAAATTTGCTATATCTTAATTCTTTTAACTATAAATTATTTCAAAAAATTTTAGCAAAAAATCCAGATCATAACATAATTATCTTTAAGATATTTATATTGATTATTATTATTTTCGAATTGACCCTAAGGCTTTAAAGTAAAATTATTAATTATTGAATTTATCTAGACTTCAGTGTGGCAGACTATCCTGCTAACCACTAAATCACTAAAGAGTTATTTATATTGATATTTATTTATTTAATTTTTTGATCAAATATTCAACCTAAAACCAAATCTTTTTAATATTCCTACTATATATATTTATAAATTAAAAATGAACAAAAGATATCAAGTTGCCATTATGTTTAATATTTATTATCCTAATTTTTTTGGATTTTGGATTTTTTTTGTTTTTTGTTTTGATTATTTTTTTTTTTTTAATAAAATAATTAATCAAAGGATAAGTTAAATTAACTAAAAATTAAACTTAAAAAATGCAAATTATTATAAGAATAGTTTTAATTAAACAATTATTAGTGATTATATTATTATAATCGAACTGCAATTTGACATTGTTTTAACATATTTTATTTTTTGAATATAGATATATATATTCAAACGATATAAATTGAGGAGTGTTTCTTGCTCCTTTAGGCGATAAAAACCGATTCTTTTAAAATAAATCAATATGAGATCTTGATTTTATCTATCTATCTAATCTAATTTTGTTATACTATGAAAAATTATAGATGTTAAAAATCATGAACAGAATTTTTATAAAACTCACTTATTAATAGATTTTTGAGGTGAAGAATCGATCTATATAGGTCTCATTTATAGGAAAAATCCTTTTTTCTTCATTAATAACAAATATAAATAAATGTCCAGGACAAGGATCCCTCCAATGTGAATATGGAATATATTATACATATTTATATAATTATAATTATAATTATTAACATTTATATATAGATTAAATTATTTGATTATTAAAAATAATTCTCTTTGACATTCATTTAACTCTCCAGAGATAATAAAAAAAAGAAATATCCATGAAGTTAGCAACATAATAATACTAATTAATAATTATTATCGAAAAACTTTAAATATTATTTCTTTTACGGAAATGATAAAAAATATATCTTATTATATTTGCAAAAAAATAAAATATTTAAGTACCTGGGGACAGCTCTGTGAACCAATGAGGGAGGGAGAAATAATATTATTTATTAACAAAAAAACATTTAGTATTATCTACAGAATAGATTGGTTATTTTTTGTTTGAGGCCCGGTAAATAATTTCCCATTGTTAATCTCCTTCACTCTTAACACTTAAGATTTATGTAAATTTTATTGAAAACGATGCTGATGAAATTTCATTTTTGTAAGCGAAGTAAGACAAAAAAAAAACACCCAATGGCTTGTATTTTTATTTTTCATTTTATGATCGCGTAAAAAGGCCATTTTTTAAAATAAAAAATGCATAACTTTTAAACGGATCAAAACCAATGCAATTTGCCACGAAATTGGCTTACTCTACAAACTTTTACTTCCACATTACAAACTCTTTTATTCAGTCCTATATTTTAAAAAAAAAAACTTTAAAATACAAAATCCTTAAGTTCTACTGCCATTTAAATGTAATAAAAGTAACAATATTTTATAGTTCTTTGGGATTTAAGTGGAAAGTTTTGGATAGAAAACACTCTTCTATAATTTTTATGTAAAAATATAATGAATGAAAAATTAAAATATTTTTTTTTTTTGTTAAATTCAATAAATATATCAATTTGTTCAGGGTAATTGGTAGATTTTTCTCTTTAAACTTTCAATCTTACGATCTTTCAATCGTTTCAGCCTTCACGTGATTTTATTATTTCTCCATTTACTTACTTTAATACAACATATATATATCATTTTTAATATTTTCAAAATATTCTTTTTTATATTTTCAAACCCAAATTCCATACATTCATATCTCTTAAATCAATTTAATCTTTAATTATAATATATTATATTGCTTAAAAAAATCACTAAATTAAATATTAAAAAATATAAGTATTGTTATGAAGATAAATTTTTTTGAAAGATGAGAACAGACATTGTGGTTAGAGTTCACTCAGGATAGGGATGGTTGGAGGAATATTGATGCTACTAGCATGAACTTTCGAGTTCAGTAGAAAAAGAAAACAGTGACCATCCAAATATGTTACACATAAAGAGAGAATAATTTTCAATTTCCTCTTAATTTATCCCTACCTAATGTACCTTTCTAACTAACTACCTAAATTTTAAAAGAATTTAAATTGGAGATCATTAATTATTTCTTAGCCTATGAATTGTTAAATAATGCAATGTAAATTAATTTCTTTAGGTTAAGTCAAAGATTGTTGTTTTTTTTTGAAGAGCAAAGCAAAATGTTACAATGGATAATTATTAACGTAAGTTGGTTTGCTATAATTAAGAATTTCTAATCATCACGCTGTTTACTTATTCAATATTGGTCTAAATAGCTTAACCTAATAAGCTGGGATGTTTGTAATCCAAATGCGGTTTCTGCCTGGAAGCACATCCATCTCATTCAAGGCAGCATCACTCGCTGGGGAATACAGAATAATAAACCTATAATAGAAAATTTATCAAACATTTATTAAAGTGGACTTGGCCAGTCAAGGTATTTTAATCGAACTTAACAACCAACCATTTCCGGATAAAAGAATTTGACATTATTCTTAGTCATGAGGGATTATATAAACCTGCTGTATACGCATTGAATAGGAAAACATTTGCAATTTTGGACTCCTATACATACATCATCTTGATAAAAATATTCAATCGTATCATTCAATTTTATAATTATCCTTCTAAGAATATATTTATTAATTTTATTTTTAATTAATTTTTTTTTTTTTGATATAGTATATTTATTTAAAAGAAATGACATGTAATTTTTACTATCTCGCCATAGATAGTATTGTGATCACGAAAATTTTCGATGTCGAGATTTTTATACGTTTTGATGGTTTCTGAATTATTTTCACTAACAAGGTTGAGAAAAATGGCTGTGTGTGTATATGTAGACAAGATTACGTAAAAACGGTTTGAGCTAGAATCATGAAAATTTGTACATGGACATTATTCAAAATTTGTAGTTTTCTATCAACTTTTGAGAAATGTAGCTCATCCGGAAGTGGGTCATTACCTACCACGTTTTCATTTTTTTTTCCTCTAAAGTGACCGTAAAAATAAAGATATATATTTGATAATTTTTCACATGATTAAAAATTGTATAAAACTGCTATATATAGAATTTCAGCTTAATTAATTTGCTGAAATTACCGGAATTAATTATTTAACACGACGGCAAATAACGCGCCAGCACGTGACGTGGTGCCATCAACAAAGAGCGAACAAGTGGTGTTTTAATAAATATTATTTATTAATTTTAACATATAATTTAATTTAAATATAATATATATGTTATTTAATCCAATTCAAATTTGCGAGATAGTCGACTAGAGACACTCCAGCTTATTTTTAAGTATAAAATTAATCAAATCTATATTTTGTCACTGTAACCATAATACTGGCTATTAGTTTTTAATGTCATTGGTGATAAAACATTACTTAATTGTTTATTGATAAGAAAGTTTCAAGTGGTTGAACGAAGGAAACGATTGCAAGCATATTTTAAATTAAAATAAATAAATGTTATCTTGATTTTGTTTTTTAAAAAAAAAAAATTAAAATATGCATAAATAAATTAAGAAATAAATATCATATTTCGTTAAAAACAATTTAAATAACTTGTTTTCTGTTCAATTACTGTTTTTAAGAAGAATAAATGAAGATTTAAAATAAAGCGAGTAGTGTGGATAAAATTAAAAATTAAATTTAAATTAAATAAAATATTAAATATATTATAAATTAAAAGAATAGAAAAAAAACTAAGAAGTGTAACTAATTTTATATTAGTAAATTGTCATCTTATATACCTGAAAAAGTGACTTAGAACGTGAAAGTGTAAATAACTTATATTTCCCACTTTTCCATTAGATCAGATAGTTGACGCAATCACCGATAGGGGATTTGAATGTTTATTTTATATTTCAAAGTCTATTGCTATTGTCATTTAAATACGAGTATATTCTTAGTTTTTATTATATTTTTATATATTATTTGATTGTTAATAATATTATATTCTGATTTATAATTTTGTTTATTCATTTCAGGTAACTAATACACTTTTATTTTATATTTAATATTAAATATTTATTTTTAGAATAATATCGTCTTGTCATTCAATTGATAACCTTCTAAAGTAACCTTACATACACAAACTCACCTATATATATATAAAGATATAGATTTTATGACCAAATAAATTATTTACTACCTTTCTTTACTTTTCATTTAATTATTTCATTAGGTTAAAAAAAAAATGTATATTTGGTTCAATTATTTTAATGGTTATTATTTTATCATCTTATAATTTAATTAAAACATATATGATTAAAAAATAAAAAAAAAATTCGAAATATCGATTTAATTATTTTTTTTTAGATTGATTAAAAAATAAAATATTAACGTATGTATATATAATCAATGGATTAAATTTATAAAAATGAAATGATTTAAATTATTTATTATTTTTATTTTAATTTTAAATTTAAATATTTTTTAGCTGTTATAAAAATAATGCAAATACAAAAATAAAAACAAATTTTTTTCTAATTATTTAAAAAAAATATAAATTTAATATAAAAACAGTTGAATTAAAATAATACAAATACTAAAATAAATACAAATTTTTTTTCTATTATCAAAAAAAAAATATAAATTTAATAATTAATAAACAAAACCAGTTGAATTAAGATAATACAAATACAAAAATAAATACAAATTTTTTTCTAATTATTTAAAAAAAAATATAAATTTAATATAAAAACAGTTGAATTAAAATATTAAAAATACTAAAATAAATACAAATTTTTTTTTCTATTATTAAAAAAAAATATAAATTTAATAATTAATAAAAAAAACCCAGTTGAATTAAGATAATACAAATACAAAAATAAATACAAATTTTTTTCGATTAATAAAATAAAATACAAATTTAATAATTAATAAAAAAAGAAACCTTTGAATTATTAAATATTGTCAGTTATTTCCAAGATTTGGAGTGTAATTTGATGGTAGAAAAATAATTTTTATTATTATTATTATTATTATTATATAAGGAATATTTTGAACAATCATTCATCAACACTTTGCGATTTTTATACCATGAAGGCAATTTAATGATGTCAAATTATAATGCTTGCAGAAAAATAACTTTACAAAATGTTAAGATTCGAAAAGTTGTGAAAACACTTTGCTTAAGAATTGTTATCAACTTTCCTCGACTGCATTCATTCATTCTTTTTCCTCCAACAAGAAAACTTTTTTTTTTGTAAACTTTATTACAATATCCCCCACCCCCCCTCTTAGACGTTACTAGATTTTAGAAAAGTCTTTCGGGAAACGATTACCTTCTTAATAAATAGAGGGTCACTTTATAAGATTAACCTTCTACTTCCAGTGCAAGAAATTCGGTTTTTTTATGGGATTTTTTTTTTCACTCTAGTAGAGAGAAGAATTTCATCTTCACCTATTTTATTACCACAATCAATTTGAAAATACAATTTTAATTAATTTTATATAATTCATTTATTTTATTTATAATTTATTATAATTAAATCAAAGGAGAGTATATTTTAGTAAATCCTACACATTTGTAATTATAAAATTAAACATGAACAATAGGCCCAAAGTGAACCTTTCTACATCATCTTTCTACCTAATCATCATCCAATTCCATATTTGAAATTTATATTTTCATATTTCAGTATCCTTTTAAAATACAAATACAATTTCTTAACTATTCAATGATTGATCTAACACCCATGTAAAATGTAACTCTGTATTTACCACCCATATATATATATATATATATATATATATATAAATTTATATTAAATTTCTCACTTTTATTGTATATTAAGGATTACTATTATTAGTGTAAGATTAATTATTGAAGTTATTAAATTTATTAATCTAATTTATTAAATAAATTATTGTGAATTTTGTATTGAAAATTCGATTTCTTTTACATGTGGAAATTGTTTTATAATGTAAATGATTTAAATCCAAATAAAATACTCTTTTTCAATTTAAAGTTGTCTTTATTGAAAATTTCCTATACACACACAAATATAAATATATGTATAATGAATGTTTAGCTTGTTTAGTTTTCATAAATTAAAAATATTTTACTAATTTTTTTAATTAATATTTATTATGATTTTAAAGGTATTTTATATTAAATATCAATATTTTATTTTACTACTAGAGATTAGTTTTATTAATAGATGATCAAAAGGAAGATATTTGTAAATGATAATCATAAATTTTCAGCTTATTATTTGATTTTCGTTAAATATTTTACTATATTTTTTATTATTTACTTTTTAAGTTCATATCATATCTAATCAGATTTCAATGTAAGCTTTATAAAGTATTAAACATTTTTTTTAAAAATAAATTTTATTAAAAATGAAATGATCAGAAATTTGCACTATCTTTAAGTATATCTTTCGTAGAAATTCTATATTTTTACCCCCTCTCAAAAAAAAAAACATTCCTAGTGTACGTACATATGTGCCACTCAGAAGCCAAATCGATTAACTCCAATTTTTAAAATTTTGCTTGTTATGTAATGTAATCTGCAACATATGAAGTGAATAATGTGAACTTGAAAATCTTAATATTACAATGCAATATACATATTTCTTTAATTAATAAACCTGATTTTTTCTCCAAGTTGTGAACTTTGGGCTTCATTTTTTCAGTTTCTTTAAATGTGGAGTTAATCGGTTCGGCTTCTGAATGGCATTACCTAGAAGATGGTATTGGTATACCAAATTTGATGCAGGTTATTTTGACTTCATAAATGAGTCATGTGTTCACAGACAATGAAAAACTTACCAATGACATAGGTCTATGTTCAATCTGATCAATCTTAGAATGCCAAGAAAGTTAATTGTTTATATATCTATCAACCTAATATATCAAGGAACTTTGATGAATAAAAAGAAACAATCTCATGAGTAGCATAATATATTTTTTGCTATTTTCGACATTCGACTAAGTCCTGAAGAAGGTTCTCATCAGGGACTGAATCGATGTTTTTTTAGTGAAAACGAAAATATCAGATTTTTATTTCTTTCCTTCACTTTCTGCTTGTCGATTTGATCTGGAAATATTTTGGTTCTCAAATTTGTAAAATTAATATGTTAATTATGCAAATTTTAAATAGATGGAATTCTTTATCATTGGTATACAATATAATTAATATTTGTTACAGGGATGCAGAAGCGTAGTGTTGCAATTGTTGGTGCAGGTGCTGCTGGTCTCTGTGCGGCCAGACACCTCATTGCGGGTGCAGATAGCCAATTGTTCGAATGTCTTGTGTTTGAAGCCACTGGTCAAGTGGCTGGAACGTGGGTCTACACCGATCAAACTGGAACTGATAGCTATGGCTTACCGATTTTCTCTAGCATGTACAAAAATCTTAGGTAAATACGATCGTTTACTACTCATCATAGGTTTCCAAACTTTTTTTGTGTCGTAGACCCCTTGCCATGTTTTTTCGTTCTGTGTAGATCACCTAAATTGATTTTGATTTTTTATAAAAAAAAATTACCCCTGTTTTTAGAGCCTTATTGAAAAATCAAAAAAGGTTTCAAAATCCATGTCAGGAAACAATTTACCTTTTTTTAGAGCCGGGTAAACGCGTAGACCCCCATTTTCATTTCATGGACCCCCAAATTTGTTATTCTCTGCCGTAGACCCCTTTGGGAACCTATGGTATACACGAATAAATGATCACTTACAACTTCCATTTTATGTAAAAATATTTATTTACAGATTAATAGAGGTATATAAGAAATATAAATTAAACTTTTTTCTTAATTTAAAATATGTACATAAAATTATATTTCTATTTCTGTCCATAATATTCATAATATATTAAAAAAATTTTTAATATTATATTATTATTATATTATTATATAAGCATTTTTAAGATCATATATATATATATATATATATATATATATATATATACAGAGGTGGATTAAACGCCGGGCGGACCGGACCGAGAGGCCCACCGAAACCTAAATAAAAATATTTCCTTAAAAAAAATTTTAAAAAACTGTTGAGTTTATGGATAATCGGAATTTAAATAAAACAAGTTATTCTTGATACAGAACAACAGATCTTTATTCGGTCGTGTTTGAACCCCGACTAACTTAAGAAAAAATAATCAATTTTGGGTCTCGGCGACCACAGTAAAAATTAAGTATTTTTTATATAAGTACTATATATGTAAGTATAAAACAGCCTAAATTATAATATAATCAAAATTTGTCTTTCAATTATAATTATAAATAACAGAGGGCCCATTTCAATTTTACCGCCCGGGGCCCCCAAGCAACTTAATATATATATATATATATATATATACTAGGTTGTTCAATAAGCTCGCTGAACGGAAATAAAGAAAGCAATTTTTATTTTTAAAAATTTGTAAAATTGATTCAAAAGGTTACAATAATAATCCAAATTGATTGTTTTGCCAGTTTGTAGGTAATCTATAAGGGAGGAGGGGGGAAGGCGAGCCGCCTTAAATGCATTTAATCATTTTATGTTTTTTAAATTCTTTTCAATATGGTTCTAAAAAAAGGTCAAATGATTTTGCGATCAGGATATTAAATTTTTTGAATTTTTTTTCAACTTTTAATAAATTAACTTAAATTTACTTGATCTTTTTTTAAATTTTTAACAACTTTGGGGGAAGCTATATACCCTAGGAACGGCCCTGTCTATAATAATAATCAGTCAATAATTTGAATTTGAATTTTCAACAGTACTCCACGTTTTAAGGTGCACTGAATGCATAAGTAAATGATTTATGTGTAACTGAATCTTATCTTATTATGCTAGCTAAAATTGTATATATGTATTTATCTATATATATTGGTTCTCAAAAACCGCTCTAACGATTTTTTTCAAATTCACACTAGATATAGTATTTATAAAGAAAAATTAAGTTTTATTGATGATATCTCTTGAAACATACAGCTTCATTATTAATTTCTTAATTGAAAATTATATATGGAAAACGTCAAAATTTTTAATACTGCCTGCTAAGACAGTAAAAAAATGACAATTTTTTATCTAAATACATATAGTCCAGCGGTTGGACTGATGTTTTAACGAGTGGATTTCGTCGGTTCGAAACTCGCCGGGTGAATCGTTATTTAAAAATGAAAATAATGATTTTGTTATTTTTTTTTCTTTTTATCTATTGTTTACTTTTTAATAAATTACTATTCTATATTTATTTATTCATTGTTCTTTTATTAATAAAGTTTTAGATAGTTTTATAAGTTTTAATATTTTTTCAATAAAATATTATTCAATATATTTATTAATATTATTTTATTTATTATTATTGAGTACCCGAAGTTCCATTCATTTTAATCAGATTGATGCAATGATGCAACAGTTAATAATTGTAATATTGTAATAAATTTCTATCTTGAAAATTGTTACATATTATTCAGGATATTTTAAAAACTATTTCTTTCTTTAATTAATATTCATTTTTTCTATAAGTCAGATATATTTCCAAATATTAAATAATTTTTGAAGTGAAAACTTCTTTAGCGGCGTTGAGCACTTTTGCGGGATGGGGAAAAAGTATAGAACTCGCGTGATCGTGACCAACACCATGAAACCATCTGCTTTCAAATTTCTTATAACAGAGCGCGAAATTTGAATTGTCATTAGAACTGTTTTATAAATTATCTCTAACATATAAATATATATTTATTATGTAAAGTTCATTTCATATATACATATATAATCAAAATTATACGAAATGAACTTCACATAATAAATATATATTTTATGTTAGAGATAAGAATTATAAAACAGTTCGTATTGCAATATTTTAAACAAAGTTGTGTATTTATATATATATAAATATAAGTTACAAATTTGTTTAAAATATATGTTTAAAATAATATATAAGTTATATATATATACATGCATATGAAATTCATCTTTCTCGTGAAATAGCGCGAATTTCGTCTGTTTTAAAATTTCTTACGCAGAAGTTTTCACTTCTGTCGGCCAGTCCCACGACTGCCAATTTTGCTTTTTTAATTCCGAAAAGCTGCAAAGCACGTTTTTTTGTCTTTAGTTTGTTTTATAACCACTTGGGGCGCTAAACAGTTTTTCAAAAAAACACTATAGAAAAAAAATATATGTACCTATATATTATATATTTATGTATTATTGAGGAGCACAAGTTCATTAATTTTAATCAGATTGATGCAAATGTGTAACATTTAATAATTGTAATAAATAATTAAAGAATTGTGTATCAATATTTTTTAAAGGGTAGAGCGAGAGCTCGGTGTCCCAGGTATTAATATTACCAGCCAAATCCAATAATAATGAATCATTTTTTTTAACTTAAGTACCGAGCCGAGGCTCGGGGTCCCGGTACTATCGTTTTATTAGAATATATCCCTACATTTACTATTTAAAACGATCAATTCTTTTCCTTTTCTCAATCCCCTTTTCTTTTCTAGCCCTTCTGCTATTGAAATATCCTAAATAATCTCTGTAAAAAAAAATAATAATAAATCAAGATTAAATTTATAAAACGATAAGTTTATTTAAAAAAAAAAAAGAAAAATTTTCGTATTTTTAAAACATCTCTTAGGCATTATTTCCTCCAGTTGGAAATTTGTGACAACAAAATCGTCCATAAATTGTCCCAAGCTTAAAGGCCATCAGACTATGCGGGTAAGTTTTAAAGAGCATTGTACTGAGTAAAGGATGAACGACGTATGGCGGATCTAGGGAAAAGAATTTACTCATTACTAACAGAGAAATAGTTGTAATAAATATTTCTAAAGAATTTCCAATTTAAATAAAATGATTTAATATTTACAATTTTTTTTTTTTAAATTTAAATACTTTCCAAATAATTTATTATTAGTTTGAAACTAAGATGTTTAATTTTCTATCTATCTATCTCTCTGGCTCTAGTAGGGTTGCCAACTCTATAAAGTTCCAAAAAAGGACACCCTTAAAATATTAGGTACACTTAAGGGAATCGAGAGTATTTAAAAAAGAACTGTCCTTTCCAAAAAATGCCAGTTGGCAACCCTAGGCTCTAGGGACCTCGAAAGTTCTTGGCCGCAACAACCACAATTCTCCAAATGTCCCTATCCTGAGCCACAACCATCCAACTTCTACCCTCTCCTATCTCTCCCCAGAACCCGCTCAAGAAGGCGGCAAACCGGGGCGAAAAATCTGAAAGGCGGCATTTTGTTTATGAATTTAATAAATTTTATGAATATAGGTGCGCCAATTTATTCATTTGCCCGGGGCGCCGTAAATGCTCCTTCCTACACTGTCCACCTTGGTCTTCCAAGCAGACGTTTCCCACACAATCGGAATAATTAATTTTATTAAATTAGATGTTTATTTAAATTATCATGTTATTATTTAATGAGGTCAAACTAAATTTAAAATAAACACTTATTATATAGTATAACTATTATATATTATTATATATTGTATTATTCTTTTTAAAAATTTTTTTATATAATTATTTTTCGTAATTTTAGGTGTCATTTTTATTTTTTAAATTTTATTATAAAAAAATAACAAATGTGTATTTTTACATACTCTTCGGTAAACCCTAGTCAGCGACTTGTAACCCCTCCCTCGTGAATAAACTATTACATATATAATATCGAGTATAACCACTTGCTTGTCATAAAATGGGATGAAGTGAAGGGTTAGCAACACACTACCTTGTAAAAAACGCATCCGTTATCTAACCTTGGCGTCTGGACATAGCCCATCTGTTAAGAACATGAATAAAAGAATATATACAAGGTGTAAGTTGACATTTTAGAATTTACGTCAACGGAAATGACTAATTTATCTATTGACGAATAATATTAATGAAAATAATTTAAATAATTCAATTCATTGATTTACTGATTCAAAAACAAATAATAATATTCTACAATTATTATTTTTTGATAAAAAATAACACATATATCTGTAATATTAAATGAAATATATTAGAAATATTTTAATTAATTTTCCTCAAAATATGTTAACTTTCTTTTTTTAATAATTGATAACGATTCAAAAAAAAAGATTAATTCGAAAGATTGAAATTTTTATAAATTAATAAATTACTATATAAATATATAGGTCAAAGCAAGAGGGTTACTTGAAGCATTCCCCTATTTGGACGCAAATGGCTACATTTAGGACACAAACAAAATTCCAATTATTTATCATATATTTAGGAAAAATACTGACAGAAGCATAACTTACGATCCCTTTCTAGATGGAAAAGATCCATACAGATTCTGGCGTTTCAATATGGCAATCTCTAAAAGAGATAAGAGTGGGAATATCGCGAAAAAAAAATTCTGGTGGATTGAAAATTAATTTTAATTAGGTCTTTTCAATAAATTTATAATATAAGAATTTAATAATGTACACTAAAATGTATGATATTGTAATAATTATTAATTCTCTCAATCTTTCTATTTCTCCTATCCCACCCTTCATCTCCTTGCTTTTTTTCATACTTCTATTAACTCTCTGTTAATAGAATCAATTAATCCCACTGTGTTTAGGGATTTATATTTATATATTGTAAAATTATATGTATCTTTTTTTTCTCTGACTAATAAACACATTTATAAATAAGTTGACCTGTGGCCAGGTCCGAACCGACCGACGGTTTGAAGTAAATTAATTTCCAATACAGAAATAATTTCAAATAATTTTAATATATCTATTAATGTAATAAAAAACAGATATGGATACATAAATAATAAATATAAACATTTTTAATTTTATTTTATTTATAATATATATGCAAGACCAGGCTGTGACGTCATGAATGGCTGAATGACGTCATATAATTTTAAATCAAGAAAAAACTAATAAATATGATTTTTCTCGAGGATAAAACCAATACAAAGTGCATGATTCGTGGTGATATATAAAAAAATCTCCTTTGGTGTGAAAATAACCCTTTCCTTCCTATCGTCGATCGCTAATACTACCACTTCCGGTTTCCGGAATTGCACCAAAAGTTGATCAATTCATCCCACTGATGCATTAAGTAAATATACCAAATTTCATCAAAATCGGTTGAGCCGTTCAGGCTGTACACATCTATACGGACGGACAGACGGACGGACAGACATCATGCTAAAAATACTTTTTTCTGTTTAGAAAATGCATGATTCGTGGAGATATGTAAAAATCTCCACATGTGAAATTTGGTGTGAAAACAATACCTCCCTTACTATCGTCGGTCGGTAAAAAAAAGCAAGAGGGTTGGAGGCAGCGTAACTGGCTCACATTCTCGTGGTCCCGGGTTCAAGTCCCGGGCCTGGTAAGATAATTTTTCTCTAGCTGGAGCCTATGGGACGGAGTCCACCCAGGATCAAAATTGAGAAGCTATTTGATAAAAACAGTAGCGCCTCCGATCAAGAAAATCAAGGTAACGGTTGATAGGACCCGTTCTACTGATCATAGGACACCTGATTGATATAATCGGCTTGATAGGCGTTGTACTTGCGTAGGACGTACAAAAGTCAGAGGTTATTTTATAGGTCAAAGCAATGAGAGAGAGACTGACAACAAAAACAAAAAATTAGATATAAGAAAATTGAGATAAGAATTGGATATAGATGATTCAAGGACTGATGGAGGAAAGTGATTGTTGCGGCTTTGAAATTTCGATTTCAGTAAAGCCATAAATATATATTATGACTCTTCAGTAGTTTAGTGGTTAGCACGACAGTCTACCACACTCAAGACCCGAGTTTTGGCCTAGGGAAATTTAATAATTAATAATTTATCTTTAAAGCTCTGCGTGATCGTCAAGGTCTATCCGGAAGTAATAAATAATATATAAAATTTACTAGAAAGCTATATTACATATATCTATATAATTCAAGTCCGCCGCAACCACATTTCTTCAACCCTCTCTATCCTGAAGCATCTCAATTTTCTTTTATTTAATTTTTTATTGTCACCCTCACATTTCCATGATTTGTCCATCTCACATTTCCCCAAATGACTTCCTTATAAACGAACTTATCACTAGATTTTTCTTACTCCTTCGAGTCCCGTGCCTCATCAATTAAAATTTCCTCCATCAATGACTTACTATGTTTAACGATGCATAGAGATCGTGTTATTTCTTTTTAACCAATCCCATTAAAAAACATTATTTATTTAATATAAATTATATATAAATTATACTTGATCCGATTATTGATTTTTTTTCATACCCTTGACTAATGCCACTTCACACAATATTTTTTTGTTAGGACCGCCTTCATAAAAAAAGAAGTGAAATATCGAAAAAAGTAAATCTTGGTTATATAAGTACCAATGTCTTTTGAAATATGTCATCGATTGGGATTCCATAGTAAATGATACGAGCGACCTTTTGGCGTGACCTTAGACCGAGTTTTGAAAAATTCAAGTGACAAAAAATAAGCCATGGGTCATGCATTTAGTTCAATCGGGTAGGTCCCTCTCATCCCTTCCTCTCATTCTATCATTCCCCTCCCACTCACCCGCAGTCGACTTTTTTTCATCTTCTCTTTCTTTTTTTTCACCCAGCCCCACTTCTTTTTTTTTTCTTCAACTACTACTCTTCTCTATTTTTATCTCTCCCTGCACACCAAAGAAGCAATTCATGATGCTCTTATAAAGAAACTTTCTAAGATATTTTATCATTTTTCCAAAACAATATGGTTTGAATGAATTGTAAGTATAATATTTTAAAACGTCCTCCGCCAGTGCCAACGGGCAAAATCTGTTTAAGCGAATTGGATTTTCTCTCCACAAATGTTTCTGGTTAACAAGTAAACAAAATATGTTTAATTCATTAAAAAAAAGTAAAATATTTGCTACTTTGTGTTATTTATTAAATTAGTTATAATTTTATAGATTTTTATAATAAAGTACCTCGTTCACTGGTAGTTTAAAAAAATTATTCCTTATGAACTATGAATATTTAAGATTAATATTATTATTTAAAATAAATTATCGACAAAATATATGAAACAATTTCAAATAATTTAAAAGAACATAAATTAAAAAATAATATAGTCATAAAACATAGAGCACTTAAACGTACGTATTAATGCACTGAAAGACAGAAAAGTATGGCCTGTGGATATGACATAATATATATTTCATAATTTGATTACAAAATATTATTAAAATAAATATTTTTAATTTTATTTTATTTAAAATATTTTGTATTTCAGGAAGCGCTGTCCAGTGTTCCCCGGGGCGATTTTTTTATTATTAAAATTCCAATTTTTTGATAAGAAAAAACTAACAAAGATAATTTTTCCCGAGGCTGAAATCAGTCGACTTTTCTTTATAAAAATTATCTATGAATTTCAAAAAAATCCTTAGTTCGATTTTAATATCTCAAAAATATATAAATATATATACATACAATTTTTGCTAGTATAATAAGATAAGATAATAAAACTATGTTTATTTACAAGTCGTTAATTGGATTAACCTAGGGGTGTTATTTTTTAAATTGTTGTAAAATACCAGTATTATTTGTCAATATTATACATTTATAATCCCTAAACACACTGGAATTTTATTCTAATTAATTTAATAACATTATACATTTTTTATACATTCGTTATTATGCTTATAATAAGTTATAATATAATAATTTTTTTTTTATTTTATTATTAACTTTTCAGAAAAATTGGCTTAAAAAACCTGAAAATACTGGGGTAATCTAGGGTAGGTAGAGCAACCTCTGACTTTTGAACATCCTACGCAAAACAGCGCCTATTAAGTGGGTTATATTAACCTTATCATCAGTAGAGCGGATCCTTTTAACCTTTATCTTGATTTTCTTGATCGGAGGCGCTACTTTTTTATCAAGTAGCTTCCCAATTTTGATCCCGGAAGCTGGCTTGACTACGTCCCATAGACCCCAGCTAGAGAAATGAAACTGGAACCATAAGAAAGTGAGCCAACGCTGTTGCCTCCCACCCTGTGGTGCCCTCTCATCATCACACTTAAATCATTTAACTGACTAGTGAGGGATTGTTTTTAGTAAAAAATAGTATGATAAATTTGAAATTAAAAAGAAAATTTAACCGATTAAACATTTTTCAAAAATTAAATATTTATTTATTGATTGTCAAAGTTCGATTCTATTTATCCTCTTAATTATTTCCCTCCTGCAATTTCTACATTATCTGCACGACTCTGATGCACCTCACCCCGTTATTTCCTGTTCAACGCTTTCGTAGATTCTCTATAGATTCTGATTGATTTCTGTCAAAAAGAAGGCGACGACGAATAAGAAAGACGTGGCTGCTGTCAGAGAATTCCAACTAGATGCTTGTAATAAATTGCATTCTCTGACAGTATCGAATTGTTATTTTTTTTCTAAAATAAAATAAAGTTCTTGTCGCATTGACCTAGACGAGTACAAAAAAGTTACAACGGAACGACCATGTTTCCTTCCTCAGATCCTAATTGATCAAAACAAACGAAATAAAATATAGGAAGTTAGTAGAAAAATAATAAAACTTATATTATTTATATAACTAAGGTGAGAGATTTGAAATTTTCTGACGTAATCTAACAATCAATTTATTTTTTGTTATTCAATTTTCAAAATGACTGATGTTAGCTACATATTTAAATAAATATATAACATATAATACATTTTTACAATTTATTATTATAAACTTTAAAAATTTTACAATTTTTTAATTATTTATTACAATTGTTAAATGGGTTTTCTAAAAATGACCCATAAAAAAATTTGTTTCCTAAAATGGTAGAAATTAATTAAAATAACTTGATTTTCATTTCAAGATGAAAAATATATTCCAATTTACTTGATAAAATATTTGATCCTATATTATATATTATAAATATATAAATATATATCGTTATAATAAAATAATTATAATAAAATAACAAAACTTATGTTATTTATACAACTAAGGTGAGAGATTTGAAATTCTCTGACGTCATCTAACAATCAATGCTTTATTATTTACTATTCAATTTTCAAAATGACTGATGTTTTAGCTACATATTTAAATAAATATAATTTTTGATATTGGTAATTTTATTCATAAAATTATTTATATAAAATATAATATCTTCGTGCATACAATTTAATTTTGTTTTTTATTTATCATTTTATTTTCTATTTTAATATTTCTAAAATAATCGAGAGAAGGAACAAAAAAATGTTTATTATTTATTTATTTTTTTTTTTATTATTTATTAAATAAATTGGTTTTTATAAAATAAATTAATTTATGTAATCATCTAACTAATTTAAATTTAAAATAATAAAGATATTTGAGCTTATGAATAAAATAAATAATATAAAAAAAGTAATTAGTAAATAAATATTATAAAAGTATAGGAAAATTAAATACATTAATTTTTATTTTTTATTATTATTTTTTTATGTTAAAAAATCAATAAGAGGGTGAATATCAATATTGGATTATTATTATTATTATTATTATTATTATTATTATATTATATTAGACATATATAATTTTATAATTTTATTTTATACTTAGGCTAATTTTTTCATTTAAAGTTTAAATAGTTTCAAAGGGAGGATATTCTAAAAATGCCTCTTAAACTAATCTAAATAATCTTAGTTGAGAGGAAATGAACTAAAGGTGATGTGAAAATAGGCTGCAGAGGAAATTGGCTTCTTAGATAATCCTTTAGAGAAAATATATTTATGAAAATTATCATAATCCTATTTCGATAGGGTCGAGAGGCAGTCAAGAGAAAAGAAGGCACTCCTAAAAAAAAGAACTTATTAAATAAAAAAATAAAAAAATGCTCGAGGGAATAGGTTTTCATTTCAAAAACGAGATTCATATTTTAAATTTGATATAATTTTAAATATGTATTATTGATAACCATTAAATGAATTAAACCGCTTGATTATCAAAAAGTATTGTTTATTAAAATTGAGTGAATACCCACAAATTGAAGTTGTGCTCTTCTATGTATTCAAACATCCACATTGACAATAAACCCCAAAATGTGGGGTTAATCCTCTAAGTTACTATATATATATATATATTTTAAGGTGCTGTCTCCCTTTCGGAGTTTGGCTATCATCATGACTAGGATAGCCTTGGAAGCTGCTCAGCCATGATGATTTTTCTAGGGAATGTTAATGCGATGTATAGAACCAGGAACTTTCAGGAGGCAGCTGTTGTTAAATTGTATCTATTAGAAAAATTTGTTCTTAGGTTGAATCGAAAGCCGACATTATGTGTAGAAAATTGCCACGCTATACTCTCGGCCAAGCTGCCTCCATGTATATATATAAACAATATATAATTCGAATCTTTTACATATTATAACTAAACTTTATAAAATTGCTTCCTCAAGTTTCTACCCACATATATTTATATAAAATTAAAATAAAAAAAAATAAGAAAAGATAATAATACGATAGGATATTCTAGGACAATGGTTCCCAAAATCTGGTATACCTTATATCCTTATAATCTGAAGGTAGTACGAGGGCAGGTCGATGAATCCGTGACTTTTTGAATGAAACACAGATTTTTGGAAAAAATTATTTAATTTTCAATGTAGTCTCCTTTGAGCTCTATACACATTGTCCAATCTTTCTTCAATTTTGTTATCCCTTCCAAAAAATAAGATTTGTGGAGGACACCAAAATAGGTATTTGTTTGTGAGATGAGTCAAATCTCTTTCCTCTGAGCCAATTCTTTAGGTTTAGAAATAAGAAATAGTCACTCGGGACTAAATCAGGAGAATATAGCGGATCAGGGAGCAATTGATGGATTTTCATGGAAATTCACTTTTTCCAATTTCTTCTCGAATCACGAGGTAGTCTGCTATTCATGGATGTCAAACAAAAACTACAAGATCCAGCTGGTTCAAATTTCGACAGTAGTGTTGCCTTTTTTTTAAGTTACGGGAAATTCAAAAATTCACGAACTTATTGACCTTCCCTCGTACCTATTGTACAGTTCTTTTAGTAACGAAATCCATTTTAGTGGTACCTGAACTTTTTGATATAAGTTTTAGTGGCCCCAACTTTAAAAAATTTAAAAACCGGTATTTGAAAAATATTTTTATTTCAGGACTAATTTACCAAGAGATATTATGGCGTTCCCTGATTTCCCTTTTTCTTTGTCAATTGGTGAGCCAGATAACTCATTCGTTCATCACTCAACGGTCGAGATGTACTTACGGAAGTATATGGAGCACTTTCGCATTTCGTCATTCATTCAGTAAGTTTTTTTTTGTGTAACCTTTTTTTTGAATTAATACATAAAACGAATGAATAATCTTTTAGAATTCTTTCGTTAATTAATTTTTAGATTTCATACTTTAGTTACACATATCGTACCAGATAATCCAGACTCACCTCAAACGGCTTGGTGGGTAGAAACTCGAAATGTGAAATCTGGAAAAATCAACCGCCAACGATTTGATTATGTTCTTCTCTGTAATGGGTAATTATTATTTTTTTTTTATGTATGTTGTCAATACTAATTTAAAAATTATTATAAACTAATAATAAACATAGTAATCAATTATTATGAAATTTTTTTGTTTAGTTTACATTTATTTTAAAGATAATAATATTTTTACTATATTTGATTTTTCAATTTTAATAAAATAAAAGGGTTGCTTTAATTTATTTCGGTAAGCCCTGTTAGGTTCAGTTAAAGGCCTTATTAAGTCTGCCTGAGTGTAGTGGGGGTGAAAGGGGACTATTTCAGTTTTACTGTCATTTTCAGCTGAATTTAAGGCCATTTGTCGCCCGGCTGCTTATAACTCTTTTGACCCTTAACCTCTGGATGTAATGGGGAGGTGTTTACTATTTTCTGGAGAATTGGGGAAGGGGCGGGAAGGAAATTCAATTTCATTATTAAACCTTTTCCAAGCAGTACTGGAGTTGATTAAAATTTTTATTATTTTTTTTTTTTTTATTTTTTTTTAGAATTTTTTTTTACAATATTTATAGTTATGATAAAAAATAATAATAAATTGTAGTAGTATTTAACTCTGATAACACAATTTTAATAATAAAATTATCACTATTATTATTATATTAAGTTTTGCATTAATAGTTTATAAGTAAATTTAGAATATGAACAAAGATTCACAATAGTTTTAGAGGGTAATATATATATATATAATTATTTTATACTAATCATTCGATAATATTTTATTTTAATCGGAAAAAAATATACTTAAATAAAATTATTTATTTAAAAAAATTATATATATTTTTATTTTAACTATTCAACTTTTTGCTTTATAAATTAAAAATTAAAATTTTTTTTAAATAAATAATTTTATTTAAGTATATTTTTTACGATTAAAATAAAATTTTATCGATAATTAGTATAAAATAGGATAATTATTCAATCGAGTTATTATGACATGAATTTGGATAAAACTTTACCAGTGGACTCCTTTTTTAATTCCAAATAAAATTTTCTTATGCAATTTTTGAGGGTCACTTCTAGTTTTATGAGATAAAAATTATTAAAATTTGCATATAAATCCATTGATATTCTATTTAGCTACCATGTTTCATTATTCGATCACCAGAAGGATCCACTATTTTCGGTTTTTATAAGTTCAGTTTAGATTTATGAAAATTAAAAAAATAATTAATTAAATAATTTTCCTATATATCCCTACCGATCTTATAAAAATTAAAAAATAATTAATTAAATCATTTTCTTATATCCAAACTGAACTTATTAAAAACGAAAAATTTTTGGAAATTATTTACAAAAACTGAAGCTTCAGGGATTTGGATAGAACTTTACCAGTGGATTCCTTTTTTAATTCTATTAATTTTTATTGCTATTTTAGCAAATGGTTCTGTCACTTATAGTTTCCGAGATGAAAATTATTAAAATTTGCATATAAATCCATTGACATTCAATTTAACTACGATGTTTTTTTGATTTGGCCTGTAGAGGGCTTCGTTAATACTTATATTTTTTTTATTTTCATATCGATTTTTATTATTAAATAAATATCAAATTGGAACAAATCAATTTGTTTATTTGGCGGAATGTATTTTATCCATTTTCCAATTAAAATTGATAAATCATGAATTGCTCACCTCAAACGTTTATTCTCTGTTCAGATTTTTAATCTGTTGTTGTTATTTTATACTTTTCTTTGTTAACGATTTCATTTCATTCAACATTAAAATTTTGATTTAGTTATTTATTTTCTATAAATTCAATTATTATTTATTTATATAGATAATCATAAATTTTCAAATGACATTTCCATTTTTTTTTTATTTGGCAGCCATTTTTCTGAGCCACTCTTCCCAAAGAAATTCGAAAATGTCAAAGAACAATTCACCGGACGAGTTTTACACAGTCACAATTATCGAAAACCCGATTCATTTCGAAATGAACGGGTGGTCATTTTGGGCGCTGGACCTTCCGGTCAGGATATTGCCCTAGAAATTGCTTCTATCTCCAAAATGGTAAGCAATTCTTTTCTTGTTAGAACAATCAAACATCATTTTTTTTGTTTACTTTAACATTTACGCTCAAGTTATTAAATTTACACAAATAAAAATAAAAAAATAATATATATGTGTATATATATATATATATATATATATATATACTATAGAAATTAAAACTTAAATGATTTCTTTTAATTAGATTTAAAGATGAAGATAAAATTTTTTTAACAATTTTCAATTTATAAAAGAAACTGAAAAAATAAAGTTAAATGATTAAAATACTCGGTTATAAGTTTCAATATAAATTTAATTAAACTTACTGATTATTTAGATACGCCATCATCAGAAGCTTGTATTACAATAAATGCATCGAGTAATTTATTTTTTTCAATTTCTTCTATAAATTGAAGATTTTTAATTTTAAAATATTTATATAAATAAATGTATATGTGTGTCTGTATGTCTTTTTGTTATACTACCTATACAAAATATTAAATTGCAATGAAATTTTTCATAGATAGAGTTTATTTCCACTCCAAACGATCATTGCCATATATTTATTTTGAAAATTACAAGATAAATCAGAAAAAAATGGATTCCAAAATTTTTCCCATAAGAAATTCTTATTCTACTATACTACATTATTTCTATTTCTCTCAAAATAATCCCGGGCATAGCTGGTGTCAACCCACTCCCCAGAATCAAAATTGGAAGGCTACTTGATAAAAACAGTAGCGTCTCCGATCAAGAAAATCAAGATAGCGGTTGATAGGACCCGTTCTACTGATCATAAGAGGCACCTAATTAATATAACCAATTTGATAAGGGCTGTCCTTGCTTAGGATGTACAAAATTCAGAGAGTTTTTTTTTTTAATAAAATAAAATAAATAAAATAAAATTAGTCTATGAACTTAAATTAATAATCAAATAAAAAAAAACAATAGAAAATTTAAAGAATGTTGAAAATTTGATTTATATGTATTCATTAAAAAAAATTATTGATACATTTCTGGTATAATTCTAAATCAGGCACAATACAATACAAATATGGGGGAGATGATTCTCTAAACCTGGATAATGCATGTTTATTTAAAATTAATTATTATTTATTATTATTAAAAATATGAAACAATGGTTGCCTGTTGTTACTGGAATGTTATGTTATATAGTAAAACATTATTTTTTGATAAATTAAACTTGAATGAGAGATGAATTTAATAACATTACTACTACTAATAATAATCATAATCAATGAAATCAAACCTCTCGTTGATATCCATGTGTGTCTTTGTTAATGCTTTTATAGAAAATTGGTTTCCAGAGTGTTTGATCCAAATGATAACAGATTCGGTCATTCAATGCAACTATAATTCTTACTCCCTCTGTTGATTAGGAATTTGAAAGAATGACAATAATAAAATTTAGGATGATTAGCCTTCGGTTGGGATCTGAAAAGGAAATTGAATGAATCCATTCATCAAAGCTCTCTTATCTCACCTTTCTATATATATATATATAAATAGCTTTTGATTTTAATTACCAAGCAAATCTCTCCATCTGTGTGTGTCTCTTGGGAACGGTAGGTGCATTGAATTTCGTGTTCAGTCCCGCATTCTGCATCTCCATTGATTTAAATGCTCTTGCTTCTCCTGATTCTAACATTCGGTTCCCTATTCAAGGTATATTTAAGCCATAATCAACAAGATCTACTAGAATCCAAACTTCCGGAAAATCTCAAACAAGTCCCAGGTATTGCGGGTTTCAAACCACCAAACACCGTTCAATTTCGTGATGGCTCGGAAACTAAAGCAGATGCGGTCATTTTTTGTACAGGTAATAAAGATGAACATCTCTATTGATACATAGATATAGACCTATACCACTAACCTCAATAAATAAATAACCACCCTATATATACCAATTATAATAATTTTAATACTAAAAATAAATAAACAAACAATTCAATAAATAAAAACAATTATTTATTTAGTTAATTTGTAGTTTAATTATATATTTTCATTTTTAATTTATGAATATTTTAAATAATTGTTGACATTTAATTCATGGATTATAAATTAAATATTAAATAAATTAAAATAACATAAATATATAAAATTAAATAGTTGAAATTAACTACAAATAATATATAATAATTCAAGAAATAATTTTGGGATTTTGGGTCTTATTCTGTGTTACTAAGAGTCAATGTTGGTATTTTGGGTTGACTGGTTGGATGAGAGAGAGATGTTGGGATTAGTGAGTTCTGAAGCTCTAATGAATCCCCGGCAGTAGTACTGATACTGACACTAACACATGTCTGGCTCGTACAACAGCCCTGGTCGCCGAAACGTCGAGATTTAAATTTTAGAAAATTACATTAAAATAACCTGAAAATAACTTTTCTATATGTATATTATATATAGATAGATAGATATTAAATATTAAATAAATTAAAATAACATAAATATATAAAATTAAATAATTGACATAACTACAAATACTTATTCTATATAAGTGTATAATTAAAATTAAACTTAAATCAAAACGGATGCTTGCACAAATTCGTCTTATAGCTACTTAATATAAATGTCTCTGACATATGACATATGAAAATATATAATGAAAATTTAGTCTTGAAATCGATAAACGGTTATTTAAATTTTTTTTCCCTCCCATTTGAAGTGAAATAATCACTGCGCAAAGAGGCTTATTCACTTTTTTTTCACTTCCCGTCAGGAAAGTTTCATTTCAAAAAGTTTTCCCAAGTCAATATCTCGCTATTTTTCCCCTCTCTGTCTCTCTTTCGTTTTATTTTTTTGTTAGCTACCATTTGCCTACACCTCATATAGTTAAATCGTTACTTATTTACTTAGTTCCAAAATTTTTGAAAGGTGAAGCACTAGTCTAACCAATTAAAAGAAAAAGAAAAAAAAGACAATTTCTTTTTATTTCTCTTTTATATTAATTGTTCTTTTTTTACATACAAATTCAATAGCAAAAACAAATTTCAATAAATCCACCTATCTTGGTGACGTTAATGAATTCGAAAGTTATTGGCCCCAGCATCCACATTCTCTATAACTCTATTCTAGTCCAATTCCCTGCCATTTACCTTAAGAGGTGTCTACCTTTAATTTTTTCAATACATTTTCTATCGATTTCATATTCTCTCATATGTTAACCTTTCGTTCCCCTATTGGTTTCCCTAAAAACAAATTTTTCCCTATTAACTTTTCTTTATGCAATCGAATTCCGTCGATTTTATGAATATAAAATAAATAAATAAATAAGTATCCGACATTTCTGAAAATTGTCAATTAAAAATAAATTTCAAAAATATGAATTTACACCTACTAATATATATATATTAATATGTACTTGGAGGGGTGTGGTTGCTTCGGCCAAGAACTTTCGAGTTCCGTAGAGTCACAGAGATAGATAGATATAGATATATATATACATATATAATATACATATATAATAAATATATGTATCAAATTTATATATATAAGTTAGGCTCAGATTCTGCAACATCAGCAGAATCCATGTCGTCATGAATTCTGCAACCTCATCACTATATATAAATTGATTATAACAAACTCATAATAAGTTCTCTGTTAACACACGCTTTGCCGGTTTGACCAGGGATTCTTTGTGAATCACCTGCACAAGCTCACCTCAGGGATTGATTTCAATCACCTGCATTTGTTATCAATTCACATATAATTACTGACACAGGACAGCATTCTTATTGCATTATTTCTCAGCGATCCATTTGCCTGATCATCTGCATATCCTTTTTATAAATATAATTGTAATCAACTGATATAATTACATTAAATAAAAATATTAAAATGTAATCTTTACTTTACTTTTATTGAAACTTCAATTAACCCTTTTTAAAAATGCCAGGCAACTTTAACTTATATTTTCATGACACCACTCAGATAAAAATTCAAATAACGCTAAATTAAATTATTTTATTTAATTATAATTCATTATTTTATATTATACACATTGAAAATATTTAATTTTAAAAATTATTATTTTGAATTTTGAAATTTTTAAAATAGCAATCGACTAATTAATGTTCTTTATATATTAAATGATCGAATGGGAGATTGACCTCGGAATCGATTAATAAAAAAAAATAATTATAATATATACATATATATAAAGGGTGTTTCATAAAGTACTCAGTTTTTAAAAATGCAATAAATCAGCCAAAATCGAAGCAAAATTCAAAATTTTTATTTAATTTCATTCAACATATACTTCGATTTAATAATGAAAAATGATATCGAGCTTATGTCCACCTCCACTTTCTCTGCAGGCAGTCATCAGATCGTTGAAATTAACGATAACTCTTTCGCAGACGTCCCTGTCGATTTCGCCGATGACACGTTGAATTTTCATCTTCAGTTCCGTAATCGTTTGAGGTTTCTTCACGTAAACTAGTGACTTTGTCGTCCTCTTGTTGTCTAGTCAAAATCCAATCAACGAATCTTCGCCGTTTTGCATGATCTGCTGGTTTCAGCTCTTGTGTCAACTGAATCTTGTAGGGGTGCATATTAAGATCGTTTTTCAGTATTCGATGCACTGAAGATGTTGACGGGGTTCACTTTCACACTGTCTTGCACTACCGCAATGTTTTGTTGCGTTCGAACATTACGGTTTCGACCGGGCGTTTTCTGGTTGCAACTGACCCAGATTCTTCGAATTTCTGTACCAACCCCGAAACTGTTGTTGCGGTCGGGGCATTGTCACGTCCAAAGATCGCGCGAAGTTTTCGGACAGTCTCTGCGTAGCACTCCCCGTTTTTGTAATGAGTTTTCACAATGAGAATGCGTTGCTCGATACTAAACCTCTCCATGGCTACAAAATGGAAAAACGACAAATGGTCTTCTAATCGGAGTGATAATAGATAACGACAATGATAGGAACAGTGCTGACAATCTTCAAATGAAAAAATCCCGCGCAATTAAAAAATTGCGTACTTTATGAAACACCCATTATGTATATAAATATTTAATTTTTTTATTAACATAATAACATACAAAATAATTATTTTTAAATTTTATTTTTTTTAGGGTATAAAAATACATTTCCATTTTTGGACTCATCATGTGGTCTTTCGATCGAAGATAATGTGATCAATCCATTATACTTGCACATGGTCAATATAACATATCCGACAATGGCGATCATCGGTGTTCCTACCGTCGTTTTGCCTTTTCCACTCTTTCATTTACAGGTAAGAAATTAAAAGATTATATATATGCATGTGTGTGTGTGTGTGTATTTATTTAGTAGTGACTCACATTAAGACTAAGACCCAGAATCCCATAAAAAATTCCCTCCTAAATGAACTTTCTTGAAAATGGCTCCAAAATGGGCGCCAAAAAGTCGAAACCCAAATCTCACAATTAATCATGAAAATATAAGCCGGAAATAATTTCTTATAATAATAAAAACTTTCACGGAAACCTAAAACATATATATATATATATATATTTATAGAATTAGCAATTTCACTAAAATTGTTTAAATTGATGGATTTGGCGCACACTAAAATATAGCACCCAGACCGGCCACCACCTTAACAGGGCCCTGTATATATAAAAATATGTTTTGAAATTAATTATTACTTTAAAATTTATCTTATAAATTTAAATAAATATTGATATTAATCTTGGGCTTAAGAACCAAATAAAAATAATGTATGGATAACCGTGAATGGGAGAAGAACAAAGATAATCTTGTCCATAATCATTTGTATACACATAAAAGACACGTCCTTGGTTGTTTTAGTACACTATATAATAAATATTAGTAGTCTACCACGATCCTGTATACATCATATAGATTAAATATTATATAGATCAATTTTATAATGATCATAATCATTTAAAATAAATAAAATTTTTATATAAATCTTTATATATATATATAAAGAATTAATATATATATATATATATATATATATATATATATATACATATATGTAGGGTTGGTGGCTTCGATAGTGAAGCAGATGTATTAAAAAATATCGTTTTTGAAGAAAAAGGTAGCAAAAATAATATCGTTTTTGATGAAAAGTATTAGCAAAAAATATATCGTTTTTATTGAAAAGTGTAGCAAAAAATATAAGGTTTTTGTTTAGAAATATTAGCAAAAAATATATACACAGATAAAAATAAACGTCTTGGAAATCTTCGGTTCTTCGTTCTTCGTTCTTCGTATATGTTCTTCTTAACGTCTTGAATCACAACTGCTACTGCTGGCAACTGGCAACTGGCAACTGGCAAGCTAGCCTGCTCCACGGCTTTTTATACCCGGCTGGCGACATCTAGGCGGAGTGGTGGGGACTCTCGACAACCAATAGCGTGCTAGGCGCTGAACGAAGAGCCAATAGATGGCCAGCTTATTATAGCCAATCGTAAGCTTCTAAGAGGGGGTAGCGAGGTTTTAAATATATGTCCCGGTGCAACATGAATTTGCTCAATCGCTCCGAGAACATCTTCATGGGAAAATAATAAAATAAAATAAATTTCATTTTTTCAGATCCTATAACTCACCCCCTCTTTGGTGACATTCGACCCGAATGTCAATTCTCGTAGTTGTCATCGGCACCTTCACAATATTCTATCTTGTCTCTCCACTTCACCTTCTTCCTTTTTCGATATTTATCAATTTCTTTCTTCACACAATGAGCAGGATAAAATAGTTTATTAGATTGCACATCAAATATACTTTTCTTATCATCCATATCTTGTGATTCGGATAAATTATTTATGTCTGTTTCTAAATCTAAATTTACATTCATTATTTCTTTTAATTCACTAACCTCATAAAAATTAAAGTCTTCCTTTTCTTTATTTAATATACTATCTTCAGTTCCAACTTTACTTGTAGTTTGTGTTTTATCAAGATCAAAAATTTTATCATTGGGATCAAAATCTTCTCCACGAATTGTTTTATTTTGGTCCTCTGAAGTGCTTTCATCCTTATCAACTTCCATTGATTCACCTTCATTTGATTTATCCTCTTCATTAACATTACTTTCAATCTTTTTTTAATTATCAGTCTTTCGAGATTCTTCATCTTCATCTTCATTCTTTTCTTCTTTGACTTCCACTTTTTCAGTCTCTTCTTTTTTCTTCGATTCTTTCTTTTCAGTTTCTTCTTCCTTTTCTACCTCCATCTTTTCATTTTCACTCTCTTCTTTCTTCTTCTCTTCAGATGAGACCTCTTTTTCTTTTTCTTCTTTAACTTCTGGTTTGGTTTCTTCTGCCTTTTTCACATCATTTTCCTCTTTAGTTGTTTCTTTTTCTTTTGGTGTTTCATCTTTTTTTTCTGTGTATTCATTTACTTTAGCTTCTTTCGTATCAATTTTCTCTGTTTTCTCTTCTTTTGACTTTTCCTCTTTTGTCACTTCTTTAGATTTTTTCACTTCATCTGTTTCCATCGAGGTGCTTTCGTCTTTTTCATCAGATTCTTCCATTTCTATTTCATTTATATATTCTTTATTATTTTTTTGTACATTTTCATCATCATCCTTTAGGCTTTGCTCTTGTTTATCTACATTTGTTAAATTTACATTTTCTTTCTTTTTGTCATCAATATTTAATTCTATATTTTCTTCGTTTTGAATATTTGTTTCTAAATTTTCCTCTTGGACTTCCACATTTGTTATCGAGTCTTCATCCATTTGGATATTCTCTTTTGTTTCTAAGCTTTCTTCATTATTTTGTATATCCTCATTAGATAGTAATTTTTCTTCTTTTTGTTCATCATCATTTATTTCTAAATTTTCTTTCGTTTGTATTTCTTCGTTTGATGTTAATTTTTCTTCTTTTAGTCCACTGTCATTTGATTTGAAATTTTCTTCCCTTTGAGCATCGTCATTTATTTCTAAATTTTGGATTGATACGAGCTTGTGATTTCTAGTTGACGGTTTTGTTTCAATTTTATATATTTCTTTTTTCTTAGTGGGGCAATCAAATGATTTATGTCCAAAATTATTACATTTAAAACATTTGACGCCCCTGTTCTTAGATGGACACTCGTTAGAAAAATGTGAAGTGTCTCCACAGTTGAAACATCTTGTGGTTTCTTTTTTCTTTTCTTGGATATGTTTCTGATTAAAATCTTTTCTTTCAACAGGGTTTCTTCTTATTGATGCTTCTTTTATAAAGTCGCCCAACATGTTTAGTTTTTGTTGAAGATCTGTCAATGTTTTTGTTCCAACTAGAAACATTTTGCTATGAGGATCTTCGATTCCATTGATTATATATTCAATTAATAATTTCGGCTTTATATCACCTTGATTCGCAATCTTTTGCATATGAATAAAATATTCAGTTGCATCTTCGCCTCTTTTCATTTTTCTGTTTCCCAATTCTCGATGAATCTCGATTTCGTCGATCCTTGGGGAAAATTGTTTTCTCAGGCTTGTTTTCATGTCTCTCCATGTCTTGACACCTTTTGTATTTTCGAAATACAATTTTGCAAGTCCTGTGAGACATCTTCTTGCGAGTATCATCGTTTGTCTTTCGTCTAATAAATGGATGTCTGCTTCGTCTTCTATATCTTGTATCCAGCGGTTAACTGAATATGTTTTAGCACCATCAAATTTCTTTACCAAGTCTTCGATATCTCTTATGTTGACAGCAGAG
Source organism: Labia minor (assembly GCA_963082975.1). Lineage (NCBI taxonomy): Eukaryota > Metazoa > Arthropoda > Insecta > Dermaptera > Spongiphoridae > Labia > Labia minor. Next base: position 40,806,684 of record OY720348.1, on the reverse strand, counting down.
GGATATCTTAATGAACTTGGCGTACTACTTTCAAAGGAAGTCATTTTGAAAGGCGTGTGTCTTGTATCTTGAAGACTGGATATTTCCTCGTTTTGGCTCTTGTTTCTTCGTGGTTACTAGGGGTAATGATTCTTCAATCCCGGACTGAGCCCTCAAATTGTAGGGTTGGTGGCTTCGATAGTGAAGCAGATGTATTAAAAAATATCGTTTTTGAAGAAAAAGGTAGCAAAAATAATATCGTTTTTGATGAAAAGTATTAGCAAAAAATATATCGTTTTTATTGAAAAGTGTAGCAAAAAATATAAGGTTTTTGTTTAGAAATATTAGCAAAAAATATATACACAGATAAAAATAAACGTCTTGGAAATCTTCGGTTTTTCGTTCTTCGTTCTTCGTATATGTTCTTCTTAACGTCTTGAATCACAACTGCTACTGCTGGCAACTGGCAACTGGCAACTGGCAAGCTAGCCTGCTCCACGGCTTTTTATACCCGGCTGGCGACATCTAGGCGGAGTGGTGGGGACTCTCGACAACCAATAGCGTGCTAGGCGCTGAACGAAGAGCCAATAGATGGCCAGCTTATTATAGCCAATCGTAAGCTTCTAAGAGGGGGTAGCGAGGTTTTAAATATATGTCCCGGTGCAACATGAATTTGCTCAGTCGCTCCGAGAACATCTTCATGGGAAAATAATAAAATAAAATAAATTTCATTTTTTCAGATCCTATATATATATATATACTATATATCAGTAATGGCGAACTTAAGGCACGTTTGAAAAATTTTATAGCACGCACAAATACAAAATTATTTTTTTAATAATCCCAATAGAAATTAACTAAAATTTCACAAACAATTAATTAATAATTTATTATATAAATTTGTAGAACTGAATATTTAGTAGAAAAACCAAAATAAATCTGGAGTGTCTCCGCTCGACAATCTCGTAAATTTGAATTGGATTAATTAACATAAATTATATTTAAATTAATTTTAATTAATTAAATTTTAAATTAAAATTAATAAATATATATTTGGCTCTTTTTTGATGGCACCATGTCACGTGATTTGTATTCGTGTTAAAAAATTAATTCCGGTACTTTCAGCGATTCAATCAAGCTGATATATATATATATATATATATATATATATATATATATAGCAGTTTTATATAAATTTAAATCATGTGAAAAACTTTCAAACATATTTCTTTATTTTTACGGTCAGTTTAGAAGGGGAAAAATGAAAACGTGGTAGCTAATGACCCTCTTCCGAATGAGCTACATTTGTTAAAAGTTGATAGAAAACTACGAATTTTGAATATAGTCCGTGTACCAAATTTCATTATTCTAGCTCAATCATTTTCGTAATCTTATCTACATACACGCATACACACACAGACATTTTTCTCAACCTTAGTGAAAATGATTCAGGAACCTTCGAAAATTTTCGTGATCGCAATACCATCTCTGGCAAAATCAAATTAAACAGAAAAATGTAAACCCAGGGGGCGCTGTTGCCGGGCAATGGCAACAGCGTCTCCATGGCGTTTACATATTTCCATCACCAAACATCTTGGATGTGTCTACTACAATTTTTTTAATAGTAAGATATAAACTTAAATTATGTATATCAATATTTTTCACAATTTTGGTACATTTGATATATTTTATACACTTTTAGAGTCATGCAATACTTAATATATTGAAAAAAAAAACTGTCTCCATTTATTACAATGATTTTTTTTTTAATTTTTTGTTTGAATATTAATTTTAAATATTTTATTTAAAGTTTATGAATCATACGTCTTTACTGATATTTTTTTAAAAATAATTTTAGATACTGTAGGTGTGTTCGAAAAGTAAGGTGACTTTGTATTTTTAAGATAAAATATTTATTTATTTATCAATGTGTTGTCCCCTTCAAAGTAATCCCCCTCAGATACAATACTCTTATGCCAACGGTTTTTCCAATCCTCAAAGCACTTCTCATAAGCACTTTTCGGTATAGCCTTGAGCTCTTCCAGCGTCTTTATCTCCTCAATCGTCAATCAATCTCCGTCCTTTCATAGGTCTCTTTAGTTTTGGGAACAAGAAAAAGTCACATGGAGCTAAATCCGGTAAATATGGTGGCTGAGGCATGATTGTGGTGTTGTTTTTGGCCAAAAATCTGTCACAAGCAAAGATGAGTGAGCAGGGGCATTATCGTGATGCAAAAGCCATGAATTATTTTTCCACAATTCTGGACGTTTTCTTTGTTTTGCTTCTCGCAAACCGCGCATAACTTCAAGATTATACTGTTTATTGACCGTACGACAATACGCTAAGAACTCCTGATGCACCACGCCATGGTAATCAAAGAAAACAGTGAGTAAAAGCGTCCAGAGCGAGGCTTGTCAGTGGCATCTTCCCGGCCATCTTGGAAAAGTTTGTACCACTTGTAAACATTTTTTTTACTCAGAACAGTTTCACCGTATGCCACTGTCAACATTTCAAATGTTTCGGAGCACTTTATTTTATTTTTTACACAAAATTTGATGCAAATCCTTTGATCTATATTTTTCGATAGCAAAAAATCGCCGAGCACGCAAAACACTTATAACCTTTACGCCTCTCACAACCAAACAAAAAATGCTATACACTTGAAACTTGGTACAGATGTTCGGGAAGAGAGTACCAACATAAAAAACAAAAAATCGATTATCGATAGTACGTTGCCCGCGAAATTTGAAAAGTCACCTTACTTTTCGAACACACCTCGTAAAAGCAAGTTCTAAACAAATATGTACTTAATAATAAATGATTCTAAAAAAAAAAATAATTCATGAGACAAGTAGTATAAGAATTTTCGCATTTCTATATCACCTTTTTATACTTAATTTGTCTTTGAAGGGAAAAGGTAATTTTTTCTTGATAGTGAAAGCAATCAAAAACATATAATATCAAATAAAAAAGATAAAAAAGATAAAAAAAATAATAACATATTTTATTGTGGCAGACTAGTTACTTCATAATGATTTTTTATAATTACATATATATATATATATATATATATATATATAAGGGTGCGCGATCCCTGCTATATCATTCATATTTACCTCAAGAAAAAAAATATGTTAAAATGTAAGTTGACGAAAAGATAAACGAAAATATTTTGTAAAAAAAAAAACAAAATAAATAATAATAAAAATAAAATTGTTAAAACTTTTTAAAAAGTTTTTGCAAAATACGAAATTTCTTTTTTTAGTTTTCTTTATGCCGAACGAAAAAGTTTGATTCTCCAAAAAAATAGCAAAATAAATAAAAACAGGATGTAGAATATGATTTGATACATATTTATAGTTATTTGAATTATAAATTTAATAATCTATATTCTAACAACGTAAATTTTGATTATAATCTATAAATATATATATATATATATATATATATATATATATATATATATATGTGGGCAGATCAATAAGTCCGTGACTTTTTGAATTTCTCCTCTCTTAAATTAAATGGCATCACTGCTTCTGTCAGAAAGCAACTATCAGCTGACGAAATTTGAACCAGCTGGGATTTTTACTTTTTGTTTGACATTCATTAATAATGAAAATAGAAAAAAGTGAATTTCCATGAAAATCCATGAATTGGGATACGAATTGGTCCCTCACCCACCCTATATTCTGGATTTAGCCCCGAGTGACTATTTCTTGTTTACAAACATGAAGAAATGGCACGGCGAAAAGGGATTTGACTCCAACGGTCAAATCATTTCACAAACTAATACCTATTTTGATGTCCTCGACAAATCTTATTTTTTAGAAGGGATAAAAATATGGACAAACGTTGGGCGAAGTGTATAGAGCTCAAAAGAGACTACGTTGAGAAAAATAAATTATTTTTTTATCTAAAAACCTATTTCATTCAAAAAGTCACGGACTTATTGACCTGCCCTCGTGTATATATATATATACATATGTTGGTTTAGGTTTCCGTGAATGTTATTGTTATTATTATTATCAGATTTATCAGGGATATAATCACGTATTTTTGTGAGATTGTTTTCTCGACGTTTCAGCACCCATTTTGGCGCCATTTTCAAGAGATTATTTAGGTGGGAGTATTTTTGGGATTCTGGGTCTCAGTCTGTGTGACCAAGGGTTAATATCGGGATTTTGGGTTGATAGGTTGGTTGGTTTTGTACTCACTTCGTTGCTGTAGAGCTCCGAAGAATCCTGGGCAATCCTGAGACCGGCACACGTCCGCACTGGACAACAGCCCGAGGCCAACTAAGACCCAGAATCCCAAAAATACTCCCACCTAAATAATCTCTTGAAAACGGCGCCAAAATGGGTGCCGAAACGTCGAGAAAACAATCTCACAAAAATACGTGATTATATCCCTGATAAATCTGATAATATATATATATATATATATAGGGTGAGCATATTATCTAGTGACAACAATGGGACAATGTAATAAAATAATGAGTTGAAAATTAGAAGAAAAAATATTATAAAAAAATTACAAAAAATGGTTCATTATGTAATCAGGGCCAACTCAAGGTACACCTCTTTTAATTCAAATATGGCATGCTAAATAAATAACGATGATTACTTACTTTTGGTGTGCTCTATTATTAAGATCATCGGGAATTGAGAAGATAATCAAGAATTCAAATCAACATCGAGTAGCAGGAACGAAATTTGAATCATGAAAGAGAAGTTAAAAAAAGAGAACATATTAAATTATGAAATTTTAAAATAAATAAATTGAAATTGAATTAAAAGTCAGTTGATAAAGAGTTGATATACCTCGCAGAGTAGAATCGAAGACCAACTCGAAGACTTGATGTTTCATTTCTCTCGCCTGGATAAATAAGAAAATAAGTAGGATTAGATAAGATGGAGATCATCGAAATGAATAAAGATATAAAAATAAATAAATAACATTAAAAAATATGATACAAAAGGTGTATAGATTGTTAAAAATTCAATCATTTTTCTTTAATTTTTAATAAAATTTAATTAATGAATTCTTAGATAGAATATTTAAGGTAAATTCTAGTCAAAGATCTTAATGAAAAATTTATAAAAATACGTTTTATAAAATTTAATTTTTCTTGGAATATTTTTTTTAAGCTCATTATTGAAATTATTATATTTTGAAAAAATGTAGGGGTGGGTGGACTTACCAATTCACTCATCTTAAAGAATTATATAATGGATTCGAGAGAATCGAATTCCAAATTTATGCCTCAAAAATTTGAAAGGAACGGTGTGTGAGATCAATGAGATTAGAAATAATACATAGAATATTGAAAATTATATATAAATATATAAGAAAATTATAATTTTTTCATATTGATTTGGGAAATAAAGAGTGTAGACAAATTATTTCATGTATTTTTTTAAGAATAAATTATCTAATATATAAATACTTAAAATTTAAAAATATTTCGGAAAATATTATCAACATTTTAAAGATAATATTCAATTAAAAAATATTTAAATAATTATATTTAAAAAAAATTAAATCTTATAGATGAATCTTTAACATTTAAATAATTTATTATTTATTTAATTAATTTCAATAAAATTAAATTAATGTGATTTTAAATCGAATCGATAAAAAATATATAACTTTAATACTTTTTCAAATTTATAAAATTCAACTTTATTAAATTTATAAATAAATATATAATATATAATATAAAAATTATAAAATTCATTTTTTTAAAATTTAATATTTATTGAATTAATTAAATTCACTAATCTTTGTTTTAATTAATAAAAATAAATCTATTTTCAATTCATTAATGATTAGCAAATGATCGAGGGATGATTTTGGTGGAGAGGCCGGTCAGTGTCTTCCCCCTCCCCACCTTGCCCCTTACGGAATGGCAACTGAATGCGTTCCAGGCAGACCCTTCGGCAGGCAGTTGGAGGGGAGGCCAGGCGGAGGAGGGGTAGGCGACGTCAGGGCGGGGCGAGTGGTGGTTTGTGCGTTCTATAAAAATCCCCAATTTATACAAATAAAAATCATCTTAATTAAATAAATAATCAAAAATTAATTTTTACAATTAATGGTGTTATTGAATCGATCTTAAATCAAATCGATATTTATGCTTAATTTTTCAGTTTAATTATCTAATTATTAATTCTAATCAAAAATGCTAATGAAAGATTTATAAAATGCATAAATTTATATAATATAAATATATCCGGGGAGCGGGGGTGGGGGGGGGGTAAGTTATAAAAATGCATTTGATAAAATTTAATTTTTATTGAAATTTATTTTTTCATGTTTATTATTGAAATTATTATATTTTTAAAAAAAATGGAGTGGGAGTGGAATAAAAATTGTTCCATTTTAAATGATGAATTGTTTGGCCAGTATAATATAAACTATAAATTGAATGAAAATATAAATATTGATAAAAGAAAGTAAAAGTTCTTACCTTGATTGGGATGTAGCAGGGTGATATCTCATTTGGAAGATATCGTGGCGTTTTACTTCAGTACTTTAAAACGAAAAACATATAATACCAGGTGTAGAAGTATGAATTTTTTTGTAAAAATTGCACGTCTGTTATTTGAAAATTATAAAAAATATATTATTCAAAATAGTCTCCATTGGATACCACCTCTTCGGCAGGATATGAATGCTACTCCAGAAAAGCAATTCTTCCTTTGTAGTGAACCAGTTGTTCAGCCATTTTTGTATATTTTCATACGAATTGAAGTGTTGTTCGACTAATTCATGTCACAATGATGCGAATAGATGGTAATCAGACGGAGCCAAGTCTGGAGAATAAGCCACATGCGCTTGTACTTCCGAATTGAACGCCTCGATCGTATCCTTGACTTTGCAGTGTGTGAGGGGACTTTATGTTGCCTTTTTGGCATATTCCGGGCGTTTTTCACGTATTGCTCGATTCACTAATTCGGTAAATAATATAATAAAGAAAATCCCATCACCTACCTCTTTGATTGTTCACAATAGACTGATGACAAAATATATTTCTATTTCATTTAAATAATAACCAGGAACAATAATCTCCTCTTAGAAAAATATTTTTTTTTACTAATCGGATTATCTTTTTATTTAAAAATAAATAAATAATTTATATGTATTCTATAAAATTACCAGGTAATTTCACTTATTACTAGTTTCATTCATCGCACCTAGAAAAGGGGCTCCGCCCCCTGTACCTCCTTCAGTGTTAATATACGATATAAAAAATTGAGAGAGAGAGAGAATATCTTTGTATATTTTGTAATCTACAAAAATGTTCTACTTTTAAATATTAAACTTCATAAAATTAAAATAATAAATAATAGTATGTACTATTTTAAATGTATTTGCGATAAATTTCTCACACTCTATGGCCCAATTTTAATGTTTACTAAAATTTGTTAAAAACGGGACCTTGAGGATCACGAAGAGCTTTATAGAGAAATTATTAATTGTTCAATTTACATAGAGCTGAACTCGAATCTTTAGTGTGGTAGACTGTCGTGCTAACCACTATACCAGTGAAGAGATTTATATATATAAAAGATGTGTGTTTATCTGCTCATCCTATCTTTCCATATGACTGCATGGATTTATAAAAATGTTGATAATATAACATAGGTCATTCTTTCGAACCTTCTAGTGCTTCTGGTTTATTCCAACGTGTCCTTTGGGTCGTTTTCTTATTACCGTTCATTATACTCTAAACGTGTATATTTTTATTTTATTATTGTGGTAACGTTATGTTTTTATTAATTTTTATTTATGAAGAATAGATATATGAAAAAATAATATAAAATACTAAGAAGAACTTTCACTTATCTTCTTAATAAAAATTTTAAAGCAATATTGCGGGTATATTACTATAATATATGGTATATAATATATAAGTATATACAAATACAAATAAATTATATAAGAAAATTAAAATTATTCTTTTAATATACTGATTGAAATAAAATGAAAAGCTATTATATACAGATTTTTAACGAAATACTATGATCGCTCCTGGGGCACAGGGAGGAAAAATTCCATGCCCAGGTACTAAAAGGTGATCTGTACAATTAGTAAGTAAAAAAAAAAACTAAAATGTGTATAGCAAGAATAGAAAGTATTATTATTTAAGAATTAAAATTAATTATTGTATCTTATTATCTATCTATCTCCGCGTTATATGGAACTCGAAAGTTTTTGACCGCAGCAACCGCGCTCCTCCAAACATCCCTATCCCGAACTACTCCTAACTCCCTCACATCTATCCTTACATTGTCTGCCTACTGTATTTGTGATCTACCGATAAAGGTTATATATATTTATAATTCATGTATTTTTAATTTGATTGAAAACACAAAGTATCTATTATTATCGAATATCCCACTAATAAATAATTTTAGTATTTATTTATACTTCTTTAGACGATATATTAATATATATATATATATATATATATTGTGAATTGATTATAATATAATCATAATGGATTCGATTCTATATATATTATATATAGAATCGAATCCATTTGGTACATAGTAGTTAAAACTGTTTCTACTTTCGAACAAAATGATAAATTGAAAATTTCTAATTCTAGGTTCTTATCGTTGTCACGATAACGACATTTTCCTGTAAGATATAAAATATTTCAAATAAACTGATTTTAAGGAGAGATTCAATTTTAAAGAGTAGCTCAAGTGACGGACTCTCAAATTTTATATTCAGCGACTGTTTGATAACATGCCAATTCTCGGGGCTGAAGCGTTTGCTTCTGAGCCAAAATCTAAACGAGTCTTGATAAAGTGGCTCCGAGTGAAAAAAAAATGATGAAAAATGGTTCCCTATAAAAGGCGATAGACCCGAGTCAAAATCGCTGCGAAATTGAGCTTCCGTTTAAAAGATGCCAATATGAAAATACGGGTGGGGAATCCCATCCGATGAGTTTCATTGAAAGCTAACAATCACTCATCCAAAGAGAAAACCAATATCAAGTGAAAATACAATCTAATATCATTATTACACCAACAATTATTAATTCTTTCATTATTTCATTTGAATGATTCAATTTTTTTTTTATCATTGAACTCGAAATTTCCTCAACATTCTCAATTCTTCAAACGATCCTGCCTTAAACCATCTTTAATTAATTAATTAATTCCATAATAATTTATTTTTTATTTTATATTGTCAGCCCAAGGTTATTTTCGAATTAATTTATCCTTAAAAACAATAATTCTCGTCAACCTTTCTTTACCCATTCGTGCCACATGCCCCGCGCATCGTAATCTCTTCCTTTTTATGATTCTAACTATAAGAATTTATTGAGTTTATATAATTCCTCGTTATGCAATCTCTTTTTAAAAAAAAGTTACCCACATTCAAGTTTTTACAACCAAATTCACAAACTCCAATAAAATTAAAACTTTTGAACCTCTTGAAACTATCTATGGAAGAGAGTTAGTTCAAAAAAGAAAAAAAAGAAAAAAAAATATAAATAAATATAATAATACCTACAAACAATAAAATAATTTATTTATATTTTTTTTTCCGTATATGAGTTTAATTTTCTAGATTTTAATTTTAATATCCTTAAAAAAAAACAACAAATAATTCATTATTAATATCAACAAAAATTTTATATATATTTTTAGAGGGCAAGTCAATAAGTTAGTCAATTTTTGAATTTTCCATCTGTTAAATAAAATGGCAACACTGCTCCTGTCAGCAGGCAACTCTCAACTGACTTCTGTCGAAATTTTGAACCATCTTGGTCTTTTAGTTTTTGATTGCCATCCATTAATAGCAGACTACCTCGTTATTTGTGAAGAAAATGGAACAAAGTGAATTTCCAAGTAAATCCATCAATTGCTCCCTCATGCGCCCTATTCTCCCGATTAAGCCCCGAGTGATTATTTCTTGTTTCCAAACCTGAAGAAATGGCTCGGTGGAAAGAGATTGAACTCCAACGATGAAATCATCTCACCAACAAATATCTAATTTGATAACCTCGACAAATCTTATTTTTTGGAAGGGCTAAAAAATTGGAGAACCTACCTTGAAAAATAAATTAATTTTTATCCAAAAATTTGTGTTTCATTCAAAAAGTCACGGACTTATTGACCTGTCCTCGTATTAATTGAATTATTCTAGTTATATATAAAATGAATGTGGTCCATTATTCAATCTCTTCTTTACTACAAGTACATCTATCTGTAGTTAATATTGAACAGAGCATAGAACCGTTTTTTGTTAATTATATTTGATCGTGATCATTTCGTTTTATTTAACATCATTAATTTAAATTTTGTTTTTCTTTTTTTCCACTGTTGATATTACCCCCTCCCCCTCACTACCCATAGTCCTCCCCAAGTTTAATTATTCTAAACCGTGCTTATTCCAATGTCAATAAAGTTATGAAAGAAATTTAATCTATTTATTGGTTGAATGGATTCTCGTATATATCTTCACAGTGGTTTAGTCAATATTTACTCTGTAGAATTTAAAATGTGTATCTCCTTGTCAGACGAAACGGAACAGCCAAAAGGCATAAAGATCAAATAAAACGAAATGGAATCGATCAGTGAAGGTTGTTGCGGATTTTAAGAGGTATTTTGAACGAAGGCCCTGAGTGGATCGTGAAGTTAGCCAGCAGAAAAAAGAAAAACAGAAAGTGAGAGAAAAGTGTATGTGGGCGAGAGAGAGAGAGAAAGAAAAGCATCGAGGTGGTGGACTATGCGTTACTCACATCAATAAGGGATGGGGAGGGGGTTAGTATAGAAGGATACTTTGAATGCGACAAACTCAAATAAAATTACAACTTTTGAACCTCTTGAAACTATGTATGTTATTTAAAATAAATAAATAAATAAAAAAAGGAAACGTTTTTAAAATTGGAAGTGGGTGGAGATGGATGTTGGATGACAAGAATAGTCAACATATTAAAAATTTATTAAATATAAAATTAAAACGATTGTTCCAAAAATTTCATAAACGAAAGAATATTTCAATACATCAATATTTCCTATTTTTATTAAATTTTAAATTGAAAATTGCGTTTCGTTTTTGGCTAAGCATCATAAAAAAATAATCAAGTTTTTATTGTGTTTTCGACAGAAAAATATAGAAATATTTATAATTGAAATAATTATTTTTCAATATGATCAAATGAAAATATTAATCTTTTCGTTGTTAAATATATTTTCTATCAATATTGCTTGTCTCTGTGCTGAATAAATTTTAAATTAATAATCATTTTTTTAATAAAAATAATATTGATAACTTCATTGAAAGAATATGATTGGAAAATATCTTAATTTATCATTATTATTATTAATATATTAATATATTAATATAATTGAAATAATATATTAATATAATATAATATAATATAGGGTAAACGTACCAGTAGTTGACTACTGTGCCAGTAATTGACAATTTTATTAAAATAAACTTTTTAATTTCAAATTAAGCTCGAGATATCAATAAATATCATGAAGAGCCTCTTCCGAATAGCTTAACAATGAAACAAAGACCAATCGCTGGATTTATATTATAATTATAAATTTTTTTAAAACATGAGGTGAGCGTTCTTGCATTTTAAGGTTCGTTTCTTATGCAGAACCTTAACGATAGTCTTCACTTTATTTTCAATAGATTATGTTTTATTTAATAATAATTTCTAACCAAAAGTTCAATTCAATAGTTGATACTACAAATTATATTAATCAATTTGAAATATTTTCTTAATGTGAACATTAACAATTATCAAGGAGGTGGTCCATTTCTGAAACAAATTTCACATTTTTTTTTTTTAGAAATTAACCGGGGTGGTCCATTACTCAAATATTCGTATTAATATAATAATAAATATATTTATTAAATTTATATATTATTTAAATAAGAATAATTAGAAAAGATTAAAAATGAGCAACTTTAGAGAGGCAAATGAAAAAGAAATGAATGTAAAAGTTAGATAGCGAAAAAAAATAAAAGGAGGAAATTCAGTTTGTAAGGAACGAGTTAATAATTTTGAATATTGTGACTTCAGTTTTAAAATATCACACAGATGAAGATAATTGTCTTGAAGTCAGTGATGAGGGTCAGAAGCCTCTAAAATTCAATGGTTGCTTGTTAGAAAAAAGTCATACAAATCATACAATTTACTTAAGAAGAATCTACGGTTTCATCGATGGAGAATACAGGATTTACATTTATGGAAATGTCTAAAAACTGTTGACATCCTTCATTACAATTGGAATAGCGTAGTAGGCACCTTGAGCAATTAGCAAAACAATGTTGACCGAAAATACCTGTAAATACAAAGAAGAATTAAAATAAATTATTAGAAATTATATATATATATATATATATATATATATATATATATATATATATTAATAAAATCAATCCTCAGTGCATTTTATTCCATTTATTTATTTTAAACCCATTTTAGGTTGATGGTCAATTACTGGATCAAAGTATGGTAACTACTAAAACTTTAGATTTTAAGATGGTCAACTACTAGAACAAAAATACGCTTAGAAAAAATTTAAAAATATACATTAATCGAATATTTGTGTAATAGTGATAATTAAAAATAGTTATACAATATGTTAGAACTTGTTTTGTTGTTATCCTCACTTTTGTTACAGAATAATAGTGTTTTTTTATGAAAATTTCCCATAAGACGGTCAACTACTGGTACGTTTACCCTAATATAGAATTATATTTGATCTTAAAAATTATTAATAGGATTTTTTGAAATTCTTGTAGTAGGGAGTTTTTGAGATGAAGAATCGATCTATCTAGATCTCGAATCTAGAATTTAATTGTTTTTCTTAATTAATGTAATTAATAACAGATGTCAATAAATGTCCATATCAAAATATTACATTGATTCAAGGTGGGGCTTTTAGAAAAAATTATACATATTTATATAAATATGATTATTATTATTATTTTTATAAATATCAATATTTTATTTTATTTTTAAATGAATTCTCTTTGATATTTGATATTTGACATTTAATTTTACTGAGATAAACAAAAAAAAGGGCTATGAAGTTAGCAAATAATAATACCAATGAACAATTATGTATTTGAAGAAACTTGATATATTATTTTTAAAATAGATATATATATTAATAAAATAAATTATTCTATTATACTAGCAAAATTGTATATATCTATGTTTCTCTTATCTTAAAAATTGTCAACAGATCATATATACTTTTATAAAAATAATTTTTTTCTTTAATTGATATTCGTTTAAATTGATAATTAAAGAATATTATATTTCATTTGTAATATCGAATAAATATATGATCTAATAATATTAAATTATATTAATTAAAATGAGAACTTTTACAATATTTCATAAAATTTAAATGATATTTAATTGTTAATAAAATTTAAATATTTGAATACTTTTGTGTGTGAATTGTTTAAATGAATATTAATACTCATTTTCGAATATGATAGGAGTCATCGAATGAACAACGAGGGGCTTTTAATAAAGTTTTATAAATGGGTTTTTGAAAAAAGAAATTGATTGATATTTTCTATGTATATACAAAAAGAGCAAAGGATTAAAAGCAAAGAATAGTATAGAAAATAAGATATTTATTAGTAACGCCCCAGCAAATTGATATTAATATTCTTGGACAAAACTGCAACATTTTTAAAACAATATTTGAAGTTTATTAAGAATATTGTTATTAAAATACTGAGCGGCGAATCAATAAACCAGCCACTTACTTAAATATAAACTTAAAAAAAAAGTTAACTTAATAAGAATAATTTTTAATTACAAACATTCAAGTTTCAAGTTGATTGATAAATTATTTGATTTAAGCATGTGATGATGGTATAATCTTAATGCGCATAAAGCAAATAATTTATCAATCAATTTGAAACTTCTCCGAAAGTTTGTAGAATATTTTTATAAAGTAATTTTTAAGCTTCAGGGATTTGGATAAAACTTAACCTGTGGATTCCTTTTTTTAATTCCAAATTACTATTAAATTAGCAAATAGTTCGGTCACTTATAGTTTCCAAGATGAAAATTATTAAAATTTGAATATAAATTCTATTTTGCTATCATATCATGTTTTATTGTTTTGGCCACATGAGGGCTTCACTAATTTATATGTATATTTTCAGTTCGGTTTGCATATAAGAAAATTAAAAAATTAATTAATTAAATAATTTTTCTATATCAAACCCGAATCGAAAAAAATAAAAAATCCACTAGTAAAGTTTTAAAATTAAATCCCTGGAGCTTCCGTTTTTGTAAACAAATACCAAATTTTGGTAGGTTCCTGATTCATTTTCACTAAGGTTGAGAAAACAAGATTATGTAAGAACGGTTTGAGCTAGAGTAATGAAATTTGATACATGGGCATTATTCAAAATTTGTAGTTTTCTACCAACTTTTGAGAAATTTATCTCTTTCGGAATAGAGACATTACCTACCACGTTTTCATTTTTTTTCCTCTTAACTGGTCGTAAAAATAAAGATTTGATAGTTTTCCACATAATTAAAAATTGTCTAAAACTGCTATATATAGAATTGCAGCTTGATTCAATTGCTGAAAGTACCGGAATTAATTTTTTAATACGTTGACTGCCAATCACGCGCCAGCACGTGACGTGGTGCCATTAACAAAGAGCCAAACAAACGCTGGTTTAATATATATTATTTATTAATTTTAATTTATAATTTAATAAATTAAATTTAATTTAAATATAATATATGTTATTCCGTTATTTAATCCAATTCAAATTTGCGAAATAGTCGACTGGAGACACTCCAGATTTTCTTTTTCTTGAAGTACAATTCTAAATAAATATTATAAGATATTTATTTTTTAATTTATTCATAATCATAAAGAAAAAAAATATTTTAAAAATCAGTTAAATATGTTGTTTTATCTTTTGGTTAAGTGGGTAGTTTATAAAATTTTCGAATAAATTTTTTGCAAAAAAAAAAAAATCTTTTTACCATTTCATCCTCTACTCAATTTCAATCCATACAATTCAAATTATTATATATACTATTTATATATATATATATATATATAAATTAATCCAAAAATTATATGATAAACTTTTAAAAAATGAGAGTAGAGATATATTATTAAAACATTTAATTAATTAATTTCAATTCAAATTTGCGAGATAGTCGAGTGGAGAACCTCCAGATTTTTTTTTAAGTTTAAATTTAGTTTACATAACAAGTATCTCAAAATTTTTCAACGAGTGAAAACAATTAAATCTACTAATTTCATGGATTTTTTTTTATATCCTTGTAGGGAATTTATAGAACATAATGATGAAAAGATTCTATATTCTTTGTTTTTCAGTCCATGGTTAATACAATCAATTGCTACCCCACCCATTATTTCCGTGTTTGAATATATCTGATTAAATTAAGATAATTTATTTCGTCAATTATGGTTCATTACAAGAGTTCTATTGGTTGGTATTTGTTTATTCTCCTCATGCCAAGTGAACCATTTTAATTTTGATTCATAGATCGTTATAAATCATCCGCTAGGAGAATTAAAAGGTTAAAACGTCATATTTAAATTTATTACTCGCTTCCCAGGTGAAATGGTGGATCTCAGTTATCCTCGGAAGGAAGAAATTCCCCTCAGGTGAAGAAATGCGACATCACATGGAAATGGAGTGGAGGAAAAAAAAAGAGCTTGGCTGGAAAAAATCCCATGCACATAAATTAGGGCCCTTCCTCAAGGATTATTGGGTGGATGATCTCGGCTACAACATTGAAGATGAGAGATGGATTGAGCCATATATTGAGGTGAGTTTTTGCAACATGAATTGCGTATTCTGTGATAAATTTTTTATTCCATCCTAACCCATCCTCTTTCCACCACCAAGAATTCGAATTAATATATTAAATAAAATAATTATATATATTTTAGTTTATAACCCTAATATATAATTAAAATATATTAAAATATATATTTAATTTTTCTAAAAAAAAAAAAATGTATATTTTATGGAACATACTTCGGTGGAGTTCTTTTTTAATTCTAAGTAACTATTAAAATTAACAAATGGTTCGGTCAGTTATAGTTTCCGAGATAAATATTATTAAAATTTGCATATAAATTCATTGACATTCTATTTAGCTACCATGATGATGATATATTAATTTGGCCAGCAGAGTGCTTCACTAATTTTTTGTTTTTTCATTTCGGATTGCATATAGAAAAATTAAAAAATTAATTAATTAAATAATTTATCTATATCCTAACCGAATCGAAAAAAACAAAAAAAAATCAACTATTAAAGTTTTAAATTTAAATAAATATCTGAAGCTTCCCTTTTCCAAGTTTTATCCATTTAGTCAGAAGAGGGTGTAGGGCCGCTAGGCCGGGTGAAAAAGTAGAATTGAATAAAAAGACACGATATATGTGGGGAATTGTTTATTTGAACAATCCAGTCATTTATGTACAGCGAATTGTTGGTTTTAACAATTAAGATGCAAAATGATACGAAGAGGATGGTATTTGGCGGTTGGTGGGTGGTTGATGAGACCAAAAAGGCAGATAAACGGGTGCAAAAGGTGGATAACTATGATGGCGGCGGCGGGATTCCCAGAAACAAGAGTGCTCTGGGAGGCGAAATGTTGAGTAAGAGTATGTATGCTCTGTGGTAAGAACTGGCTTGGTCGACCGCCTCCCTCAATCAAGCCAATAGGGGAAACGGAGGTACATTCACGAACCGCTAGATGGCGTCAGAATGCACGGCTCGACAGAGGGCTTCACTATCATTAATTTTCTGTGTGTTTTTCTCAATTTGGTTTGGATATATGAAAATTAAAAAATTAATTAATTAAATAATTTTCCTATAATCCTTCCTTAATCTTCCAGTTTTGCAATCAATTTCGAAAAAAATAAATTTATATTTTACTAGTCACCTTATTAATAAATCATGATGTTTTTAAATATAATCGAAATACTTTAAATAAGGGAAATATGAAAATATATTTGTATTATTGGTTAATATATAATGTTTGTATTTCTATAAAATAGTAATTTTCAAAGTGGTAAATGTATATTTCCCTAGAAAGTTCTTAGGGTACTCCACTTTTCAAAATTCTTTATATTCACAAAAAAATAACTGAAAAACAAAATTTCATCGAAATCAATATTTTTAATTGCATTTAACAGAAAGTGTGAATTAATCTATTTTTTTTTTATTTTTTTAAATTATAAATTAAAATTTCTCTTGTAATTTATCAAATACCTGTATTTATTTAGTTCTATTTTGAATGGATAAATAAAAAAACTTGATTTTTCTGCATTTATTTCAGTCATTACCTAAAAAAAAAATTATATTAAAAGCTTAATACATTTATATATTTATATATATATATAATATGGAAAATTTTAATAATAATTTAATTAATGTTTTTTTCTATTTGATATTTTTGTTCTCATTAAATTATACATTAAATATTGTTTCTAATTTAATCAAATATAAGTGCCTTTATATAAATATATTCATATATAGATATATGTTTATATTTTAATTCCACATTTCAAATAAATAAATAAACTTCATTTTCTGCATATAATTTCCTAAAAAAAAAGATATTTTTAACACACCATCTTTTATAATATATTTATATATAAATATAAAATATAATTATGTAATACAATTTATAATTATTTTATTATGATAAAGTTTCACTAGAGTTAAGAAACTTCTACTATATTACATATATGTATATATATATAATATGAAATTTTAAAAATAAAGTAATTTAAATTTTTTTGATAAAAATTTTTATTTCTCCATATGAAATTACATATTAAATCTTTGGTTATATATATTATTATTATCATCAGATTTCCCCGGGATATAATCACGGAGATTGTTTTCTCGACGTTTCGGCTCCCATTTTGGCGCCATTTTCAAGAGGTTATTTAGGCGGGAATATTTTGAATGGTTGGGTGTTTTTGTACTTACTCTGTTGCTGAGAGGCTGACTGTTGTCAAGTGCAGAAATGTATCAGTGTCGGTGATAGTGAACAGGATTCTTCTGAGCTTCACAGCAACACAGTAAGCCCAAAATCACCCAACCTATCAATCCACAATCCCGATCTCGCACCTGGGCACACGGACTAAAACCGAGAATTCCAAAAATATTCCCGCCTAAATAACCTCTTGAAAATGGCGTCAAAATGGGTGCCGAAACGTCGAGAAAACAATCTCACAAACATACGGGATTATATCCCGTGTAAATTTGATAATAATATTAAACCAACCCTAAATCTAAATGAACTTGGCGAATATATATATATATATATGTAAAATATTTCATATTTTGTGGAGTTTACGGGGAACTTGTGTCTGTGAGGTTGGTAGTGTTTGGTTGTTAAGAAGAGGCTTGTTTGCCAAATAATTAATTTTAAAGATGAAATAGTTGGTAAATTTTAATAAATTTAATATCTGGTTTTGATAGTAAAAATAGATGAAGTGTTGACTTTAAAAACCAATTGTTTTTTTAAGGAATCCATTGGTCAAGTCATTTAACCTAAACTAATTTTCCAACTTATAAATTGGTTTTTGCTCAATATACAAAAATGGAAAAAGTAAATGTAAAGATCTTATTCATGAAGGAAGAAAAAGGAAAGAAAAAGATGATCTCAGTGAAATCCATTAGACTACTATCGGATAATACAAATTATATTTTTCCAGAAGAGTTTCAAGACAGAAAACACCATGCTGAATTATTTAATATTGACACAGTGAAGAATGCTTGTAGTAATATGGTAAAATTTAGAAATATTAGTGTTACACTTTCCCCAGGCATTGTTCCTTTATATATGGATGATGATAAAAATTTTGTTTTTAAAAATTTATACCTAGAAGAAGAAGAAAGAGAAACAGATCATTTACATGATGAAAAAAAGAAGAATGAAATAATGGAAGCTATTAAAAATTTATCTCTGAATCAAGGATCGAAGGAGGTTATATCTAATGATAATATCGAGAAAAATTTTGTTTTAGAAAAATTCAATGGAAGAAGTAATGCAATGAATTGGATGAAAGTTTTTGAACAGGAATGCCGAAGAAATAAAATAGGCCTATTATCTCAATTAGGACCTGCAACCAAACCTTATGAAATTATGTCATTAGATACTATTGGCGGATTTACGGGAAATGGTTCACCAAGAAAATATTTACATCTGTTGGTGGATCACTTTAGCAGATATGCTTTTGTGCATCCATCTTCTGGTCAAACAGCAAAAGATTTCATAAAATTTTTAAAACCTATAATAAAAAAAAATAAAATTAAAATTATTCTAGCAGATCAATATGCTAGTCTTAAGTCTCAAGAATTCAAAAGTTTCCTACAACAAAAAAATATTTCATTGATTTTCACTGCAACAGATTGTCCTTTCTCGAATGGTTTGAACGAGCGTTTAAATCAAACATTGGTTAACAGAATTAGATGTAAATTACAAGAAAACAAAAACCGTGCATGGTCAACAATAGCAATTGAATGTACTGAAGAGTACAATCAAACAATACATAGTGTCACAAAATTTTCTCCGGCCTACTTATTTTTAGGAAAGGAAACATCAATTTTACCTCCAGAACTTCCAGATCTTTCACGAGATATAATAGAAGATAGAATTAGAGCATTCAATAATTCAAAAAAATATCATGATACTAATAGACGAAGAGTGGATAAAACAAGAAGATATCAGATATTCAAAAAAGATGATTTGGTGTATGTAGAAAAAGGAAATAAACTCAATAGAAATAAATTAGATCCAATAAGGACAGGACCTTACCGAGTTTTAAGAAGAGTATCAAATTCCATATATGAAGTGAATGATGAACGGGGTCACACAGACTCTAAATTTTACCATATCAGCAAACTCCTACCTTGTTGTATAGAGGTTTCGAAGGTCAATCCTTTAGATTGACTTAAAGCGGGGAGATGTAAAATATTTCATATTTTGTGGAGTTTACGGGGAACTTGTGTCTGTGAGGTTGGTAGTGTTTGGTTGTTAAGAAGAGGCTTGTTTGCCAAATAATTAATTTTAAAGATGAAATAGTTGGTAAATTTTAATAAATTTAATATCTGGTTTTGATAGTAAAAATAGATGAAGTGTTGACTTTAAAAACCAATTGTTTTTTTAAGGAATCCATTGGTCAAGTCATTTAACCTAAACTAATTTTCCAACTTATATATATATATATATATACTTACCAAGATGTAAAAATTCACTGCCTTCAATGTAATGTATCCCTTTTGTTAACTTTCTATAATTATATATGTATATATAATTTTCACTTAATTAGGATAATTTTTCTGTTTCTTGTTTACCATCTTTTTTTCTTAAAGATTCAATTTACATTTTTTTAATGATATTAATCATTTAAGATTCATTTATAAAATGATTGTGGACAATTCGATTTGACCTTTTGCGGTTGGACTTGCCTCTTTAAAATTACTAAAAGAGATATAAATTCATTTTTTAATTATATTTTTATTTATTGAGAAATAATTATTTTTGAGGATTCTCTTTATTTTATTTATTTTTCATTACTAATAATTTGGTAATTATTTACAAAACGGGAACCTGTGGATTCCTTGTTTAATTCCAAAGAAACTTTTCTTGTAAAATTTTTCCCGGACTCTTCTGGTTTAAGAGATAAAATTTTTTTAAGTTTGACAGATTAGTTATGCACGTCGAAATGTGAAGCCATCAAGTAATGTTTGGATGTAGAAAAATTATTTAATTAATTAATTTTTTAATTTTCATATATCCAAATCGAGAACGGAAAAAACTAGAAAATTAGTGAAGCCCTCTGCTGGCCAAATAATAAAACATGGTATCTAAATAGAATATCAATTGATTTATATGCAAATTTTAATAATGTTTACGTATCTCGTAAACTAGTCGACACCGAGAAAAATCCTATAAGAAAAGTTTATATGGATTTAAATAAAGAATTCATAGGTAAAGTTTCATTCAAATCTCTCGAGATTCCCGTTTTGTAAATAATTACCAATAATTTTATTTAATTCGTCTATTTTTTTTATTCCTCTGAATTTGAATTTTTATATAAAATCAATTTTGTTTTTTATTTTAATTTTTCACAAGTGTATAGTAGTAATTATTAAAAAAAACCTCACATTTCTTTACTTCATATCGAATTCTATTCAAGTTTTTTTTTTTTTAAAATAAAAAAACAACATTCAATCAGGGACTCTTCTCAAACAGGAACTCTCTTCTGTGAGTCGTTAATTTTATTTTCAATAAATCTTATTCGCGTAAAATAACACTCACGTCAGTACCCTATTCTAATTTGGCAAACTCTAACAAACCAGTTACATTCCCCCTCTTTCCTACCTTATCACTTTCTATGTAAATTGGTAAGATATCTTCGCAATTCAAAATAAAATTAAACTTAATTTCATAGTGATTGTCATCATCTTGTTCAATTCTTTTTTTTTTCTTTTTATCTATTTAAATTATTGAAAATAAATTTATTCATTTTTCATAATATAAAAAAATACTTTTCCTTGATATATTGTTTCTTTTATTTTAATCTGAATAAAAATTTATATAAAAATGTTTTATCTTAAACCAAAGGTAACATTAATTAAATTATGAATTTTAATATAAAAACATTTACTTACCAAAATATAATTTAAATGACATAAAGGATATGATTATAGATTGCATGTGTAGAAAATATATATATATATATATATATATATATATATTATTTTTAACTTGTTCTTTGATAACAAACAAGTGACCTGTCAAAATGAATACAATTCTATATAATTACATCTAATTAATTTTTTTTTTATATTTATTTAAAAATTTTTCTTTCTTCTTAATTTAACAATTTTTAAGATATAATAATCTTTTTCTCTTAATAAAATAATAATAATAATAGTAATATTAATAATCAGGCAATTATTCACTTTAGCATATATAATGGATGCGGATAAAACTTTACCAGTGGATTCCTTTTTTAATTCCAAAGAAACTTTCCTTATTCAATATTTGTCGGTCGCTTCTAGTTTACGAGATAAAAATTTATTAACTTTGACAGATTACCTGGTTATGAACGTCGAAATGTGCAGTCATTAAGTAATGTTTTATTGACTAATTCACTAATTATTCACTTATTCACTAATTTTCGGTTCGGTTTGGATATAGGAAAATTATTTAATTAATTAATTTTTTAATTTTTCTATATCCAAACCGAACCGAATATTAGTGAATAATATAATATATAATATATAATTGAAAAAAAACAGAAAATTAGTTTATATATATTAATAATTTCTCATGTGGCCAAATCAATAAAACATTATAAATATGATAGCTAAATTGAATTTATATGCATATTTTAATAATTTTTTTATATTGTAAACTAGAAGCGACCGACAAATGAAATTAAAAAAGGAATCCACTGGTAAAGTTTTATCCAAATCCATGATACATATGCTAAAGTGAACATTTACCAATAATCATAATAATAAAATGCTATGGTAGTTTATATTT
Organism: Labia minor; assembly: GCA_963082975.1. Taxonomy (NCBI): domain Eukaryota; kingdom Metazoa; phylum Arthropoda; class Insecta; order Dermaptera; family Spongiphoridae; genus Labia; species Labia minor. Next base: position 40,784,117 of record OY720348.1, on the reverse strand, counting down.
TATTATTTTTGATAGATGAAATTTGATATGCGCCGCAATCTTGATTAACCGCCCATTTCTTTTATTCAGTTCAATTATTCTTTGCTGTCATCATTCTTTCCTAGAATATAAATCTTATTTAATCTTATTTTTTTAAATTTATAATATTTTTCATTATAATTTTCTATGAATTATTCAATAATAAATTAATATGTGAGTTAATATTTACTTCCTAAAAATAAGATTATTTATTCTCATTCATTTTATTTATTTATTTTTATATTAATCTTATATGATAAATTTATAATGTCATGTTATCATTAAATATGTCTATTTTTGTTAATTCATTTTTTCAGGCACATTTCCGGATGCATTTACTCCGTATGCAAGAATTACAAACCTATAAAAATTACAAATGTATTCTTCATCCTGATGGTAAAGTGGAAATATTCAACTCGAAGTTAGGAAAGTCATCTCTGTGAAACCTATAAAAATTATTGAAAACTTATATATAATTTTATTTTTGTTATTTAAAATAGCCAATCTTTTTTTACTTTATTTTATGGGGATAAAAGTACTACTCAATGATCAAGTATGTATTTATTAACAATTATCAAATGTATTTTAGTGGTGTAATAGTAAAATTTTATTTTTATAAATTTCAAATAATATATGATGTATCTTTATTATTATTTTATTAAAAATAAAATAAAAAAAAAAATTTGAAAATAATTTTCTTTCTTTCTCCAAACTTTTTCATTAATATCCATGATGATTAACCGCGCATTTCAAATATGCATTTCTTTTATTCAGTTTAATTATATTCTTTGTAGTCATCATTTTTTTTTCCTAGAATATAGATTTTTTTTTTAATTCTATTTTTTAAAATTATAATATTTATAATTTCTAATGAATTATTCAATAATTAATTAATAAATGGATTAATATTGACTTGCTAAGAGATAAGATTCTCATTTATTTTCTTTCTTTCTTTCCACGATCATATTTTTCTATTTGTTTCAATCTAGAAATAAAAACTTAGATAATAATATGTAGTATAAAAAAAAACTAATCTCAGGGTTTAAAACTCCTTTTTCCTAATATTTAATATTGAAAAGATGTTTATTTTGGAAAGTTAGTGAAGTTTATTATATGGTATATATATAATTGTCCAGATTAGTTGTCATGTCAAGGATTTGGAAAAACTTTGCCAGTGGATTCCTTTTTAAAATTCAAAGAAACTTTCCTTATTCAAAATTTGTCGGTCGCTTATAGTTTACGAGATAAAAATTATTATAGTTTGAGTAATTGAGTATTATTAAGTAATCTTTTATTGAGTAATTCACTAATTATTCACTTATTCACTAATTTTCGGGTTTTTTTTCGGTTCGATTTGGATATAAGGAAATTATTTAATTAATTAATTTTTTAATTTTTCTATATCCAATCCGAACTGAAAAAATTAATGGAGACCTATTCTGGCCAAATGAATAAAACATGGAAGCTAAATAGAATATCAATTGATTTATAGGTGAATTTTCATCCCGCAAACTAGAAGCGACCCGGAAAAATTGCATAAGGAAAGTTTTTTTTGGAATTAACAAAGGAATCCACTGGTAAAGTTTTATCCAATGACATGACAACTAATCTGGACAATTACTATATATATATTAATAAAAACATATTTTGGTGTAAATTGTTTTACCTCTTTTTGTATACTTCTTAACAATTTTAAAGGATAATTAAGCGATTTATCGAAAAAGAGTTTCATCTTTAATTTGAAAGGATTTAGGATATTTTCGTAGAAGGGTTAGAGAAAGAATGTTCTTTGTTGATAAAACACCCCCCACCCGTCACCTTGCTGAAAAAAAAGATAACCCCTTTGGTTGATTTATTTCACAGCTTTATTTAATTTGCATAGTTCATAAAACAGACATTATATTACATACACTTTATAACACATTTTACAAACAAAAAAACATTGACTTTATAATACGCTATGCTACACAGTATATTAACAATGATATCACTGAAAATCACTTAAGAGCTAGGATTTTAAGTGTCTGTGTCGGAAATACGATTCAGTGTGGGTGTGTCCTTCTGGTTCATTCCTATTTCACATATATACAGGTTTAGTATGTTACAATATATACAAGAATAAATATTTTTAAATAAAAAGAATTTAACGGGCCCGAAGCAGCGTCCCGGTGAGGAGTAGAAGCCACCAGGTTTTGGGTGCGGGCAATTGTGGCGCGTGAGCCGCATTGAGTCTCGATGATTCCCTCCAAGTAACCACGTTTTGGTCCACATCTTCTTGGTCCCGTACTCTGGAGTCTTTATAGCGTTTCGTGGAATCGGATTCGTCGGTGACATCAATCTCGTGGAGGTTTTCGAGGCCGCATGAAGAGCTGGGGGCCGAGGACCAGGCCGGACTAATGGCCGTGTCGTAAACCTCAAGCGACTCCGTCCCCTGGAAACCAAGACACGTCGATCAATTAACGGGCAGGAAAAGGTCAACCGGAGGACAGGGACTTTATCAAATTGTGGTCAAATTAACAGGGAACGCCCGGTAATGGGGTGTCTGTATTTGATTACTCAGTTCAAAGGGGGATTTTAGGGATTTTTTATACCATTCCAATTAAAATGACCAAAATACCAACGCAGCAACACAGTCATCCAATTGAGAAACAGAGCAACACAATCACAATACAACTCACATAACAAAATTTCGTACAATACAAGATATTTTTTTTTTATTTTTTTTTTTTTTATTTAAAAAAAAATTCAAAACTTTATTATTTTTAAATATAATAACAATAATACTAATAATTTAAAAATTTTAAAAAATATTTTTTTTTATTTAAATAATAAATATTGAATTTATAAATAAATAAATAAATCTAGTAAGAACATCAGAAGATAATTATGTATATTTACCTTTAACCAATTTCTCTTATCTTCCCCCAATCCCCTTCCCTTCTCTCTATATTTTCATTTCACAACATCTTTTTTTAACCCGGTAAACGTTCCTCATTTATTTTCTTTATAAACAATTATCTGCATAATCTTTTATCACCCATTCGTGTCACATAACCTCAACATATATTTTTATTTCTATTTTCATTTAAATTTTTTTTTTTTGTTATTTAAATAATAAATATTGAATTTATATATAAATATAAATCTGGCAAAACCATCAGAAGATAATAATGTATATCAGGGGTGGGCAAATACTTTTAAGCGCGGGCCAAAATGAAATTTTCAAAATGTCTCCCGGGCCGGAGGACCATATTTCGAAAACACCAAACCTGGACATTTGTAAAACTTTTACCTTTTTTTATTAGAGCCATATAGAATGAAAGATCGAAATAATAACGGGGAGGCTTTTGCCCACCCCTGAGTTATATTTATCTGAGCTAGCTTTAACCAATTTCTCTTATCTTCTCCCAATCGCCTCCCCTTTCTCTCTATTCACAACATCTTTATAACCCCATTTATTTTGTTTATAAACAATTATCTGCATAACCTTTCATCACCCATCACATAACCTCAACATATCGTAGATTTGTTTTTATTTCTATTTTCATTCAAATCCATTCGCTATAATTAAGATTATAATGAAATATATTCAAATGATATATAATTAATTTTAATATTAAAAGAAATAATTATAATTAATAGTTGAGGAATAAGTAAGTAATATTTAATTTCATATAATTACTTTTATTATTATTATTATTATTTTTTTTAATTTACATTTAACATCACATAAAAACACTATTCTTATCTAGAACTTTAAGAATACACCTTTTTTTTTTTATTTTTTCAATTTTCTTTTTATTCTTTCGATAGCCGGTAGGTTATTTGATCGTGTTGAGGATTATAACGAATGAATAATGAGCCGTCGATTAGCATACGCCCAATTTTAAAGAAATTTCTGAAAATTACCTTTACCTTAATGGGTAAATAACAATGAATTATCCAAGATTGAATTAAATCGATATAAAGCAACGGATGCGATTTTCATTTTTGCAACAAAAAAAAAAAAAAAAAAAAAAAAAAAAAGGCGAAATAAAAAAAAACATTGCCGCACTTAGTTTTTTCTTTTTAATTTTGTTCAACCTTTAATAATGATGGATTAAAGTTATATTAACTCTTAAATCGAAACAGGTTTTAAAATGCAAATTTATCGCTCCTCTAATTGAACAAGTTTTTTTTTTAAATCCTATTTTATAACAATATTAAAAAACATAGAGTATTATTTTCTAAATTACTAAAGTTAGAATTAATAATGGTAACAGATATATACTATATATATAGTATTTTTTTATGAAAATAAAGATCCGATGAAGTATATTAAAATAAAAAAAATCCCATTCAAATTCTACTTTATATTAATTTTCAATCATTCTAAATGAACATTAAAATAAACAAAAAAAAAATACTGAATTTTTAAAAATTACTTACATAATTTTATTTGAATTTTTCATTTGGTTTATAATGAAATGATCAATAAAAAAAAGTAAGATTGAATTAAAAATTAGAATACAATAAGAATAGAAATATTATCAAAATAAATAAATAAATAAGTTACCATTAACCGCCTTTTAATTATAATTAACTAATTTCCCATATATATATATATATATATATATATAACTTATCTTATTATACTACCAAAGAGTGAATATTTTTGAGATATTAAACCGTTTTAAGGATTTTTTTGAAATTCACACCATAGATAAAATTTATAAAGAAAAATCGATATTGGTTTCAGCCACAGGAATAATCAACTTTATTAGTATTTGCTTAATTTAAAATAGTTAATTTAAATGACGTCACAAATTGTGTCATCCATATTGAAATTTGCCTCCCGCCATTCTTATTTAATTTAATTTTATTAATATTTTTTAATATTTAAATTAGTTTAAAATTTTTTATTTAATTTCGAAATAAAATTAAAAATATTTATTTTAATCATATTTTAGAATAAAATTACGAAAGATATTTATCATTCCCCCACCCAAAAAAAAATATTAATAAAGTTAGGAATATATAAAGGAAGGAATTTGAAATAAATTGTTTAATAAATTTGATCTAATAATATTAAATAAATTATATTAATATATATTAATTAAAAAAATTTTTTAGATTAAATTATAAATAATATATAAATAATATTTGATTATTATAAATAAAAAGAAAATAAATATATTATCCTTTCTTAATTCAAATATAGACAAGTACAGGTGTCAATATAATTTCAGAATGTATATTATTATCAGTAGTAATCCTTGTTCGAAACAGTCTATAAACTATTTATTACTAAGTATTTTAATTAATTTGTACCATTTTAGGAAATAAATTTTTGATGGGTCATTTTTAAAAAACCCATTTAAAATTGTAATAAATAATTAAAAAAATGTAAAATTTTTAAAGTTTATAACAAGAAATTGTATAAATTTGTTAAAGGATCCAGGTACTATATATTTAAAAGAATAAAATTATTAATTATTAAAAAAATAAATAAATAAGTGAATTTGGGCGGAAAAAAAATTATATCGCTCTCTCTGAAAAGTGTGCGTTAATTTAGTAGTGAAATTTGATCAAGACAAAAAATTGGAGATTTCGATTTGATTGTCGAAATAGATGAAAGTTTTATATATAGCAAATCAATTAGAGATGTACATATACATATCTAATATAATATAATAGCTTTTGAATAAATTGTACCTACTTGTAAATAAATGAATACGGGCTTATTTATGATAATATAAAATAAAATTACATGAAAACACGAATAATAAATTTATAGTAGTCTCTAGCAGCCCGAATTACATTAAAACTTAATTACGGGGAGTAGTCTAAATAGAATATCAGTATGTTAACATCATTATCATTATGTATTATAGTATATAATTTTTGGCTATAAATTTTAAAAAGTCTCAATTATAGTTCGGATTTAGATAGATAGATAAGTCTTTCTGTACTTTCAAGTGTTGCCGTAAACAAATTAAAAAAAAAAATGAATTAAAATATTATCTAAATGGTTGTTCATTTTATAGACATATTTTTACTACTATAATCTAAAAATACTATTATTAATATAAACTTATAATTACGACTTTATATAAATTGACTTATCACTTTAAACAGTAATAATAACATAAAATAATATAAACTATCTTGAGTTTCTATATATATTAATGAATAAATTTCGCAAGTTAGGGTTTATTACCCTCTCCAATAAATTTAAACACGAACAATAGTTCCATGGATTATATTACCCACTCTCATTCACTGAAAGAATTAAAAACTAATTAATTAAAGGAAAACGCAAGAAATGAAACTCTCTAATTTCTTTTATAAAACCAATGTGTCGATGTTTCAGTTTCGTATCAGGGTCTTTATCACGACTTTAGTTTTGTTATTTTTCGCATATGGAGAGCTAATACAAGTGATTCCTAGCTTATTCTCAGACAGAAAATATAATTAATTTATACGAGGTAGGGTCAAAAAGTTCGCGGAATGGTCGCTTATAGTCAAGTATTTCTTAGCTGAAAGGGAAATTTTTGTTTGTGAGGTTGGCATAACTGGTAGTGAATGTGCTTTTGAGGTTAGCAGGCAGTTGCAGTTGGTTCCGTGCGTTCGGTGTTTAATATTGTAGATCGTAGTTTCTTTCTTTCGTCGGATTGTGCAATGTCGTCATTAGAGCAGCGTGGCAATATTAAATTCTGTGTGTTGCTGGAGAAATCACCCTCGGAGACTCTTGAGATGCTAAAAAAGCATATGGAAATTCTGCGATGAAGAAAACAACAGTTTACGAGTGGCATAAGCGTTTTCGCGACGGTCGCACAACAATTGATGATGACGTTCGGACTGGGCGGCCTTCCACTTCCACTACAGACGACAATGTTGAGCGCGTTCGACAAATTGTGCGTGCGGACAGACGAACAACCATCAATAATAATGCCTCTGAAGTTGGTATTTCACATGGGAGTGTTCACAGCATTCTTCATAATGACTTGAACATGCATCGTGTTTGCTTGCACTTTGTTCCAAAAATGTTATCCCCTGAGCAAAAGGAAATGAGAGTGACCCTGTCCAGGGACTTGATTGAAATGGCTGATGCAGATGACAGCTTCCTACCTGTTTCCAAGGTTAAAAATGGCATTGAAGGGACATCGTTTTGCTGATTCGTCAGAGGTGATTGAAAATGCGACGGAGCGGCTGAAGGAACTTTCAAAAAACGGCTTTCAAGAGTGTTTCCAACAATTATATGAACGGTGGAATAAATGTGTAGATGCAGGAGGAGAGTATTTTGAAGGGAAATAATGTAAGAATGTTATAAATATTTTTAATAAATTTTTAATAACCAATTCCGCGAACTTTTTGACCCTACCTCGTATATTATATATAATTAATTTATATATTATATATATATAAGGCACCACAAGGTAGAGGCAACATCGTTGGTTCACAATCTCGTAGTTCCGGGTTCGAGTCCCTGGTCAACGGGATTTTTTTTAGCTTTGGTCTATGGGACCGAGTCAACTCAGCCTCCGGGATCACAATCGGGAAACTACTTGATAAAATGCAGCGCCTTCGATCAAGAAAATCAAGATAAAGGTTGATAGGACCCGTTCTACTGATCATAGGACACCGCATTGATATAACCGACTGAATATGCGTTGTCCTTGCGCAGAATATACAAAAGTCAGAAGGTTTATATAAAAATATAAAATAAAATCTAATTAATTAAAAGAAAACGGAAGGTTAAGAAATCAAAGTATTTATATATATATATATATATGTAATATTACTCTATTATTTTGAATATTCCCCGCGCACCGATGGTGGCGCTCTGATTGGATAGAAAGAGAGGAGTTAAAATTTTTATTTTTGACAGATGTATTTGAGTTTGATTTGTGATATGATATTCCTAAAAGAATCTTGAAGAGGCAATATTTGGGTAAACAAAATATAATAAAAGGCTTTAAATGTTGTTTCTTCTGATTTTGCAGATTGAAAACGCAATTAAGTCTTTTATTTCATATAAAACCCACTAAAATAGATAGATCATTATTATAAAACAACATTTTTGCCAAGATAAAATATAAATAAATAAAAATAATGGAAAAGCTAAGATCTAAAAAAAAAAAAAAAAAAAAAAAAAAAAAAAAAAAAAAAAAAAAGAATGACTGAATATATATATAAATCAAAATAATTAATAATTAAGGTAAATAAAATAAATAATAAATAAAAATTGAAATAAATCAAAGTGGAATTAAAATAAATAATAAATAAAATTAAAACTAAATAAATAAAAATACAAATAGAATCAAGCATATTTTATTAAAAGAAGATAATAAATGTTTAAAAGATGAAATAATTTCATTAAAAGAAGACATGAAAAAGGAATATAATAAAAGAAAAACGAGTGAATATAAATCATTAAACCAAGTAATCAATTTGCTGGTTTAAAAATACAAATAGTGGGAATCTCAATAGAGATCAACTACATACTGCCAACCACTCAGAGTTAGAAGTCGAATTAAATGAAGGTAACCCAAAAATTTTATAGTGCCACCATTAATTAAAATCAAGTTACTATTAAATAACTCAACGGAAGTTACAGCAATTTATGACTCAGGAGCAAATGTGTCATTAATAAATTCGAAATTATTGAAAAAAAAAAAAAAAAAAAAAACATATTTCTACATTAATAATATTCAATAATAAATTAAAAATAATTTTATTAATAATCATAATAATACCCTTTAATTTAAAGCAAGTTAAAATTATAGTTTATATTTAACATTAAATGTGTTTTTCCTAAAGCAAATAAAATGAAGAAAATTGATTAAAATTATATATAAAGTTTTATTTATAGTATGTATATGCATATAATAACATATTATATTAAAATAAAGATATGAATACAAAAAATTGGTAATTGAAGTTAAAAAGAAAAAGAAATTATTGACATGTGATTTAAAATTAGTTAACTTGAGGACAATTAATGGTGAGAGGAAAACAGATGGAATGGTAAAATTAAAAATAAAGATTTATGATATTGAGAAATACATGAATGTGTTCATCGTAGAAGATAGAAATTTTAGTTACGATTTTCTAATTGGACTAGACTGTATAAAGGGGTCCAAATTAAATCAAGATGAAAATTTAAAAAAATCACACAAAATATAAATTTAAAAAAAAAAAAAAAAAAAAAAAAAAATAATAAACATATAAACATTTCTGAAGATTCAAGAGTCGCACAGAAGAAAGAAGAAAGTATCCTAATAGACAATATTAAACAAATAAATTTTAATGAACATCTAAATACAAGTAATTTTGAAATTACGTTAGATCACCTAAATATTAATCAACAATCAGAAAAAAAAAAAAAAAAAAAAAAATTTTTAATTGATACATATAAATCAATCTTTGCTAAAGACAAATACGATATTGGAACTGTAAAAGATTACGAGGCACATATCGATCTAATGGTAGACGAATATTGTTCTAAACGTCCATACGGATGCACAATCGAAGATAAAAGAGAAAGAAGAAAATAATCATAAATTAAAGTATGAAGAATTGCTTCACCAACACAATATAATTCAAGAAAATATTCAATTACTTCAAAAAAAAAAAAAAAAAAAAAAAAAAAAAAAAAAAAAAAAAAAAAAAACAACTTATTAATTAGATTAGAAGATGTGAATGGTAAGTGTGAAATAATAAATATAAATAATAAAGAACTTTCTGATTTCACAGAAAAAGTTGATGACCTTGAAAAGGAAAACACTTTATTAACTAATAAACTAGATGAATTTAAAGAATATAGTGATGAATTGGAAGAAAACTTTAAACAAAAAGTATATGATTTGCAAAGAAACCTTAAAGTGTTACAAGAAGAAAAATATTATCTAGAAGAAATTGAAAAAATTACATGATGATTTGAACAAAATTACATTAGAAAAAATTGAATTAGAAAATAAATATATCAACTTAAATAATGAAAACACAAAACATTTAGAACAGATTTTAAAATTAGAAGAATTAAATACTGAATTAATGGAAGAAAAAAATAATCATTCGCAAGGTATACATGAAAAGATTGTGGATTTAGAAATTACAAATAATAACCTGTTACGAGACATTGAAGAATTTCAATCATCTATTTCTAAAAAAAAAAAAAAAAAAAAAAAGAAAATAAATAAATATAATAATAATAGAAGAATATGAAAATGTAAAACAAAAACTTATTGATAACAAGGCTTTGATGTTACTAACGTATCAACTTATAATTCATTGCCTAAAAATCTTGAAAATAATTTAATTTCCGAAGATTTAGAAATTTTTAATCAATCCGACTTAATTTTAAACAGTACTTTCAATGTTTTGATGAGATGAAATTAAAAATAAATCTATTAAACGAACTAAAGAATTTTAAATTGGATATAAATCAAATTGATGAAAACAATAAACTATCTATCAATCAATTTAGATTAATCTTAAACGATTTAAACGATAAAAAAGCTAATATTGTGAGAGACCTTGATACTATTAATCAACTTTACATGCAATTCAAAGAAGTGGAACAAAATGAAATCGAATATAAAGAAAAATATGATAATATTTTAATAGAAGAATTGAATATAGAAAAAAAAAAAAAAAAAAAAAAGAAGAGGTAGAAGTGCCAGAAAAAGAAGATAGATGTACCAGAAAAGAAAGAAGAGAAGATAGAAGAACCAGGAAAGAAGAAGAGAAGATAAAAGTACCAAAAAGGGAAGAAGAAAAAGAAGATGCTGAAGCTAAAGCAAGGAAAGGAAAAGAAGGAGCCGATTCTAAGGCAAAGAAAGAAAGAGAAGAAGCTGAAGCTAAAGCAAAGAAAGAAAAAGAAGATGCTGAAGCTAAAGCAAAGAAAGAAAAAGAAGATGCTGTAGCTAAAGCAAAGAAAGAAAAAGAAGAAGCCGAATTAAAGGCAAAGAAAGAAAAAGAAGAAGCTGAAGCTAAAGCAAGGAAAGGAAAAGAAGGAGCCGATTCTAAGGCAAAGAAAGAAAGAGAAGAAGCTGAAGCTAAAGCAAAGAAAGAAAAAGAAGATGCTGAAGCTAAAGCAAAGAAAGAAAAAGAAGATGCTGTAGCTAAAGCAAAGAAAGAAAAAGAAGAAGCCGAATTAAAGGCAAAGAAAGGAAAAGAAGAAGCCGAATTAAAGGCAAAGAAAGGAAAAGAAGAAGCCGATTCTAAGGCAAAGAAAGAAAAAGAAGAAGCCGAATTTAAGGCAAAGAAAGAAAAAGAAGAAGCCGATTCTAAGGCAAAGAAAGAAAAAGAAGAAGCCGAATTTAAGGAAAAGAAAGAAAAAGAAGAAGCCGAAGCTAAAGCAAAGAAAGAAGAAGAAGATGCTGAAGCTAAAGGCAAAGAAAGAAAAAGAAGAAACAGAAACTGACCCCATTGTTAAATACACTTGATTCTTAATTCGAACTACGTTCTCCCTTAAGGGGGGAGATGTAATATTACTCTATTATTTTGAATATTCCCCGCGCACCGATGGTGGCGCTCTGATTGGATAGAAAGAGAGGAGTTAAAATTTTTATTTTTGACAGATGTATTTGAGTTTGATTTGTGATATGATATTCCTAAAAGAATCTTGAAGAGGCAATATTTGGGTAAACAAAATATAATAAAAGGCTTTAAATGTTGTTTCTTCTGATTTTGCAGATTGAAAACGCAATTAAGTCTTTTATTTCATATAAAACCCACTAAAATAGATAGATCATTATTATATATATATATGAAAAATAATAAATGTCCTGTAGAGGGTCGTAATAAGGGACCGAAACGTGGACATATTGGTCAAAAAAATTTAAAGAGCTTCATATCTTCTCTTTATCTGCAGACTGCCCAATGACTTCTAACCCATCGTAAAAAAATTTCAAACCAGTACTCTATGATATCTAGATAAATTTTCCTAAAATTTTATTTATAGGCATTGTAAGACACGTTGCTACACCTACAAACTAATCCCTTTTAAATTATTATTGTTATTATTATTTTTCGACAAACCCCATTCTCATAATAATTCCATTAAATGTATTGAATCGATAGTTTGATGAAATGTAAAAATAAAATTAAAAAAAAAAAAAAAAAAGAAAATTCCTATTCACAAAGTGATGATGAAGTTGTAAGGATTGAAAATACAAAAGGATGTTGACAACATAATAGAAGCCATGACTCAACAAGATGGCCGCTTCGACGATAAATCTGCAGAAATGGATTAATAATCTTTATTGAAATGGCAGTCACTCTCTCTTCCTCTCTCTCTCTCTCAAAGAGAGACGATAAATAGAACATAGTGAGAAGCCAAAACGGCCAAAGGCTAATAACTCATTGAGCAAGAGATTTTTAAAAGAATTTTTCCTTTCATCTGGACAGTGTGTAGAAAAATTGTAAGATTTATTAACAAAGGGGGGAAAATATTAAATTTTCAATAGAGCTTTGTAACTAAAAAGTTGAAATAAATCAGGAATTGTTAGATACACGTTCTATTGTCCGGAAATCATTGTATTTATTTATTTATTTATTTATTGATCAACAGGAGACAGAGAGAGAAAGTGAAATTATCATTATTTGCTAAGTTATAGTGTGTTGAACATCTCACTATATCATTCCATATAATATATTTATTTATTTTCTGAAAATCTTCAATATATATTCTCATATCGTTATAACAAAAAACAAAAAAACAAACACAAGAAAAAGAAGACGATTTGTTTGTTTTTAGTATAAAATTACAAAGATGATTATTATAATAATTCATTATGTTATCAATAAATTGTTGAATTTTTATTTTTATTGGTATTTTTATTTAATTACCATAAACTAAAAGTTTTCATTAACTTATAAAAATAAAAAATATAATATATAAAAATAACAAATGATGATGGTTGTTGTTGATCGATTAACATTTAATGATAGTTTTTATATTTGATTTTGGTTTGTTTATTTGATTTTTTTTTAAACTGATAGAGTTTGATAAGTAGTTAGTTCATTGAAGATATTTCAAGTAGTTTTTGGTAACAAGATGGTTTTTATCATATATATTCCGTGTATTAGATATAATAATAATAATAAGTATAAAATAAATAAACACCAAATATAAAAGAAAATATGATAAAAGTACGGGGTAGATCAATAAGTCAGTGACTTTTTGAATTTCCCGTCTCTTAAATGAAAAGGCAACACTGCTCCTGTCAGCAGGCAACTATCAGCTGACTCCTGTCGAAATTTGAATCAGCTGGGTCTTTTAGTTTTTGTTTGACATCCATTAATAGCAGACTACATCGTGAATTGAAGAGGAAAATGGAAAAAGTTATGTGAGCTCATTTTTTGCGAAAAAAACATCGCTATAACCGAGTTTTTGCGCCATTTAGTAACCGTGGATGAAACATAGATCTACAACAACATACCAAAGACCAAACAGCAGAGTCAAAGATGTTCTTCAGAGATTTTATTTTTTGGAAGGGATAAAAAATTGGAGAAACGTTAGTCGAAATGTATAGAGCTCTAAAGAGACTACGTGAAAAATAATTTTTTTTATCTAAATATGTGTTTCATTGAAAAAGTCACTGACTTATTGACCTTCCCTGGTATATATCAAGACGGTTATATAAATTTGGTGTCCTATGATCAAAAGGACGGGTCCTATTAACCTTCACCTTGATTTTCTTGAGCGGAGAAGCTACTTTTTATCAAGTAGCTTCCAATTATCCCAATTAATGTATATTAATATACGTTTCACCTATTATTATAAGGAAAAGTTTTTTTTCAAATGTAAAAATAAAAGTTAAAAATTAAATGACTTTTAAATATTTTATTTAAAATCTGGCAAAAAATATGTTAAATACACTGGTTTATTAGATAACACTTCCCTATAAATTTCTATAAAATGAACAAAATCGATTATATGTGTTTTTAAAAATTTTCAAAGAATATATTAGTATATATATATATATTATATATATTATATGTTTATTTATTCTGAACTTTGAAAATTACAAAAGTAACGGATAATAAAATATATTATATTCTTTGAAAATTTTAATCTCTTTTTAATCCCATTTTTATTTTATTTTTCTCTCACTGTAACTTCTCATTAATACTCATGAACTTAAAAGAAAATGGAAAAAAGTGAATTTCCATGAAAATCCATGAATTGGGATACGAATTGCTTCCTCATTCGCCCTATTCTCCGGGTTTGGGTCCGAGTAACTATTTCTTCTTTTCAAACCTGAAGAAATGGCTCGGCGGAAATAGATTGAACTCCAACGATGAAATCATCTCACAAACTAATCTATTTTGATGTCCTCGACAAATTTTATTTATTGGCAGGGATAAAAAGAATTAGAGAAACATTGGAGGAAGTATATAGAACTCAAAGAAGACTACGTTGAAAAATAAAATAATTTCTTTATACCAAAACATGTGTTTCATTCAAAATGTCAAGGATTTATTGACCTGTTGGTTTTCTTTTTAATATTTATTTGTAATTTAAATATACATTTTACAAAAATTAATTTAGTATTATTAGTGAATGTTTTATACCAAGTCAAGTAATTAAGATATTAAAAGCTGTGTGAAGATATAAACTTTAAAAAAAGACAAACAAAACAAGTAACGACATCTGTAAGTGAAGTTCGAAATAACTTTATTTTGAATTCAATACATTGTTTTTATTTATATATTTAATATTATATTTTAATCTTTCCCCATTCTTTTCATTTTTTTTTTATAAATGTATAAAATATATTTATTATATATATACAGTGGCGGATTAAGTTGATTGGGGGCCCCGTGTGGTAAAATTGAAATAGGCCCTCTGTTATTTACAATTATAATTGAAAGACAAATGTTGTTTATATTATAATTTAGGCTGTTTTATACTTACATATATAGTACTTATGTAAAAAATACATAATTTTTACTGTGGTCGCCGAGACCCAAAATTGATTATTTTTTCTTAAGTTAGTTGGGGTTCAAACACGACCGAATAAAGCTCTGTTGTTCAATAAAGATCTGTATCAAGAATAACTTCTTTTATTTATACTCTGATTATCCATAAACTCAACAGTTTTTTAAAATTTTTTTTAAGGAAATATTTTTATTTAGGTTTCGGTGGGCTCCTCGGGCTGGTGGGCCCCGGGCGGCCGCCCGGTCCGCCCGGCGTTTAATCCCCCTCTGTATATATATATAAAATTATAATCCTCTCTATTATTTATATTTACATTTTTTATCTAATTAATTGTGGTATAGAATGAAAATTCATCTTTTTCTTTTCCAAACACACTTACCTAAATATATATATAATTTTTTTGGAATAAATCTAAAGATTAAATTGATATTTTTTGCAAATATTGACTTAAAATATTGAACAATTAATATTCATAAACTTGGTCAACAGAAAATTATAAAATCTTGATAAACTTGATAAGAATGATTAGATGAATACATTATATCTTATACACAAAATTTATTATCGATTGAATAATGCTTATATAAATCTTATTTGATAATTAATATAACAGTCGATACAATTTCATCTTCAGTTATATAAGTCAATCATTAAAAATTGATTAATACGTTCCAATAAATAAATCAATGCAAGGATGAATTCGATTATTAATAAACAATGCGGTGTACTAAAGAATATTCAATTGTATTCCCAGGTAAATTTCCATTTTATTGAAGGAATTATAAAAAAAAATAAAATAGAAAAATAAAAAATGAAGAAGCAAAAATCAGGATCGAATTTATTTTCGTGAATTATTCATAATAAATAAATACTTTTATTAGCTCGTGCATGGTTCAGTGCTTTTCAGCCTTTTTTTCCTTTTATACACCGTCTCTTTAGTAGGTTTCAGTGCTCGAATCCCCCCCCCCCTATCTAAATATTCACCATCAAAACGACAACAACAAAAAAAAACTAAGAATATTGAAAATTACTATTTTTTTTATAAAAAATCATATTAAATAAAATAATAAGAATAATATTAATAATTTTAAAACTGGGTTTTTTTTAAAAAATTACATCATCGATGGGAAAATGAAAAAAAATAAAATATAATAAATAAATACAAGTGAAGGTCAATAAATCCTTGACTTTTTGAATGTAACACAGGTTTTTTGATAAAAAAATATTTTATTTTTCAACGTAGTCTCCTTTGAGCTCTCTACGTTTCTCCAAATTTTGTATACCTTCCAAAATATAAGATTTGTCAATAATATCAAAATTAGCATTTGTTTATAAGATGGTTTCGTTGAAACAACGTTGGAGTCCAATCTCTTTCCATCGAGTCTTTTCATCAGGTTTTGAAACAAGAAATAGTCACTTAGAGCTAAATCCGGAGAATAGGGCGGATGAGGGAGCAATTCGTATTCCAATTCATGGATTTTCATGGAAATTCGCTTTTATCCATTTTCTTCAATCACGAGACAGTCTGCTATTAATGGATGTCAAACAAAAACTAAAATACCCAAATGTTTAAAATTTAGACAGGAGTCAGCTGATAGATAACTGCTGACAGTAGCAGAGTTGCCATCTCATTTAAGAGACAGGAAACTCAAAATGTCATGAACTTAGTAATCTACCCTCGTAAATAAATGATAAATAATAAATATATTATAAATTTAAACTAAAATATAAATAAATAAAATAAAATAAAATGAATAATAAATTATTAAATAAAAATTAAATGAATTTCAAATTCAAAATATTTAAATTCATAAATATTTATTTATTAGAAAATTGAATCTATACTTTTTAATATATAATACAATATATATATATATATGCATTTAGGTTATATTCATAGGAGATATATTTTATGTTCACAATTTGTATAGAAGGTCATAAGGGCCATAAACGAGGTGACTTAGCTTATCGTGCTGAATAAAATCAGTGATTTCAGTTTATGTTTCGGTGAGGTATTCATCAGAGATAGGGATCCTTTCAGTTGTTATATTCGCGTCCCCCCCCCCCTAAAGCTTTTGAAAATTAAGACGAGAAACCATCCTCCCCTCCCTTCTCTATCTCATGTATGTGTTTAAATGCAAAATCAATGAAAACCTTTGATAAGATAATCACATATGAATTTGTCGAACGAGATTTTGTTTTGTTTTGTTTTTTCCTTTACTTTACAAAAAAAAAAAAACAGTGGGGAGGGGAAAATAAATGAATGTCCATCGATTCAAACCATTAAACAAAGAAAATTAAATTCAAAAAATCATTAATGTACTTTATTTATTGATATTGTAATTAAAAATTGATAGTAGGTTGTAGGTTTAAAAATACCTAGTATTAGAGCTAAACGAATATCTCTTTTCCTATTTCTTTAATTTATTATTCATTAGCATTTCAATTCAATTATTTAATTATATGATTACACAGGATACGTTTAGAAAATAATATATATAGGTACATACTATATATATATATGAATTTAAATTTTTAGAAATTAAAATTTTTTTTAAAATTTTTTCAAAATTTCACTCATTATTATATATATTATGTATATTAGTTTCTTAGACCGCCTTCGGCACTATTCGAACCTAGGCAGGGGGCTCCGCTTCCCCCCCCCCCTAATCTCCCTGAAATAATATGGTACATACTAGTATTATTTGATTGAAAGTCAGTATATAATAGGTTTTAATTAATTTTAATTCAATCAGTATATTGAAATATTCTAAAATTATTGGACAATAAAATTATATATGAATATTTGGACTGCATAAGTGCCTACATCTTTATACTATCTCGCCAGAGATACATTGCGATCAGGAAAATTTTCGATGTCGAGATTTTGATGTTTTTATACGTTTTGAAGGTCCCTGAGTCAATTTCACTAAGGGTGAGAAAAATGTCTGTCTCTCTGTGTGTGTGTGTGTGTAAGTGTGTGTAGACAAGAAAGTAATGTATTCATATTTAAAATATTGTAAAAAGGTCCGGTCCACCAATTTTATATTTAATAAGAAAATATCAATTAATTAATATTTAATTTAATTGAAATTAATTTAAAAGTAACAATCACAATATTAAAAAAAACAAAAAAAAAAATATTTAAAAGATGCAATACAATTCGAAATGAATTTGTTGATTTGATTTGATTCAATACAATTTGAAATCATTACTTTTTTATTTTTAATCTGTCATTGTGTCGTTGGCAAATGCACACATTTAAATTTAACACTTGTTTAAACCTATAAAAATTTAGTTTTTTTTTAAAATTTAAATAAAAAAATATTACTTACTTTGGTTTAGAAAATATTAATCAATTAGGAGTAATATTTACTTTAATTTAATTGATTTTACTTTTAATATTATTAAATATTAGAAAGTGTAAAATAAAAATTTAAATATTATAAACATTCTTTGTTTAGAAATTTCTAGAATTATTAATTTTATATTCAGTGTCGGAAATGAATCAACTTCTTAACTGAGACACATGGAGCGTTTATTATACATACAGTCATAGAAGAATCTACACTGTTATATATATATATATAAAACTCAAAATATCAAAAAAATTCCCTCACAAATAAAAACATAAATGGGTGCCGGAACATCGAGACTCAAAAACTCACATGTGAAAATAACCCGGAAATGATTTTTCATATATATATATATATATATTGAAAAAATAATAATTGTTTCTCAATTAAAATTTTTACACGTAATTATTTTCTTCAACCACTTGAAATCGTGCAAATCAACTTGAAGTTAACAATTAAGTATATAAGTATGTATGTCTACCAATAATGTTTAAAAACTTTGTTTTTGCTCCGTTGTAAAGTTAGCAAACAAGATAGCAGGTGTTGCCGCTACAGCAACGATATAATATGTTACAAGACAAGGATAATATTTTAATACTAAATATTATACAATAACGAACTTGAATGCGTAATTCAGTCAAAAAACGATTAAATTACTTTATTATCAGCGCAAAGGACAAGAAGAGGCGGGGTACCGGTGATGGGGCGAGTGCCATGGGGTAGATGATATAATTAAGATAAGAATTTTGAAAAATGAAAAGATACCTATCTATCTTAATTTAAATATATTAAGAAGAAAAGGGAGCCTACAACGATGGGAGGAGCGTTAATTATAATTTTTTTTTTTTTTTTTTTTTTTTTTTAATATTTTGTTTCGGCCGTGTCGATTTGAAATTTATAAATATTTCGATTATTATTAAAATCAAGAAGGTATCCATTCTATATTCATACCAATACAATGGCGAAAAATTTGCTTTTTCATCTCTAACCAGAAATGTAACGCTCAAGTAATTTTGGAATATTTTCATGAGAAAATTAGCCATTTAATAATGCTACTATAAATTACAGGTTTCAAAAACTGAAATATTCTCAAATTGGTTTATTAAATAAATCTAATTATTCATAATAAATTTGATGAGCAGTTATTATAATTATAATAATTATTATCATTATTATTTTAATATAAATTTAGTTGATTTTTAAATTAACTTTTTTACACTGAATAAATTTTTTTCTTCGTAAATGAATACATATATATATATATTTCTTGATTAAATCTTAAAAAATATTTAAAAAAGAAAACAAAATTGTAAATTGTATGTCTTGTCTAATTTTAAACACTTATGAATAAAATGCATTTATAATAGGCAGGGGAAGGTGAGAAGCAATTGAGTTTCATTTCCTTTGGAGAATTTTTTAAAAAATTTTTTATCTTATTATACTAAATTGTATATAACATAATATATATTTGTATATATATTTATTTGAATAATATTTTAGAAATATATTTATTAATCTCTCACAAAAAAAAAAAAAAAAAATTATCATGAAGTTAGAAACATAATAACACACATAAAGAAATTTAAAATAAATTGTTGAATAAATTTGATCTAATAAAAATGAATTATATTATATTAATTAAAATGTTGTTTAGACTTAATTATAAATAATATAAATGATATTTGATTATTACAAAGAAAAAAATATAACATCCTTTCTCTACTACCGTAGAGCACAAAGATAGATAGATATAACATTTACAATAATAATATATAATTAATTTACTGATTAAATTAAAATATATTAAAAGTAAGAACACAAAAACAAATAAATGTTTTATCTAATATACTGATTGAACAGCTAGTATATAATATTTTGTATTTACGGAGTCGCTGTATAATAAATTGATGACGTCATTTAAATCTCCTATATTTCGAATAAAGATAAATCTTCTAAACGTTGTGAAATAATTTCAAATAATTTAAATGTATATATTAATGCAATAAAAAACAAATATGGATATAATATAAATATTTTTAATTTTATTTTAAGAATAGATATATATCTCACAGGCGGTGGCTGTGACGTTACATATATACATTTAATTTAAGAAAAAACTATGATGATGTTTTCCAGAGATGTGATCAATAAAACTCAATTTTTCTTTATAAATACTATCTCTGGTGTGAATTTCAAAAAAATCGTTAAAGCTGTTTCTGAGAACCATTTACATATATACATACAATTTTAGCTAGCATAATAAGATTAGATATAGGATCAAATATTTTATCAAGTAAATTTGAATATATTTTACAGCTTGAAATGGAAATCAAGTTATTTTAATTAATTTGTACCATTTTAGGAAATAAATTTTTGATGGGTCATTTTTAGAAAACCCATATAACAATTGTAATAAATAATTAAAAAATTGTAAAATTTTATAATAATAAATTGTATAAATTTGTTAAAGGGTCGAGCGATAGCTCGGTGTTCCAGGTACTAAACATATAGTTGTATCAATTTTTTTTCAGATATATTATGATTTTTATATTATATTATAAATGGGGATATTAAATAAATAAATTAATGGTTAAAACATCCCTGGTATAGGCACAATAAAACCCATCCCAAATGGACCTTTTATAATTTTATATGTAACTCACACGTACTTTTTGAAAAATATATTATAAAATGATGAAATTAACATATTTTAATATAATATAATATTTCATAATATGAATTAATTTAAGGGAGAGAGTTAAAAATTAGTGGGTTATATATATATGTGTCTATATATAAACCATTTACATACATTTACTCTATTTATATATTCGCTATTAAATTTTCACCTGGTTGATTGAAAAGGCAACAACTTTAAAGCTTTTGAATAAAAAGAAATACCCCTTATCCGTTTTATTTGCCAATTCCTTATGGTAGAAAATAAAAGAGGTATCACCAAGAGGGTGAAAAGGCTAAATTCACAAATATAAAAAAGCTGAGGCAAATTTTAATCACACAAAAAAAAAAATATCAATCTTGAAGATCTCTCATCCAGCCAGCTATTTCATCATTCTTCTTTTTCAATCTCATAATACTCAACAACAAAACAAGAGCAAACAAAAAAAAAAATAAAATTAATATGTCGAAAATATGCTCTCGCCTTGGGTGAAGATAAAAAAAAAAGATGGGGCGACTTCGCAAACCAAGCAGAATGAGGGAGTCAAAATTGGAAAGGAGAAAAAATAGGAGAAACCATATTTCACGCCTACCAACTCATTACGTCGAAATTCACCGAATAATGTGCATTTTTTAATCGTGGTTGGGTTATAAGGTTGGATGGAAAGTGGGGGGGGGTGTTTGAAGAGAAGATTTATGGGATGAGCTATTTCACTGTACTTTGATGATTATCGCCTGAATTATTTGAATCATAACAATCAAATTTTGCATACGAAATTCAAAATGTGTAAATGTCATTGAAGTCACCTTTCAATTTTTTTTGTAATATATTTTTATAAAAAAATGGTTAATGGTTATTTCTATTATATTAATATAAATAATTTTTATAATACCTTAAGATATATTAAATAGCACATTTTTTACTATACTCTGTTACATTATTTCTATTTCTCTCAAAATAATTTTAATTTACACTTTTACTGTTTTTTTTTTTTTTTTGTGTTATATTTTATTTTCAAGTTTTTTTTGTTTATTTTAAGACGCCACGCAGCGTGGGGGTTCACGGCGTTAATCCACAACCGGTTAAAGTCCCGAACCTAGCAAAGGAATTTCTCCTGTTGGTGTCTATGGACACAGTCAACCCAGCCTCCGGGATCAAAATTGAGAAGCTACTTGATAAAAAAGTAGCGCCTCCGATCAATAAAATCAAGGTAGAGGTTGAAAGGATCCGTTCTACTGATCATACGACACCTGATTAATAACTTAATAGTCGTTGTCCTTGTAAGATGTACAAAAGTCAGAGGGTTTTTTGTTACTTAGTTTAGTTCCAGAAACTAACCAAGTTGATATATTGACGTACCATTTAATTTATTTAAATAGCGCCATCTATATTATTAATGAAATGGACAATTTGGCAAATTTACGAGAAAAGTAACTTAAACAATCATTTAAAATAATCAAAATTAAAACATGAAGGAAAGCGAACTGTCGTTCAATATTTTATGGGGCTAATAGACCCCATTTTCCAATATATAGTGGGAAAAAAAACTTAATAACAAGTCTCTCTCTCTCCAGGCAATAAATGCCCCAACAAATTTTTTCTTCCGGCATTGTTCAGTTCAGAGATTATTTTCTAATCGCATCAATAACCATCCCAGGCTGTTTTAAGAGGTCTAAATTCTTGTTCAAGTCGAAACAGCATATTGCTCCATCGGAGGGATGATGTATTATACTTCTCTCCCCTTTGCCCTTAGACTATGTCGACAATTGAGGGTCAAAGGGGATTTTCAATTTTTTTTTTTTTTTGAAATTTGATTTAATTCAAGTTTTCAATTTAATACCTTTTATTTTCTTATATAGTTCTCTTTTATATATATATATATATATATATATATATATATATATATATATATCTCCCTACCCAATGATGAAATAAGTCACTGAATATGCCTGATAGGAACTACAATGCATTTTTTTTTTATTTGAAATGAAAATCAATCCGAATTTAATTAAATAAAAAGCATTTTTCAGTAGAAATTTTCCTTAGAAATGTTTATCAAATGATTTTCAATGGATTTGCGAAGAACGTGGAATAATCCAACTGTTTTGTGCCCTTTGGACCGGGGAGTGGAGGGGGGAGTTATCCTTCTTGCCCCGAGTTAATCCGTTTAATGAGTTGCCTATAAAGCAGGGACCCTCGTTAAATTCATAATTTCTTCAAGTAGACATCCTACAATCTTTATTCATTTTATATAAGAATTAAAAAAAAAACTCTATATTTCAAACGATTGCCCCCCATCCCCTATCTCTCACTTACTTTATATTCTCTTATCTCACACTTTAAGCAATAATTCTAATTAAATACTTTAATTTATTATTAAACGCGATTCTCGCTGAGCAATTTTCGTTAATTATTTTTCAATTCTTAATCCGATGGTTGGGGGAGGGAGGGGGAATAAAAAATAAAATACATAGATTCAATTCTGAATCCGTTTCTTTCATCCCCTTCAATTTCCTAACCCCCATCCCCTCCCCCAACCCTCTTTTACTTTCTTAATCTAATGTTTAATTTTTTTAAGCATCCATTAGAAAGTAATTAAATCGAAATAAAAGAAACACTTTTTTGAAAAAAATAAAAAAAACTTTTCAATACAAGAATCCATTTTTCTTTTCTTTTTTTTCATTATATCGTATTCCCCATTCCATGATGATATCCGAACGCAAAAATTGTATACTAAATAATAATATTCCATTATTTAATTAGAAATTGAAATTATTTAAAAAGAAAAATAATTATAAAAAATATAAAAACACGCTTTTATTTAAATGCACTAAAAAGGAGAAAATAATTTCTCCACACACACACCACGATTTCCATTACAATTATCCATAACTAAAAAATGCAAGCGTGGGCGCCAAACATGTAGGGAAAGGAAAAGAATACGAAGGAAATTTCATTGTATATGGACAAAGCTTTCTGTTTTTTTTTCCTTTCCACTATAATTGATAACTATGTAAATTTGGAGTAGAATTTACGTTTTCCCTGCATGTTTGGCGCCCAGGTTTTCATTTTTTAGATATGATTGTAAGGAAATCAAATTCACCTTGCAAGATTTGACGACAAAACAGGATGTAAAACTAAATAAAAGCGTGTAAAATATAAAATGGTTTGTTCATTCAAAAAAATCGATCATAATTTAATTATCCCATGAATGCTTTGTTCTAATATAATAAAATATAATATTATAATATATAATTTTAAAGATCCTAAAAAAAGTATATTGAAATAATTAAAAAAAACAAAAATTAAATTAGCTTTCTTATAAAGCGACATTTGAATGTTTTTCTAATAGTATAAATATTTTATTAGACATGATACGACCTAATGTAACCTAAATAAAGTTTTTGTCTATTTTTTTTTTTCTTATATTCAATTATAAAGGAAAACTTTTATAATTATAACTAACTATTCATCACACATAACAACAATATTTACAATCAACTTTTTATAATAAAATATAATAAAATATTATAATTTTCTCTAATCCTCCCCCTCCACCCCCCCCCCCCCCGTTCACTATAAAAATAATTTATATGTTTAAGCCCCTTCGTGACTAAATGGTATCACACAATTTAAAGACAAGAATAAAGAAATTACAAAATTCATAAATAATTATTATTAATAATTTAGTTAATTAGTGAATGAATAGACTGACTAAATGATTAATAGGTTCGAAAGGGTAATAAAATATAATTATAAATAAAATATTTAATATAAATTTATTTTAATATTAGTATTTTAATTTAATTTATTAAAGTATTTAATATTTTAATTTCAAATCTTATAATGAATAGGTTGATCTTGGTCTTGAACCAGACGTGTTTTAGTGTCAATAGTAGTGTCAAGGAGCTCAGAACAGAGTAAGTCAAAGAGTACCCACCCATTTAAACTTATAACCCTATAATGAATATTGGTCACATAGACTAAAATTAAGAATTCGAAAAATTCGCTTCTAAAATAACTCTCTTCTAAATAACTAGCACACTATGAGCGGGGCGGGTATTTGTACCCGTTGCGGGGACTGCCACTTATAAGCGGGGCGTGTATTTATACCCGTTGCCACTTATATGAGGGATATATATTAGTTATCGTTTAAAATAAGTAATTTTAAGTGACACAAGGGAAAATATATATTATATAAGTGGCAATGCTTATAAGTGGCAGTCCCCGCAACGGGTACAAATACCCGTCCCGCTCATAGTGTGCTAGCATCCAAATGCCGAGACACAAATTTCACAAGAAAACGTGAAAATAATATATAATATAATATAATATATATGCATATTTTTTATATAGGGTGAAGATTTTAATTAAAACATTAATAATCTGGAATTTGATGTTGTGTGGTTATCATCATAAATAAACGGGATATGATATCTCCTTATATTATTAACAAAATAATAATAATAATAATAATAATAATATTTCTTAAAGGCGGAAAAAATGTATAATCTTTTTTGGTAGAAGTGACATAGTATGTTGGCTGAGGGTTGAAGGAAAAAAGAGCTGGTTGAGTAGAGGAGGGGGATGGGGCAAATAAATTACATTCCATGTAAGATCATTTTTACAGGATGGAAAAGACGACAAGGACTATAAAGCTGGCAAGAAAAAGGGCAAGGGTGAGTGAGATGTGGCATCAGTGCAACCACCCAACCAACCAACGAGCCAATGCTAAATTAATTAAAAATTCACACCTGGCGGTATTTTTCATACTTGCAAATATTTAATCAATGTTATGGTTGGCTAAAGAAACAAACAAAAAAACCAATCAATCGAAACTGACAATTATTATTATTATTATTATTATTATTATTTTTACTATCTCGCCATTATTATAAATTGTATAAAACTGCTATATATAGAATTTCAGCTTGATTGAAACTCTGAAAGTAACGGAATTAATTTTTTAACACGTTGACTTCCAATCACGTACCAGCACGTGACATCAACAAAGAGCCAAACATGGTTTAATAGATATAATTTATTAATTATATATAATTTATAATTTAATTAATTAAATTTAATTTAAATATAATATATATTAATTAATCCAATTCAAATTTGAGAGAGTAGAGACACTCCCGATTTTTTTGATTTAAGAAAATGAGAATTAATTCTTTCTATATTCATTGAAATTGATCATTTATTTAAAATAATAAAAAAAGACTACTGTGATAAATATTATACCCTTGTAGGTAGACAAGAATAAACCTATTTGCACAGGGAGAAGTTAATTTCTTCTCGTACTTCTTTTGTTTTTTTAGGGGTATTTCAATAAAACAATCGTATTTTGCCAAAGTTAATCATTCCAGGAAATCGTTGTTAATAAAATGTTTATTGGTTCAATAGAAATACTAAGAAATAAAAATAAGTCCAACGTAAATAATAAAAATATATGAAGCAATAAATAAAATCAACAATAAAAGCCTTTGGACAAGAATCCAAGTCATTTAGCTAGACGAATAACTACCCTGTAATTATTTTGTCCAAAGATTACTGCCCGTAAAAATTAAAATAAATATTAACAACATAAAAAGACAAAAGGTAATTTTTATGACATATAGGTTTTCTAACTTTTTTTAAATGTCATTAATTAATAGCTTATTACATTATAAATTTATATGATCTATGAAAAATAGTAATGAAATTAATGCGCATCACATTATAAACATTATTACATTAAATAATCATTATATTAATAAAACAAATTACATATTAATTTATTTTAATAATAAAATAGTATAGGGCGGTAAACAGTCTGGTCAGTTGTAAAACACTTGTCTTTCAACTTAGTAGTATCACATTGGATACCGGGTCCTTGTAAGGGAAATTTTCCTTTTCCATGGTCTCGTATGAGGTTCATCCAGTCTTGATATAATAAATATCCGTCTTTTATCAATAAAATCAAGAATAAATTGAGAGGATGCGTTGTACTGATCATACAAACACCTCTACTCCATCAAGACGGTAACCGGCTTGATAGACGCTGACCTATCATAGAAAGTTCAAAAGAGAGAGATGATAAAATATTACATAAAATATAATTGAATTTTTTTGTGATTATTAAATTAATTGATTTAAATTAAAATATTTTTTCGTTTTGTTTTTTAATTTAGATTGATTAACAACAAAGACTAACACATCAATATTTCTGAAAATGAATTAAGGCAAAATTTCGAACCAAATCATATATATCTCAAAATGTAAGTATGTATATATGGTATACAAGTTTATGCAAAATAATGAATAAGAATGAGATTTAGCATGAATATATAGTTTTAATACCAGAAGGCTTGCAGATTTATATATCGAAATTCGCAAAAGAAAACAATAAAAAAATCTGGAGTGCTCCACTCGACTATCTCGCAAATTTGAATTGGATTAATTAACATATATTATATTTGAATTAAATTTAATAAATTAAATTATAAATTATAAAATTAATAAATAATATTTATTAAACCTGCGCGTGTTTGGCTTTTTGTTCATGGTACCACGTAACGTGCTGGTGAGTGATTGGAAGTCAACGTGTTAAAAAATTTAAAAAATGAATTCCGGTACTTTCAGCGATTCAATTAATCTGAAATTTGATATATAGCAGTTTTATACAATTTTTAATTAAGTGAAAAACTATCAAACATATATCTTTATTTTTACGGTCAGTTTATGGGGATAAAATGAACATTTTTTTAAAAAAATTCTAATTGAAAAAAAAAAAATAAAAAATATTTATATTCGGTACTATTAGGAAGTAAACAAAAGTAAGTAAACCAAAGTATAGAAAGAAAGAAATTATTATTTTTATAAATTTAGAATTTAATTTATATAAAAAAAAAATAATGAAAATTAATAAATAAATAAACAAAATAATTAATCTAATATCCATTATAATTATTTTGTTTTTAATTTAAAGGTAAAACATCCGTGTCAGTGTGTTTCTTTGTTATATTTTCTTTTTTAACTAACAAAAAAAAAATAAAAAAATTAAAAAAAAAAAAACAACAAATTCATGGAAATGTAGTACAAATATGATTTGAAAATGATTAATAAGACCCATCAAAAAGAGCGAAAGTCACCTCCATAAAGCCACAGCATGATCATTTATATTACTCAAAAATTTTTAAAACGTTTTTTGGTTATCCCGGGTTTGTTTTTTTTTATACCCCCGCGTTGCTACTAAGTCGCCCCAACGCATTCATTATTTCCGAATTTTATCACAGTTTTTGTGAACTGTGTTTATCTTCTTTGTTTGTAACCAAAGCGCCGCCGGACAGGCTATGCTTTATTATACACATGTATACACAAATATCTATATATATATATATATATATATGAAAAAAACATGAAATATAATATATCCACCGTTAACCAAATCCGCGTGATATTTGAGCGGTGGCCCGGACATCCCACCCCCGGTCACTTCGCAATTAGTTAGAATTAAATCCTAGAATCATCCATTAATAACAGCGTTTAAGGGGAATGAATCATAAAATATAAGAAGTAACAAAAAATATATGAAGAATTGGACAACGAACTTTTTTTTAATCATTGATTTCGTTTTAATGAAGGATATAAAACATTAAATCTACAATCATTTATTATTATTATTATTATTATTATTATTATTAAAAATATTTTAAATTATTATCTTTCTTTACTTAGCTCTGTGGATGAAAATCTTAAAAAAATAAAAATCTCGAAAAATCCTAAGCCACCTCCATCCAATTCCTATTCACTTCAAAATCCCTCATGTCATATTTTTATATTGTTTTTCCACTACCAGTCGCTTCCCAATTAATCTCCCTATAAATAAGTTCCTCGTTAATGTTTTTCATCCATTCTAGCAGATTCAACCTTCTTAACCTTTATGATCTTAACTATGTTTGGAGATGCAGTCGTCGACATTTCCCAATCGTTTCCCAAAATGTTAAATCATAAATCTATTTCCGTCCCCTAATGTCATAGACCACGCCTCAACAGTCGTTATAATATATAATAATTATATAACAATTATAACAATATTAACTATATAACAATTGATATAATAGATAATAATAAAAACCTAATTCACGATATTTTTCTTCACCTTTTCATGCCACATATCCTGTCTATCGTATAACGAAATATTTTTCCCTTATTCCTCAATTATATCTAATATAAACGCATCAAAAGTTGAATATGCAGGCGTTAAGATTGTATTAATATCCAAAAGGATTTATATTTTTTATTTTTTTATTTCTAAGTTTCCTAATGTAATATTGCTCGGTCTCTTCTAGTTTACGAGATAAATAAAGATTTTTTAAGTTTAACAGATTAACTAATTAATTTTTTAATTTTTCTATATCCAATGCAAACTGAAAAAAACCGAAAATAGGTGGAGCCGACTGCTGGTCAAATGAATAAAACATGGTAGCTAAATAGAATATCTAATATAATAATCTGGACAATTACCCCAAGTTTTTTTTTTAATTGGTTATCAATTCAATTTTATTATCACGAATAAAATGATCCCCTTCTCTTTTTCACTTAAAATAATAATTAATATAGCTACTTATTAAAATTAAATTCTGTCTAGTGAATTTTATATTTATTATTTTTATTTTATATCATAAATTTAAAAGAAAAAGGAAATTCATTCAACATACCCCCATTTTTATATAAATTTGAAATGTGTTTCACTTGTATAATATATAAAATAAAAATCCATATGGAATATTTCATCTACAAATTGGAATTTTTGTTTTTTGTTCATTGGCTAAAATCCAAAATGTTACAATAAAATCCGATCAATTTACTATTCAATGAAGAAAACAATTTTTTGTTTTTCATTTATAATAAATATTAATAATACAAAACTAAAATTATATTTATTATTATTTAAAAATATATTTATATATATATAATTAATAAATTAATCAGTAAAAGTAAAAAGAAATTATTAAATGAGAATTGATATGGATTTGATGAATTTAAAAATAATTCATATTATATATACCTATAATAGAATAGAAGAGGGTTTAGGAAACCCAGAGCAGGTAGAAAGTTTGGCAGCTTTGGGAATTCGAGAGGGTGGAATTTTTCACAAACATTCACCAAGCCAAGCTGCTTGAGATCGATTCTAGGTACGAGCATTTTATTTAATAATTTTAAAAATTTTAAATTTAATTTAAATATAAATAAATATATAACACATTCTTTAAATTATTATTTATAATTATAATATAATAATTATAATTATAATTATAATTAATATATATATTATATATTATATAATAATAATTATATAATAATTTAAAATTAAAAGGAAACTTTTATAAATAATTATTCTACATACAATATTTTTTTTTTAATTTCATTATTTATTAACTTATTTTCCAAGATTTACATTTCAGTAAATATTGGTCAACTTTAATTTTACATAAACAACTATTTTACAAATTCTTTGTCAAATTTCATTTCAATTTCATATATATTGACAAATAGAAATTTATTTTATAAATTTTTTATGAATTTTACTTCTCGAATCTTTCTTTATCATATTTTTTTAAAATTTAAAATATATTAATTTATTGTTAATATATATAAAATTTAGTGTAATTCAATTTTCTAAGTGATTATTTTCTTATTATTGTCCTGCTTTAGTATACTTAAGGTTGAGGGATCGAAATTTGCCAAGTTTTAATTTTACTAATAAAATAATAAGACTATCATTTCTTGGGCTCACTTTCTTAGCTCAACGACTTGGAATCGTTTACCATTGAACTTAAAAATATTGTTTTTGTTGACCTGTAAAGTGGGCATCAATGAGATAACACCAGTGTTGCCGTTATAACGACGATATCCCTCCCCCCACCCTCTAAAATAAGTATT
This sequence comes from Labia minor, assembly GCA_963082975.1. Classification (NCBI taxonomy): domain Eukaryota; kingdom Metazoa; phylum Arthropoda; class Insecta; order Dermaptera; family Spongiphoridae; genus Labia; species Labia minor. The sequence goes on along the minus strand of OY720348.1, from coordinate 40,753,204 downwards.
TAGAATAAAATAATTAAAATGTTAAAATTTAAAATGTTTTCTATTAAAAAACAAGGTAATTATTCAGGTAAACTCATTTTCTTGTATTTGGATAATACTTTACCTGTGATTCCTTTTGCAATTCCAAATAAACTTTCCTTATGAATTTTTCCCGGCATCTTATAGTTTTCGAAATAAAAATTATTAAAATTTGCATCTAAATCCATTGATATTCTATTTAACTAGCATGTTTTATCCGTTTGGCTACCAGATGGCGCACTAATTTTCTGTTTTTATAAGTTCGGTTTAGATTTATGAAAATTAAAAAATGAATTAAAGACATTTCCTATATCCAAATCAAACTTATAAAAACCGAAAATTAGTGAATAAGTGAATAATTAGTGAATTAGTCAATAAAACATTACTTAATGGCACAATTCGACGTTCATAACTAACCTGTCAAACTTAAAAAATCTTTATTTTAATAATTTTTATCTCGAAAACTAGAAAAATTTCATAAGAAAAGTTTATTTGGAATTACAAAAAGAACCTACTGGTAAAGTATTATCCAAATCCACGAAAATGCGTTTACCTGAATAATTACCAAAAACAATTTAATAAAATCTAGATTATAAAATTATCATCAAATTGGAAAGTAATTTATTATATATATATATATATATATAAAATAAAATTTTATATAATTTTTTTTATATTATTACGAATTTTACATGGATGCTCATGAACATATGGATATAAAGTAAGTTTGTATTAAAATTTACGCCAAGTAACCTTTAAAAAATAAATATACAAACACTTAACAGCAGTCACGGGAATAAAAGCCGAAACGTCGTTTATTATTAATCCGATTCACTTATTTTTCCCTTCAGGGGTAGACGGAAGCAACCCAAATGGAGTTCCCATTATTATTAATTTTTCAATGAGAAGAGATAAAAAAAATAAATTTCTTCTGACATCAAAACAATTACAACTCAATAAAAAGGAATATCGGTTCATTAATATTATATACTTTTTTTTATTATCATGATTATTATTATTATTATTTCACAATACATTGAAAATACATTATAATTTTATTAATTGGAGATTGGAACTCCTTACAAAATTAAAATGAAATAAAAAACAAAAAAAAAACAAATATTCATAAGAAAAAAATACAAAATAAATAATAATTTTCGATTAAAAATAGAAATAATAAATGATCCACTTTTTTTTTTGATTTTAGATACATATTTAATATTTTAAAAACATGTCTGTCAAAAATAGTATTGAAGGGAGAAAAAAAAATCAGCAGGTGGTAGTGGTGTTGATAAAAGAGGGGGAGGGGAAAGGATAAAGTGACGATATACATTTCTTCGGGGACCACCAACTTCCAAGACAAATATTTTATTATATAGTTTCACTTTTAACTTTTTTTTTCGTCTTTAACATTTCATGAAGAAAAAGAATAGAAAAATAAAGTAGACAGGATAAGTAAATTGATCAAAACTTCGCCACGATCCTTGAGACGCTTTGAAAATTGAATGGAGATTGAATTTTTGTAATATTTAATAAAAAAAAAAACTCTTAATCGAGTAGATATATAAAGGATATCAGCTTTCTTTGAATTATGTAGAATGCTTATTAAACTACATTTAACGGATGTGTGTGTGTACTATTATATATTTTTTCATATATGCAATACTTATGATTTTTTTTATCATAGATTACATTTATACCATTAATTAATAAACTAATTTTAATATTAAAATAATTAATAATAAAATATAAAATCATTCTCACTATTTTATTTTTATACAACATTTCGGTTTCAAATTCCAAATACATCATCAACTCGTTTTAATTATTATTTTTTTTTTTAGTCTAATTCCGAATATAAATAAAATATTAAATGTGAATAAATTAATTATTAATTATAAATAAGTAATTAATGTTACAATAAATAATAATAATAATAGAATATAAATTCATTCTCGTTATTTTATTTCTATACAACATTTCGGTTTCAAATTCTAAATACATCAACGACTCTTTTTGTATTATTTAATTAATTTTTTTTTGTCCAAATCTCAATATAAATAAAACATTCTAATTTAAATGACTGATATGTTATTCAGTAATTAATTTCCATTTGGTGTTGTTTCATACAGTCTCTCGTAAACAACATCAACAAGATGCCAAATCGTCAACAACGAAAACATTCCATGACTCATTATCATGAAAAATACATCATGATTTGTTCGAAAAGTCAATATTCCATTTTGGGAGCCGGCTTATTTTTTAACTAACAAAATAATATATACTAAGGTAACTAATATATATAGAAAGTATGATTTATCTATCCAGTTATATATATAATAAATAGAAATAGATATTATAAATATCATAAATTTGAATAAGAAACAAATCCTTAATGAATTTTATAAAAATAATAAATATTACTTATTTTTTTTTAATGAGTATTTAAATAATTAATTTTATTCCATTTATGACAATCACTATTAGAACTATTCTAAAAAATAAATAATTAAATAAAAATTGTTTTTAATTAAAAAACAAAAACAAAAAAACAAACAAAACAAACAAAGAAATAATTAATATTTATCACAATTTTTTTTTTCATTAAAAATACAATTTTTTAATAAATTATAAACGTATTTGTTTTTGTTTTTTTTTATTGGTTAATAATTAGAATTTAATAATCATGAAGAAACGTTTCGGTTAGAACAACTATTGGTAGAGTTTGATTTTAATTTTTATGTTTAATTTTTGGTTGTAATATTAATAATAATTTTTATAAATCTGAGGTGATAGGGGATGATGGTGAACTTCTAAATCAAAAAAAGGCCAAACCAATAGGTTTTGGTTCTAATCGAAATGTTTCTTTTTGTTTCCAAGCTAATAAAATAAATTTCGTTTATGGTGTCGTTTGGTTTTCTTGCGTATCCTGGTGTGAGGCTGTTACTTGGTTTTTTCGGTGTTGCTGTTTTGGTGTTTGGTGTTTGTCGGGGGATGTTGGAAGGAGCAGGGCAAGTTTTTTACTTACGGGCAAAAGGGTTGCAGGTCGTCCCGCCCAGCATACGGGCTTGAAACTTCCTCTGCGTGTTGCCCGTTCAAATGCCTCGAAGTTGCTCTCCCAATCGTAAGTGACGAGACGAGCCTCGAGGGTGGTGTCCGCCAATTCGACAGGTGCCTTAATCATCACTGGACTCGAACCCCTGAAAACAGAATACAAAATTTCATTAACATTTCGCTTGGCTCCCACGGGAAAAGCCAATACGACGAGCCGGTGAATTTGCTTATCTCCGACCCCCGCTATTTTAATCATTCACCAGATTTACCGCCTTCCCTTTACACGATTCTCCTCCCACCCCACCACCATGAACACCCCCTCCCCAGAACATAACCCGGAAACTTGGTTGATTATCTTGGATGATATTAATTCCTTTTATAATAAAAACATCATCATTACTAAAGGAGGGATTTTTAAAATGAATAATTATTTATACTACTGACAATGAAGAGGCGTAATGGGGGAGTGTACATATTTTACAATCTTCATATATCTTATATTTATTTAAAATTCTCGTGTTACAATGTTCGTTACCATACTCCTCCGAAACGGCTTGACCGATTCTTATGAAATTTTTTAAGCATATTCTTTAGTTATGAGAATCGGCTACTATCTATTTTTTCGACCCCCTAAGTAATAAGGGGTGTCCACCCTAAAAAAAGATTTTTATTTTTTTGATAAAATTTTATTTTTTTATTTTTATATTATTTGACAATAAAAAAATACATACAACCCTAAATTTTCAATTTTCTATCACCAACCCCTGCTTTCATTTTAGTTATTTATGCTAGTCATTTTAATAATTCCCAAATGGGACTTCCTGAAATCTTATGTTTTTTTACACTTAACGTTGCTAGGTGGCGTGGCTGTCGATAAATTACATTTTTTTTTTAAATTTTTGTTGTTAATCATGTCATTTGTCTACCACACAGACATCGGCTAACATGGTTTATAAAGTAAATATAATTTTATTATTATAGAAATTATTTATATGGCAATACAACGCTATTATATATCTAAATTTCTTTTAATTTAATTTGATTAATAGATATAAAAAAGAATTATTACAAACAAGCAAAATAAATAAAAAAAAAACAAAAAATAAAATAAAATAAATAAATTTGTGAATTGTGAAAATTAAAACCCCCAAATAAAAGAAATAATTTAATATGATAAATAATAAAGAGAATTATTAGTTTAGATATCTTAAATTTTAATATAAATTTTTTTTCAAAATTCTTATAATATTAAAAATAGTAATAACAAAAATAATAATAAAATATAATTATATTAATAATAATAATAATAAATAAAATATTATTAATAATAATATATGATAGTTGAAGTTATGATCATTTCGACCAAGATATTTTTAGTTCAGTAACGCCAGAGAGATAGTTATTTCAAATATATTTATATATACATATATGGAGGGTCAAAAGGTAATGTTGGTAAATTGATTTACCTAAATCATAATAAAATCTATTATTGGATTTCCCACAACTTTTTCAATTCAACTTACTTATCATTCAAATATGTTTCTTTAAAAGAGTAAGTTGGGAGGGGAGGGGAAGGGTTATTAATAAATAATTAACAATTAATTATTAAAATAAAATAAAATCTCGCCAAGTTAATATAATTGTCTATAATTTAATAAAATAAAAAAAAATAAATAAAAAGATATGTAAATGGTTAAAGACTGATAAAGCAAAAAAAAACAATACAATAAACAATAATCTCAGGGAATCCCCAAATGAACCTTCACCAAATATTTCAATGTCTCAATCAGAATTTGAAATTAATTTAAAAGAAAAATTAATCATTATAAAAATTAATAAATTAAAAATATATTTAATACTATAAAAATACAAATAAATAAATTTTTCGAATTCTCAACAACCTCTTTCCACTCCTTTATTTAAAATGTTTAACAATTTTTTAAAATAATATAATAAATAATAGTTTAATTTCCAAGGAGATTTTCTGTCATATAAAAAGTAATATTATGTTGACTAACATAGTAAATAATTTAAATATTTTTTTTTCTTACTTTTACAAATTGTGTAATTTTCTTTAAAAATTGTAAGTTAAATTGGTGTCTCTATTTTCTTAAAAAATAATAATTCATATAAATATGTAAGAATTACTTCTTTAAAACGAAGAACATTAAATAAAAATAAAATTTTAATTTAATTTCCATATTTGCAAATTTGAAAATGTAGAAAAATTTAAATACTTAGGTTCTGTGATAACGGAAGATAATAATATTCGAGATGAGTTTAAAGCGAGGTTACAATCGGGAAACGTCTGTTATCATGCAATAAAATGGTTTATCGCATAAAAATTATTATCAAAGGGGATAAAAGTTAAAATATATAAAACAATTATTTTACCGGTTGTATTATATGGATCTGAGGCATGGTCTATGACGTTAGGTGACGAGAGTAAATTTAGAGTATTTGACAATAGGATTCTGCGAAGCATTTATGGGCCAAAGAAAGATGAGATCACGGGGAATGGCGGCCAATAACTTTCGAGTTCCATAGAGTCACGGAGATTTTCAAAAAGATAACAGAAAAGAAATATTATCTATCTATCTATATATATATATATATACATTTTATAAAAATTGTAAGTTAATTATGCTCACCTGTATGTATATATATATAATAATGTAAACAAGAGAATGAATTTCAATTGAATGTCAATTCTATGATAATTTCTAAACTAGTTCTTTCTTCTAGATAAGAAGATGATGCCAATTGTTTCAATAGAATTTCGTATAATTGTCTTTGATGCGCATTTCAACACTTTGTGGGCATCCTAGTTAAACTTCTAATGATCTAACTTTAACTTGCCTATTATTACAATTATTATATTATATAATTGAATGTAATTTATATATAAAAGATATTTAATTATAGATGTGTATGTAGTTAAAATGTTCCGTTCGAATGTTTAATTGGCAACGAGTTAAAAGGACATCAACGGATGCAATCTCGAACAATGTTCCTTCTAATGGAGTCCGTGGCCGTTTCAAGTTGAGTCGTTAATCCAAGTTTGTCTTTGTCAGATGAAAAAGCGTCCAATTCAATCGATCAATTAAAATACAATGAATATTTGAAATGAGTTTTTTTATTAAGAAAAAATTTCTCTTTATTTTTGTTAGATTTCATGTTCTTAAAGGGTCAACCGAAGATGAGAGGGATGGATTGAAAGAGTGAGAGGTGAGGATGGAAGGATATGGGTGTGGGGGATATAGGGATGAAGGATATGGGTGTGGTGATATAGGTATGATTGTGGGAATATGGGGACGAAGGGATATAGGCGCGAGTGCGAGGGATATGGGGATGGAGGGCATATGTACGGGGATATGAGTGTGGAGGATATGGGGTGAAGAATTATGGAGATGATGGGGATATAGAGATGGAGAGACTTAAGGGTGGTGGTATATATGGGGATGGTGGATGTCCACTTCGGAAGGATATAAAAGCTCGATTTATTCTTTCTTATCCGGCGTCCTAAGGATGGCCATCAAAATCCTTTTTCCAATTTCAATTAAACCCGCCAATCATCCAATCCCTTCTTTCCTTGTCTTGTCATATTTGTATTAGATTGTAATCGATTTCACTAATAAAAATGTATCTTGACTAATAAAATAAATACAAAAACAGTTTCATTAGTTAATAATGATTCACGTTTTTGTTTTTTGTTCTATTTGTTTTTTTTTTCTTTTGTATATTTATGTTTTCGTTCATTATAGACCAATCTTCCGTTAAAACTAAATCTTGTTTCTTTTCAATCATAAAATTCTCATTTAAGTTTAATTAAAGCTTTCAGCCGGTTCTATTAGATAACGACCCAAAATCACACTGGCCCACAGATTGGATTAATTTAGAAAAAAAAAAATTATTTTATTGGTTAGATCGCCAATCGAAATTTAATGATCGAATTGGTATTATATACCCACGTTAGATCCATTGCGTACAATTTAACACCTTAATTTGGTAAGAGCTGAGGTCATATATATATAAACTACAATATTTATTAAATTATTTTCCAATAAATAATAAATAAAACATGCTATATATACATATATATATTAATTGATTGGTGAGTTCGCCTTCATCTAATATAAAATCAAAGGGAAAATTAAAATAATAAGCATTCATTTTTCTTTTTTTAAATTAATAATTAATTAAATGATTGTTTTATTATTAATTTTAAATTAATTAATTAAATGATTTTTTTATTATTAATTTTAAATTAATTAATTAAATGATTTTTTTATTATTAATTTTAAATTAATTAATTAAATGGTTTTTTTTATTATTAATTTTAAATTAATTAATTAAATGATTTTTTTAATATTAATTTTAAATTAATTAATTATATAATTTTTGAGTTAATGACAACGTGTCGGACGCGAGTATTATCAAAGGTAATAAATTATTGTCATCAAGATTGAAATATTCTTAATGATAAAGTGAGCCACTCTCCCCAATTAATTAAAAATTTATATATTTTTTTTATAAAAAAATATATATACATATGTTATCTCCTACTCTCAGAAATCCATAAATTAATAAGTGTTTGATAATATTATTATAGATATATTTTTTTTTCTTAATCTTCCATATCGTAGGTTTTTTATTTTTTGATAAAAGTTATTTAGGTCGCCGGCGTTGCTTAAAACTTTCAACAGACTTATTTCGAGTTATTGAAAATAACTAAACTACTTTTTAGATTGTTATGATCTTGGAAATATACTCATGTAACTTTTTACTTAGTATAATTAGGTATCTAAATAAAAATACTTAAATCTATCGCGATTAAGGATAACATAAATTTAAGATATATTCAAAAATATAGATATTTTCCATTCAATTTCATTCTTGTATAATTTCATAAATAATATTAATAATAATAATCATCTATCTAAACTTTGTCCACTTTTATCCCATTTAATCCAATGCAATTTGTACCAATAGTTGATTGAACCTCTATATAAAGAAGTGATCTTTTATCTCTTCATAAAATAACTACACCCTATATATTCGAATATTACGCATTGTTTCTTTGAAATTTATTCATAGGCAGATAAACATCTCTATAAGTGAAAGCTATATGATGGCGGATCCCCGAAAATAACCATCTTTCGAATATATATATAGATTAGTAATCGATGGAAGAGTTTGGTTCCTCGGAATTTGAGAGGGATATGGCGTCATTTTGGAATTCTTGTTGGCGTTATAAATAGTCTCTGATAATAACATTGTAAAAGAAATACCCCGGTTAACACACAATTTATAACTCCCCCTCCTCTCCCTCAAGTTTCTTCTCCTGTTGGAGCTTAGCCTGTGGCTTTTATTTTGTCTGTACCTTGAAAATTGTTCACATTTTTGCTTTGACCATAAATTAGTATCGTTGTAGGGAACATTAGTTTTGTTAGACTAGTGTTTCCAAGAAAGAAATCAATAGAATGTGTCATCTATTTGTAATAATTAGCATTTTATTGTTCCTATATAATAAGTATAAAGGATAAAAAGAAATTGGGATTGTTTGAAAAAGGTTCATCGCAATGTAGAATAGAAATATTTTCTAGACAAAGAAAATGTAAACAATAAAGGATTTTTTTTTTAACAAACCCCTTATAGAAGAAAGCAAAACACATTTAAAGGGGATGTATTTGTGAATTATCTATACAATCAGAGGGAAAGTAGGCTCACCCACTGGAATTGAAACAATAGAACTAACTCCTTGGTCACCCTTGTAAACCACTATTAACTCCCTAAAACACTCCATCCATAAAATACTAACACCTAAAACGATGTATAGCTAAAAGGACTAACAATTAAGCTTTGATTTACTTACCTTGCTTGATTTGTTTATAAAGAGTAAAGTAAAACAGTTTTAACTTACTATACGAATATCTCTTAAGTTTTTCATCAAATTAGTTATTAGTCAGCAGAAAAAGTTAAGGTTCTTACCCATGCATCCATCTATTTAAATAGTAATGCAAAGTTAGTTTCTAAATAATAATATTAAGGAAACAGATTAATATTTGCCCCGCTGGGAAACCCTGGATTAGGTTTCACTCTAACAATTGATGACTTTGCTATTACACAGAAGCTTGTCTTACGGTGTCCGATATTATCACAGCAACATCCGACTCAGTTTTATTAATAAAATTTCAAACAGAAAAAGATTAGTGTAATTAAATATAGTAATAATAATGAAGATTAATTACAGGTATGAAGCGTGGGATTGTTTAATATTTAAGAAACATTTAATGATGGGATCTTTTTCGCACCACACCTAAAACAGTGATGGAAAGAGGAAAGAAGGGGAAATTGAATAGACCACAAATAAACATTATTTAATCTATTATTTAAAAACAGTCTTTAGTGATAGGAGAGGGTAACGACCGGTTGGTACACAAGCAACGCTGTAATTTATTTATCTCTGTGGCTCTATGGAACTCGAAAGTTCTTGGCCGCAGCAACCACCCTTCTCCAAGTATCCCTATTCTGAGCTACAGCCTTCCAATCCCTACCCTCTCCCATCTCTCTCACGTCCCTTCCTACATTATCCACCCACCGCGTCCTTGGTCTTCCAAGCGGACATTTCCCACTCGGTCTCCCCCACTAATATATTTTTCGCCGTTCTTTCCTCTCCCATTCTAGCCACGTGCCCTGCCCATCGCAGCCTTCTCGATTTTATAATTCTTAGCAATACTGTAAGCAGACAATATAATGAGGAGTGTGAGGGAGTTGGGAGAGAATAAGAGTTGGAAGGAGTTAGCTTAAGATAGGATTTGGAGGAATGTGATAGAACCACAGAGATAATTAGATACTTTTTGACGATAATAAACTTTCAAATTGCAAATCCAAACTTGCATTACAAATATTCAATCGATACCCTTCTGTTCATGCAAAATTTTAAATGAATCCAATCTGAAAATGGAAGGTCGGTCGCTAAAAAAAAAATTAATTTACAATATGACGAATTCCAATAGTCTTTATAAAGAATCTCGAGGTGGTCCGAGTATATAAATAAATTATAAGTAATTGAATGTGTTGTTTAGTAATCTTTTATTTATTCCTTTTTTGTTTTTTGTTTAGTTTTTTATTAATTACAAACCAATCTTATATTTGAATTGCTGTAGAAGCCCTAAGTTATTTATTAAATAAAGGTCGCTCATAAATATAGTATGTTTTCGAGAAGAGAAATATTTTCTATTAATTATCCAATTTCAATCGGTTTGACTTGAAAATGACCTGCCTCTCGTTTTTCTCTGCCAACTCCATCGTGCATAAAGAATGGATGATGGACGACAGCTGGGCGATACCATCGCATTCGGTTTTCTTAATAGGTGATCTAATTAAACATTGACATCCATATAGCGATAACATATTGTTACTTATAGATACTTTTAAATGTTTTTTCTTCCCATTCTTTTGCCAAGTGGAGATTGATAATCGGATTAGAAATGTAATTACTTTTAAGTTATTAACCAATTGGATTATCATTCCAATCTATCAGTAGCATGTTTATTAAACCTTTATTTTCTCATAATAATAAATAAGTAAAGATATCTTCATATCTAGAAGAAAATATGAATGCTCTTGCATCGTTATCTGTTAATTGATTTTATTTATATAAAAATTTCGTTCTAGCCACATGAAATCCTTCTAAGATTGTATTCAAAACATTTAGTTTAAAATAATAAGGGTAATTATACAGAACAGTCATCCAGTCATGGATTTGAATAAAACTTGACCAATGGGTTCCTTTTTTAATTCCAAATAAACTTTTCTTATGCCATTTTTGCGGGTCGCTTCTAGTTTACGAGATAAAAATTATTAAATTTTGAATATAAATCCATTGATATTCTATTTAGCTACCATGTTTTATTATTTGATCACCAGAGGGCTCCAATAATTTTCGGTTTTTATAAGTTCGGTTTATTAATTAATTAATTTTTTAAGCTTTTTAAAATTAGTGAATAAGTTAATAATTGGTGAATTAGTCAATAAAACATTACTTAATGACATCATATTTCGAGGTTCAGATTAAACTAATCTGGCAAATTTTAATCCTTTTTATCTCTTAAACTAGAAGCGACCCGCAAAAATGGCATAAGAAAAGTTTATTTGGAATTAAAAATGAAACCGACTGGTAAAGTTTTATCCAAATCCATGACTTGATGACTGTTCTGTATAATTACTATAATAAGATTGTTAACAATGAAAAACAGTAAGATATCCCATCATGAAATATTCATAATAGGCATTATTTTTCGGTTTCGTTTTATTCATACAATTAATTTATTTCTATGATGCTTCTAAACTCGAAATTTTGATTGCAACAACCACATTTCTCTATCATTCTTCAATTTTATGTCTTTATGTATATATATATATATATATATATATATTTGTCATATGCATTTCTTATTATTCATTAATTCTTCGTAGAATCTATATTTTCAAATACTCTGAACTACTCTCGCCCCCTAAAGTTATGGACCACGCCTCACAACCATATAATATATATATAAATAAGAGTTTTTATAATTTTTCTTAGGTGTATGAAAATTTATATAAATAAGTTGACCTGTGGCCAGGTCCGAACCGACCGACGGTTTGAAGTAAATTAATTTCTAGCTACAGAAACAATTTCAAATAATTTTAATATATCTATTAATGTAATAAAAAACATATAGGCATATAACATAAATATTTTTAATTTTATTTTATTTATAATATATATGTAAGACCAGGCTGTGACGTCATGAATGGCTGGATGACGTCATATAATTTTAAATCAAGAATAAGTTGACCTGTGGCCAGGTCCGAACCGACCGACGGTTTAAAATAAATTAATTTCCAGCTACAGAAACAATTTCAAATAATTTTAATATATCTATTAATGTAATAAAAATCAGATATGGATATAACATAAATATTTTTAATTTTATTTTATTTATAATATATAGCTGAAGTAGCCGGCGTTGCCGGCGTTACCCGAGGCTGTGACGTCATATAATTTTAAATTAAGAAAAACATATTGAAGATGATTTTTCCCGAGGATAAAACCAATACATTCGTGGTGATATGTAAAAAAATCTCCTTATGTGAAATTTGGTGCGAAAATAACCCTTCCCTTCTTATCGTCGATCGCTAATACTACCACTTCCGGTTTCCGGATTTGCACCAAAAGTTGATCAATTCATCCCACTGATGCATTAAGTAAATATACCAAATTTCATCAAAATCCGTTAAGCCGTTCAGGCTGTACACATCTATACGGACGGACAGACGGACAGACGGACGGACAGACGGACGGACAGACGGACAGACGGACAGACGGACGGACAGACATCATGCTAAAAATACTTTTTTCTGTTAAGAAAATGCATGATTCGTGGAGATATGTAAAAATCTCCACATGTGAAATTTGGTGTGAAAACAATACCTCCCTTACTATCGTCGGTCGGTAAAAAGAATAATATAAATAAATATATATCTAACTACTTATGATTTTTTTCTATTTTAGTGCTTATATATACATAAGAAGAATTAGAAGAATATAACTTACGGTACAAGTTCATGAATGCCGAGAGAACGAAGTACTGTAGGTAGTGATGGTAACGAATGACATACAGTCAATGCCATTTTTGGATAGTAGAGTACATCAACGAGGCAAGTTTCATCTCGGCCTGATAAGCCACCCAACGTGATACTATCTCGACTCTCGCTGTTATATGCACATTCGGCGATCAAATGGTCACCCTGAAAAAAAAATTTATTAAATGATTAAATGTTATTAAATGAACTACAGAGAAATGTTCATTTTGTATTGAAAACTACGTAAGATAAAAAAAAGATAATTTATTTAAATTGAATTACTTATTGAGGTTTTAATTAAGTTAGTATCAAAAGAATTTTTATAAGCAAAATTCATTGTAGAGATAAAAGTTTACTTGAATGTGGATTTTCTCAAATATATTATAGTCCAGTTGAAGTGGGATTAAACTTGAAAATGTAGATTAAAACATCAACTATTTTATTTTAATTATAAATTTGATGACTCCATTATTCATCTTCGTTCTTGACATTACGAAATATATAAAGATTACATAGAACAAAACTAACATTCTTATCTTTAATAAATTACAATGAATATATAAAAATGAGTAGATTTTTAACAACTAGCCAAAGTCATGGGATCGTAAATTTTTAGATTAATCCATTCTAGCATTTTACTTTTTACAGTTGATGTATTTTTTTTTAATTACTTAGAATCATGTAAACCGATCTAAGGATTTTTTTGAAATTCACACAATTTTTATATAGAAAAATCTATCTGTATTGGTTTCAGCTCCGGGAAAAATCATCTTTGTTAGTATTTTCTTAATTAAAAATAGGAATTTTATTAATTAAAAAATGTCACCGGGCAACGCCGGACAGTGCTTTCTTAAATAAAAAATAATATAAATAAAATAAAATTAAAAATATTTATTTTAATAATATTTTGTATTCAAATTACGAAATATATATTATGTTATATCCACAGGACATACTTTTCTGTCTTTCGGTCTATTAATACTTATGTTTAAGGGCTGTATGTTTTATGACTATATTTTTTAATTTATGTTCTTTTAAATTATTTGAAATTGTTTCATATATTTTGTGTCTTCTTTATTTATTTTAAATAAATTAATAAATTGTTCATAAGGATTAATTTTTTTAATGGCCGAGTGGCGGCTCGGTGAACCAGGTACTATATATATTATATCTAAAAAATAAATCTTGTAACTAATTTGTTAGTCCAGCGAGAATTTCCCTCCTCACTTTATTTTCCTCACCTATTCGAGTCACATATTTGCAATCAATGTAATCTAGTTATTATTATGCAATTACCGTCATTTCCCTGTGATTTCACTTTTGTTTGATCCAACAATTTTACAAAGAATGCTATTTTTAATACTCTAAAACTAATCTAGTCCCTTTATGTCATGAATTTATTAAATCTCCAAGTATAATTTATTTAAATTTAAATATTGGAAAAATAATTGAAAAGCAAACCGAAAATAATTCTCATTAGATAAAATTCAAGAATTGCTGTATAACATACTAAAGTTTAATATAATAATAGTAATTCAGTATCGGACTTACCGGTAAAACAACCCGTGACGGGTAAAGTAAACGATATTCTTGAAATCCAGGATCGTAGTTGTCATCTTCCGCTAATGGGGGTAGTTCTGTATCATTTCGGATGTGCCGTAGACGAACTTTAGTACCAATGAGATGGGTGTGCATTGCCAGAGCGAATATCGTTATACCGCGAGGGGGGATCGTTTCGCGGGTGCACTGTCCAATACAATGACCTTGGGAAACAACTTCCGCCTGACCGGGAGGGATGATGTGCCGCCAATTGGGTTCGATTCCCACTGAGAGAATGGAAGCGTCATGTGGTCGGAGGGAACCTGTGTAAAAGAGACGAAGTCCAGCGCGGTCTGTCGCAGAAAACGGAGAAGCCACTCCAGTTCCTGTCAAAGTACTGTAGTGCCCTTCGAGCATCAAATAAGTCGGACCACGGTTCGGATCTAAAGGATAACCAGCTTCTGGCGGATACACCAAGCCCTGTAAAATAATTAGAAAAAAAAATTAGATTGTAATTCTACTTGCATTACATTTCTACAAGATGAGATAATATATCCAAAGATAGTGGTATAAAGTGAAAAAAATCTATCCCTATCCCACACTACTCCATCATCATGAACACTGCATCACCAAATATACTAGTTTCGTATTTATTTTGCTATTTGACTAAAAATCTTATTAATACTAATTCAATCATTGATAGTAAATTATCCCACCTCTTAAACCTCTATACTTTGATAATTCAAAAATGAAAATATTTTTTTATAATTACACACATTAACATCTAAATTTACAAAAACAACTGACCTGGAAATAAATTATTTTCGTTGACCTGCAATTATATTTAAAAATATAATTTATTGATCTTTTGATTAATGTAATAGAAAAATTAGATTTTAAAGTAAAAGCCAAAAAATGGTAATTGAAAATTTAATTGAATTGATTCTAAATTTAAAACAATTTTTTTTTAACTTATTCTTTCATAAATTTCCACACAATAGGTAGTATATATATATAAAATTCTATTCTGTGGCTCTACAGAACTCGAAAGTTCTTGACCACAACAACTACATTTCTCTCCAAGTGTCCCTAACCTGAGCTACAACATCTAACTCCATTTTCTACCAACTCTCTTACTTTCCTTCCAACATTATCCGCCCACAATCTTCGGACGATTTCCAATCGGTCTCCCCCAAATAGATTTTCTCCAGTCTTTCATCTCCCATTCTAGTCAGATGTCCTGTCCATTGCAACCTTCTCGATTTTATAACCCTAACTGGAGGTGCATAGGTATCATGCACTTCCCAATTATGAGATACCCCCCCCCCCTTCTCCGGTGACCTCATCTTTCTTCGGCCCAAAAATGCTGCGAATATACTCTAAATCTACTCTCGTCTCTTAAGGAAGACCATGCCTCATATCCATACAATACGATTGGCAAAATAATTGTTTTATATATTTTAATTTTGATACCCTTTGATAATAATTTTGTCAAGATAAGCCCAATTAGTATATCCAAAATTATATGTTCTATTTAAAAATATTAAAATAAATAAATAAATGAAAATAAAAAATTAAATACGACTCGGTCATTTGTTAATACCATACCGCAGTCGTTCGTTACTCTATGCAATATATATATATATATATATATATATATCTTATATATAAAATTCTCGTGTCACAAAACTTTGAAAAAATACTCCTCCGAAACGGCTGGACCGATTCTTATGAAATTTTTTACGTATATTCAGTAGGTCTCAGGGCATGTCAGACTTCCTTTATAAAACCGCTAATTGGTAAGGTGTGTCCAGGGGATGCTAATTAATTAAAAATAGTTTAGTTACCATACTAGATCATAGAGGCGCTGGTGGCGAAAATTTGACATGTCTATATATTCTAATACTAGACTTGCAAACAAAGTGTTTCATGGGTCAACGGTCTAAGGCGTTATCTTATGACTTTGCACTCTTACTTCGAAACTCGCAAAGGTACATTTTTTTTAAGTATTATATATTTTTTTTTACAAATTTTTTAATTTTTATTATTTTAATATTTTATTAAATTATTTTATTTTATTAAATTAATTTTATTAAATAAAATGTTATTATTAAATTTTATTTTATTAAATTAATAATTATGTCAATTAATTTTTTGAGCATAAATAAACATATAAAAAACTATAGAGATGGGACAGGGTAGGAGTTAGATGGTTATAGCTCAGAATAGGGACACTCGGGGGGTACAGGGGGCGGAGCCCCCGTCTAGGTGTGGAGAGCGCCGAAGGCGCTCGGAGCACCTAGTATATATATATATATATATATATATATTATATAAATTTATTAAAATATATATTGATCATCCATCAGCTAATTTTAAAAAAAAAAAAAAAAAAAAATTAATAAAAAAATTAAACTTTTCCTCAGTTCTCAGAACTCGTTAGCAATGAATATAAATTTTAATTTTAATATAATTCGCAGAATTAATAAAATAAATCAATTTTAAATGAAATTTCTAAACCCCTAATATGTGCGCGACAATATATATATATTCCTAGTAGCTATTATAAGATTAAAGTTAAAATATTATTGAGTGAATATAAAATTTAGTATATTATTTTTTTAAATCAGCTGAGAATAAACTATTTATTTTTAGAATAACTTTTATTGTTATGCTTTTGCGTGACAGACAATGGGGGATGATGAAGAATGGAGGGAAGCTTTGTGGCTTGAGGCTGGTTTACCATGGGAACAGACATCGACTTGTCATGTTCCTCCCCCTCCCCCCCCTTCTCTTTGAAAAAACTCTGTAAGATGGATCAGTTGTTCTTTAATTCATAAATGCACCATTTATTTATTTATTTATTTTCTTTTACTTTTGTTTTTTTTTATTATTATTATTATTATGTATTATTATTTATCAAATGAACTTTTGCATTTAATAATGAGTTTTGAATTATACTCTCTCAGTCATCCGCCCCCATCCTCCCTTTCTTCACCCCCACCTCATCCATTTCCTTAGACTAGCGAAATATGTTCGAGATTATTCATAGCCCGTCATTCTTGAGTTAAAAGCACAATAAATTCAACACGTCTTGCACCACTTCCGAACCTGTACTGATACATTTACTTTTGTCATTTATTTCTTTAACTTGTCCCAGTCCTAACCCTTTTCCGAGCAACTCAAACCCTTTTCCGAGCCACCCACAAGTACCCCCCCCCCCAACACACGGATTTCTTAATTTTTTTTAACTTAAAAAAAAAAAGAATGAAAAAAAGATGGGAGAAAATTTCATGTAATAAAATCTCTAAGATATGGAGAAGAAAAGTTGCTACTCTAAAAACTATATTCTCTAGAATAAGAAAAGTTTTTCACTCGCCTCTTTTATGTGCTATTGAGTTTTATTTTTTAAGCATGCCAAATTTTTAAAATTATTTGTTTTTTTATGTATTTTATTGTATTCTTTTGAAGTTCATTGAAACCTTATTTATTCTTTCCTTTTTTTTTTTTTTTTTTTTTTTGATTTTCATCATTCATGTGATTCTAAATATTTCATTAGATATGAAATAAATAATCAGAAAAGAGGTTTAACTCACTTTCTTGGATGCAAGAAGGTTCCTTGTAAATATAAGACTTTATAAAGGGAGGTTGGATTTGCCATTGGAGAGAATAGAAAAATAATTTTCCCCACAAACTTCCTGAACTTCCAAATCTTTCATTAGAACTATTATTATATAATTAAATATAATTATATAACTATAATTATATGTATATTTATATTATTATCAGATTTATCAGGGATATAATCACGTATTTTTGTGAGATTGTTTTCTCGACGTTTCGGCACCCATTTTGGCGCCATTTTCAAGAGATTATTTAGGTGGGATTATTTTTGAGATTCTGGGTCTTAGTCTGTGTGACCAAGGGTTAATATCGGGATTTTGGGTTGATAGAATATATATATATATATATATAAATTATCACTATTATTATTAAAAGAAAAAAAGTGTATTTTATAATTTTACAAAAATAAATATACAAATTATTGGTTAATAAAAAATAAAACTTTATTATTTATAATATATGCATTGAGTAATTATGAATTTGATTTCAAAACAGAGTCTTTTTAATTGCTCAAAATTATTCTAACATATTATATTATATTCACTTCCTGTTATACACTATATATATATATATATATATATATATTCAACAAAATCAAATAAAACTAAACGAAACAAGGAAGTTATGTTTTGATTAGTTAATTATATTATAGTCCTTTAGAATTTATAGATTAATATTGAGCTTCTTTGATCTCAATAGATATTTTATAACAATTTGAATTTAATTTAAAAAAAGTTCGCCCTTTTATAATAATCGAAAAAATAGTTAGATTTATGAATACTATTTGAATTTACTTTACAAATAATTTTCAATGCAAATAAATAAATAAAAAATAAATAAATAAATAAATTGCAATATACTTATATCTATATATTAATATAGATAATTTTTGTAACTGTGTAAACTTACAACGAAAATAAATTAATTAATTAAATAATAAGCAAAAATTAGGTAACTCGTACACAAATTAAAGGAATTTGAATAAAAACAAAAAACAAAAAACAAATCGAGAAAGAAGATAGACAAATCAATTATAGGCTTAACGTCATCTTCCGGGTCTATCCACACAAATACTAATAATATTTTTCTATTTCCACATGGGTATCTTTTATTATCAACGATTTTTTCATATCCTATGTGGGATGGTTATCAATATTTTTCCACAAAATTCACAATTCTAATATTAATTTCACTTCCTTTATTGATCAATAAGAATCTCTTTTCTATGTTCAAAAAAAATGTAGCTACTTAAATATTAGCATATTTAAAAGGAACGTATCCATGTCAAATAAGAAGAAACCAGAACCTAATACTATCCTTTACTCTAGAGTTTCTTTTTAAAAGAATTTGTGAATTTCAATAATTTAAGAGCTTTTTATAAATACAATACTTATAAATTAAATGATAGGAGTCTATTTACAAGATTTACATTAAAATATTGTATTTTCTTTAAACGAGTTCCTTTTAGGATCAATTCACCTTTAAAATTTATTTAAAAAAAAAAAAAAAAAAAAATTAAGTGATAAAGAAAACAGAAAAAAATTAAATTTTCATCAAAATGTTGCTTGACTTTTCTCTATATCATTTATAATAGCACGTTTAGATAATGAAATAATAATGATAATAATAATAATAATAATGATCTACCCACTATTATTAAATTGAAGTCCACTTTCGGACAAATAACTCGTTTTGGTTGAATCTATTATTCTTAGTACTCAATAGAGGCGAGAAAGAGCATTGTGCTTGCTGCACGACGAAAATGGTTTAGTTACTCAGTCACCGTTTATTCCGATAACTGAGAATAGGTAAAGAGACAGTTCACAAAATTAACCTTTAATATTTCTAAAAAAAAAGAGTACACCGCTATTCTACTTTATTCATCGATTATTTTTTACAATATTATTTATAAATAAAAAGAAATTGATATTTTAGATTTTAGAAGCTGGATTTCGATTTTATCGCTCGATGTTTAGAGATAAAGAAATACAGTAAAGAGAAGAGGCCCCCCAATAATGAAATAAGTTGAAGTTTTTCGAGAGTAAATGTATTAATATGCGGTATGCATTTTTTCACAGATCTCCACGTTTCAAGTCATTCTGATTCCAAAAAGTGGTTTTCCTCTTGACCTATGTGTATGTTAATTTTTGCCCTCCACCCCCACTTTCGTCACTCGACCTTACAAGCTCACAGTGATTTTAATCTCGTTCACTCCTTTTTTTATATATAATATTTTTTTTACATTTTACTTTAATAAAAAATATTATTTTTTATTTTAAAACTTAAATAATATTAATTTTTATATTTTTTTTTTCAATATATAAAATTTATCTTATTAAGTATTAATAAGAAGTTAGAATGAGAGAGAAAAAATTAAAAAATAGGATTAAAAAAGAGATTTTAATTTTCAAAGAATATAAAATATGAGTATAGTTTTAATCTTTCGCAAATTTCCAAAGATTAAAAATTAGAATCATATACATTATATATAATATATATGTATATATATATAGACTATATGCTTTGAAAATTTACAAAGGCACATCAAATTCATTTTCTTCAATTTATGGAAATTTATAGGTAAATGTTATAGATTATTTAATAAACCATTGTATTCAACATAATTTTTACCATACTTTAAATAAAATATATTTTTTTATTTATTTCCATTAAAATTAAAAAAAATCATTTAAATTTTTACTTGAGAAGGACCTTGATAAAAAGTAGCGCCTCCGCTCAAAAAAATCAAGGTAAAGGTTAATAGGATCCGTCTTACTTTAATTTATATAATTTATAAATTTATATAACCGACTTGATATATATATATATATATATATATTTAAGATAACATTAGTTTATTTATTCGTATATGTAGATAAATCAATTCTTTAAAATTTATTTTTTATATCGTTACCAGTATTACAAAGAATTTTATGAACACCAATTTTATCCATTTCAATATATTTACTGTTTACTGTGATTTTGTTTTTTTTAATCTAAAAATTCTTAAAATGATTAATATTTTTTTAATTAAGAAATTTACCAAATATGTGGATTACAATCAATAAATTTCATTTGAATTAACTTCTCTTACCAAACATACAAACAAATCATTCCTCAGAACAGAACAATTAATTTGCTTTTAATTAGTATAATTTCATTGTGAGTACTTGTTTTATTAAACCTCTACCACAAGCATTAAATCATCAAATTAAGTAAAGTAAATGTATAAACAACCATTAGAATATATATATTAATTTAATTCAATAAGAATTGATATAAATATATAAATGTATATAATTAAAATTGTTGTTATATACTATAAATATTTCTTAAAAATTTTTATATAAATCATGTATTTAGTTGTTTTGAGGTGAAGAAACGATCAGTATAGATCTCATTTAAAATAATTTTATTTTGATTGTTTTTTCTTAATTAAAATAAATAATTAATAACAAATGTCAATAAATATCCAAATTAAAATATTATAATGATTCTAGGTGGCTTTGACACTGCTCCTGTCAGCAGGCATCTATCAGCTAACTCCCGTCGAAATATGAATCAGCTGGGTCTTTTAGTTTTTGTTTGACATCCATTAATAACAGACTACCTCGTGATTGAAAAAGAAATTTGAAAAAAGCGAATTATCTGAGCTCATTTTTTGCGAAAAAAAACATCGCTATAACCGAGTTTTTGCGCCGTTTCGTAACCGTGGATGAAACATAGATCTACAACACACCAGAGACCAAACAGCAGACAAAACAAGAGGTTTCTCGGGGTAAAGATGTCCTTCACAAATCTTATTTTTGGGAAGGGATAAAAAAAAATTGGAGAAACGTTAGTCGAAGTGTATAGACCACAAAAAATCAACTACGTTGAAAAATAAAATATTTTTTTATCTAAAAACATGTGTTTCATTGAACTAGTCTCGGATTTATTGACCTACCCTCGTATATATCAAGTCTGTTAAAAAAATTGGTATCCTATGATCTGGGCGGGTCCTATTAACGTTTACATTGATTTTCTCGAGCGGAGAAGCAAGTAGCTTCACAATTATCCCAATTAATATATATTAATATACGTTTTACCTATAAGGAAAAGTTTTTTTTCAAATGAAAAACTATAAGTTAAAAATTAAATGACTTTTTTATTTTGATTAAAATAAATAAAAATAAATATTTTATTTAAAATCTGGCAAAAATTATGTTGAATTCACTGGTTTATTAGATAATTTATAACATTTCCCTATAAATTTTCATAAAATAAATAAAATCGATTATATGTGTTTTTAAAAATTTTCAAAGAATATAGTATATATTAGTATATATTAGTATATATATATATATATATGTTTATAAATGCGATTCTTGAAAATTACAAAAGTATAAATGGAGTTTATTTACATATATTATATTCTTTGAAAATTTTAATCTTTTTTTTTTTAATCCCATTTTTGTTTTTTTTTTCTTTCACTGTAACTTCTCATTAATACTCATGAACTTATTGATTATTGACCTGCCCTCGTATATATTTCTGATCTTTAAAATTGAGGGCATGATTTTTATAGAATTTATGTATTGAGTGGTTTTTAGGTGAAGAATCTTTCTCTCTCTCTCTCTCTCTGTATAGATCTCTTTTAAAATAATTTAATTTTAATTGTTTTTTTCTTAATTAAAATAAATAATTAATAATAGATGTCAATAAATATTCAAATTAAAACATTATAATGATTCTAGGTCGATTTGGAAGACATTTTACATATTTATTTCAATATTATTATTATTATTATTATTAACATTAATATAAATATTAATTATTTGATTATTAAAAATAATCATAAGTCATAAAATCATCATAATTAATGTCCATGAAGTTAGCAACATAATAATACAAAGGAACCATTATTATAATTTCTTTTAATTAATTAGTATAAAATATATCTTTTTATACTTGATAATTCAAAAATTACTTATTTCAATTAAAATGTTCATTAAAAATATTTTTAAAAATATTAAATTAATCAAAACGATTACTTTAAAAATAAATTAAATAATTTAAATGATTTTTGATTATTAAAATAAAGTAATTATTTACTTAAATAATAAAATTGCTAAAAAATAATTTTTGTATTCATTATCCAAAATAAGAGGAGACATCGAATGAACTCTCATCAAATGTTTTATAAAAAAAGATAATTTCTGTTTTATTTTTTTTTTTGAAAAAAGAAATTGATTGATGATCTATTTGCTATGTGCCTATATAGATAATTATAGGATAAAAAAATATCAATATAGAAGCAAATTTTATTTAACGATGTTTAAACATGATAGTAGATTGATGAAATTTTATCTATTATTTCTGATGTCCATTATCTTCAATGAAAACATAGAAAATTCCTGATTCTTTGTTTTCATTCACCTCAGATTTCCTATATAAAGGTTTTATTATATTAAAAAAAAGATAAGTTATAGTCAATTACAAAATTATACACAACAGCAGAATTATTATTATTATTTTTTTTTTCAATACATTTTTTTCGCTTTTAACAAAATTGAATCCTATATTTTCAAATTGAAGGGCTGCTTGATGGCATTTTTTTTTCTTCTCAAATTTAATGGGATGAATTTATATCTGAGCTTTATAAAAAGTCGATGAAAAAAAAAATTGGTAAAAATCCGCTTAAAAGTTTCGGCTAAAATCTGCTTAAAATATTTTTTTTGTTTTTTTTTTTTTTGGAAAGTTTGCCAGTTTCTAAATAAACTGGTAATAGGAATTCATCATTTAGAGGACCTTAGTAAGTTTAATGAACTTCCCCTCATCAAAGTACAAATCTAAAATGAAAAGAATTTGTATTTTCATTTTATTGGCTTTAGGCTCCGTACTCATTTTAGCTAACCTATTTACTATTAATTATTAATTTTTAAACTAATTGAACTTGGCGAGATTCGATCCCTCGAACTCAAGTTCGGAAAACCAGGAATATAATGACATTAATATACCGTCCTTGTTTTAATTGGGTTTACTATCTCAGTAAATTTAGATTTTTACATTTATAATCTCAAAACAGAAGGTATATGAACTTAATTTCTAATTTATGATTAACAACAGTATACATGTAAGATATAGCTGTTGTTAAGCCTAAAACTTAAAGTAATTTTTAGAAAATAGATTATTTTTTTTTATATATATAAGGACGCCTCGTAAGGTTTTGGGTAACAGAGTAAACTCACATTCTCGTAGTCAAGTTCAAGTTTCGGGCCTGGCAAGAGATTTTCTTTAGGTCTATGGGACGGAGTCAACCCAGCGTACCAGGATCAAAATTTGGGAAGCTACTTGATAAAAAGTAGCGCCTCCGTTCTAGAAAATCAAGATAAAGGTTGATAGGACCCGTTCTATTGATCAAAAGACACCTAATTAATATAACCAACAAGATAGGCGCTGTTCTTCCGTAGCAAGTTACAAAAATCAGAGTATATATATATATTATATAAACTTAATTATCGTCCTTACTTACTAATACCTTTCTGAAAATTAGTTTAAACCTGAAAATACATAACAAGGTTACTTTCCTAGTGAATATGCAAAGTATTTTTATATGAAAATATATGTTTATATATAATATATATATATTTCAGTGTATTAAAATTTTACTAGTGATGAATTTATTATTATCAAAATTATCTCGAACATTTTTCACAAGTTCTTATGAAAAGAAATTTCTCTGCGATCTAAAAAAGAATGGATGACATAAATTTCAATGAGGAATTCATTTCCGAAAGTCGACACCTTCCGTAATCTTGATAACATTGATAAATATTTCAACCTCCTTGAAGAGGAAAATGTGATTAAAAGCAACCAGACAGGGATAATATATAATAGTCAATGAACGGAAATTGATTCCACTAAACCGGAATTATCCTATTTTAGCGTCCACGCTCTTACCCAAGCAAACACTGCCGAGTACTTAAATCATTTTCTCCATTATCAGCTGATATGCGAAGGGATAACGATGTATTTTATGCATGTACAATGAATTTATAACATAATTTTCAAATATTTAAAGAAGAATATTTATTGTATAAATTTATAATTTTTATATAATATCTATCTAATTTTATTATACAAAATAATTTTTTATAAAATTCAAATATTTGGGGATTTTGAAGAATCGATATCAATAAGACTCATTGATTATAATCATTTTAGTTGTTTTATTCCTTCATTAAATTAGAGGTGTGAATAAATATGAAATTATATCAAAATCAGATGATTGCAATGATTCAAGTGGCTTATCAATTTTATTTTGGAATATATGCTATTTATATAATATGAGAAGTTAGTTTTAAATTACTATTATTAATATTCATTTGTTCAGAGGAGGTCGAGCTGCTTTTGTATAATCTTTATACCGAAAATTAATTTCTAAATGTATTACATATTGAATACATATTGTTGATCATTTATCCATATACGAGGGTGGTCTGAAAAGTTTCCGACCTGACCAAGAAAAGCGATGATTTTCAATTTTTTTGTTTGTTTTATTTTTCAAAATTCAATTTAGCTGAGACCTGTACGATGTCAGCTGAACGTGTGCGAAATATTTTGCAAAACCATTTGAGCATGAAAAGCTGTGTGCAACGTGGGTGCCGCATTTCCTAACGTTAGACCAAAAATTGCTTCGGAAAACCATTCCTAACGACAATTTCGCGCTCTAGGCGTAATCCAAACGAATTTTTGCGTCGATTCATAACTGTTGATGAGACTTAAATTAAATTAAATCAAATTTAATTAATTAATTAAATAATTTATTAATTAATTAAATTATTTAAATTAATTAGAACACCGTTATGAGAAATGTATCAGTGTTGATGGAGATTATGTTGAAAAATATAGCAAAAAAAAAATTGAAAAACATCGTTTTTCTTGGTCAGGTCGGAAACTTTTCAGACCATCCTCGTATATCTACCTGTGTGGCTCGACGGAACTGTTAAGTTAAGCAACCACACTCCTACAAACATCCATATCTTTAGTTACTTCCATCAAACTTTCATTTTCCTTTAACCCCCTCTCGTTATTCCTTATCCCATCGCGTTTTTGGTCTACAAACGAGTCACTTTATATTTTGTATAACCAAGTTCGCTAGTCTTTTTATTTGAAGACTTTAACAATGTTAGAAGACAATGGACATAGAGTGATGCCATATATGCTAAATCAAATATATTTTCATCCTTCAAAGTCATTGACCATTCCTCACACCCATATAATACAACTAATAAAATTATTTTATATACTTTAATTTTAATACCTTTAAATAATAATATGAACGAATATTGATTACTATAGTTATTGTAAAAATTTATGTATTAAATATGTAATATTTTATATTATACCAATTATTATATCACAATTTTACAAAATATATATTAAACATAGATAAGTTGATATAATTGATTAAATATTACTGGCTATTCAAGCGAATAACCATAAACTAAAATGCAAATCATAATTATTCTCTCTCTCGTAGTGAGCGATAAATTCCAATTAAACATTTTTCAGATAATCAATGATAATATTTGAATAAAAAAAATGAATCAAATCTTGTTATTGGTATGGCTGGTTGTCTTTATTCTCATTATATTTTTGATAATAACAATAGCCAATAAACCGCTTATACAATTTCTAAATTGAATCCTTCAATAGAAATTTTAATAATACTATTTTCTAAATTGAAAACATTAATTGACAAGCAATTAATTTTCCTTATGGACATATAAGTATACATAGCAAGCTTATGTTAGATTATTTTCCTAAAGTACTTCATTGTAAGTAGTATATGTTGTTGAGTGAATTGTAAAAGCAGCAAAAGGGCCAAAGCGATTTCCCCGGGTAACCTATTTATACGATGAAAAGCGGTTTTCTTTGTTCAGTTTCTAATTAAATTTCCAATTAAATATCTTAGATTCTCTTTATAAAATTAAACATATCTAAAAAAAAAAAAAAAAAGAAAATAATAATAATAATAATAAACCTAAATCTAAAATCAATATATACAAAGAAAACAAAGAAATTAATAGATATATAGAAAAATCTGGAGTGTCTCCACTCGACTATCTCGCAAATTTGAATTGGATTAATTAACCTATATTATATTCAAATTAAAATTAATAAATAAAATTGATTAAACCAGCGCGTGTTTGGCACCACGTCACGTGCTGGTGCCTGATTGCTGGTCAACGTGTTAAAAAATTAATTCCGGTACTTTCAACAATTCAATCAAGCTGAAATTATATATATAGCAGTTTTATACAATTGTTAATCATGTGAAAAACTATCAAACATATATCTTTATTTTTACGGTCAGTTGAGAGGGAAAAAAATGAAAACCTAGTAAGTAATGACCCTCTTCCGTATGAGCTACATTTCTCAAAAGTTGATAGAAAACTACGAATTTTGAATAATGCCCGTATACCAAATTTCATTATTCTAGCTCAAACTGTTTGTGGGTAATCTTGTTTACACACACACTCACAGACATTTTTCTCAACCTTAATGAAAATGACCCAGGGACTTTCAAAACGTATAAAAACATCAAAATCTCGACAGCGAAAATTTTCGTGATCGCTATACTACTAGCGAGTAAAAATGTATTATTGAGGCTATAAAAAAACTCAAAACTCATCCACCCTATTCAAGAGATATTAAACTACATAGTTCTTTGTATCATAACTCTTTTTTTAAAAAAGTATATAAAATCCAATGCCATAATATATTTAATTTAACTTGTTTGAATGAGATATAATTTTATTTTTTATTTTGATTCTTTTTGATTATTATTTATTTATTTATTTATTTTTACAAAAAACTGTGTCATTTATTGATGATTTACCTGTGAGCCGCTGGCCCAGGATGCTACAATTCCTGTGCAATCATAAGCTCGTGGATGGGAACAGGGATGGCCCCTGGCGTGGGCATGCGCCTCCAATTCTGAAACATCACCCTGGCATTCATAGACCAATGCCCGTCGAAGGGGACCAGAAGGTCCTGCTGAACCCAATATCGGCTCCAACTGTCAAAAAAAAAAAATAATATAGAAATTAATTTTTTAGATATTATCGTCATTGAACTTAAAAAAAATAGATGGAATTTGGAGAAGGTAGAGATTGGATGGATGGATAGAAAAATGTAAATTTTGAAAAATTTCATAAATATATCTTTCAAATATATAAATGTTTTTTTTTTACTCAATATTTTTAATAAAACTATTTTTAACGGTAATGATAAATGATTGATTTAATTTTGAAATTAATTTTGTAGTATAAATTTCGAATATCCAATTTCTTTTAAGTCTATCAATTTGTAATGAACAAAATTACATTGTTAATTTAATTTAAAATCCGAGAATTTTAATTTGTTTGAAATTGAAATTGATCAATTATATTAATAAAATTGCCAAACATCTATTAAATACGATAACCAATTACAGGGCCTCTATCAGTTAATTCACATCCCTTCCATTCGCAACCCTTCCCCCTTACTGACCAATGCTAAGTTGCAACAATAAATGAAGTGCTAAAAAAATGCATCGATTCTCTGGCAAAATACGAGTGTCAAAACAGGAAACATTGATGGAATAAATGCAACATAAATGTTCCATTGATCGGATGGCCTGAATGCTCTCGACGCCCTTCAGCCCTTCAATCTCCGGGAGGTGAGAGAAAAATAATCGAACCATTTATTCGTATTTTATTCAATCATTTTTTTTTTTTTGTTTTTACAGACCAATTTGTTTATTTGTTTTATATTTATTTATTATTTTTTTGATAAAAATCAACAACAACATATCAATAGAAATAGATTTATTTTGTCTCTTCTATTAATTGTTTTGAATGGAATACATCCTTCTACATTACTTCTATTAATAGCATTATCTATCCTTCTTCTCTTTAATCAATTTTAAATTCTTAATCTATGATTTTTCATAATTATCACACTATGGGCGGGGCGGGTATTTATACCCGTTTTTTTGTTTTTACAGACCAATTTGTTTATTTGTTTTATATTTATTTATTATTTTTTTGATAAAAATCAACAACAACATATCAATAGAAATAGATTTATTTTGACTCTTCTATTAATTGTTTTGAATGGAATACATCCTTCTACATTACTTCTATTAATAGCATTATCTATCCTTCTTCTCTTTAATCAATTTTAAATTCTTAATCTATGATTTTTCATAATTATCACACTATGGGCGGGGCGGGTATTTATACCCGTTGCCACTTATATAATATACTAGCTGCTCCGAGCGCCTTCGGCGCTCTCCACACCTGTACCCCCGAGTGTCCCTATATTCTGAGCTATAACCATCTAACTCCTACACTGTCCCATCTCTCTCACGTTCCTTCCTACATTGTCCACCCTGTTCACAATTGGTCTTCCAAACGGACGTTTTCCAATCGAACTCCCCACCAATATATTTTTCCTCTCCCATTCTAGCCATGTGCCCTGCCGATCCCAGCCTTCTCTATTTTATGACCTATATCTAGAGATGCATAGAGGTCATGCAATTCCTTGTTATACAGTCTCCACCATTCCCCGGTGTCCTCATCTTTCTTTGGCCCATAAATGCTGGGAAGAATCCTATTCTCAAATACTCTGAATCTACTCTCATCTGCCAGGGTTATAGACCATGCCTCCCACCCACATAATACAACAGAAAAAATAATTGTTTTATATATTTTAATTTTGATCCCCTTTGATAATAATTTCCCGATTGCAACCTCGATTTAAATTCTTTGTAAATATTATTCTCTCTTATACTAATTATTTTGTCTTATCACTATTAATTTCAAACCCCATCACTTTTCCTGCCTCGATTAATTTTTTTATGCTAGTTTAAATGTTATTAATTTATTTAAAAAAAAAAAACAAAGTAAATGTCAAATTATCGCCAGCAGTGCCTCTCTGAGAACTACTGAATATGCATAAAAAATTTCATAAGAATCGGTCCAGCCGTTTCGGAGGAGTATCATTTCAAAGTTTTGTGACACGAGAATTTTATATATAAGATATTTTCCCTTGTGTCACTTAAAATTACTTATTTTAAAGGATTATTAATATATATCCCTCATATAAGTGGCAACGGGTATAAATACCCGCCCCGCTTATAAGTGGCAGTCCCCACAACGGGTACAAATACCCGACCCGCTCATAGTGTGTTATTATAAAAAATAATACAATTTTTTTTTCTATATATTTCATTAATTAATTTGATTGATTAATTTCATTAATTAATTTTATTTGATCATTTTCATCAAAATTTGATATGTTTCTTTTTATTTAATGAATGTTTGTAGAATGTCTCTGTTTTTTTTTAACCCGACTCACTCACCCCCTCTTGGAATTCATCTTCTTCCTATCTATTACCATAATAAAGGTTCTTTTTATTCTGTGAATACCACTTTTTTCGATAATATATTCATATGGACTGAATATCGAAAAATTGGAGGAAACATCATAAAATTACAATAATAGAATAAAAGAAAATGTGTTTCTTAAGTATCGAAGGATTGAAAAGGAAGACTAGCATCTTTTCGGGGAATCGGATAATCTGCACAAATGGATTTTCATCTACTCAGGTGATTTTCGAAAAATAGAAACAAAATAATACCTGTCGTTCATTAATCATTCCGTTTCAAAGAATTTCAATAATCCAGAGAATGAATGAAACCAATTTGAATTTATTTATACTTATAAGAAAGTTGCCGTAATTTTTTTTTTTAAATATTTATAGTATACAATATTTCTTATGGATATAAGAAAATCCAATCTTGAAAAGGATAGCAGAAATTATGAAATAAATCATCCATCCATTTCTGAACCTCACCGAACTCCTTCATATCCACTATTTTATTGTCAGCATTTCACATTCTACTCAATTGGTGTTACTATAAACAAATTTCTCTCATTAGTCTTTCCTCACTTAGTCGAGACACGTGTCCTAAAAATTACAACCTTCTCAATTTTATGAGTCAAAAGCTAAGTTTCAGAATGTAATTTCTTATTTCATCAATTTATAATTTCTACAATGAATTCGAAAATATCGATACTCTCCTTTAAAGTCATGGACCATGACTCATATCTGTCTTTTTACAATACCGATCAACAAAATAAAAATTTTATAGATTTTTAAATAAATTCATTAGAAAATTTCATAAATTATTAAATAATCATATTCAAGTCCTCTACGACATTTTTCTATTTAATTAATTAAATTTAATTTAATATTATACGTATATATTTTATCCGTATTTAATTCTTTATTATTATGATCAATATATATATATATATTAATTTACAAGTACAAAGATTACAATTTCGATTTTGAATAATATTTAAATGTTGAGAATATTATAAATACATCATCAATTTAATAAATATTATAAATGTTAATATAGAAAACAGAGATGATAAAATATTTGTATAAATTTAATTAATTTCTTTATCGGGATCTGATAAATGTAAATGATCATTGATCATTTATAATAACTTTCAACGCAACAAGATCCAATCAATTTCACAATATTTTCTATTTACATTTTGGTTCTCCTGTGTTTGATCAATAAAAATAAAAATGTCTGATTAATACAAATATTATTGCAAATTTTTTTTTCCCTACAAAATATCCAAAACCCAATGTATGATACCTAAATATTATTGTAGGCCGATGTCAATCCATTTTCTCGGTGTTATTTGCCCAGTGGGTTTCGGGTTTGCCATTTTTCTCTATTGAAAGGATAGGATCGGTAACCAGGGAAGAGAGATGGGGGGGGGGAGAGTGACGGCGATGCTTGTAACCGTAGTCTGATGTTCTTCAGGGGAGGGGCAATGATGTCTTTTTAACGAGCTCGTTTAAATGAACCAAAAGAGAACATGTGTTGGTGTCACCAGATGCCGCAAACTTTTGACCAGCGGCTTACTAATTAGCGACAAACGAAAAAAAATAAATAAATAAATAAATGAAAAATAATAATAATATAATAATAATATTTTATTCTTACCAGATAATGTTCTTTCTTAGAAGAAAAAAACAACAACAAAGCCTAATGGCGAAGAATTTTATATAATCATTTATTTATTTATTTATTTATTTTCATGAATGTAATTTAAAAATAATGAAGATAGAGGGTTTCGTCATTGAAGCGGGAAAGTTTAAAAACTCTTCATTAGATGGTGAAGTTAAATGATAAATTGATACTTGTCAAGTTGGTTGATATGAAAAACGAATGGCGGAAACGACCGATGTCGAGATAAATTAAGAATTGGTGAAAAAAATGGGTCAGGATGGGGATGGTTGGAGGAGTAAGATTGATGCGGTCGAATACTTATAAATGATCTAACATCACAAAGAGGGAATTTAAATAAAAGTAAAGCTATACTTCTACTTCTAAGATGGCGATATAAATTAAGAATTGGTGAAAAAAATGGGTCAGGATGGGGATGGTTGGAGGAGTAAGATTGATACGGTCGAATACTTATAAATGATCTAACATCACAAAGAGGGAATTTAAATAAAAGTAAAGCTATACTTCTACTTCTAAGATGGTGAGATAAATTAAGAATATAGAAATTGGTGAAAAAAAAAATGGCTCAGGACGGGAATGGTTGGAGGAGTAAGATTGCTGCAGTCGAATACTTGATCAAACATCACAAAGAGGGAATTTAGATAAAAGTAAACACATATACTTCTACTTCCAAAAGTATCGTTAATGATGATGAATTTCAACCAAACGAAATATAAAGTTAAAGTATATGAAGAAAAAAATGGTACCAATAAAATAAAAAAAAAAATAAGTAATTGATAGATGTTAAATGGAAATGAGAGGTTAAAAAAAACATAATTTTTTTTAGCACCTTTGAAAATGGGGGTGGTTTTTATTTTACATTTAAAATATTTTAATAATAACTTCAACTATAAAACTTTTACTTTTTTTATTAATATAAATCTATTATTAAACCAGTCAGAAAATTAAAATAATATTTAATTTTGATGAAAGTATATTGGAATTCTATATTTTTTAAAAGATATATGGAAATAGGATATATCCCTTACGTTCATCAAAAGAAATGAATATATATATATATATATATATATATATACATGTATAAAACATATGTATATATATATGTCAAACATTCATGTTTTTATTATTCGCGTTGACTTAAAAGCTTGCTTACCATCTTAAAAATCAAAAAATCTCACATTTGGAATAATTAAAATGAAAAATCTTTCATAAAAGAAACTTGAATATTATTTGACATACCTTTTAGAACAAAAAAAAAAAAACAATCTCTTTGAAAATTGATTAATTTTTTTTTTTCAAAGACTTTCCTACTTTTTTATTATTTATTTTTTAATAATAAAATAATAATTAGTTTGATATATCATTTCGAATTTTAATTACTACTATAGAATTATTTATGACTAAAATTTCATTAAATGTATATATATATATATATATATATATATTGAAAATAGTAATTATTAATTTGAATACTAGATCAAGTTTGTTTTGTTTTTTATTTTAAATTTAATTTATGTGTGATTAATATAAATAAATAAATACTAAAATGTAAACAAACAAAAAAAAAAAGAGTTAATTTTTCTATTTATTTATTGATAAGTAAATTATTTTTTTTTTATAGAATTTTTAATTTGTTTTCAAACCAAATGGCATGTTTATATAGTAGAGATAATATAGAAAATAATCGATCAATGTAGAGAGGGGAACTGTTTTAAAGACAAAGCCACTTTAAATTCAATTCGATATATATATATATATATATATATATATATTATCCCTTTGCTGCATAATGTTTTTTTTTTTTTTTTTTTTATTTTTTAGAAAGCTTTTTTCCTGTCCTTCTCCAATGAATAGTTACCATGGATTAGATAAATGAATATTTTATCAAGTTGCCCAATAAAGAGGCAGGTTGAATGGGAATCGTAAGCTTTAATCTCAAATTTCGAATTTAATTATTTGACCGAGGGAACCGCGCCCTTCATTTGGCAAAAGGCCATTTGCCGGGGCGTTTTTTTTTTTTTTTTTTTTTCTTTTTCCAGACAGTCTAGTTGGTGGTGGTGGGGGGATGGGGTGAAATGGGGGGTGGGTTAGGAAGAGGGGGGGGAGAGAGGTTTGGCAATCGACTTACCCGAATCAAATGGTGCTTGCGTCGAATGTCGCTCGGAAGTTTGAAGATTTTACACCAACGCAATTCTTCGTATTCATTAAGCGATATCTAAAACAATCATAATAAATTGTATTATGAATAGATCTAAAAAAGGTATATCTATCTCTATCTATTTATATAGATAGAGATAGATATATAGATAAAAAATATATATATATATATATATTATGATAACTCTGAAGTTATTTACAATCCAGGGGAGGGAAAATACCTTAGCAAATAGAAAATTTAAAATCTTGAAATCATTAATGCAAATGGTGGCTTATATTCACAAGGGGTTATAAATGCATTTTGTTGGTTCTGTAATTCCATTAGGGACAGCCAAAATTGAGTGCTTTTCGTAATATCATAATTTTTTATATCCTAACTAGAAAACAAAGATTATTTGTTTTAGAAACTTAACAATTTTTAAATGTTATAATGCTCTTTATTGCGATAGAATTCAAAATAATAATAAATAAAAGGTTATGTTTGAATGTAATAATCCCAAAATAGAAGAATATCAAATTTCTTAGGCTCAGCTCAATATAATATAAATTTCATTATCATTTTTACTATCTCGCCAGAGATAGTATTGCGATCACGAAAATTTTCGATGTTGAGATTTTGATGTTTTTATACGTTTTGAAGGTTCCTGAATCATTTTCACTAAGGTTGAGAAAAATGTCTGTCTGTGTGTGTGTGTGTGTGTGTGTGTATGTATGTACGCAAAAACGGTTTGAGCTAGAATGATGAAATTTGGTACATGGACATTATTCAAAATTCATAGTTTTCTATAACTTTTGAGAAATGTAGCTCAACCTGAAGAGGGTAATTACCTACAACGTTTTGATTTTTTTTCCTCTAAAGTGACCGTAAAAATAAAGATATATGTTTGATAATTTTTCACATGATTAATAATTGTATAAAACTGCTATATATAGAATTTCAGCTTGATTGAATTGCTGAAAGTACCAGAATTAATTTTTTAACACTGCAAATCTCACGCGCCAACACGTGCCATGGTGCCATCAATAAAAAGCCAAACATGCGCTGGTTTAATATTTATTATTTATAATTTATAATTCATTAAATTTAATTTAAATATAATATATTATGTTATTTAATCCAATTCAAATTGCGAGATAGTCGAGTGGAGACACTCCAGCTAATTTTTTTTTAGTATTTATATAAACTTATATCATACATATATTTTTCATTAGTTAGTTTACCTTTCATTGTACTAAGATAAAAATCGCACGGTAGTGTAGTTGTTTGCATGACTACCGCGTGGTTTGATCCTCAGCTTTAGTAAAAAAATTTCATTTTTTGGTACTCTGTCTACGTGAGCATAATTGGGGAGCTGTTTGAGATAAGAAGTATTGCCTGATTAAGAAAATCAAATAAATGTTTGTGAGGAATGTTGTACATACAATATCGAAAATCTGACTGTCCTTTCATAGGACCCTTACCTGTAGACTTGTATTTTAGATGATAATATTTTGACTATTTTTATTTAAAATTTATTTAAAATTTGTTTCATGATTACAGACCACATTGTATAGTGTGAAAGAGTTAAACATTGTAATTTATTTCTCCATCTCATAAATACAATGCGCTTATTTCAATTTATTTAATTATTAGTTTATTTTTTATTTCAAATTAAAAATTGTATATTTTTATGAAATAAAAAATAAAGTAAAATAATATCAAATTATTCGTTTTAAGAGATTATTTATTTTTACAATAACTTTTTTGAACAAATTGATAAATAATATTAAAAAAAAAAAAAAAGTTTTTTTCTAAATTGACTTTTTATCATAATTTTAAATTATTTTTGAAAATAAAAAAAAAAAAAGTAAAATGAATCCAAAACCGCGCAATTGCTTTTTAGTAATTGGCTAATATTTAATGAGATATTGGATTTAAGTGGTTCATTTAAATCATTTGTATATTAATTTGAAGTGAAATATTAGCAATAATACAATGTCATACAGACAAGAATATAAATAAATATATCTTGATTGATTGTGGGGGAAAATGGTCTTCTATCGAACATTAAATTGGTATTCCATTTGGGTTTGATAATAACAAGATATACATAAAATAGAGTAAATTTACAATCATTTTGTCTCTTCAACAATTGAAAATAGATGGTTATACTTTTACGAATATTAATAATAATAATATATGCTTCAACCATATATTCAAATACAATTCGAATATTAATTTCATATAAACTGCATTTGTCCATTTCAAACAACATAAAAGTGATGCTATTATAATGAGAGAGAAATCAAATTTAATAGTTATTAAATGAAATTATAGGAAGAACTCCCATTGATATTATTTTCTTAGATTAATTAGAACTGGAATGTAAGTAGGATTCAGAAGAGTCATTTTTATGTATTCTTTGTATTATTGTCATAGCAAATTAAAAACTTTTGAAAAAATCGAGTGTCCTCTCCTAGACTTTACCGCATATAAATAAGTAATTAGGTTATTATTATTATGTTTTATCAACAATAAAAATAAACAAACTAATTAATTTAAATTATAAAGTAAAATGGTTTAACACTATTATATATATTTATAATCTACACCTAACGCTACTTGTATAGGTAAAATGTCACTTCCGGTAGTCAGATCATGATGAAATTTGGTATCTGAATTTTTTTCATATTTTTAAATCTAAATACAAAATAGGAAGCAAATATCTCGAAGCAAACTGGTACTTTACTTGAAAGGTAAACGCAACCAGTGTAGGTAAAGTACCACTTCCGGTTAACCGATTTTGACGAAATTTTGATAGAAATCTACAAACTGTGAATAATATCGGTGTACCAAATTTCGAAGTCCTACCTTGATTAGTTTCTGAGTAAATTTGTTCACAGACAAACATTACATACATCCATACATCCATACATACACACACACACACAGACATAATTCCAAAAATGGTATTTTCCGACTCAGGGAGGTCTAAAACGTCAAGATCTATCGAAATCTCGAAGTCGAAATTTTTGACGATTCCAATACTTCCCTTATACGAAGTATGCGGGAAAGTAAAAAGTTCTAAATGCTGAAAATTTGAAATATATATTTTTTTTAAAAAAAGTGGATCAATAGCCTATCGATTAATCCAACATATGTGCCACTTCCCCACGAAGTGTATATTGTTTGCGTGTTTGTGGCTCATTGCATACACTCTTAATTAAATCCCGAGGGAGATTTTAACAATTATTATTAAGTTAAAATTTAACAATGTGGTTACGTTGTACTCCCGTCAAGTACTTGAATATGGTTAACTTCGACACCTGTTGTTTAAATTAAAATAAAATAAATGTATAACAAAATAAAAAAAAACTATTCATAGGTTACCCAAATGTGAAAATATAAATTGACCACACCAGGATGTTAGAATAGAGGAGACAAGTGGTTTGGATGGTTGAATAACCGAATCCAATTGGGGCGATAACTTTATGGGATAGAATAAGAAAAACACCGTTGACAAAAAATGAGATAGATATCACAAGGAATGTTTTTCAGATTAAATTATAAATATATAAATTATATTTGTTTATTATAAATAAAAAGAAATAAATATAACCTCCTTTGTTAATTAAAATATAGACAAATACAGGTGTCAATATATAATTTCAGATTTGATATTATTATCAGTAGTAATTCTTGGTCGAAACAATCTACTTGCTACTTTGAAAAATATAAAACTGAAGTCATCTAATTAGAACAACATATATTATATATATAATATAGGATCAAATATTTATCAAGTAAATTTGAATATATTTTTCATTTTGAAATGAAAATCAAGTTATTTTAATTAATTTGTACCATTTTAGGAAAAAAATTTTATTGGGTCATTTTTAGAAAACCTTCTTTCTTAATTAAAATATAGACAAATACAGGTGTCAAAATATAATTTCAGAATTGACATTATTATCAGTAGTAATTCTTGGTCGAAACAATCTACTTGCTACTTTGAAAAATATAAAACTGAAGTCATCTAATTAGAACAACATATATTATATATAATATAATATAGGATCAAATATTTATCAAGTAAATTTGAATATATTTTTCATCTTGAAATGAAAATCAAGTTATTTTAATTAATTTGTACCATTTTAGGAAAAAATTTTTTATTGGATCATTTTTAGAAAACCCATTTAACAATTGTATAATAAATAATTAAAAAAAATGTAAAATTTTTAAAGTTAATAATAAATTGTATAAATTTGTTAAAGGGTCAAGCGATAGCTCGGTGTGTTTGTTCCAGGTACTAGTATAATTACTCCAATTTTTCATAACCATTTTTTTTTTTTTAGTAATAAATAACTCATTTATAATTAACCAAAATCTATTTGGTCGTGTTCAAACGAATGTTTCAATAAAAACGAACACAATGATTCTTTTATTTTATGATAATTTCATAATTATGTTAATTATTTCGCGAAGAAAGAAGAAAAAACCTGTTTTCATCGATAGCGTGGGTTGACAGTCGCATGGTGTATCAATTATTAAACTGCATATCCCGAATCCAATTGGCATCTTGTAGGGCATTTCGCGAATTCCTCAAATGGAACTAAAATCGTAATTTATTTGTTTTTTTCTTACTTTGTATATAGGTACAATAAAAACAACTAATGGTGTATTTATTTTGTTCGTAACTGTTTTTTGTTGTGTCTCCCCATATATATATATATATATATATATATATATATATATACCATGGTATATAGCTATATTTCGTTTATATCTCCATTCCCAAAGAGGGAGCTTCTTGTTTTGCTTTTGCTTTTTATTATTATTTCAAAAAACCACTTAGGCTTCAAATTCAGAAGATTGGGTGTCAATCCACCCACATAGCTAAAATCACGTGCACGCGATTCAATTTCATCGCCCCAAAGGAAATTTGCCGAATTTTTACTTTACCACTCCCCCACCAATCTACCACCCTCCGCTCTTCTATTTTTCCTCGTTTTGTAATATTCGTATATCAAAGCTTTAATCTTAGTAGCCGGGTGCTTTGACCGGCCCACAAGGGAATGGATTTTGAGGGCACCCCCCTTCATTTCCCCCTCCCCACCTCCGTTCAGCAATTCCATCGGCATTCCGAAACAAATCAACCCTTTCCCGTTGGACGGAGGTGTGGGCAGTTTAACTCGTTTACAAAGACCTAACTATGGCTCTATTTATCTTTTGCATTTACCCTTTCACAATGGATTTGTTGATAGGCTACACGAACAATCATTATCAATAGGCTAATTATTAGATAAGCATTCGAGTTAACAATAAGTATTGACTCAGAGGAAAGGATTGGAGTAGATGGGGTGAGGGGTGAGGATGAGGGTGGGGGTGAGAGAAATTCCTCGAACCCCCAGTGATTCACCCAAGACTATAGAACCGACTGAATGCTCGTAGGCGTGGCTCAACTACTGATGGCTTAGTCTGATTTCAACTCAGATAAACCGAGGTGTTCAAAGAAAAGTCAATCCCTCTGGAATACTCCCTGCTTTACTATATTCAAATATCAATGATTACTTTAACCTTTTATGAGATAATTTTAGTGAATATTCAATGGTTCTAAAATAATTTCATTTTATTGAATAAAATTTATTATTTTATTTTAGTTTTTTTTTTTTTTTTTTATTAAATTCTTAAAGAAAGAGTAATCTTGGAGTATTTAGCATTCATTCAAAACTATCTGGAACTGAGAGAAGCAAATTAGTTCTCTAATCCAGGGGTTCTCAACCTGGGGGGCGCGAGCATATCAAGTGCCCGCTAAGGCATTTCAAGGGCCCGCAAACTTTTGAAAATTTTGTTGTTAAAAAAAAAATGGATGAATTTGCGATATTCTGAAATTCTGAAACAGGGGGGCGTGACTTCACATCAGTGTTCTAAGGGGGGCACAGAACCTGAAAGGTTGAGAACCCCTGCTCTAATCGATTTTTCTAAAAAAAAAAAAAAAAATGGTAATTGTATACTTAATGTATGTATGATGGATTTTGATAAAACTTAACCACTAGATTTTTTTTTTTTGATTCTAAACAAACTTTACCCAATAAAATATGTGGCGGTCGCTTCTAGTTTACGATATAAAAATTATTAAATTTTGCATATAAATCCATTGATATTCTATTTAGTTACCATGTTTTATTATTTGATCACGAGATGGCTCTACTAATTTTCGGTTTTTATAAGTTCGGTTTGGATATACGAAGATTAAAAAATTAATTAATTAAATAATTTTCATATATCCAAACTGAACTTATAAAAACCGAAAATTAGTGAATTAGTCAATAAAATTAAATTATTAAAGGGCTGCTCATTCATACCATAACTAGTTTATATGCAAACTTTAATAATTTTTATCTCGTAAACTAGAAGCGACCGCCATATACTTCTTGAGTAAAGTTTCTTTGGAATCAAAAAAGGAATCTACTAGTAAAGTTTTATCAAAATCCAGCATACATACATATAATTATACAATTAACAAAAAAATGTATCTACTTTACGTTTCATGAACCAAAAAAATCAAATATTGTTATGTAATAATTATTTCGTATTTGAATATACATTAATATATATATATATATACCAATTTCTAAATACCTAATAACCAAATATC
The DNA here is from genome assembly GCA_963082975.1 of Labia minor. Classification (NCBI taxonomy): domain Eukaryota; kingdom Metazoa; phylum Arthropoda; class Insecta; order Dermaptera; family Spongiphoridae; genus Labia; species Labia minor. The sequence continues at coordinate 40,712,451 of OY720348.1, read as the reverse complement.
ATTTATTTTAATTAATTTAATTCTAAAATTTATCATTTCAATTAATTTAATGACATTATTCTGTCATATTTATATAATATTTTAGTAGAATAAAAATAATGTTTCTCTTTATTTATCATTTTAAAAGAGTATCTTTAAAAGGGAGAGAGTAATTAAATTTATATAAATTAATAATATTCGTAATATTCATAGATATAATATATAAAAATAAAAATGTATTTCTATTTTCTAAAACAAGATAAATAAATTTATGATCAATAACGTAGGTTGTTTTACGTGTTAAAGTGGAAAGAGAGAGAGAGAGAAAGAGTAGAAATAAGCGTTCTCACCGGAGCCTATATCAACTCTTGACTCAAGAGTCGCTGAAATTGATAAATAGTTAAGAGGAGAGCATTGATTCAACGGCAGACTGTCTATTTGCCCGACTGGAATGGAGGATGAGAAGACGCAGATAGATACAAATATAACCTTCTCGAGGGTAAATATGCCCATTTTGCCCGGGTATTTTTTTTTTTTTATGTGAAAAGTAAAATGTTTCTCAGTCAAACGTCAATTGACGCGAAAATGAGAGGCCCTTCATGCTGAGAGGACTTCCAATGAGCGGATTTTATTGCAGTGTTTGTTCGTTTCGGAGAATTTTAACTCGAATATCTTGGGAAGGAAAACAGTTGTATCATATTTTGAAAACCAATCGGATTAGCTAACCACCATTTTCACTTACAATTTATGTATATACACATACAAACACACACACACAATATATTTTTTTTAAAAAAAAAAGAAAAAATTGAATCCAAATATTAACTAAAATTGTCCAATGTTTGTTCATTAAGATAAATAGAAAGTATATATAAATACATAAAAATTTAAAAGAGAGACTAACTAAAATAATACCATTTATTTAAAATAATGTTTTTCATAGCTTTATTTATATTTTCAAATAAATATTTTTTTTTTTATTAATTTTAAATTGATCAAAAAATTGAATATATAAGTCAATAAGACCGTGATTTTTTGAATTTCCCGTCTCTTAAATGTAATGACAACAGTGCTCTAGTCATCAGGCAAGTATCAGCTAACTCCAGTCGAAATTTGAAATAGTTGGGTCTTTTAGTTTTTGTTTGACATCCATTAATAGCAGACTACCTCGTGATTGAAGAAGAAAATTGAAAAAAGTGAATTATCTGAGCTCATATTTTGCGAAAAAAACATCGCTATAACCGAGTTTTTGCGCCGTTTCGTAACCGTGGATGAAACATAGATCTACAACACACCAGAGTCTAAACAGCAGTCAAAACAAGAGGTTTCTCGGGGTGAATCGGCACTAAAGATGTCCTTCACAAATCTTATTTTTTGGAAGGGATAAAAAAAAATTGGAGAAACGCTAGACGAAGTGTGTAGAGCTCAAAAGAGACTACGTTGAAAAATAAAATATTTTTTTATCTAAAAACTTGTTTCATTGAAAAAGTCACGGATTTATTGACCTGTCCTCGTATTTGTTTTTCTATTTTATATTTATTTGTAATATAAATATACACATAAAAAAATTATTGAATGTTTTATACCAAGTCCATGAAGTTAGCAACATAATAATACAAAGGAACCATTTATTTTTGGAGAAACTTTAAATATTTATAATTTCTTTTAATGTATTAATATAAAATATATCTTTTTATAATTTTTATTATATATTTCTGATATTGTCAACATATTATTTAAGATTTTTAAAAAAAAAACAATTTATTTAAATGATAATTAAAGAATTACTTATTTCAATTAAAATATTCAATAAAAATAATTTTAAAAATATTAAATTAATCAAAAAGATTACTTTACAAATAAATTAAATAATTTAAATGATTTTTGATTATTAAAAATAAAGATACAAGTGTATTTCTATATGTGAATAATAATAATTTTGTGTGAATTGCTAAAATAAATATTTTGATATTTTTGTATTCATTTTCGAACATAAGAGGAAACATCGAATGCACACCGGGGGCTTCCAATAAATTTGTCACATAAAATGTTCTATATAAAAAAATAATTGCTGTGATTTTTGAAAGTGAATATGATTGATATTTTCTATCTATTTATAAATAGAAAAAATAATATATATAATAAGATAAGAATACAGTGAACGCTGTATATAAGCAACTCATTTCAACCAATTTCAATAAAAAAGTTTCTTATTGAGAAAAGTTGTTTATAGGGAAAAAAGAAGTATAAAAATATTTATACTGTCTGGAAAATATTTTTCATTATTTCTTTTACCAATTAAACTTTGTCAGAATAAATATAAATTACTATTCTAATTAACAGAAATTAACTTTAACCCTGGCAGCACAAAACACAAACAATTTCCAATAACAGAATTTTTTACAATTTTAGGTTACGTTGTTGTGATCAGCTGTCAATTCAAATATTTAACATTAAAAAAAAATAAGTTGCTTATACAGAACAACTGAACTAAAAAAGTTGCTTGTATAGATGTTGCTTATAGAGAGGTTGCTTATATAAAAATTTCATTGCAGTAGAAAGAAGGATATTATTATTAAAATTCCCCTACAAATTCGTAATATTCTTAAAACAATAATCGAAATTCATAAAGATTTTTAATAATAGAATATTTTAAATTACCAAGAAGTAACTCCGTGAACCAGATACTTTAAATAACATGACTATACTTTATACTCATTTATCAATTTGTATTATTTATTATATTTATATTTTAATTAAGTAATTATTTAAACGGTCTGATAACAAATGATTAAAAAGATATTCATAATGAAATTTTATTTTTATCTGAATGATCAAGTGAGTGGTTAATTAATATAATGGGAGGGTTGATTTTAAGATTAGAATTGTTTGGAGAAATGGAGAGGCTAGTAATATTTTAGAGAAATTTTTTTTTTTTTTAACGAACTGAAGTGTTTATTATTTCAATCAATCCATCGATCCATTCTTAGAAATAAAATTTAATATTATAATAAATATAAAATTTCTCATCATTTGAGAAAAAAATTTCTAACATTTGACTCATCGATTAATAATAATTAAACAATAATAATTATTTTGTCATTAAATTAATGAATGGATATATATATATATATATATATTTATTATTATTTTTCATTCTATTATTAATGTCAAAAGCATCCAAAATGGAATTATTATTATATATATTTTCATTCCCACCATGTGTGATGAACTTTCATTAAAAATTTATTTTGTTCTGATCTATATGTTTATACTTATAATTAATTATAATATTATAATTACAATTTAATTATTTTCTCGATATCTTCTAAAATAATATTAAAAAATAAACGTATAAGAATATGAAATCATGAATGAGAATATTATCAATTGAAATTGAATTTATTGTCGTATTTATAAAACGATAAAAGATGGCATTAAAGAGCAATAACAGAAATTGTGACTCGAATGGGTGAGAAAAAAAGTTAATGAGATGTTTACTTCTATCTACTAGGTTGGGTGGATAGGTAAAATAAAAATCTGAAGTGGGATATTTGAATTAATTAATTAACATATATTATATTTAAAATAAATTGAATTAATTATATAAATTATAAATTAAGGATAATTGAATTGAATTAAGTAATTAATTATTTAAAAAAATTAAATTTACAGTATATTATTGCTATTCAATTAAATTAATTAATTAATTAATATATATTAAATTTAAGTTTATAACCTTTACTTTTATTTTAAGTCAAAATTAAAAAAAATATATTTCCGGAACTTTCAACGATTCAATCAAACTGAAATTCTATATATAGCAGTTTTATACAATTTTTAATCATGTGAAAAACTATTAAAGATATATCTTTATTTTTATGGTCAGTTTAGGGGGAAAAAAATGAAAACGTGTTAGGTAATGGTCCTCTTCCAAATGAGCTACATATCTCAAAATTAGATAGAAAAACTAATTTTGAATAATGCCCGTGTGCCAAATTTCATCATTCTAACTCAAACCGTTTTTGCGTAAACAAACACACACACAGACACAGAGACACATTTTTTCAGCCTTTTTAGTGAAAATGCCTCAGGGACCTTCAATACGTATAAAAACATCAAAATCTAGACATCGAAAATTTTCGTGATCGCAATACTATCTTTAGCGAGATAGTAAAAAAAAGGAGGTAGAATAAAATTTGGAGAGAATTAAAATTGGATGAAGGTTGATTATATTTTTTTTTAATTAAGTAGATAAAAATAATTGTATAAAAATCAACATCGGTTCAATTATTAAACCATAGTACATATAATATAAATAAATTTAATAATATTTAAAATATATATAATAGGGTGTATAAAAATTACATTATTTTCTATTGAAGAATCTTATTTATTAATTTCCAGCCCATTTCAAATTTAATTAATGATGAAGCTGTAATCGAAATTAATAAACCCATCAATGGAGTTCATAACAAAGTCCAAGGTATTTTAATATAGTTTATACAAGGAAGATATTCCTAATGATCTGCTGAGCATAAAAAAAATATCATTTCACATTTCATGGCCTTATCTGAAGCAGAAACTCTTGCTTTCAAATGAAACAACTAAAGCAGCCTTATTATAAATTAAATTGTCAATCACACACACACACACACACAAACACATAATAAATTCCTACTATATATATAGCAGGATATGTATATGTGTGTATGTGTGTGTGTGTGCTTTTTAAGAGAATTTCAACTTTAATTTGTATATGAATAAATGAAATATTGATAGATGTTGGCCTATTATGTCACCTAGACAATAAAGCTTTAAAAAATTATTGGCAGCCGATACGCAATTTATACCCAAGAAAACGGGTTTTTATTTGATTTCGTGACAGTTTTATAGGGCAGGCATTTGAAGTATGCCCGGTTCTCCATTTAGACTGAGAAACTTGTTCAAATTAAACAGAAAAACGTGCAGTTTTATTTCATCCCGAGAATGTAATATTAAAAAAAAAAGATGACAATTGAGAGGGGAGGGGGAAGGGGGCAAAACCACACACACACACTCACACACACAAAATCGTTTATATATAAGTTTTGTTGATATTTAAAAAAATTTAAAAAAAAGCTTTTTGATTTCGTTAATGAGACGTGGTCCCTTCGGATGGGTTATTGTTCGTTGCCCTTTCTTTAAGATTCATTCGACGTCGTCCTGAGATCATTAGAAAATGGCGGATATGTGAGTGATGGAGCTTACATCGCCTACACACGTACCAGAAAAATGGCCACCAATGAAAAATTATCGAAATTTTATGCCAAGGCTGAGGAGAGTAACTTTCGGCATTTTGTGTAAGTGATAAATTGGCGATTTATTGAATGGACCTGAAAAACACATGCATTAGGGAATCAAAATTGAGTGGGCGGCAGAAATCAGGACAGATAATTTATATTTATGTTTTTAATATTTTTATTATAAAATTTATATTGAATTACTTTATTATTTATAAATATATGAGAATTACAAAAAAATTTGGAAAAAGAGATTCTACTTTTTAATCTTAAGAAACCGGCTTTATTTTAAAATTGGAGTAATAGAAAGGAAATTTGATTGGTTAAGTGAAAAGCTGATTTCATCGACCAATAAAATAACATCTATATTTTATTTATATTCTTTGAATTAATTAATTAATAAGTTTATCGATTTTTCTAAGTATTCTTCTTAGAAAATATAAATTAAGAAAATACAAAATATTACAAAAAAAATAAATAAAAATAAATAAATATAATAATATTAATAATGAATTAATATATTTATTGATTTTCTATAATATAAATAAGAATTATATAAAAGAACAATAGTAATATTAAAAATTAATAAACACATTAATCAATGAATTCAATGAATATAATTAAAACAAAGAATATAACAATATATCATTTTAAATGTTTCTTAATTTTTATTTTCTTTTTAATAAATAAAACAAAAAATAAAAATAAATAAATGTTATCTTATTATACCAGAAAAAATTGTATATGAGTATGTATTTTTGAGATATTAAACCGCTCTAAGGATTTTTATGAAATTCACACCATAGATAATTTTTATATAGAATAATAGACCTGTATTGGTTTCAATTCGAGAAAAATCATCTTTGTTAGTTTTTTCTCAATTTAAAATAATACATTTAAATGACGTCAGCAACTACGTCAGCCCATCAATATTATACCGAACAGCGCTTCCTTAAATACAAGATATTATAAATAAAATAAAATTAAAAATATTTATTTTAATAATATTTTGTAAACAAATTACGAAATATATATTATGTTATATCCACAGGCCATACTTTTCTGTCTTTCAGTGCATTAATACGTACGTTTAAGGGCTGTGTTTAACGACTATTTTTTTTTAATTTATGTTCTTTGAAATTATTTAAAATTATTTCATATATTTTGTCGTTTATTTATTTTAAATAATATTTTTAATCTTAAATATTCATAGTTCATAAGGTTCGATGAACCAGGTACTAAATATTTTATGTAAGCCTTTTGATTTTTTTTTTAAATTAAAATAATAATAATAATAGTACTAAACAAAAGAAAAAATATAAACAAATATAAGGTAGTTTTATTTTTAGTTATCGAGGTTAATTTTCGAAATGGAACCATTTCAGTTAATGATCAATCATGGAATGAAATTCAATCGAGATATGCAATTTAGATCGGTTGATCGGTTCAAAGATTGTTGCACTGGAATTAAATGTATTGAAAATATCTGAATAAATTGATTTCATCGGTCAATCGGTCTATTTGATGGTTATTTAATTTGGTCTAACATAGTAATCGCATTAAAAATACCCCCCCACCACCACTAAATCATGTTGTTGTTTTTTTTGTTTGTTTTATTTTTACTTTAATTTGTTTCTTTTTTTTTACTTTTACCAGTTTTCTAATCACGGACAGTTCAGTCCCACGGTTCTTTTATTTAAGCCTATTAATTTCGATATGTAATATTAAAAATACTGGTTTCTGTTAATGAAAATCGCGATAATTAACATTTCACTTTATTTGGAGTCGATAAAGAATTTTCGAACAAAATGATTAAACGCTTTATATATATATATATATATATATATATATGTGTGTGTGTTTTTTAAATAAATAATTAATTTATGCATATTATTAAAATGATATGGAAATTTACTAACAGCAAAGATATTAGCAAATCTAAGAAATTAATTAGATGATATTTAAAGAAATAAAATGAATATTAAACGTTATAGATATTAAAAAAAAAGTTGAAATAAAAAACAAAATAAAAAAAAATATATGAAAACGAATATATTTTTCAAAATCAAAGAAGTAACCAATTGCAAATAAAAAAAAAAAAATAAAAATAATTATCGGTGAAATGAAAAAAACTGATCTTAGCAACTTCATTCATCCAAACATTCCTATCCTAATTTACATCCACCCAAATTCAATTCTCTCCCAACTCTCTTATTACGTTTTTGGTCTATGGGTTCCTTCACAAGTATTTGATTCTTGATTTAGAAAGAAATGTGAGTTTCAAATTTAAAAAGTATAAAAGAAATAATAAAATATATAATAAATGAATTGTATTTTAAATGAATGAATTGAATTCTTATTTGTGATTTCATCAATAAATTTTATTTTTAAATTTAATAAAATTAATCCAGTATATAAGTTAGATCTATTCTAATTAGAAATTATAATAGTGTATGATTTTTTTAATATTATTTTAGAAGATATTTAAAATAGAAATAAAACATCATTATTATTATAATTTAAAGAATTAATTATTATAATTATAATTAAATACACTAATTTACAATTAAATTAATTGTATAAAAAAAAACCTTTGACGTTTGTACAAGGACAGCGCCTATCAAGTCGGTTATATCAATGAGGTGTCCTATGATCAGTAAAACGGGTCCTATAAACCTTTACCTTGATTTTCTTGATCGGAGGCGCTACTTTTTATCAATTTTTTTATTTTTTTCAAATAGACACCAGCAATAGAAAATCCCTTCCCAGGCTTGGAACTTTTACACGGGACTACGAGAAGGAGGAGAAGGAAGGAGTCTTAAATTAATTATATAAATTGTATTATTATTAATATTATGTATTATTATTGAATTGTAAACAATCTAAATAATTAATTAATATATTATTATTATTATTATTATTATATTTTAAATAATTTAAACGGGAAATTAATATTTCATTTTTTTATAAAATAAACTTTATTAAGAAAAAGAGGTAAAAAAACGGAGAACCCTCAGGTGTATTAAATAACTTCACTTTTTCTTATCTTTATAAAAATTTTTAAAAAAATATTTAAATTTTATTAATATATATTTATTTTTTGGCAATTTTAGGCAATTCAAATCTTTCTATAATTTCTTTAATAAAATAAACCATTTTATATATTGATATAACATGATTTCCACTAAATTAATTAAAATGATGGTCTCCCAAAGCCAATTATAAATTGTTTATTTAGAAAATAAAAAATATTATTCATTTTTGAATTAATGAATCACTGATTAATAATTAAAAAAAAATTCTCACGATTCTACAATCGAAATAGTTTATATTTTCATCTTTATAATTATAAATTGAATAATTTAATTAATATTGATTACATTACCAGACTTTTTTGTTTGTTTTTTTTAATAAACATGAATAAAATGATACATTGATACGATAATTTTCACTTTCTAATGTAAATTTTACAATCCATTATAAAATGATTATTAATTTTATTTCCATGGCAAATTTACAAATTTAATTTGTTTATGGTATATAGATGAAAATGTATAATAAGTCTATAAAGATGTTTATTTTGAAACATTTGATTTATTAAATAAAAAATCAATTAATTGAAATTAAAAAAAAAAACAACTTAATATTGAAATTTATTAAAAAAATAAAAATAATTTGGTTTGTTTTTAAAAATCCAAAAAATAAAAAAATAAATAAAATTTGAACTTATTGAAAAATATTTGTTTTAAAATTATTTAAATATTCTTCTTGAAAATTTTATAATTTTTTTTAATTGTTTATTAGATAAATAGCGGTTGAAACCACCATGACATTCCCCCTTATTGAATATTACATTTAATTTATTGGTCTAATGAATATTGAATTTTCCGATAGGCCACATCCTGATATATCGCGGACGACAAATAAAATACAATTGGGACGAAATTTGAGAGATAAGCAAATAAAATCATTAACACAATTATAAACATTTTTAATAAATACGATCTTGTTTGGTCCATAGTTTTTTTTTTTTAATGTGGTGATTATAAATAATGTTTCATTCACTCCAAATCTCCGACGTTCTGATATACTTTTTATTAGGATTTCCCAATTTTCTCGTAACTACATTTATTTTGTCTGTTTACCGCGGCTTAAGTCATCCATTCTAACCACCTCTGAATTAACCTATATTTGAAGAAATCCAACGCAGTGTTGGTCATTCATCCTAACCGTCACTGAATCTATTTGGAGGGTCTCCATTCGACTATCTCGTAAATTTGAATTGGATAAACAAGTTTTTGTCTATATTTGAAAATTAATTAAAATTTTATTTTATCCGATCATAGAATTTAAGGTTTTTAACATAATTTTCACTGATAACATTTTATTGAAATAAGAAGACTTTGGCTTAATCCTATATTTTTGTGCAAATTTGGCCCTCTTTCGAATGAGTTACATTTTTCAAAAGTTAATAAAAAAAACTACGAATTTTGAATAATGCTCGTGTGCCAAATTTCATCATTCTAACTCAAACGGTTTTTGCGTAATCTTGTCTACATACACAGACATTTTTCTCAATCTTAGTGAAAATGACTCAGGGACCTTCAAAACGTATAAAAACATCAAAATTTCCGACACTCTGTTGTTTAAAGTAGCATAAAAAGAGTATTATCTGAACTTTTCTCCATTTTACAATAAAAATAACTTTAATATATTGATTTTTTATGTTTACCAGATACTTTTCGATAAAAAATATTTATTTATTTCAAATTCTTATATATAGATGTATAGTGGTTTTGGTTTTATATATTTCTTTTTAAAATACTTTTTTGTCTCCACCTGTTTATACTGCATCGTCTTTCTTCTAGGAAAAAATGGATCAAATAAATATAATAGTAGCTCTTGTTTTTTTTTTTCCATGAAGGAAATTTCAACAAATTGTATCTCCGTCATTGCTCTATCACGATGCTTACTTGTTGAACCCAGATATTGATAACCTTTCATCATTTTATTTTAGATAAATCATTTTTATATGTTTTTCAAAGTTTACTTTTATTTTCTATCCAATGGTAAAAAAAAAATAAAAAAAAAAAAATAAAATAAAATAAAGAATGGTATCGTATTTTGACAGAAAAATAAGAATAACTTTCTTCACCCTCTCTCACAATTTTCGTATCCCTCTTTTCTAACATCTTTTTAAATAGAAATAGAAATAAATAAATTAATGGGATATAAACAAATTAATAAAATAATTGTTATTAATATTATATTGAAAAAAAAACAAACTATTAGTTAATCTTTATTCAATTATTTATTTATTTGTTGAAAAGAGAAATCAATGAAATAATATTATATTTGAAAATTGGCTAAGAAATGTGGATAAACAAAATTAGAGAACGAAATCGATCCTTTGTTTCTTGACACAATTTGCTTTGCAGTGCCTCCCAGACCGGATCTAGGCAAGATGGCGGCAATTTCCTTTGAAGTCGTAGCCTAAAATCCAATTAATCGATCGTGTCAAAATAAAACAACAACACTACATTTCAATTAATCAACAACGGACACGCGTATTCATTTACCCAGACTTGGGCATTCTAGAAAAATATAAAAATCGAATACACCTGTAACGAACGCCCTTTTGCTTAGCGCGATAGGAATATCTTTCCAAGGAAAATGATAATAAATACTGATATCAGACGAGATTGAAACGCAAAAACCATTTGAGCCATCGATTGTTCCCTCTATTTCGTTTGAAAATCGGTTATCTGCTTGATACGATGTCTTGTATTATACAAGATTACCATGGTAAAAGTTGGGTAGAGAAACAAGTAAAGTCGAGTTTAAATCGTAAGATAGGAGATTCCATTATACATATACCTATAGATTGCCAAGAGTTATTTTTCTCTTTTTAACGGTTCTAAAAAAGTTAGAATATATATATAACGATATTAGTAACATATTTTGGTAAAAATAAAAAAAGTAAAAAAAATAAATCGTCTGGCTTTTAAACATTCTATAAAATGAAAGGCAAGACGCCATTGGGTAAAAGGCTAGCCTCGCTGTCTCACATTCACATGGTCCCGGGTTCAAGTCCCGGGCCTGGCAAGGGAATATCTCTAGACGGAGTCAACCCAGCCTCCGGGATCAACATTGGGGAATAGCTACTTGATAAAAAGTAGCGCCTCCGATCAAGAAAATCAAGGTAAAGGTTGATAGGACTCGTTCTACTGATCATAGGACACCTAGTTGATATAACCGACGTTGTTAGGCGTTGTCCTTGCGTAGGACGTACAAAAGTCAGAGGTTTTTTTATTGTTTATAAAATGAAAGTTAATAACAGTTCGATTGTAGCCTATGCGGAATAGAGGTATTATATGATCAATACAAGGGATCCTTTCAACCATTCTCTTAATTTTCTTGATCAGAAGCCGCTACGTTTTAGTAGATTCCGGATTTTGAACATTAATGCTGTATGAATTTCGTACCAGACCCTAGAAAGAGAAAAATTCCGTTGTCAGGTCCGGGGATTAAACCAGTCAACAAGCAGACGTATCGCGTGTCCAGACTATCCTGAAATGTATTTTATAATAAAAAAACTAATATTTTAATATTTTTATAGAAATTTGAAACAAAATAAAACGAAAATGAAAAGGGTAAGGTAATTACCCTCTTCTGAAGGAGTTATATTTCTCAAAAGTTAATAGAAAACTATGAATTTTGAAGAATGGATGTATGCCAAATGTACTTATTCTAGCTCAAACCGTTTTTGTGTAATCTTGTCTACATACACCCACACACACATACATACACAGGCATTTTTCTCAACCTTAGTGAAAATGACTCAGGGACCTTCAAAACGTATAAAAACATCAAAATATTGACATCGAAAATTTTCGTGATCGCAATACTTTCTCTGGCGAGATAGTAAAAATGTCGTTTTCAATTAAAGAGACAAAATCTTTATCCAAGGTAATTTTGTAATAAACATTTTTTAAGTTTTAGGGTAGTTTGGCAAATTTTCTTTTTGTAATTTTTATTTTTACCCAATCCAAATTGGACATTGGAATGAACAGGCCAAACACTCATCCAACAGTCAAGTCATTTCAATTTCATTTAAAATAATTTTTTTTTTTTTTTAAATAGAAACGTTGTTGTGTTGTTCAAAAGCATTTTAGGTTGAAACAAATGAAATGGAGAAGTTTTTTAAGGAACAAACCACCTTTATATTGTCTTTTGTTCAACTTCTTAATTCTAAGGGATAGATTTTTCTGGTAAGGGAGTATTTTGTTTCCCATTTTCAAAAACTAACCACACGACGAGTCCAAGTAACGAAAGGATATTCATTTCATAAATGGAAAAAGCCGAAAAGAAGCAACCGGCATTCTATTACATTGATTTAGATTCCGAAAAGATACATCCTCCATCCTTTCCATTCTTTTCTTTTTTTTTTTTGTTTTTTTTTTTGTTTTTTTGTTTTCAAGCTAGATTTAAATACTTCTTGAAATTTTTACGAGCTAGAGGGTTGATAAAGCAAATAAAAAAAAAAAAAGATGAAAATGATCAAATTTCGTGCAACCAATTTTAAATTCGATAATAAAACTTTCATTATTCATGAATCCTGATCATGTTTCATTAATGGAAGGAGAAAATAAGTAACGAAACGGAAACGAGAAGAAAAAAGAAAAGACGATTGACAAGAAACGTTTATCATAAGAAGAATTCAATCAATGTTTAATACCCGATTAAATAAGGTTTTAGTGACACCACCATGACACCTTTTCCGATATTGAGAATGCCATTTGGTTAGTAAATGGAGAGGGAATGAATATAAAATGAAAGACCAAAAAAAAAAGCTATATTCTATCGGAACATGGTATAAACTTAAATCAGTCAGTGCTATTGAGACTAACGATTGCGATCTCCATTGGATGGCGAGGGTGCTATAATGATAATTAGTCGGGCTACATAAACCAGAAGAGTATAGGGTGGCCGGGGGGGGAAAAATATATGGAACAGAAAGTAGGAGAACAGTTTAAATTGCAGTTGCTCGTTCTGAGCCTCGTTTAATTGGGGAACAGTGAGATCTACTTATTTTCTCGTATAAATTCCTAGCTCAAGTGGAACTAGGGAGACATTCTTGTTTGCACCGATAATTATGTCATTACTTGGATAACAATTACTTTCTAAATTGAAATATTTTTTTTATACTCTACTTGGTACTAAAAATAGTTTTTGTTTTCATTCAGAAAATGAAGCTAAAATTCTCTTTTAATTAATGAGGGAGAATAATTAAAATATTTTATTTATTAATTTATATATATATATATATATATATATATATATATATATATATATATATATATGGTATAATAATTAACACTTTACCCTAATATTATAATATTATATTATATTTGATATGTTATTGATAATATTACTTTATTAGAAAGTAATTAACGGGATATTTTAATTAATTTTAATATTTAGAGAATAATTGGAATAGTATAATATATATATATATGGAACAAGGTACACACACGTGATTAAAATTGGAAAGTTATTTACAATAAAAAGTAACGTTTCCAATAAAACAAGCTAAAGATCGAAAGGATCCGTTGTAATGATCATACAACACCTTTATCCAACTAAACGACTTAATAGACGCGCGTCTTTTCTCCCGTCCTATTCAATATATATAATAATTAATGATAATTATTATAATATAATATTATAATATAATTAAGGTGGCCAGACGTCCCGCTTTTACCGGGACAGTCCTGATTTTTCACAATTTATCCCGGGACCCGCGACGTTTTTTCAAAAACTGACTGACTTTTAGAATTAAGTAAAATTGAATATTTATGAAAATCATTGTTTTGCCTTCTAAGTATCCTACGGGCTAAGAAAAATCAAAATTAATTGTTGTAACTTTGAAAGCCATTTTAAGTATCAAAAAATTTGACAAATTCTTGTCCCTATTCTTTTCTGTATAGTTATATTAAAAATGATATTGGTTAATTAGAAAATGTATTAGTTTATTTTTTTTTCAATGGGTCGACGTTTCGGTTCCTTAAAAGGACCTTCAATTTTCCGGTTTGCTGAAATATATAATATATATAATAATTAAATATATTTAAAAAAAGTAGAATTTCTTTGTCATTTAATACGCTTTGAGATGCAAATTATCCAGAAGGTAATTGATATATTTTAATCAAAATTTCTCTAAAGACAAAATAATTGGCAAGAACAAAGATAGATCAAATTATTTCTACTTGAGTACGCTGTAGGACTCTTTAAGTATACATCATATTTCCCCCATTAATTGCAACAACGCAGGTTTATTTTACACTTTTCATTAAAAACCAAAATCATGGAATATTGGAGTAGAAGAGAGAAATGATGGGAGGGAGGGAGAATAAGATACAAATTCAATATAAAAAATACAATAGTAAAAAAACATTAAGTATTATAAAACAAGCATTCTGAAATCATGAATACTGAAAAGCACTGTCAGTTTTTCTATTTTTTTTTTTATCTAGTTATGGATAAATATGATTAATATGAAAATTGACGTTGTCTACAGGCAAAGGCTGCGATGTCATCGGCGTCATTGCTCGTTCCATGAGTCACCTCCGGTTAATGCCTCCAGTCAGTCAGGTTTACAAGCATCGGAGATGGAATACACTTATATATATATATATTTATAACGATAATTCGTTCATCGTTAAATCGAAATGTCCATTAGAAATTATAGAAAAATATATAAAAAAAATTATATATAAATATTATGGGAAATTATTTCCAGGTTATTTTCAAGTTTAATTGTGACATTTGTTTCTTGACGATTCGGCTCCAATTTTGGCGTCCATTTTGCACCATTTTCAAAAGAGTTTTTGGGACTAAGACTGGATATTTTTGAAATTCACCCCATAGATAATATTTATAAAAAAAAAATAACCGATCTGTATTAGTTTCAGCCTCGAGAAAAATCAACTTTATTAGTATTTTCTTAATTTATTATAGTAAATTTAAATGACGTCAGCAATTACATCTCCATATTGAAATTTGCCTCCCGCTATTCATTTTTAATTAATATTTTTTATATTTAAAAGATTTTAAAAAATTTTTATTTAATTTCGAAATAAAATTAAAAATATGTATGGGTAAATTAATTGGGTTGAAAGAGGAGACAATTTATAATTTTCTTCTAATTCAGATTTAGGACACAAATCGGACAACATTATATCAAATCTCACTAAGAAGATTCAAAATTTCTGTACACAAATTATTCAGAGTCTTGGCAACGCGTATGACTTACAATCAGTTTAAATTGAAATTTATATAAATTAACAAAGATAAAAGTTTTATTTGTTTAAATTTTATTATAATGAATCAAAAAAATTAAATATATAGATCACATGATTAAGAGAAGCAAGAAACTTGAGAGAAAATAACTGTTGGGTGGAGGCCGGACATGACAGAAACTGTAAGCGAAATCTTCATGTTGCGACTAATAATTTTAATGGAGGTAGGAAAAGAGATGGGGTTTGAAATTAATTTGGGAAATATATTTTTATTGGGTCTTTTATATATATATATATAAAGAATGAAAATACTTATTTTAACAATTTCATCAATCAAATAAAAACCCATCGTTTTGTTATCCAAACCATACATACACTTAGATCATTAGTCCGATAGTTGATGAAATTTTCATTTTCTTGACTGACGACTTGAAGATTAGAGGACAAAGGAAATATTAATATAGTATCATCGTAACGATCTGATTTTATTAGACGAGTATAAATCTCACAAACCGTAATATTAATGAGATAATGAACTATTAACATATTCATAACATTGCCGATGGATTCAAGATAACTAACAAATGATTGCTATAATTTTATATTATATTTAAATTAATAATAAATTGATAATAGATTAAATATATATATATATATATCCCTATTAAAATATTATAATTATATAAAATTTTAATTAATCGAAAGAAGACGAGATGGGAGTTCAGATAGGAATTCAACGAAAGGTTGGTGATGGAATCAGTTCTCCCCCCCCTCCCCTCTTCTACTCACCCTACTCCTAACTTAAAATAATTTTCATATCATGTTGTTGGTATACGATAAAAATACAAAATCTGTCTTGGATTGTTTTTGGATAACAAAAATAAAATAAAATAAAATAAAAAAAAGTCAACCGCAACAAGTGGCGAACAATAAGTCACTATTGTACTTTTTGTTTTGGTTCCATTAAAATAAATATTCTAGTAGAATAATAAATGTTCTTAAGGTTCATCTGACTATAACACACAACGTTTTGGAGAAAAATAAAACAATAGAGAAATCGATGTTCAATACAATATTAATCCTTTTACGAAACAAACAATAGATTTAGGGTTTCTTTTTTCAACTTTTTCTCCATTTGACAGCGGCATCAAAAATATCATATAAAATAGATAGAATTTTATAGAAATTCTGTTGAATTATTTGATTTGGTAACAAAAATGCAATTTGATAAGTAAGTTTCCTTTTAGAAGTTTTCCATAATTTATAATCTCTAATTTTCAATATTATATAACCCAATATTATATTATTCAATATTACTTATTACTTAATGAAGTTTCAAAAAAATTATAAAAATATAGGCAGAAAAACTCTAATTTATATATATTCGGCGACTCTGATCAAGAAAAACAAGATGAAGGTTGAGACGAATGTTGTGCTGATCACATAACACCTCTACCCCGCTTAGAGGACAATCAACTTGATAAGAACTATCATTGTATAGGATGCTTAAAAGCCAGAGATTAAATATAAGTAAATATTGTAATATTGTGGATAGGAAATTTTATTTTATTTATAATTAACTCATTTATATATATATTCTGAACTAATTAAAATTTCTCATTTGCGCCTTAAAAAGTTTTACCAAGAATTTTGTGAAATAAAATAAATTTATGTTTCCTGTTTCTGTAACTTATCTTTTCAACAGAGATGTGATGTGTACATAAAAAAATTGTCCTCCTCAAAGGTCACTAAACTTAGCACAATATGTAATACATTGAAAATACTTTTTTTTCTTTAAGAATGGAATAATTCTAGAAAAGATTTAATAAAAAAGGGATAAATAAAATTCAAAAAATTTAGATTAGAGGATAAAATAGAATAAACTTAAATAAAAAATTTAAATTTGAAATGTGCGGTCAAATAATATGATGGCATATATCATTCCACCGGCCAAAATGCCTTAATAAATATTTAATTATGGACGGATTGCAAAATTATACAAGTACTTCGTTTTACCTATTATTAGAAGGAAAAGTTGTTTTTTCCAGAGAAAAATATACTAAGTAAAAAAATTAAATGAATTTTTTAAATAAAATTGAATAAATGAGATATTGCAAATCTTCAAAGAATATATATATATATATATATATATATATATATGCGCATAATCAGCATATATATGAAGTTACCCCTAGGGCCTCCTTATGATGACTTTTTTTCTTTTAATGAATCCTTCTCTTTTATCAAATTAAAATGAATTTTTTGGGGATTAGAAAATAAGATGGAAATTAATTGAAAGGGATCAAAGGATAAAAGACATGATTCTTCAGTAAATGTGGAGAATGAAGAAATCATGAGCTCACGTGAGGGCAGGGACGCCATTCCCTGAAGTAGATATCTTTTCTATTGGGATTATAGAAAAGATTCTACCCGTTACCCATGATAATGTTTCTATGTATTGAAATAATTATATTTCTAAATATATACAGAAAACCTCTGACATATTCTATGAAAGCCGGTAGTCACCTAAGTAGGGTAAATGTTTTCTATGATCAGTAAAACGCGTCTTTCGTTTTTTTTTTTAAAATTCTATTTTACTGTATATAATATTATTTTATTAAATTTATTAATAAGAATAGGCATATAGAATAAAATGAATTAAAAAATTAATGTAACTTTATTTTATTGATTTCGCGGAATCAGGCTCAAATAATTACATTGGAGTGGGCCCTCACTGCCCACGTCAGCATTTCTCATTATAATCCTGATTTTATAAAATCATTCTTTTAATTTCAACGTTCACCGATTCGATCCATCCATCTCTAAAGTGTACTTCCAAAAAAAAAAAAAAAAAAATAAAAAAATAAAAAATAAAAGGAAGCATGGCGAATCGAAAAAGTATTTATTTGTGCTGGGATTAATGGACAGTTATCGTTTCGAGTCTATCCGAGTGAACTGGAACTTTCCCTTTATTTTCTCACCGTCGAAATATTATAGAGGAACATTTGATGAATAGAAGAAAAGATTTATACACTCTAATGTGGTGCAATATCGGATATTAAATTTTAAACAGAGTTGTCAGTGAAATGTTGAAGTGAGCAAAAAGAAGGAGAGAGTGAAGGAATGAAGGTAGTTGGGGGGGAGGGAAGTATAGGGGGTA
Organism: Labia minor; assembly: GCA_963082975.1. Classification (NCBI taxonomy): domain Eukaryota; kingdom Metazoa; phylum Arthropoda; class Insecta; order Dermaptera; family Spongiphoridae; genus Labia; species Labia minor. Next base: position 40,693,729 of record OY720348.1, on the reverse strand, counting down.
TAAAAAAAATGTGAAAAAAAAGGAGTGAATTGAATTTTCCCGTTGAATTGAAATCAGATGTCTTATCGTCAATCCAGATTTAATCCTAATGAATTTTTTATAAATGCCAAATAAATAGAATTCGAAATTCTTCGAGGGGATAATAATAATAAAATTGAATAAAAATTAAATTACATTTTGGTAAATATATTTCTGTCAATGTTGAGAAAATAAATAACGAGTTTGTATTCAAGTATCGGTATGTCAATCTCAAATTGATTATACATTCGTCATATGATAAGATCAACTCACACCAAATCGATAACATATCCTGGGTTAAAAAAAAAGCAGCACATTTTGTTTTTTGATCCACTAATAGTAATATTAAAATTGCTTTATATTAAAAAATGTATAGAATGACTATTATTTTGTAAAAAAAAAATACAATATGGTCATGATGCCATTTAAATCATTAAATTTGAAAATGTACTACTATACCTAATACGAAATACAAAATAGTTTATTTAAATAATAATAATGATAAGTAAATTCAATAAATGTTTATTTATAAGCAAAATCTTAATGGTTATTAAATTATTTGTTTGTTTGTTTATTTAATTGAAAGTAGAAAAGTAACATAATGAAATATTAATAACCAAAATAACGATTTTGGAATGAAGAAAAGAAATCTATAATGCAATTGAAGAAAAATTATTTTATTATAAAATTTAGTGTTATATGTGAGTATATATCTTCTTCCTCTTCTTATCGTCAAAAAATTTTAATTCTGAATTTTAAAAGATTGGAGAAAGAAAAATTTATTGTCATTTATGATTACCTCATCCAACTTATAGTCCAGATTTCGTTACATTAAAATATAATATATTCCGATCACTACAATTTTTTAAAATACATAAGCAATAAAAATATAACAATATAGTAAAAATTTAGTTGGATCAATTTTTTTTCTGTCAAATGTAGTTTTTCTATTAGGTTTAGTTTCCAATCTATTAATTATATTGAGTGAACTGATTAAAGTAGTTGATTTTTGCAGAAATAAATTATCGTTAAAATTATTTCATATATTTATATATATATATATATATATATATATATATATATAATTTAGTTGTGAGTATATAACTTCCTATTCTTATCGTCAAAAAATTTTAATACTGAATTTTAAACGATTGGAGAAAGAAAAATTTATTATCATCCATGATTACCACATCCAACTTCTAGTCCCGATTTCGTTCCAATAAAATATAATATATTCCAATCACTGAAAATTTTCTTAAATACATAAGCAATAAATAAAAATATAACAAATAAATGATATCAATATCGTAAAAATTTAGTAGGATCAATTTTTTTTTTTCTCTCAAATAGAAGTTTTTCTATTAGGTTTAGTTTCCAATCTATTAATTAAATTGAGTAAAAATTGGGTCAACTGATTTAAGTAGTTGTTGTTTGTAGAAATAAATTATAATTATAATTATTTAATATATATATATATATGAAAAATGACTAGGATCTTGTTTATAAATGCAGGAGGCGTAAGTTATCGTGTGAGGGCGGAGGTGGGGATGGCATTTGCCGTGTTCATTCGGCGACAAAATCCTTCAGTTCAGCCGGCAACCATTTCGATTAATTCACTTGGAATGGATTCTGTATTCAAATCCCGGACTGAGAAGAAAAAACCTATTGAGAACAATTCATGTAAAAGTAAAGTGAAGCGCCCGGATTGAAGCAACAGAATCGAGCAAAGAAAAATGTACCGGGTGTTCAGCAGATCAAGAAAGGCATCCCCCACCCCCCGCCGGATACTATTTCAAATGGCAATCCCATATCCGGCTTAATCAACTATACTTGAAATCAGGAACGGATAATTTACTAATTTAACTTTTCGAAATAGTAAAAAAAAAGTATTGAATTTAGTTTTTAAAAGATATTTACATTTGTAGTCAATATTTTTTTTAATTATAATAAAAATAAATAAATAAAATCTTATCCGTAGGATTAAATAAATTATTCATCATTGAATTATTTTATTTTTTTTTTTTTGCATTCAATGAGGATGCATCGAGTAATAACTAATATAACTATTCTACAAGACATTTTCTTTCTTATTTTTTTATTTATTATTCAATTGAAATGCCGTTTCGCTTTTATATTTCAACCGATAACTTTTAGAAAGGTTAGATATTTATGCATATATAGGGGAATGTGAATCTATAAACGAGTTTAATATTTTTTTTTTATTATTCGGTACAAATATGGTTCATTTTCACAATATTGGAAAAAAAAGATTTTTTTTTGTAGTTATGATCCCACTAAAGAAAAAACATTCTTGCTGTAGTTCATTTTCACATATCAAGAGTATAAATATTTTCTATGATCAAAGAATATATATATATATATATATATATATATATATATATATATATATATGATTCTGTTTTGAGACAAAAGAGATATACAACTACATTTAAAAATACAACAAAATATGCAGCAAAATAGATTCCACATAATAATAATAATAATAATAATAATAAAGAAGGAATAATCTTAATATAAATTATAAAAAAATGATATTCAGTTATTTTATTAGTTTGTATATTTATTCTATTAATAATAATCAGTTTAAAAAAAGACTCATCAGTGATTTAGTGGTCAGCACGATAGTCGTCCACACTGAAGACTCGAGTTCGGGCTTAGGGAAATTTAATAAATAATAATTTCTATTTAAAGCTCTGCGTGATCCTCAGGGTCTATTAGTAAATAATAATAATCAGTTTAAAAAAATAGGTGGCTTGAATGGGTTAAGAAAGTTTAATGAGATGGTTGTTTATTGAAAAATCAATTGGGAATCGACTTGTGGATTATTAATGGACATGGTAGGCTGTCAATACAATACGATTAATAAAGAAACTTGCTTGTTGTTAGTACGCAAAAATACCGTTTGAGCAGTGGCTCAGGACAGAGAGAGTTGGAGGAATCTGGTTGCTGTAACCATGAATTATCGAATTCAATAGTACTATAGAAAAGATAGATAGATAAATTAATTTTTAATTAAAATTTTTAATAATTAAATATTAAAAAATTATATTTCACTCTAATAATAAATAATTTGTAAAGAAAAAGATATATATATATATATATATATATATATATTAAAGAGTATAATAAAAACAAAGGAAATCAATGTATAATATATATATATATATATTTCCTTCGAAATAAGTATTATTGTTTCGGAAGTGAGAATCGTTCACAAATCATTAAAAAGGAAATCCAATGGAGGGGGGTTTTATTCTAGTAAAATTTAATTTTTGAATTTTCTCTTTACTTCATTTCGACCTCTCCAGCCCCTCTTCTTGTTGGAACTAAAAGAGATATGTGACAGACAATTCCGTTTCCTTAAATAATAATTTTAATTTTAGGGAGATAAAAAGGCGCCAGCTTTTCCGCAATTAAATATATGTATATATTAAAATTATTTAACTATATATATATATATATATATATAGATTCAATTTCAAAGAAAATATTATTCAATTTGATTAATTCCATTCAGTATTCCAGTACAGTAGAAAAGTCAGCGAAATTTAGATCTATTGTAAATATCTATCAATGCAATGCATATCTAGATGGATAGATGACAAACAATTTTTCCTCCCCAAAAAAGATGCTTTTGATTTATTGAAATGTCCCCCCGCCTTCTCTTTTATTGGAGGGGGTTGTAGATAATAGGATTTGCCCGGCTAGTTGTAACCCCTCCCCTCATTTCTATCAGACTAACTTGCTCACAAGCGGAAAGAACGAAATAGATGTCGTTGATAAGTAACTTAGTCAATTGCAAGGGAAAGATGATGTAGCCCCCCTCGACCCGCCATAGCGAAACAAAATATAATTCTTTCGGGGGGGTATCGAGTAATGGACTTCATCCCCCATTGGACTCTCTCCTCCACGCTTTTTTTTTTATTCATCTCTACTAAACAGAATCAATGAATCACAACGAATATTTGTAATATTTACTGTATTTATCTTCTCACAGACAATTGACCTAATGGGGGGATTTTTTTAATTTGTTTTTTTTTTTTTATTTTATTTTATTATTTTTTTTTTTTTAAGTTCAATATTCGCCGAGAGAATGAACCGAAACAATGATAACCCATTCTCTCTAATGGATTTATTTATTATTCTAGTCTCGAAAAGCAAGTGTTTGTTATTTTCTGCATTATGATTCTATTCAGAATACTATCATAAACTTATATTTGTATATACAATTTGTTAAATGTCTGAAATATAACGAATTGTCGTAATTTAGTTAAATTTTCTGTATATATACATACACACACACACATATATATATATACAATTTGGTCTTTTCAAAATAAAAAAAAACTTTCTCTCAGCTGATTATACACATAATGAAATATTAATTTTAATTTCCAATTTTATTATACCGAACATAATTATATTATATAATAAATTATTCATTTCAATGTTCAGCATGGGAAACAGAAAGTACTAACAATTTATATTTTATTTGAAAATAGTGCAATACAGAATTTACGAGCACTGAAATAGAATATTATTAGATTAGGGTAAAAAAAAATGAATGTAATAAAGTAACAGAATGAAAAAAGGGTGAGCAAGCGATTGAAAATAAAATTTATAAACTAAACCAAGTATCGATAAATTTTTTTTTATGACATTTGGCACTAAAATTCTCCTACTAAATTAAAACTAAATAATATTATAAAATATTTTAAAAAATACACATATAATAAAAAAAAATATATATATATATATATATATAATAAAATTTTCAATTTAAAGGCTATTTCAATTAGTTTGATTTGTATATGTAATAAAAAGTATAAAAAATAAACTAAGTATTTTTTAAGGTGAAATAGTCGATATAAAATTTTATTATTTATTTTATTTTTGAAATACACTAAAATAAATAATTCACTGTATTTCATAGTTAATTTGTTGATTTTTTTTTTTTTTTTTTTTTTTGTGAATAATATTTATTTTATTAATTGATATTTTTACTTGTCATTAAGTTTTTATCTACAACTAGCGCTATCTATCTATTAAACAGATAAACAACAAATTCAGCAGAAAATTAACCTAAAAATACATATTTTAGTAAAATTGTTGATATAGTCTTTATCGGGTTCCACATATTTGAGTATCACAAACAATATATCAGGACTCGCTCCAAAGGGCGACAAACCGGGTAATTGTCCAAAGAGGCAAATATGAAGACCGGCAAAACGGGCAATTGTCCAGGGCGGCATTTTAGTTATGGATTTATTTATCATAATATAGTCATATTAAATATACACATTTTTGTTAAAATTAAAAGCCATTTAAATGTTATCCTAAATAAAAGGTATATTCATATATATATATATATATATATATATATACGAATAAAGGGGCGGCAATTTATTCTATTGCCCGGGGCGCCGTAAATACTAGAACGGACGCTGAATATATATTATTTTTTCCATCTCTCTCCCTCTCTCTATAGTTGGCAGTTTTAATTATTTGCCAATAATAATATCTAAAGTTATATGTATAGATAGATTTAATTAAAATATATATAAATAATTAGAAAATAAATAAATAAATATAAATTTTCAATTGAAATTTACCAATTAATTGATTTTCGTGTTAATATTTTTTTTCATTGAAATATGAATCAACATTTTCCACCATTAATTAAGAATTGCTCCATGTTGATAGAGTAGGCCATTTGGTAGTCTATTGTTAGTAGAAATTTTGTTAAAAATCAATTTGTGCTAATAAAAGTGGAAAAATACTTTTGTCAATAATTTGTGCAATTCGTTACATACAATTGTACAATTTCGATGGTTCATTTATTTTTCACTTTATTTAACGCTAATTGAATTATATTGTTTTGAAAAGAGTAGCGAGCTGCAGTATTGTGGGGTGGCAGTGGCGGCAGCCTGGAGCAGAGGGAGGAATGTCAGTGCTCTCCATTGTCAAAAGCAGGGTGTAATTTTCTCCAATGGTCACTAGAATTCCTGGTCTCGGTTGAAAAATTGGACATCTTACTTCGTAAGCACAGTGGCCAGGTGTGTCGATTCCCTGAATGTGTTAAAATAAAACTGTTCTTTCGGGAGTGGGGTAATTTAATAAATTGGCTCGGAGGGTGTGGGCCATTCACAGCTGCCGAGCTCGAGGCCTGGGGGTGTTTTGGGGGAGGGTGCACTTTATGGCCCCGGGCACCCCCTAGTTTGTTGTATCGGCCGAGTAATTCAGCTAATGGAAGTCTTAGGGGTTGAAGTTAGTCGCGTGAAACACGACTCAAGCTTCACTTTAAGCTTCACACTAATAAGAGGCACCAGGTTGAGTTGGTCAGCCGCAAAGCTGTGCTGGCTAAAGCTCAAAGACGCTGGCATTGCTCCAAAAACAATTTTAACAATTAATCCAGCACCGAGTAAGCGATTTGTAAAAAAAAAAAAATAATGAGAGCGGATTTTATTTGAAATCTTAAATTGAAATTTGTAAACCAATTTGGTCAGTTTCACAATTTCTAATGTTATATATATATATATAGGAATGATTTACATATTTTTTTAACCACAATAAAATGAAAAAAAAAAATATTTTATTTTTCTAGTGATTTAAGTTATTAATTATTATTTAAGGATAGACCTCGAAGATCACGCAGAGTTATTATTGAATTTCCCTAGGCTCGAACTCGAATCTTCAGTGTGGTAGACTGTCGTGCTAACCACTAAACCTCTGAAGCGTCTATTATTATTATTTGTTTTATTATTGTTATTATTATTATTATCCGTGTTGTTACACTTACACAGTTCTAAGTAATGGTAAACTTTCACCTACCCTGATTGTTCTTTTCTTTTTTAAGGGTTAATAATAATAATAATAATAATTATTATTATTAATATTATTGATATTATAGTTTATTATTATTCAAAATTTATAAAGTAATATACAATTTATTGTTATCTACACTATTATTTTAATTTAAAAAAAAATTAAAAATTAATTAATTAATAGTTAAATCAATTATAAACATATATCACAGTAGAAATCAGTAATCTATATATTTAATTCTACCCAAAATAAAAAAAGAAAAATTTATATTTATTTATTTTTCATAATTTTAAGTAAAAAAATGATTAATCATTAACAAAATTGACTCGATTATTAATTTATTAAGTAATATACAGCATATTTTCATCTACACTTGCATAAAAAATAAATAAATAAAAAAAAAATAAAAATAAAAAAATAAATTAACTGAAATCTACTAGAATACAAATAAAGCTCATTAAAAAAAAAGAACTCCCATTAATTTTTCAATTATTTTTCATCCCTCTTTTTTTTTTTCTTTCTTAATTACTTTAGATAATCTGCTCTCTACTGTACAACTTTTTTTTTCATTCTGGGGTGTGAAGAACTAAATTTGTTGTATACTTTTTAAGAAGTCGCTGAACTTTGACGTTGAGATATGACCTTAAATCTTTTCGCCGAGGTGCCGCACCGCTCCTATTAAATGTCTTAATAAGTTATAATCTCTTAAATATATATATATATATATATATATATATATATACATATAAAATATTAGGCAAGTAATTAAAAGAGTAGTAATTAATATAAATTTTTCGTAATATATTATAGACAATATATTTTAAAAGGCAGTTTTATAATTAATATGCGCCCTATTTAATGTTTAATCCTTAAGAAAAATTTCACTTAGAAAAAAAGAAGTAAAATATGTATTATACGTAGACATAATAATTATTTTAAATTATCTTCTAAAAAAACGAACAAAATAAAAAAAATAAAAAAACAATATAATAAGTAAAATCCCCATCAGATGATCAATAAATAGAAAGATTTACTGAAATAAAAAGTAATAAATATCCGTGTTAACAAGTGACAATTTAATTGACATCACTTTTTAATGGAATAAAAATAGATTCTGAAATTGATCTCGTTGTTAACAAACGATTATCTATTTATCACTGCAACAACGCTTGTCTTATCAAACAACTCTTTAATCTCTGAAAGAGAGATGAATTGTATTGGATCATCTCACCCAGGAGCTTAACAAAATATAAAACGATTATCCTTTCTGTGCTATAATTTTTTTTTATACGTTACAATAATTATTTATGTTTGAAAAAAGATAATTTATCTTCCAATGACACAATCTCTTAATCAAAATTTCTAATAAATTTTATAAATAATATATATATATATAATTTGTATGAAAGATTTAATACTTGAAGTAGTAGTAATGATAATTATAATAAGAAGAGATTTGTTTTTGGCAGTTGTATTAGAGCGATACGAGGCGTGGTCAATGATTTTAGGGGACGGAATTTGTTTTAGGATATTTAAAAAAAAAATTCATATATTGTAAATAAAAATTTATGGTTTAAAATAAGATGAGAATAGAAGGGAATAAATGAATATGATCTCTATGCGAAATTCTAGAAAAGTTGAAGAAAAGTTTGTTGCCAGGCAAACTAAATAGCAAATAAAGAGTTGCTAGTCGAAAAACGTCTTTATCAGACAATATAAAGGGTGATGTGAGCATATGGATCAGGATATGGACGTTTGGAGGAATGTGGTTGCTGTAACCAAGAATTTTCCAAGTTTCAAATTCGAAAGTAGGATTTTTAGATACATTTAGATCGAATATATATAAGTGAAGAAAACAAACAAAAAAAACAAAATCATGCCATTTGATTATCAATCGTCTTTTAATTATAATTAATAAGTAACTTATAATTATAATTAAAAAAAGTGTGCATGTATTTACTACCTTAGGGAAAAAAATATTATTTAAAAAATAAAGTTTAGATAACAAACATATACATAAATTGTAGATTTTTTTTTTATCCATTCACAACATATTTTAAAGTTTAGTTTTATCTTTTACAAGAGATGGTTAAATTTTATTTGATAGGTAGCTAATCATTTAATTAGAAGTTAGGTAAAACTTTTTCCTCATAAATGAAAAAAATGGCTCATTAAAAACAAAACAAAACAAAAAAAAAATAAAAATAAATTAATTTTACCGTGCAATGAATTAGAATAAACTGTTTTCTTTGGAATATTTATATAAATAATGGATATTAATGGAAAAGTTTACTTTTCTATGTTCTATTCGATTTAGAAACAAAGTGATATTTTTAACCAAATTGCTAAATTTACCTGATTGCGTGTTTGGTAGGTGTTGGTTGGGGTCTTGAAAAAAATGAAAAAATAAAATAATCGTAATAATGAAAAAATGAATATTTTTTTTTTTTTGGTGTGTTTATATTAAATAAAAGAAACAATTACTATCAAACATTGTCATGGATTGTCAATGTGTCAAAAGGCGGTCACGTTATTTCCGGAAATTGAGAAGGAATTCACTTCGACATTCCGACAAATCAAGACATTCCTGTACGATAGAACTATCATTCAAAATTCTAATAAATGGAGGGCATTTATATGATAAAAAAATTTTATATAACTTCTTGACATTAAAATTATCATACATGAAGGATGGTCCTGTTTACAAGATTGTTTTAATTAATATCTTTATCGTCCAATCATTTACGATGAAAGGGTAAATCGTTTAAAAAACATATAATCTCTCTACCCCCCCCCCCCTTTATCCTACCTCCTCTTTCTGTTCCCATTATCATTGCATTAGACATTGTATACCATTCAATCTAACTATTATCATATATAAAGTCTATATAATAATTATGAAATTTATTTTATTCGATTACAAATAATTCACCTGACACTTTATCGATTACTATCAACAATATAATCAATTTTCAACAAAATTATCTTATCATCTATATTTCATTATAATATATATATGTATTTAAGGTTAAATAGATATTAAATAAATAAAATAAAATCAAACATTGTTAATTTATATTTTTTACAGGGTATTTCAAAATGTAAAATAATTTTTGAAACACATTGTATATATTATATATATATATTAGTTAGAGGTTTAAAGGACAATGTAGGAAGAGACGTGAGTGAGATTGGAGAAGGTAGAGGTTGGATGGCTCAAGATAGGGACACCACAGAGATAGATAGATAGATAGAGGTTTTAAGTTTTTGCCTATTTAAATTTATTTAAAAAGTAAAGAAAAATCAAATATACAAAAAATATTAAAAAAAAAAACAAGCAAATGTAAAGTTCTATTTTGAAACATCAGGTATATTAGAAATAATTAAATATGTTTAGTTTATTTAATATTTATTTATTTTTATAGTTCTATTGGATTGGAAACTGCAATGTGCAATAATGGAGAGATGTTGTGTGTGACAAAATATATGAAATGAATTTGAATGCAGTGTTGTTAGAACTTATCTTGTTCTAACAACACTACATTTTCGAATTTAACGTCACATAAAAATTACTAAGTATTAATTTAAATGTGGTATACCAAGTGATTAAATTGAGAAAGAGAGCTTAGAAAAGGATTATTAGTATAATTTGAAATTTAGAAACAATTCTGCATCTGAGTTTTTCAATAAAAGAGTTAGCCAGGTGGTTATTGTTACAGTGAATTGAATGATTTCGAATGTTCTTGACTAGCTAACTGTCTCCTAAATGAATCAAGTAGTAATAAAACATATTTCAAGTTCGAAACAAGAATTAATTATATTAAAGAAAGTTTATAAAAATACATAACTATTGTTTTGTTTTTTTTATTGTAAAATAATGGACTGATAGATTCCAATGTATTTAATAATAGAATGCGTTAATAATTAGGTCAATGTACTAAAATTGAACTTAAAAGGAGAACGATGCTCGAGCAAATGAATCTTTAAATATTTTTTAAGTGTATTGCTTTAAGGAGCCATCAAGTCTCGGAACAAATTCTCTTTGCAGATGAATATTTGCTGAGGTGCCCTCTCGAGGGACTCTCGCTCTCAACTTGAACGTCAGTTAACAGATGGGACCGACAATAATTCTACCTGATACTATACTGGTTAATTATAATTCACTCGAATTATAGATAGCGTTGCACGTATATAATGTGTAAACCACATTTAACACCCTCATTCACTTTCACATCAATAAATACACATTCACAAAACAACGTATGTTATTTTCTATTCAATGTTCTATAGAAAGTATCTTATATGATGTGATAAAATAAATTAAAAAATAAATAATTTATTATATGGAAAGAGAGACACACACAGTACTTAAATATTTTTAAAATAGTATATATATATAGTAAGTGATTTATAAGAATTAAAAAAAAAAACAAATCTCTAACTAGATCCTATGCAAGGACGGTTATATAAATGAGGTGTCCTATGATCAGTACAACGGGTCCTATCACGCTTGACTTTGATTTCCTTGATCAGAGGAGCTACTTTTTTATCAAGTAGCTTCCCAATTTTGATCCCGAAGGCTGGGTTGACTCCGTTCCAGACCTCAGCTAGAGAAATTTTCTTGCCAGGCCCGAGATTTGAACCCCGGACCACGAATATGTAGATTAGCGTCTTATAACAATCTTTTATAATATATATTTGTGGTTCTACTGAACTCCAAAGTTGTTGACCGCAGAAACGACACTACTCCATATGTTCCTTTCCTGAACGACTCCCATCCAACTCCTATTTTCTACCATCTCCCTCACGTTCATTTCTATATTGTCTCCCCATATAATTAAAGTGGCATTGACACCGAGTGCATTTTACTAACCCATTTATATATATCGTATATTGGCTTTAGATAAGAAAGAAGTAACTTGGACCGAATTGTTTAAGTAATAAATTTGAAATTAGCATCGATTTTCGATCGAGTGGACATGGTTGAAGACCCCGCCTTCATCCCTGACACAGCCCCGAACAATAAAAACTCGAAGCCGCATGTCCTCATTCGAAAATAAACATTCTTTTTTTCCCCTTGCCGGGACATCAACTTGTGAAGATTTCCGTCCATGTCCGTCTGGTTCGTTTCAAAAACGATCGGTTCATCTATTTTAGCAGTGGCCGATGTCGTCTTAAACGACCTCGATGTAGGAAGAAAGGACGAGAAGACGCAAAGGGGTTGGATGAAGCGGGAGTGAGGGAGAAAGAGAGATGCTAAGGTTTGTTGACAGGGGTCCACACGACTTTTATTTTTATTATATTTTTTAGAATAAAAAGGAACTCCTGATCGAATAGATTTTGGGGGATCGGAAGAACAAAAAACCGAGATCGAAATAAAATCGAAAACTCAATTATAAAGAGAAATTCGTCATTTATCTTTTGTGTAGTAATTTTTATCAATATATTCAAATTAAATCTTAAGTAATTATTCAATCGAGCTATTATGGCATGCATTTGGATACAACTTTACCAGTGGGTTCCTTTTTTAATTCTAAATAAACTTTTCTAATGCAATTTTTGCGGGTCGCTTCTAGTTTAAGAGATAAAAAGGATTAAAGTATGCATATAAATCCATTCATTTTCTATTTAACTACCATGTTTTATTATTTGACTACTGATTAATTTTCAGGTGTTTTTTTTTTTATAAGTTCGGTTTTGATATAAGAAGATTAAAAAATTAATTAAATAATTTTTCTATATCGAAACCGAAAAGAAAAAAAACCGAAAATTAGGAATAATTAGTGAATTAATCAATAAAACATTACTTAATGACATCATATTTCGAGGTTCATAATAAGCTAATCTGGCAAACTTTTTATCTCTTAAACTAGAAGCGACCTGCAAAAATCGCATAGGAAAAGTTTATTTGGAATTAAAAAAGGAATCCACTGGTAAAGTTTTACCCAAATCCATGACTGGATGACTGTTCTGTATAATTACTATAATAAGATTGTTAACAATGAAAAACAGTAAGATATCCCATCATGAAATATTCATAATAGGCATTATTTTTCGGTTTCGTTTTATTCATACAATTAATTTATTTCTATGATGCTTCTAAACTCCAAATTTTGATTGCAACAACCACATTTCTCTATCATTCTTCAATTTTATGTCTTTATGTATATATATATATATATATATATATATATATATATATATTTGTCATATGCATTTCCTGTTATTCATTAATTCTTCGTAGAATCTATATTTTCAAATACTCTGAACTACTCTCGCCCTCTAAAGTTATGGACCACGCCTCACAACCATATAATATATATAAATAAAAGTTTTTATAATTTTTCTTAGGTGTATGAAAATTTATATAAAAAAGAATAATATAAATCAATATATATCTAACTACTCATAACTCATAATAACTCGATTGAATAATTACCAAACCTTATTTTAAATGAATGCTTAAATAAATTTTCTATTTTAAATGAGTAAATTTATTTATAAATTTAACATTAATAAATTTAAATTTTATTTTAGATTTTATTGTTCATCCGTCTGGGAATTGGAAATGAAGAGATGGATCAAGATTAGAGAACTGTGGTTGCTGTGACCAAGAATTATTAAATTCAGCAGCAATACAGAGATGGTTAGATCAAATTGAAAAAAAGGGCAAAAAATATATCATATAAAGGCATCCTATTTTTTGTCTTGTTTTATCAATGAAAATGGTACATTTTTTTTTTTATTTCTTTTTCTTTTTATTTTGGGGTTGTCAGGGTGAAAAGCGCAAACTAAGATGACTTAATCCTTGTAAATGCGTATGGGAGAACGTTTTGTTGTGCTAACAAATTCCCATCATGTTTTGTTTGTGTTTTTGTTTTTTGTTTTTTTTTTTGCTTTTATTTTAAGTTTTTTATTTAAATAATATCTTTTTAATTATTGTAAATTGTTTGACGATGAGAGAGGTTTTTAACCACTTTTTTTCAGACGCTATTAATTTTCTTTTTTTTTCCCTTTTGCTATTATCTAACAATATCTTTCTATTTCCCCTTCCCATTTGTCATAGATGTCTTTTGTTTCTTTTATATATATGCTCTCTATCGTTTAAGAGAAACTTTGTTGTTATATTGTCTAAAATGTTCTTTTTTTTTTATTCCATTTTTTTTTTATCCAGAATTAAAATTACTCTTATTTTTTTTTTTAGTAATGGTTGGAGGGAAGAATAATGCAATTGTTATTGGCAATGGAGAATACACACCTGATGATGGAGGAGATCCCAGGAGCGTAGATCGGGGACGGAGCCCCCGGCCGTGATTTCCGCGCCGCCGTCCACCAGGAAGAGACTCCGGGAACCTCGCTGTTCCTCCCCGTGGTAGAGGAGGGGTTGATTCGGGTGTGCTGGCTCGGTGTTCGAATACGCCCATAATACACGGGTAGTCGAATTCTGCAACGTGACAGGATATGAAAGTCAATATCAACGCGGCGCGTTTTACATTTAATGCCTGACGCTGAATAAACCATAAGATTCAAATATTAACTAGGGAGACGATAAGTTCCTTGTGGATTTGTTAATAAATATTGCAATTGGTGAAATCCTACATAGATATACACTCATACAATAATCAGTTCATTATTAGACCATTTCAACCTGGACCTTTTAATAAAAATAAATCACATTGTATAATCTCTGACGATTTATATAGCGTTATTTTGGTTGGTTGTCTAGCATAAGGAGGATACATAGATCACATAAATATACCACTTTATAATAAATCATTTCTTTTTTTGATTTATCAAGAGTTTTGAATGTAGGTAGAATAAGAATACAGGCGGCTATGAATATAAAATTAGATAGGAGGGATAGATGAGAATTGGATGTAGATGGCTTAGTATAGGGATAGTTGGAGGAATTTGATGCTATCCTTAAAACTCAATAAAGATAAAGGGGTAGATTATAAAGAGGTTCGTGGTAAATATATGTGAGTAAAACTGCTATATATAGAATTTTAGCTCAGGAATCAATTTTTAAATTTTTTTAATACTTTTAGACTCCCAATCACGCGCCAGCACGTGACATAGTGTCATCAACAAAGAGTCAAACACGGGCTGGTTTAATAAATATTATTTATTAATTTTCATTTATAATTTAATTTGAATATATATGTGTGTATAACAACTTTACATCAATATATGTAATTTTTTATTATCTCCCCAGAGATAGTATTGCGATAACGAATGTCGAGATTTTGATGTTTTTATACGTTTTGAAGATCCCTGAATAATTTTCAGTAAGGTTGATTACACAAAAACGGTTTTATTTTTAGAATAATGAAATTTGGTACACCAGGATTATTCAAAATTCGTGGTTTTCTATCAACTTTTGAGAAATGTAGCTCATTCGGAAGAATTTTTTTTTCCTCTAAACTGACCGTAAAAATAAAGATATATGTTTGATAGTTTTTCACATGATTAAAAATTGTATAAAACTGCTATATATAGAATTTTAGCCCAGGAATCAATTTTTAAAATTTTTTAACACTTTTAGACTCCCAATCACGCGCCAGCACGTGACGTGGTGTCATCAACAAAGTCAACCACGGGCTGGTTTAATAAATATTATTTATTAATTTTAATTTATAATTTAATTTAAATATAATATATATATTAATTAATCCAAATCAAATTTGCGAGTGGAGACACTCCAGATTTTATAATCTTAATTTTTACATTTTATAATAATAAAATAACACGATTAACTATTTTCATTGTGGACTGAATGTATCTATATAAGTACATTTCTCTTAATTACAAACAGTTTTGATAATGTAAAACATTCAAAGATAACGAGAAATAAAAATAAATACAACAAAGAAGAATGTCTTTTGGTGTCAGAGGAAATTGATAATGAATGTTAAAATGAGAAGACATATGTATAAATAAATATAGCAAGGAAAATCACGGAAGACCTTAATGATAACGTGAAACTGTGTGGTTAGTGAAGAAAGATAATATAAACAGAAAAAGGGCATTCATCTTTTGGAATGTTAGAAAACAAATCAAGAAGTGATACTGTCAATCGATCAAAACCTCTGAATTTATTTAGATTAATTGATATATTTATATAATTATATAATTCTCGCGATAAGGAAAGTGTTTTTTGATTAATTTAATTATTAAATATTGATAAACGAGTAAGAAATTTAAATATCAATTACAATGGCATGTACATTTCAAGGTTATAATCATAATGCAGTGGGGGATTCAATTCATCTATTACTAATAATCTCTACTAATCAATCAATCAGCAAAAGGATAGGGAGTAGTAGGGTTTTAGCTAATAGCACGCAATTACTCCGCATTGGATTATCCCCTGATAATGATATCGCACTAATTCCCCTCCTTCCCCTTGAATCAAATAGATACGTAGGTATGTATATAATAACAATAAGAACGGATAATATACAACATTTTGACAAGATTATACTAATTAATTTAATTGAAAAAAATGAGACTAAAATCAGTGAGTGAGAAACGACATAAGGAAATTGGAGAAAGGGTGGGTTGTAGGAAAGTGGTTCATGAAACCAAGGACTCAATACGAACACAGATATACTCTTTCTCCAATTTCCACATATACTACCCTATCACTCCTTACCCCTTTATTGATTGAGTGATTGGAAGTATATCTGTTTGTATTGAATATGTAAGTTTTTGGTTTCAGCAACCACATTCCTTCAACCCTCCCTTCTTCCAATTTCTTCATATCGATTATATACATGTTCGGTTAGGTTTCCGTGAAAGTTTTTATTATTATGAGAAATTATTTCCGGGTTATTTTCACGTTAATTGTGAAATTTGGGTATCAACGTTTCGGCGCACATTTTGCAGCTATTTTCAAGAGAGTTTATTTAGGAGTAAATTTTTTTGGAATATCTGTGGTGCGAAAAGTCGATGTTAGGATTTTGAGTTGAAGATTTGGACTCGTTCTGATTAGCACTAACACTATCACTGACACACCTTTGATCTTAACGACAGTCCGAGACCGAAACAAAAATTCCCTCTTAAATAAACTTTCTTGAAATGGCCCCCAAATGTGTGCCAAAATGTTGAGACCCACAAATCTCGTAATTAAACGTGAACCGGAAATATTTTTTTTCATAATAATAAAAACTATATATAAACGAACAAATATATATATATAATTTCATTTTGCAAATTATACAATAATCAAAAAATACTCCATGTTCATTTAAGCAATTCAAATTAATGAAAGAAGTTAATGAAATAGATTTTTGTTTAGATTGTTTTCTTTATGGACTTCATTTGCAGGTATTGATCTAGTAATTTCATATCTTATTTTTATCCCCAAAATACTCTCAAATCAAATATCTATTCATTCAAATGGATTCTTTCTAAAATAATATTTTGAATTCTCATTTCATTTCTTCAATGATGTTACTTTCAATTGCAATGAATTAAAAAATAAAGAATTTTTTTGAATTCAATCATTTATATACATATGACTGTATAATACAAAAAGTGAAATAAAAATTACAATTTTACAAAATTTCAAATGCATTTTTTTTACTTTATTTTTTCTTTCCTCGTTATCCTTTGGATAGAATTGATTAGGTTAATGTTATTATTATTAAAGTTATTTTTAAAGTTCATTTTTACAAATGTACATATGCTTGTATGTGTGTGGGTGTGTTCAATAGATTATCTATAAATAAATTTCAAATGAAATTCTAACTAAAATGACTTATAAGGAAAATTGATCTCTTCTATTGAAATAGCTCGGGAATTAATCTTTTGATGAATATCAGATTTAAATAATAATAACATCAATATAAAGAAATATACAAACAAAAAAGAAATATACAAACAAATAAGAAATATACTGATGAATAGAGAAATAAATATTATATATTTTCTATTTCATGATCAACAACCATGGTTGAACATTACATTCATAAACAATAATATTGATGTCAAATTACATTTAAAATTCTAAATCGTAAGAATTTTTATGGGCAAAGTTAATCAGTTTCTAAGGATAGATATAGAAAGGAAAATAAATAAGTTAGGGAAGGTTAGTATAGCTATTTAGTCAATATATTAAAAAGTTAGAGCCCATAAACCTTGTTCAAATTCCAAACTCGAATGTTTTTCTAACATTAGGACGCTTCTTTGTTTTTATCTATGGATGAAATCAATAAGTTGTAAATTGATTTCGGTGACTGTACCATTGTTTTTTTTTATCCCCTATTATTATTTCTCCCTCTTAGATTTTAGTAAAATAAGCTTCTTACTTGTACCCTGCATCCACCCTTAGAATGTGTCTTAATGGCTTTAGTGCAGCCTATATCATTGTCAAATAGAGGGCGTTGTAGTTTCCCACTGAGAAAGTACAGTCGATAATATATCATACATACATACATCTTATAATAGTTATTATTATTGTTATTTGTGAATAGACCCTGAGGATCACGCAGAGCTTTTAAAGAGAAATTATTAATTATTGAATTTCCCTAGGCCCGGTCTTTAGTGTGGTAGACTGTCGTGCTAACCACTTTATACATACTAATTATATATATTTTGACATCACCAAGCTAATAATCGTTCAATATATGCTGACTTATTATCCCCCATCCCTCCACCAAATTATAAACCTTTCTTCTTTATCTTCTCTATGTTGTTTATTAAAAAGTCCACTCCTTAGAAAATTCCCCTCTTTTTGAAAATTAATCGGTTAATGTTACAAGAAAACCTTTTTTTTTACTTGAAATGAATCTTTTTAAATAGGAGCCAACATTTTCTTACAAGTTCATTCATTATGTACTTATCTATATAAATATGAAGTTGAAAAGAGGGTTTGTTCTCAAAGTCTTTAATTTTATCCTCCTCACCACCCACCCAATTCACCACCGCCATCACCGCACATCCCTTTCAGTCTGCAGTATTCTCGATAGGGTTCTGTCTAAGCAACTGGTTGTTGTTTTCGTTGTTGTGATTTTGCAACGCTATGTCTGTTGATGATAACAAATTCAATAGAATAAGTTCGAAAACGTCGCCCAAAAGGAAGCTAGGAAAAAAAAACAATCCATGATCTCAAGAAACATGATGGTGAAAGGAGACAAAATTACTTTGCGGTAGAAAATTAATTCCAACTAAGATAATATTAAATAGGCGTTTATATATATATATATTTTAAAATAAAAATTTTTGAAGGGAAAAAAATAATCACCTATCTATAATGGAATGTAAAAATATTTTTAAAAAGGTTTTATATAGGAAATTAATCTTTTTTTTTCTTTTAAATAGGAGATAACATTTTCTTCCAAGTTTATTCATTGTGTACTTGTCTATATAAATATAGCTTTGTGTGAAAAGAAGATTTGTTCTTAAAGTTTTTTAATTTTCTCAAAAATTCTAAAGTATTTTTTCTGAATAAAAAATAACAAAACAAATTAAAGACATTAATTTTAATTTAATTTTCTAAAATAAATAATAAATGTAGTTTATTTAAATCGGAATAATTATAAGCGTATATAAAGAATTGGCAATATTTTTTAATTGTGGGTCAAAATTTACTTAATTTATATTTATTGGTGACATTTAGGATCAGTGAATTTTAAATTGCAAAAGAGTCTTTTAATAAATCATACAATAAATTTTAATGAAAATATAATTGAAAAAATTTAATAATAATAAAAATAATTAATAATAATTTTAAATGTAAAAAAAAATAAAAATACATTTTTATGTTTCGATGTAAGTTATTATGTAAATCAATATCAATATTTAAACGTTGTGGAGATAGTATTGCGATCACGAAAATTTTCGATAGCAGTTTTATACAATTTTTACCGGCCGACGATAGTAAGGGAGGTATTGTTAATCATGTGAAAAACTATCAAACATATAACTTTATTTTTACGGTCAGTTTAGAGGAAAAAAAAATGAAAATGTGGTAGGTAATGAATGACCCTCTTCCGAAATTTCAAAAATTAATTCCGGTACTTTCAGCGATTCAATCAAACTGAAATTTTATATATAGCAGTTTTGTACAATTTTTAATCATGTGGAAAAACTCTCTAACATATATCTTTATTTTTACGGTCACTTTAGAGGAAAAAAAATCAAAACGTTGTAGGTAATGACCCTCTTTCGGTTGACCTAAATTTCTCAAAAGTTGATAGAAAACTACTAATTTTGAATAATGCCCGTATACCAAATTTCATTTTTCTAGCTCAAACCATTTTCGCGTAATCTTATCTACATACACACACACACACAGAGAGAGACAGACATTTTTCTCAACCTTAGTAAACATGACTCACAGACCTTCTAAACGTATAAAAACATCAAAATCTCGACATCGAAAATTTTCATGATCGCAATGAAGTTAAGAAAAACGTTATAAAAATCACTCTGTTCACGTTGAATGATTTTTATTTCGAAAAATAATTTAAAATATTTTAGTATTAATTAAACAATAGAGATTAGTAAAATGTATGTAGTTCTGTATATATTCTTATTCACTTGATTCTATAAATTTTAAACCTATTAAAGAGTTACTAAATATATTGTTGGAAACAATGATGAAGATAAACTTATTACATTAGTATATTCCTATAAGTAATGTTAACAATTCAGAAGCCTATTTTCTCTCATTCTATGCAATGATCAATACTCATTATAATCCCCCCTACTCCTTTTGAATATACTCACGATAATTTAATTAAACCACCTTTTCATCTTCGAGTGGAAACATTGAAATCGATAGTAAAATTATAATAACATCGAATATAGTATAGATACCATTGTTGGAATATTAAATAATAATAAATTTCTATAGCAGTTAAGAGTTGAAAGGAAACTCTACCTCGTTCAAGTTCCCATTCGGCTCAACTTTCTTTGAGTTGTCTCGAGAGTCAGCCAAGCAACCTAACGAATTCGATGTACAAGTGAACAAGTTTGTTCCGATTGTGAATCTTAAGACTAAACTCTTGTGTTTTCATCGTTGTACTTAGTCCCAAAGAAGAAAAGCCTATTGAGAAACAATTCAATAGTATACAGAGAAAGTGGAGATCATCTCTCTCTCCCTCTCATAAAGAATGCGAATCATGAAAATTAGAATGAAAAGAATTGGTACATCAAATATCATAATTAATGATCTTTCTTTACCAATTCAAGCCATATATCAAGAAAAAAGCAGAAAATTGTCTTTAATTATAGACACCAACAAAGAAAAATATATATATATATATATATTCTAGTGACCCTCGTACGAGCCGGTTCTTAGTTTATTGTGATATTAATAGTGCGAACAGGCAGGATATTTCGGAGCTTCACCCAGTGTAAGTAAAACTTCACATGTCCAATCAAACCAAAAATCCCCCTATGATTCACACGATGATTCATAATTCCAAAATTCCATTCTACTAAACTTCTTGAAAATAGGGCCGAAATGTCGATTTATCAAGTCTGAGTAAAGGTAAAAACAACTAGGGAAATTATTATTATATATATATATATATCCAATTTTATTGTAATATTTAAAATTAATCAATTATTTTTAAATTACCAAAATGATTATCCTGTTTTATTTTATTTCCTTTTAATATCATATACTTATTATATATAACTTTAATAATAATAATACGATAAAAGTTATTTCAAACGATCAAGAATATAATAAAATAATTCTCACACGCACCAACATTTATATAATAATATAATACTAATATAAAAAAGTAAAACATAAAAGACGTAGAGATAGATGAATAGATAGCTCAAGATATTTCAAAGATAGATAGAATGTTGTTTTTCAAATGGGAGCCAAGCGCTCTTTCCCTAATCACGTTTTATTTCCTTTAAATTTCTTTCTATAGTTTTACAAGATAATTATTGAACATAGTCTGAGACATTGGCATGGAACAAGGGAACAGGGGAAAGAGAATGGAAGATTTTTATCGTTTTTTTTTAAACAAGTCCCTTAATACGGATTTATTTACCGTAAAATAAACTATAAAAACGAAATTTTCTAGGTTTGATTATTAAATAATCAAATTAAAATGTTGTTGTTTTTTGTTTTTAATTTTGATATGATATCTCGCGTTAGATGCGTAATTATTTAATTATAAATAGGATAGGAATTAATTTTATAATTATGAAAATTGTTTAAAGATAATAGAAACACTATTAAAGGGAAATGATTCTCTCGCCTCGGCATAACACATTAACTAAAAGGAGACGAGGATCCGGGAAGGAATTGGAAAAGCCTGGCTCAAATAGATAATGAGCGGTGAGAATACTCCACCCCCTCCACCCAGCACTCTACTCCTTTCAATTTATGCCACTCCATTTAGTCAAGTTATCCAAAACAATTTCAATTCAGATATTTTAACCAATTTACATTAATTATAATTAAATCTAAGTAGTTGTATAATATATATATATATATATATAAACATCTGACGTATGTATATCCTATGCAAGGGCAACGACTATAAAGTCGGTTATATAAATGAGGTGTCCTATGATCGGGTTCTATCAACCATTATCTTGATTTTCTTGATCGGAGGCGCTACTTTTGTATCAAGTAGCCTCCCAATTTTGATCCCGAAGGCTGGGTTGACTCAGTCACATAAAACCTTTGCCAGGTCAGGGACTTGAACCCGGGCCACGAGAATATGGTCTAACACAGTTAACCAACATCCTACGAGTTGTCTTATATATATAAATATATTTTTATATTTATATAAATTCACTTCATTATAAATAGCATTTATAAATGTATTTATTTATTTCTTGACTGTAGAAACAACATTCATAAAAACTTCCCTATCCCATCTCCATCTATTTTTTACCTTCTCCAAATTCTCTTGTCCAAATTCTCTTGGAACTACTTCTTATATTATCAACCGTTAGTTTATCTATAAACATACACAAGTCTTTTCTCGCACATTCGAACCGCCTTATCTCTCTATGATATGATTTTAAACTTGGAGATGCATAGAGATCATGTAAATCCTTATTATGATTTTCTTGTGAATTGATCTAAATCATGCCAAGAATTTTATTTTCAAATAACGTAAATCTTTCCACTAAATAAACTAAAAAAATATAAATATAATGTATATATTATAAAGAATAATAGTATAATATAAAGTATTATTATAATGTATATTTTAATGAAAAAATAAATTAGACGAATTATTAACATTTTAGTATAACATAAATACATATAATTCAATAATTTATATTTTAATAAAAATAATGATAACGTTTTATGTTACTTTTCAAGATATTTACTATTAATTGGACTTTAGTAACAAAATATTGAATTATAATTGGTTCTTAATGTTTTTGACAAAAATAATTGATTCTTGGAGTATGATTTTTTTTTTTTTAAAAAAACAACCCTTTCGTTTCGTTAAGCAATTTAATTAATATACCAAACTCCTTACCTCCAAATCTTATTGCTATATTCACACTAATGATTTCAAAGAAATAATTAAATCTTAATTTAAATAACAATCGAATCTTCGTTTACTAGTTATACTGTACTTTATTTGTATTTTATTTATTTATGTATTTAATAACAATAATAATAGGAATCAGAGATGAAATGTAAATTTTTTAATTATTTAATTAACTTTTATACGACCAAATGTTAAAACAGATCGAACGAAAGTTTCAATATTAAAAAGGAGGCAAAAAGTGAATAAAAAAAAAAAAAATATAAAAATGAAAACTAATTAGCCCTATAGATTTCTTTCAAACTTTTTTTTTCTTACGTTGGGGATTTACAATTATCTCATTAACGATTAATAATTTTTCAAGTTATAAAATAATTCATTGGAAATTTTTATAACTTTTGTAAGAAGTTTTTTTTTTACCGATTCCTTTTTTTTTTAATTTGAACAAGTAATTGAAAAAATTCGCACACAAGTTCGTACAGTGATCAATTAAGTTTTCAGGATATTAATTATGACCTCTTGTTGCCCATCCCCCACCCCTCATTCTAGAGGGAAATTTTCACCACCCGCTGTGAAAGAAAAATTAAAATATGTTCAATGAATACTCGCCTTAAATCATTTTTCCATACAATGACATTTTTTTTCATTAAAAAAAAAATTAATTAATTCCATAAAATCTATTATTTATATCTAATATTCATCAATATCAATTTTGTTTTTTATATTAAATTATAGAAAAATTTTAAAATAAATAAATATAAAAAATTGTGTTAATTATCAAAAAAAACCTCTGACTTTTGTACGTCCTACGCAAGGACAAGTCGGTTATATCAATGAGGTGTCCTATGATCAGTAGAACGGGTGCTATCAACCTTTATCTTGATTTTCTTGATCGGAGGCGCTACTTTTTATCAAGTAGCTTCCCAATGTTGATCCCGGAGGCTGGGTTGACTCCGTCTCATAGACCCCAGCTAGAGAAATCCCCTTGCCAGGCCCGGGACTTAAAAAATAATTAATTCCATAAAATTTATTATTTATATCAAATATTTACCAAATTTTTTTAATAAATTATAGAAAAATTTTTAAATAAATGAATAAAAAAAAATGTTAATTATCAAATGATATATAAATATATATATAATATATAATTTTAATAATAATTATTATATATAATTTTTCCAAACCCCTCCCCCCCCGGTAAAAAATATTTTTTATTATATCAATTCTTTATACACCAAATTCAAAGAGTATGCAATTAAATTATTTATTAATTAATTTATTTATTTACTTTTAGAATTATTTAATTTGTTTCACTTATTTAAAGGAATTAAATTAAAAACAAATGAATTGAAATAATTTAAAATTAAATGATTTATTATTAGAAAATTAAAAAATAATATCATAATTTCAAAATTGAATGTTAAATTAAGGTCATATGACTTATATTGATGAGTTTATTATAGACTTTTGAAATGGAATAGAGGACGTCTGGCGTCTAAAGATAAAAGCCACTTATTTTCTGATTATTGATAGCCGTCATAGAAGAAAAGCTTTTCTATCTCTATCACACACACACGTACACTAATCCCATGTAATCAGTAAATTCAACTAAATATAGAATAGTTAGAAATTTGACATTCTAATCAATATACAAAAATAATAAATTTTATAAAAAAGTTTGATTTTTTTAGAAGAAATATGTATCTCACGTTAAGGTTTACTGCCTTCTGAAATAAAATAAAACAAGAACCCAGAATGACCTTTTCACAGCTATTGGATATCTTAATTTAATTCATTCTCTTTGAAAATCAATTTAAAAAAATATTTGTAAAATTTAAAATATTTTAATGTATCTAATTATATGAATTATTTTTATAAGTATAAAGGAACGTATTTGATGTAGGTATAGAGGGGTGGGGGGCTTGGAGAATGTGAAGATTCTTTATTTATATATATACATCTTATTATACTTGCACAAATTGTATGTTTGTATATTTGTATATTTTCGAGATATTTTATCATGCTAAGAATTTTTTTAAAATTCACACAAGAAATAATTTTTATAAAAAAAATACGATCTGTATTGGTTTCAGCCTCTTGAAAAATCATCTTGATTAGTATATTCTTATTAAAAAATAGTAAAATTCAGTCAGCAGCGACATAAGAGCCTCCAGAATGACAGTTGTCTCCCGCCATATTCATTTATTTAATTAATATTAGATTAATGATTTTTTATATATAAAATAATTTTGAAATTTTTATAAAATTTTAGAATCAAATAATATATATATGTATATCATTCCTCCACCCAAAAAAAAATTAATATTCATGAAGTTAGCAACATTTAATGCATATGAACAACGTTTAAATATTATTACTTTTATTTATTAAAGATTCATTGAATGAACATTGAAATTTAATGAATTCTTATAAAAAATGTTTTATACTAAAAGATTTCTGGGGTTTTGAAGTGACAAAGATTTACTATTTGTATACGGCTTGGTAGTTTAAAATTATATACATTAATCTAAAATTTATCTTATGTGTTTGGCAAACATTGTAAGTACATACAAATTATCTTTCTGTTTTTCTGATCTTGAAAAATGTCAACATATTATTTATGATATTTTAAAAACAAATTA
Source organism: Labia minor (assembly GCA_963082975.1). Lineage (NCBI taxonomy): Eukaryota > Metazoa > Arthropoda > Insecta > Dermaptera > Spongiphoridae > Labia > Labia minor. The sequence goes on along the minus strand of OY720348.1, from coordinate 40,667,736 downwards.
TTTCTTTAATTAATATTTATTTAAAATGATTATTAAAGATTATATATATATATATATATATATATAATTTATTTTATATTAAAAAAGTATATATGGTAATATATATAATTTCAGAATTTATAATATTAGCAGTATTAATCTTTGATCGCAACAGTTTATAGCTACTTTGAAACTAAATCCATCAAAGTATAACAACATATATCGGGTATATTAATAATATAGGATAAATTATTTTATATCAAGTAAATATGCATATTTTTTTCATATTGAAATGGAAATCGAGTTATTTTAATAAATTTGTACCATTTTAGGAAACAAATTTTGATGTGTCTTTTTTAGAAAACTCATTTAATAAATGTAGTAAATAATTAAAAAATTGTATAATATTTGTTAAAGGGTCGAGGGATAACTCCGTGTTTCAGGTACTATATACCTAAATATATATATATATATAATATTATAAAAGCTAAGATCAATTTAGTATCATTTGGGATTATTGTACATATTTTATATTGTTTTAGTGGGAAATAAACAACAATATGTGAAATTTTTACCGTTTTTATTTATTTTTTCATTTTGTATCAATTTTTTTTATTAAATCAAAGCAATTCCTAGCATATTTTATGGATACATCAAAGATAAGTAATATAACATTTACCTACTTATTAATTATTGAATTTACCTCGACCCGAATTCGAGTCTCCAGTGTGGTAGACTGTCGTGCTAACCACTGAAATGTATTAACATTTACTTATTACTTATTAATTGAGAATGTCTTGTACGATCAGTGGGTGTATAAAAGAATAATGAAAAGCAATTATTTCTATGGGATTATATTTTGTCTCATGGGAATTTGTTAATAGGAAATAATTAATAATAAATTTCAGTCGTCATTTCATGCATGTGCCAAAAAAAAGAAGAGATCTTGTCAGGTATTTTTTTTTTAAATAATATCATTATTATATAATCTTAAATAAGTATTTTTATATAATTTTTCTTTTTCATAAAATAAAAAGAAGAAGAAAAAAAATGTTAAAAGATTATTTCATAGAAAAACGATCCAACTGGGAAATTATGAAAAAAGATTTCGAAGCAAGAATTAAATTTCTATGGGAGGTATTTCCAGGTGGGATAGAATCAAGAGGAGAGGGATAGCGTTCTAGGGGTTGTTTTTAATCGAATAATTGCTAAAATCTCTGGTATTTTTTTTTCATTCGCTTCATATTAACATAAATTACATCGTTTTTTAATAAGATATTTAATATCGCGTTGGACGCCTGCCTCTCCCTTCGGGCGGTATCCAATTATCCAAACGGCTGCAACCTGTGACCCACCAAATTAACATATTTTTAAAATTTTTAATTTAAGATGGTAATTAAGGGAAGATAAAAATATATTCAAATAACATTTTATCCGAAATCAAAAATATATTAAAAAAACGTGCATCTATAATCTCATCAGTAACAGACATATTTGAAACATAATTACAATATATTATTCAAATGAAGGTAGGAACAAAGTATTTGTTGACAACAAAAAGTTGTCTACAATTAACAGTGATTTGTTTCATGTTGAACATGGAAAAAATTTTCCCACAACGTTTGAGTAAATGTGAAATTGTTTGGAATAATAATCGGATGAAATAATCAAAAAACCGATTGGTTTAATTATTAACTAAATTGTGGAATTTATGAGAATAAATGAGTATAATATATTAGCACCTGGTCTACCAAGGCGCCGCTCAGTACTTAAAAAATGTATTCTTTATTTATTGTTTTAAGAATCCTGCGAGTCTATCCGCGGATAATAATAAATTCACTGGGACGATTCTAAAAATCCTTGAATTCCTTATCTTATAAATACCTCGAATTTCTTTTTTCAAAAGGTCAGAATTTATAAAACCATTGATAAGTATTTATGTAAATCCCCCAATGGTGGCCAACTTCATTTCGGTGAACCTGTCCATTCACGTTCGACAAAAAAATATAAATGTATCTACCACTCCTCACACAAAATTATTAACATTTTTATTTCTAATAATTAAATATTTAATTTATTCTAAAAGTTCGCATTTTATTAAATAATATTTATTTATTGAGACTCTTCAGTGATTTAGTGGTTAGCACGACAGTCTACCACTCGAGTTCAGGCATAGGTAAATTCAAGAATTAATAATTTATCTTTAAAGCTCTGCGGGATCCTCAGGAACTATCCGCAAATAATAATAATAATAATAATTTTTGAATTTTAATAATAATAATTATAATAATATGATGAATATATAGTTTGATAATAATAATAATAACAATCATATAAATATAATGTTTTCTAAAGACACCTTTAATCATTCTAATATTTTGATTTAGATATTTATTGAAACCTGTGATTAATTGCTTTAATTAATAAAAAAAAACAATTAAACTTGTTTTTTCTGTAAATTACACCTATACCAATAAATTATTTATCTCAAGCACCCCGTACTAAGTGAATTTCATAAAAATATTGTGTTCAATATTCATGATATATATATATATATATATATAATAAAATGAGATTAATCAGATAATTAAATCTAAAGTATTGATGAATTTATTTCGAATGAGTGAATAGGTTATTAATTCTTTTCTCAAGTCCTGGTCCTTTTATTAGTTAATATCCAGAGACTTAATGAAATAGAAATTTAATCTTTCATGCAAAGCTGTTTTATTTTGTTTTTTTTAATTCTTTGAATTTCATGTATTCATTTTATCGATTTGTATATGAAACGTGATAAACAAGTAAAATTGTAACAAAAAAAAATAAATAAATAAAAAAAAAATATTGATGGGTTTTTAATCAATGAGAACTAATAGCTAATTATTATTAAATCAAGAGCACCTGAGTCAATTAAATCCACAAGCACGATTATCGAACTGCTATGTCTATATTTCGACAATTTAAAAACAATTTCCCTCACGCACATGAAGAATGGAATCCGCTGCTTGCAAACCAACCAACCACCCTTCATTGATTAATAGATTCCAAAAGACATCATAAATAATGAATCACGATGGTATTTGCGATATTTTCTCGCTCCTTAATGTGAGTGAGACACGAAATTCCAAATTTGTGCTCCAGGATAGTTAAAATACTTAGCAAGAAGACAATAGTTTAATGACAGTTAAAGATTATTTATTAATATAAAATGATTCGCAGTAGTTTCTAATTAAATTAATTTTGTGTTATTTTTGAAAATTGCGCGCATTACGAAATAGTTATATTCTTTTTTCAATAATGTCCGATTTGAATAAAAGCTTTTTGAATTTGTCTTTGTTATTAAGAAAAAGTTTGTCTAGTTGCAAACTATTGAAATAAGTTGGCATCCATAGAAACAAAGAAATGGGGGAGGGAAAGGGTGAGTAGATTTGAAAGAAGTATTGACGTGTGGCATTAAACCCTTCACCCTTCACTCCTACCCTTTACTAACAACCAACTACCCCTAATCCCAGCTCTCAGCTACGTATTGTTTTCAACATAAATTTTTTTTTTATTCGCAAGGAGCAGCTCAATCCCCTCCGGCACCTGAACAGGTGGCGTTGAAAGAAGTATTACCGTGATGGTCCAATCCTTGGGGTCGCAGGTGTCGAGTCGTCGCCGAAACCGGACAACGGTGTGCGTTCCATTCTCGTATCCCAGGAGAGGTTCGTAGTCCTGGCTCTCGTCCAGGATGGGTTCCGAGTGCCCAGAGGACCAACGATCCTGAAACAAGAGATATATTTTTTATTATTATTATTATTATTATTATTTGTCAAAATACATTCGGGAATATAAATGCTAACTATGAAAATTGATAAATTTAGAGAATATTTTGACTTTTTATTTATACAAATATTTTTACATTTTATAAAAAAGTAAATTTAATAATATTTCAGTCTAAATGAAAAAGGTATGTATCAAAAAGTGACATTTAACTAGGAATTTTATGATTTATATGCGTATCTGAAAAAAGAATCATAGAATTGATGTTAGAATAAAATAGAAAATAATATAAAGATAGATAGATAGATGAGAGAATTTGGAGAGAATCGAAATTGGATGGAAGGTTGTAACATTGTGATACCTCCGGCCAAGTACTTTTAAATTTAGTTAATTAATAAATCAAAATAAAGATTAATTAAATATATATATATATATATATGAATTAACTGAACAATAAATGAGAAAATTTAAGAAATGCAAACAGAACATAAATAAAAAAAAAATTATTAATATTATAATAATAAAAAAAAACAACAAAAAATAATTATTTAATCTATTCTTGATTTTTTGTTTTTAATTTACTTAAATACCATTTTATAGAATAATAAATAACCAATACAATATTATAATTTTATAGAATATAAATAAAATAGATTTTTTAATTTTCTTTGACATTTGTATCGTTTGGATTTGTGTGGTTTTGTGTACTATGGTATATTAACACACAAATTGCACTTAATTACAATTTAGATAAAATACTAAAGATAGATAGATTGATGGATAATCTATTTATTTCGTGAGAATATTTCTTCTATAATTAACAATTTCATTTGTTTTTTCATGTTTGTCCTGTTATCAAAATAAATTTTGTTTTTCTATTTAAAAATTAATCGGAGGTGAAGTTTGATCTTTATTATACTTTTAAATGTGTTTTTTTTAAATATATACATTATATAAAGATTCCAAAATTTTAACTAAAATATAATATACATTTATCTGATATAATACAAGAAAATATTGTAACATCAGCATTGTTACCAATTGTGTAGTGTGTGGTTGTGAAAACTGATTTGTCCCAAGAAAAAAATTTGAACTATTTCGAATTTCAACCAATTTCCATTAAAGAGTTGTTTAATTTGGTCTTAAAAATTTTAAAATCAGTTCCAAGTATCATTGACAACATTCCGCGATTTTGCCTATCAAAATACCGGATATAAATATACACCGTACTTTCTCCTAAATTTTACATTTTTTCACACATAGTTAGTAGTCAATCCTTATATATCTCATAATGGATATAACGAAAATTGTATCTTTTTATTTGCAGCCATGTAAAGGCTTTGGAGGAGCAACTACCAAATTCCCAATGACGAGCCGAATCCTGCACGCTGACATCGAAACCGTAATCCTGGCCTTTTGATAATCACTTCAACATATTTTATATTTATACCCAAAAAGGATTGGTGAACGGAGGATAAGGATTAACATGTCCTTTTAAATCGGACAATTTAGGATTATATATATATGCAGAGATATAATTTTTTCAATTAATATATATATATGTATACAAGAGTATATAAAACAAAAATATAAAATAAAATAATAATATTTCAATTTTTGTTGGATTAACAATAAATCTTAGATATTTCGAATTGGGAATGTGGCGTATCTCCAAAAAAACAAAAAAAAACTCAATTATATTGGATCAAGACTGTCAAATTGGATTTTTTTCGATTATATTTTATATGTATATTAAAATCAGTGAAATGATCTTAATATATTGGCGTGTTAGTCGTTTCAGCAAAAATGAAATTTAAATAAACATTCCAACGGAAGAGTAAAATTTATTATTTAATAGCTATGCATAGTATCAGTGATTAAAAGAGATAAAAGAATTGCCGGAAGAAAAATTCCAAAGTTTTAACAGTACTATTCCAAATTCAATTACAATAATTGATTGAAATTTTGTTTTTAATCGAATAAATTAAATTATTGAAATTATTATCAAATTATTATTATTATTTTTTTTTTCGGCCCATCTCCAGTCCCCAATGGCATTCTTAGAATACTAGCAATAGATGAAAATCCAATTTTGATTGACACTCTAATGACGAATTTTCCCCGTTGTTAATGACTTGTCTAATCATGGAGGCAACAGTAACAGCCTCAGGGAAACAACCAACCATCTCAGCACCTCCCGCTTACTTTCAAGTGTGTATTTTTTCTTCCCCCCCTACCTTCTCCTCCACCTCCTCCTCATTCGCCACCTCCTCACCCCGATACAAACAAAACACCGCCGAACAGAAGCATACAATAATTGTCTTTTATTTAATTCTAGATTTAATTGCGATCGCGTGGGTCTCCATTGACTTCTTTGCCCTGTTATTATTATTAGGGTTTTTATTTTTATTCGCTCGAGGGTTGACATATTTTTGTGCTCGGGTAGTCGGGGTAATCTACTCGTGGGCCATAATTAAAGTAACTAAATACCTGACTCGAATTAATTCATTTTTTTTTTAAATTGAAGTATAATTTAATATAGCATAATTAGAGTTAGAATTCCCGTCTGTTCAAACATCGCCAGAGAGATTGAATTATTATGGTGAAGAGAATAGAAAAATAATGGGGTGAAACCAATTTGGAATATATATATTTCATTATACTGTATAATCATGCAAGCGGTAGGATTCATTTTTGCTAATCTGCGCTTAACATGTTGTAATATGAATAAATAAGTAGGTTAGCAACATTCAATTCTATGAATAGGGAAATTGTTTATATTTTTTCCCCCTTTTTATAAAATTTTTATAAAAAAAAAAAAATTAATTAAATTTTTATTTATAAAATATAACAAACATTGTGATTTTATTTCAATTATTAAATATTTATGCGAATGAGAAAGTTATTATAGTATTTTAATCATCATTCTATAAAAATATAAAAAATATTTAAAAAAAAATGTTTTTATTAATTATTATTATTATTATTATTAATTAAATTAATTAATTATTATATGATTATCTAGCGGTGACACTAACTCATTTATTGACCAAATTAAAATTAGGTGAACAATATATTTTTTGTTTTAATTCAACCACTTTGTATCATGCAAATTACTTTTTAATTATTACCTTAGCCGTAAAAAACTTTGTTATTACACTAGTGTGAAAAGTAAATGAAGACCAAATAAATGGTGTTACTCTAAAATGAGGATCATTCATCATTCTAAAAAAATATAAAAAATATTTGAAAGAAAATGTTTTGATTAATTATTATTATTATTATTATTAATTAAATTAATTAATTATTATATAATTATCTAGAGGTGCAAATTTAAAATTAGGTGATCAATATTTTTTTTTAAATTCAACCATTTTATATCATTCAAATTACTTTTTAATTATTTTTAAGAAAATTTACACCCTAACCGTAAAAAACTTTGTTATTAACTAGTGTGAAGTTAGTAAAGACCAAATAAATGAAGTTACTACTACAATGAAGATATATATATATATATAATATGATGTAATTATATATAATATATATAATTATTATATTATTTAATTAATTATAATTGATATCATGGGTGTAGAAATTAAAGGTTTAGGGAAGTTTTTTTTTTGGTATAATTTTTTTTTTTATAATAAACATATTAAAATTATAGCAATTTTACTAATGTCTATTATAATAAATGTAAAAACATTTAAATTATCCAAACAAAAACAAAACAAAAAACTAAAGTTGAAATATGTAAAATATTAAATATAAGAAATGATAACAAGATTTGAGTCCTAGGAAAAAAAAAACGTTTAAATAAAATAAAATAAATATTAAAAAAACAAAAAAAAAACTTAGTGAAATGAAAATGTATTTAAATAAATATTTTTCTTTTTTTTTTTCATTTACATTTTCACTGATACGACGCGTGGTTTGCATCCTTTAAAGTTTACTGAGTGGAAATCAAATCTGACATTAATTTGCAGTTGTCTTTCAAAAGAACACCTGGAATGTCTGAATAATTATTTAACTAATTTTTTTTTTTTTGTTTCTTTTTTAATCTGGTTTAATAAATTTCAAAATTTCCTCTTCCCGCATCGAATATATATTAAAATAAAATAAAATACCGACATATCATTTAAAGAAAGACAACATTCCAATAGTTAAACTATAATAGTTATTATTTAAAAATGTTTATGATAATTTTAAATGGTTTGATCCGTTTTTCAGAAATAAATTTACATATTTTATATATCTATTTCTTAACTACTTACATAGATGTGAAATAATAGGTTAATTATATCTTCATTTTATTTTTCAATCCATTAAATAAAGTTTAAGGGCCTACGCCTTTAATTCTATGAACTGATAAAATTGGGTGATATATGTCAATGAATGTTGAATGTGAAACAGATTATCTTTTTATAATATTGTTTCCACAACAATGAATTAAGTAATAGTCATTTAAATATTAAATAATAGGCATTTAAATATCAGGTAGGAAATAAATAAATCATGAAGAATGTAATGGGTCACCTAACAAGAACAAGATTAAATGTCTTAAATGCTAAATTTATTATGGCTCCTTATTATCATACAAAGAAAACAGTAGAAACGTTATGGTTTATTAATTTCGTTTGTTTGTGTCGTCTGATCGTTTTCAATTCCAAGCGCCAGGTTTATTCTCCCCCCCCCCACCTTTCTTCCCCTGCCCCTTCGTACCTCTCCATCCTACCATACACTTTTCCTTTTACCATTCACATTCAAGCTGTCTAACAGAAGCATCTTTTTCTTTAAACGGTTTATTATATTTTTAGATAAATACTAATTACATTTTTGAAATTACAATGTAGAAAATCTGGACTGTCTCCATTCGACTATCTCGCAAATTTGAATTGGATTAATTAACATATTGTATATTATATTTTTAAATTAAATTTAATTAATTAAATTATAAATTAAAATTAATAAATGATATTTATCAAACCAGCCCGTGTTTGGCTCTTTGTTGATGACACTACCTCACATGCTGGCGCGTGATTGTCAGTCAGCGTGTTAAAAAATTTCAAAAATTAATTCCGGTACTTTCAGCGATTCAATCAAACTGAAATTTTATATATAGCAGTTTTGTACAATTTTTAATCATGTGAAAATCTATCAAAAATATATCTTTATTTTTACGGTCAGTTTAGAGGAAAAAAATTCAAAACGTAGGTAATGACCCTCTTTCGGTTGAGCTACATTTCTCAAAAGTTGATAGAAAATACGAATTTTGAATAATGCCCGTATACCAAATTTCATTTTTTTAGCTCAAACCATTTTTGCGTAATCTTGTCTACATACACACACACACCTAGACATTTTTCTTAACCTTAGTGAAAATGACTCACGGACCTTCAAAACGTATAAAAACATCAAAATCTCGACATTGATCATTTTTTGATCTCAATACTATCTCTGACGAGATAGTAACAATATTAATTATACTTTTATAATAGTATTAACTGCTTAGAATATATATATTGAGAACCGAAATAAATCTATTATCTTCGTTTTTATTCAAAATGTCCACGTTTCGGTCACTGATCAAGACCCAATCATCATGGACCGAAATGAAAACAAAGATAAAATATATTTTATTTCTTATCTTAACTATCCTACCACCCGCCACGACAATAAAATTAAGAATAAAACTACTTTTTTAACAAAAGATTTTAATAAATAATAGTTTTTGTTTGTTTTTTAGTGAAATTAAATTTTTTCGAAACATTAAAATAAAAAAAATTAAAAATAGATTATAATTCATAAATATTTTATTCAAAGACTTATAAATACAAAAATTTAAAAGTCAAATTTTATTTTTCATTGTATAGGTATATCCTAATAGTTATATAGGCAGAATAAATAATTAAAGAATTTATTTTTTAATTATGTAAATAAAAAAAAGCAAACTAATAACAATAAATTAAATTAAATTATTTAAAATAAGGCAAATCTCATGCAATCTGTTTGGTGATTATAACTTTATTGGAAGCGATCATTAGTGTGACATGCAATCATCACTGATGATGTGTAAATTAATTTTCGAAATTATATTTCTTGCTTAGTATTTTAGTAACAGATGTTCGAAAAAGTAGTAATGAATATATATATATATATATATATATATATATATATATAAATATATCCATTTCAAAGGGTTGGTGTTGGAATTTACTAAATGATCGAAACGAACGATTTTATAACATTGAATTTGGACACCATTTCAATCAGATAACTTATTAAATTATTTTTTTTCGTTCATTCTTTTTAATGATTTTCATCCTATAACAATAAAAAAAGATGAAGTTATAATTCTGTTTCTATATATATATTCTAGAAATAAAAAAAAAATAAAACAATTTTCGATTACCGGCGTTATTATTTTTAATTGATATTATATTCTATTTGATGGGCGTCCATTGTTAGGAGGGCGTAAAATAACATGTGCGCCCTCATGGAGAAAGCGGTGAACTATTAAACATATAAATAGAATATTTAAAATAAAAAACAAATAATATTATTTTAGTAATAATATATATATATATAAATACTATTATTTTAATAATAATTATTGTTAATACAAAGTAAATATATAATAAATTTATTATATATTTTTCATACTTCAAATTAATTTAAATTTATAATCTAATAAAAAAAAATAAATTGATTAAAATATCAAAGTCAATTTTAAATCATCAGGTGAAATTTTCTTAAACCATTTTCTGAGAGATTTTTGATTAAAAAAAAACCTTTATATTATTATATTAAACAGAAAAGTTTCAGATGAGGGCGCGCTTGTTCAATTCGACATCCCAACAAGTATATTTCTTCAAATATTATAGCATCTTATCTTATATTATACTAGCAAAATAGTATATATTTGTAATTTTGAAATATTCAACCACTCGAACCATTTTTTTGAAAATTACATCATAGATAATTTTTATAAAGAAAAATCGATCTGTATTGGTTTCAGCCTAGGAAAAAATCATCTTTGTTAGTTTTTTCTTAATTTAAATGACGTCAGCAACTACGTCAGAAAGCGCTTCCTTAAATACAAAATATTATAAGTATAAATAAAATAAAATTACGAAATATATATTATGTTATATTCACAGATCATACATTTCTGTCTTTCAATGCATTAATACGTACGTTTAATGCGTGTATGTTTTGTGACAATTTTTTTTATTAGTGTTCTTTTAAATTATTTGAACGGCGACTCGGTAAATATTACCAACCAAACCCGATAATAAGGAATATTTTTTTTAATGACCGAACGGCGGCGGCTCGATGCGAGTGAACTATTTATAATATTAATTATTTAATTTAATTATTAATACTATTAATGTATTAATACTATTTATCTAAGTGGGCATATTTTGTATTTAGAAAGAATAGCGAAAAATATATAGGAAGGGAATTGACAGAGATGGGAGAGGGTAGAAGTTGGATGGTTGTGGCTCAGGATAGGGACACTTTGAGGATTGTCGTTGCAACTTGAACTTTCAAGTTCCGTAGAGCCATTGTGATAGATATTTATTTAGGCAATGAAGAGTATTAAATTATGAGTGAGTGAAATTAATTTAAGAAATTATAAATTATTGTGTAAATAAAAAAAATATGATTAAATATTATTGTACAATAATAGAAGAATAATTCATTGGAAGGTTAAACTTTACAAGTGAATTTTATTTCCACTCCGTTGGTTTATTTCAATCCCCTTTTTGCAGGTGAATCAATTCTAGAAAAGTATTCGAAACGATAAAATAACATTGAAAAACCGGGGAGGAGAGATGGAGTCTCTCCAATGCACAATACACAAATTAAAAATTCAAATGAAATGGCAGACAGTAAGCTAATGATCTGGACGTCTTATTTTGAATTATTCATTCTTTTCAGGAGGCATTGCTTGGCAAACGAGATTCCAAATTGTTTGGATTTAATCGGTTATAGCAGCTTTGTAAACAAAACACAAACACAGCTTGCTCATCTAAAATTAAAATTTAATTTTCAAAATATATTTTTCTAAAAAGATATTTCTTATTTAATTTTTTTTATTGTATTTTTATTTTATTTATTTATTATTTTTTTTTTACTTTATTTTTCTTTTATTTAGTAACATTTGTTTCGTATAAAATGAAAATCGATAAATTAGAAAAAATAATAAAAAAAAAAAAAAAAAGAATTTTACTAAATTTCCAAAATGTTTTTCTTATGTATAATTTGAAGAATTAGTTAAAAAAAAAATAATAAAATAATATTAATAATAATAATAAAGACTGAAGGTGGTGGTAGAAAATTTTTCACATACTTCTTGCTCATTTGTTGTACAATGAATTCCTTTTCATAAAATTCGAAAACAACAAAAGCCTGGAATCGGGCAAATGGAAAATCGGATTGTGTGCAAATTTCACATCATTTCAAATTTTCGAACACACCACAGTGTACGCATTAGGAAGTTAAATTTTGTTTTCTTTTGTAAAAAGGTAGAACTCTTAAAAAAAACAATGTAGGGGGAAAAAAAGGTGATTTTAGTAAATATACGATTGAGTAAAAATAACATCCTGATGGACTTTTGTTAAGGGATAAAGAAAAAAACTTTTTTTTTTGTCAGTATCGGGTTGAATTATCGAAATGTTGCTTAATAATTGAACGTTTGGAAAAATGTAGCTACGATCTCTGCTATATATCGTGCGATAAAAATAGATAAGATAAATATAATATAAGAGATCCTCTAAAATATTAATAATATTTTTTTATTTTATTTTTTTGTTATTTTTTTTCTTAATTAAAACATTATACACTATTTAAAAATTGTCCAAAAATAAAGTAATTACTTTATCTATTATTCATCGATCAATTATTTATTTCATTTCATTTTTTTTTTTTTTTTAGTTATTATATATTCTAAAATTCAATAAAAATATTATCTTCAGGTTTTGATTCATTTATTGATTTCATCAATGATTAATTTGAACCTGTAATAAAAAAAAAAACAAAACTTGTCGATAATTATAAAATGAATTTCTTAAACGAAATGATATTGAATTAAAAATGAAAGTACCTGGGTTATATCACATTCCCGCCGGCATATACCACCGGTGGCTCATGCCGCAGCCACATAAAATAAATACACAAATTATGGAGCCGGCGGGAACGTGATATACCAATTTTTGTTTTCTATGGTTATGACTTGTATTATGAGTGGCAGTAATAAAATAATATTTTGTATGAAAAGAAGAGGGAAAGTAGAGTATTATAAAACAAAAAAAAGGATACTGATTTTCTCCAAGAGGACCAGCTGAATTTTTAATTCTCCCTTTTGCTGAGCTGTTATCTGTGATGGTATCACACCCCCTTCGATACTAGTGAAAATTCATTGGTTATTAACTATAATAAAACACCGTTTGAAAGTGCCTATTAGCTCGCTAAGCATTTGAATATGTATAAATATTTCTATACATAGATTTTATGTCTAGGTTTGGATATATATATTCGGAGGAGGGCATTAGAGGCTCTTTTAGAAATCCCACCCCCTCAGGCTTAAGTGCCAGATGCTCGGAGAGGGAAGATGTTGGACCAGGAAGAGTGAGAAGCAGAAGGTTTTATGTCACGCCCGCCTGGCTTTGAGACCCTTTTTGGACCCTTTTTGAGGAGTGGGAGAGAAGGAGGGTCGTTTGCCCGCCTGCAGCCCTCACTGCCCTACATATTATACATTCTCTTGAACCTTTAATAATCCCTACAATGGAATTTCGAGTCGAATGGGCTTTTAGCCTCAGAGGAAAAATATTCTATATTTTATTTATTATTCGAAAACTTTTTAGGCAATGAATTTTTTAACGGACAACAAAACATTAATTAGAAGAAAATTGGTTGTATCGATTCGTTTCGGCTTTGGTAATAAAATAAAACACACACACACACACACACACACACACAAATATGTATAGAAAAATGGTTCAGGTTTTCAATGTATCTTTTCAAAGATTTTCATGAATAACCATCGAGAAAAAAATAAATTTATGATCAATTTATTGGAAAACTGATATACAATTATGAATCAGATTTAAGGGTAGTCGATTTTCAGTTTCAATCAACTGAGTCATCTGTACGAGTTTTAGAGCATTTCGTGTCGGATACAATGACATATTTTTGTTTTTATTTATTCATTTATTTATATTTTATTTGTTTTTAAGATAAGTATATAAATCAATTAGTTAATTAAATGATCACTCAGAGTGATAAATATAAGAAAAAGTAGAATGGAGAGGGGAAAAAAAAACTTACAAGAGAGAGGAAGATGCCGGGTGTAAAGGGAATGTCGCCCATTAATAGCGAGATCTCATTGACAATATCAACCAATCCACAAAAAGAAGGGCCAAACATGGCTGATCCAGAACGATAACACACACGACATATTGCAATATAAATAATAATCATTCAAGAGAAAAAGAAATAAATTTTTTTATTTCAACTTTTAGGGTGAACTGAGAAAAATTAGGTTTGGTATTTTTTTTTTTTTCTAAATCATTTCAGTTTTCGTCTCGAAACAATCTTAAAATACCTGTAATTAATTTTATATTTGAACTAATAGTACTATATTAATTAACTAATATAATATAAATCTTTGAAACATAAAAAATATATACTTTCGATTATTTATAAAATTGAAAACGTTACTATTGGAAACATGGATAATGAAAGGTTAATGATAATTTGGTTTAGTGGGGAAAGCAAATAGGAAACGCGACCAACATATAATGGTCGTAACAAGGGAAAGGGGAACGAAATTGGTTGAAGGTGGATTAATGTTGTAGGAATTGAGTTGCTGTAGACAAGAACTCATAGGAAGGGAGGATTTACGGTATAGTACAGAGGTCGACAACCTTTTTGAGAGGTGGAAGAGTTAAAAGTTACAATTTAGAAGATATCCAAATTCTTAAAGAGCCACTAACATTTTTCATTATAAAATAAGGTAATTGTACATGGTACTTGCCACCTTTGGATTTTGATGAAACTTCGTCAGTTGATTCTTTGATTAATTCTAAGAAACTTTTTCCTTAGATAATTATGAGGTAAACCTTCTAGTTTTCGAGATAAAAGTTTAAGTTTGGATATAAATCATTGTGATCCATTCTATTTAGCTACCATGTTTTAATCGTTTGACCAGCAGATGGCGCTACTAATTTTCGTGTTTTTTTTTTTTTAGTTCAGATTGGATATAGAAAAATTACAAAATTAATTAATTAAATAATTCCCTTATATTCAAACCGAACCGAAAAAAAAACGAAAATTAGTGAATAAGTGAATAATTAGTGAATTAGTCAATAAAACATTACTTAATGCCTGCACATTTCGATGTTCATAACCAGCTAATCTGTCAAACTTCAATCCTTTTTATCTCGAAAACTAAGAAGTTTACACCATAATTGCCCAAGGAAAAAGTTTCTTAGAATTAATCAAAAAATCAACTGGCGAAGTTTCATCATAATCTAAAGGTGACAAGTACCATGTATTATTATCTAAAATAAATTCTCTGTTGTTTGTATTATATAGTTTTAATGCAATATAACATTTTGAGTTTTGAAAATAGAATAATATAATTAATAATCCTGAAGAGCCACATCTTGATATCGAAAGAGCCAAATGTGGCTCGCGAACCGCAGGTTGCCTACCCCTGGTTTAGTATAAGGATTAAAGGTAAAAAAAATAGATATACATTATAAAATAGGAAAAAAGAAAAAAAAGGAAGTTAAAGGTAAAAAGACATGATTTCTCATCGAAGGATGAGTAGAGAAATCATGAGCTCACGTGAGGGCAGGGGCGCTAATCCCTGAAATAGATCTCCTTTCCACAAGAAGGATCTATCCGTTACCCTCTTTAAGTTAAACGTGAAATATTGGAAAAAAAATATAATTTATCGTTATATTTAGAGAAAAGTTTGAAAAATGATTTTATTTATTAATATTCTCCATTTCCACTTTGTGATTGAGATTAGGTCTAATTTATTTGAGATTTATATCTGAAAAAAAAATCAACTAGTATACAAATTATTCATCTAATAAAAAAATGTGAAAAGATTTATAATCACGATTGTAAAAAATAAATAAATTGGGATTATTCTGCTACATCGGATCTTTATATTATATTTACTATACTATTACTTTATATAGGGTGTTTCAAAAAGAACTTTACAACTTTTAACACATAATAAAAAAATAATATTTTTATATAGCAAATTGGTGAAAAATTGACTATATTTTTTATATCCAAACAACGTAACTGAACCATTAATTATCAACAAACATTCTCTTTTGTATGTGAAAGAATGAAGCCAAAAATATTGAATATATTTATATATCTATATCAGTTCTATTAAATAGAATCGAGTATGACTTTATCTTATAATTATAATAAATAAACAAAAAAGTATTTTTTTTTATAGTTTAATCGATCTATTTATTTATACTCAAAAAAATTAACAACAATGAGAACAATGAATATAAAATCGTTAAACATAAATTAATGAATACAAAGAATATCATTATTAAATTTAAACTTTTTTTTCGGAATAAATCGAATATATATATATATATATATATATATATATATAAACCAAAATAAATTCATAAATGAACCAATATATCAGGTTAATAAGTCCGTGACTTTGTGAATTTTCCGTCTTTTAAATGAAATGGCAACACTGTTCTTATCATCAGGCTCTATCAGCTGACTCCAGCTGGGTCTTTTAGTTTTTGTTTGACATTCATTAATAGCAGACTACCTCGTGATTGGAGAAAAAAATGGAAAAAAGTGAATTTCGTATGCTCATTAAGCATTATTTTTTGCGGGAAAAAAATAATCACTGAAACCGAGTCGTTGCGCCATGGATGAAACATGGTTCCACCACAACACACCACTCTGAGTGAATCGGCATCCTCGACAAATCTTATTTTTTGGAAGGAAAAAAAAATTGGAGAAACTTTGGACGAAGTATATTAAGCTCAAAGGAGACTACGTTGAAAAATAAAATAATTTTTTTATCCAAAAACCTGTGTTTCATTCAAAAAGTCGCGGACTTATAGACCTGCCCTCGTAGTTGGTATATTAAATATTAATAGATACTCTATTTGTTCAAAAAAATAAGCTTAAATTTCTTTGTATTAATTAATTTATGTATTGATATATATATGATTAGTATAGTATATATATATATATATATTAATAATTTACTTATGTTGTTTATTATCGTTCTACATATGCAAAAAATAACAAAAACCAAAATTCTGATATGGAACCGAAACGTCGACATTATATTTCCGAAACTCCTCCTCCAGCTTATATATATATATATTTATATTTTCTTTGACTTTATCATCCGAATTATGATATTTTTGAAAAATGAATTCAATTGCAATTTCTTTTAGCGCGTTATTTAATTCCATTGAAGAAACGAATTAAAGAATTGGGATTAGAAAAGAAATTTGAGAGCAAACTTGGCCAATGACGTCATTTTAATCAGCCCAACCGCTTGTTTCCCTTTATTTATGAACCATTTGAAAACGGTTGCAATCCAACCAACGCTGGCTGCTAGCCATCCGCCATCTTCATTTCGAATCTTATTACAACTCGACTCATTTCTTCTTATCCCGTTTCCTTTTTGGCTTCCCTCCTCCACTTGGAGAGATAATTTAACTCTTTAAAGAAAATTGTGCAATTCCATGGCTTCTTCTCATCGCTTAATGTATTCTTCGAGTATTTTTCCATGATAGGAATCTATGCTAAATATTTTTCCAACGGTCCACACCTCCGCAAGAGTCGCACGCTTCTCCAAACCGCCCCCCCCCTTGCCCCGCCATCACTCCCCCAGCTCATTATCAAATTATACCTTTCAATACGTTTAAGTATATTCCAACACTTGCCGTCTCTGATCCGATCGCGATAATCAACAACCATTCATTGCGGTTTTAATTCCTTCTTACTTTTTTTTTTTCTTTCTTTCTTCTTTTAGGCACTCTTTTACCGGTAATCAATTTTTCCCTCCCAACACGAACATATTATCCTTGTAAATATTGGAGAGGAGCGAAAAAGGGCTCTTATGGCTATTGATTTTCGGAATCTAAAATTCAGAACTGGCATTATCTTTGGAGGCGGAAAGCAAACGCATAACTTTTCAACTGAAATCGATACTTGGAATCGAGAATAAATAAATTAACATAATAAAACTAATAAATAAATAAACTAATAAATAAATAAATAAATAAATAAATAAAGGAATATAAAAAAAAGAAACCAAACGATTATCTTTTATTTATAATTGATTTCTTAAAAAAAAAATTTAAAGAGTTAATTTATTAGTATAAAGCATAAATATATATATATATATATATATATATATATATATGCTAATAACTAGAAGGGATAATTTGAATTATATTACTCCAAAGAGAGTTCATATTAGAAATATATATGTAAAAATGATAATAATATTATTATTATTATTTTATTTGGGTTGGTATCCCTTATACTGGTCTATGAATAAATTCATGCTCATCATCTCATCCTAATGTCTATGTAAAATATTATTTGAATTTATTGTTTGTTTTCTTGAAGAATTATTAAATACTACAAAAACCACAATTTGTTTAGGTAAATACTTTTGTAAATATTCCATTTGTATATATGAAAATTTATTAATAAATATGTTTAATTTCAGAACAAATCGGCCTATAGTAATTTTATAAAAATAACCAACTAACCTGACAATATCAATTAACATTATATATATATATATATATATATATATATATATATATTTATTTATAAAACTAAATATACACATGTTTTAATTTATTTATTTCTCTCATGGGTCCACTCTATTTTTTTACATTCTAAACTCGAAAGTTCTTATTTGCAGCAACCACATTCCTCCAACTGTCCTGCCCCATTGCATATCCTTTTATATTTTAACATGTTAATATGTTAAGTTTAACAATCAAATCGATTCTCAATTGGCTTAAAATTGGATTAGAATTTTTATTTAAACAAAATTTTCTAATAATAAAAAGTATGAAAGATTTTTTATTTAATAAATATAAAATTAGAGTTCTACTAAATTTATTTATAAACGCATATATTAAATATTTTATTTTTGTAATTTCATAGAAATTAATCTCTTTATACATATATAGTATATATTATACATTTTATGTATATATTGTATAAACATTTTTCTCTTTAATTAATAAAAAAAATTAAAAAAAAAAAAATTATCTTAACAAAATATTGCTCTTATGTATTTTCTGAAATTGATAAGAGATGGTGATATTGATTTTTCGACAAGGTATAAAATAATGGCTTTTGTAATAAGATTACACTTTAAATCCGATGTTGAAGTGGTACATGTAATCCGCTCACCAGCCGTTTTTGGCTGAGAATAAATATATCAATCGTTAGCAAACATAAAGAACGCTATTCGTTCTACATCCAATTTGTCAAAATTTGATATATGAAATCACTAAAAACCAGAATGAATAGTTTTCCAAGCAATTTTCTCCCAATTTACTGATGACATTTATGTCAGTTTAGGATTCATAAAAGATGTCAATTTAAAAATTGGGAAATTGGAAAACAATTCGTATTCAATCCGAAAATAAATTTTTATAGAATATCATTTTTGTTTTATGTGTATAAAATAAATAAATTAATAAAATCAATAAATAAAATTTAAAAAAAAAAATAAAAATACTGAAAAATTAATAAATCGAATTTTTTTAAAGGTTGTTTAATATCTTATAGAAATAGTTTGAAGGTAATAATAAGGGGTTCACACACAAAAAATCTCTATGCATCTCTATGCAAATAGAGATTTATAAAATAGAGATTAGCGAGAAATTTATTAATGGAGAAACCAAGTGGGAAAAGACCAAGGATGTGTAGGGCTGGGAATAGAAAAAGAATAATAAGTAGATGGTAGTTCAAGCTAGAAATAGATGAAGGAATGTTGTTGCTAGAGCCAGAGATTTCTTAGTTTAGTTTTAACACATACTAAACAGATAAATATTATTGTATATTTATATATCAAAAAGGTAAATAAATTTGTTTCAAGATAATAGTAATAATAGAATTAAAAAAAAAATCACAAAATATTTACTTTCAATTTAAAAACAGATAAATAAAATTAAAAAAATAGAATAAATTAGATAAAAATACAAATAAATAAAATTAAAAAATTATAAAAATACAAATAAATAAAATACAAATTTATTTATTTTTCTTATCAATTATATGAATGAAGAAAGAATATTATTATATGAAATTATACAAAAAAATAAGTCAATCAAATAAACAATTTCATGAAATGTAAATATTATCCATTTTTATGTAATGTTATGAAATTCAAATATTTTTATCACCTTGAAAGTGAAGAAAGATTTTTTTTAAAAGAATTTAAAAGAAACACAAAGAGAAAAAAGTTTAATTTATGTGAATCCATTATTAATTAAGAGTATATAATATAGTTTTTGTGCAGGTGTCCGAAGGTATTTGAAAATAACTCGAGGTCCGCCATTTTCACGTCGAAACGACGTGCAACGAATAAATAAAAAGAAATGGCGCAGCCCCTGCGGCCCACATATCCCTTCCTTAATAAGAAAGTGCTATCCCCATCTGAATCAACAACATGAGAGATGCTTCGATTTAATTAACATTTGAACAAAACGAAAATTATTTTTAATTTTCATTATTTATTTATTTTATCTAGGAATTTTTTTTTTATTTTTTATTATCTTTTTTTTACAAAGGTTATATTAAATTCTATAATTAAATTAAAGAGAGAGAAGCAATTGGGTGGCCTACTATCAAGGGGCTAAATTTCGAACTCCTCCGTGTACGAACACGTTTTTTACTCTTTTTAACCTTGAATATACCTTTCAAATTTTAAATAAAATTGTTAGAGAAGGAAGGGTAAGGGGGTAAAAAATGTTAATTAATAAGGAGAAGTTATTTGCAAAATTTTTCTTGATTATACATTGGTCATTTAGTTAACATGCCTAGGTATTCAAATTTCAATCAAATAAATTGAAAAATGTAGTAAATGTACTATTTTATAAATTTCAATTATAAATAAAAAATTCGAATATATATATATATATTTATATTTATTTATATATATATATATTCCTATTAATTTCAACTCTACTTTATAAAAAAAAAAGAATTTGATTATTTATAAAATGAAACAAGATTCTATATAAATCTCATAAATCTATAATAAAATACAGTGTCAGATATGATAGAATTGTATGACCCACGGGCCTAAAACTTGTAGAAAGAGAGAGAAAGAGCGGAAGGAAAAAAATATATAGTATAAAATTTTCAATAACAAAATTACATGAAAAAAGAAAGAAAAAGTAATAAATAATAAAATAAAAAAAACGATGAAAAAATAAATAAAAAATATTTCTTTAAGTATATTTTCAAAACTCCAACGTTTAAAGAATATTTTTTTATTTTTTAATTTTATTAAAATATAAATTTGAAATATTATTTAATAGAAGGATTAAGTAGAAAATTGTTTATAAGGGTAACTATTAGAAAAGATCAAAAAAGCATTATGATGACGTTATATATAAAAGAAGATTGAAAGAATTAGGAGAAGTTAGAAAATGGATGGAGGATAGGGATGATTAATAATACATTATGTCAATCAATTCGATGATACATTTTTTTAGAAATTCACTAGATTTTTTGAGAAATTGATTTTCCCAGTAAAATTGTTGTCCATGTTTTTGAACTATTTTTCATTAATGGATATTTAATGACATTTTTTTTTTATATCTAAAATTTTAAAGGGTTTCTAAAATCATTGTTTGTTATTGAATTGAGAGAATTTTAGTAAAATTTTGTAAATGAGCAAATAACTTAACACCTGGAAATATAATTACTATTTTTTTTTTCGAGTTGTTGTCCATTCACGGTGAAGATTATTTATAAATCCCAAATGACTGTTGAAGCATGACTGAAGAATTGAATGACTTTTTTTCTATTCGATTGATAAGCAACCATCGGGTCAGGGATGGCTTTGCGGGACTCCCATGGTCAAACTCCCCTCGATGCATAACGAATGACAAACAAGATCCGTTAATGAACCGAATTAGTTTCATCAATTTATTACCCCTTTCTGCAATTCTTCTTTTATCACTGTCTCTTGTCAAATGCAAGAGGATATCAACAGAACATTAAAATAAATTTTGACAAAGGCTGAGGGTAAAGATCGTTGCTATTTTTAGTACTTCTTATTTAGTTAAAGAAGTATAAAAAGTATTAAAGAAGTATAATAAATAGTTGTGGAGGTTTAACAAGCAAAGGTGTCATAAAATAAAAGTTTTCTTATGTTTCATTTATCAAATATTCACTGTTTCGCAATTAATTAGTTATTCTTCAAATTAAGAAAAAGATCAGCTGGAGTGTCTCCACTCTACTATCTCGCATTTTGAATTAAATAACATAATATATTATATTTAAATTAAATTTAATTATAAATTAAATTAATAAATAATATTTATTAAACCAGCGCACGTTTCGCGCTTTGTTGATGGTAACAAGTCACGTGTTGGCGCGTGAGATTTGCAGTGTTAAAAATTAATTCTGGTACTTTCAGCGATTCAATCAAGCTGAAATTCTATATATAGCAGTTTTATACAATTTTTAATCATGTGAAAAACTATCCAACATATATCTTTATTTAAACGGTCACTTTAGAGGAAAAAAAATCAAAACGTTGTAATGACCCTCTTTCTCTACATTTCTCAAAAGTTGATAGAAAACTACGAATTTTGAATAATGCCTGTATACCAAATTTCAGTTTTCTAACTCAAACCATTTTTTCGTAATCTTGTCTACCTACACACACACCCACACACATATATATATGCATACACACACACAGACATTTTTCTCAACCTTAATGAAAATGATTCAGGAACCTTCAAATCGTATAAAAACATCAAAATCTCGACATCGAAAATTTTCGTGAAAGTAATACTATCTCTGGCGAGTAACATTATTATTATTATTATTTTTATATAACTAATATATAAAAGGATATAATACTATATTGTATTATTAATAAATAATTTAAATATTCCAGCTAATGAAAATATTTTCATTTTCATTAGTAAAGTTTCTATGAGAAAATATGAATTAAGTATTTTATTATTTTTTTATTATTTTGTCGCTTGTTTATATAACCGTCTGTTATATAGTATAAATAAATAAGTATCTCTTACAGGGGAAAAAGAATCAAATCCTAACTCAATTCACCTTAAATAAAAATAATTTTCATTTATGGAAACAGTTTAAAGAAAACTTGTGAGAAAAGACTAGAGGGGGGGTTGGTATTTCAAGAAGATGCTTAGATGAGAATAGAAAAAGAATAATAAGTAGGTGGTAGTTCAAAGTATGGAAGGTCATGGCCAAGAAATTTTGTTATAAGTATTGGCACAAATAAGAGATATGTAATATTGTATAAGTATTTATAAAAAAAAAAAACTAAAAAAAAATTGTTTCAAATTAATAGGGATACCAGTTGAGAAAACTAATCCAATGAAAATAATATTCAATTCATTTTTCTCTGTTGTTAAGAAAAGAAAACATGAAATGAAATTATATTACTTAATATATTACTGAATTATTACTGGGAGATTATAAATATGCCGCAAATAAACAATGTAAGTATTTTTGTAACAAATTTTGACTAAATGTGTTCCGAAGTACCGAAGAATCTTTGACACTAACACTAACACTGACACTCGTCTGCTCATGACCAAGTCCAAGGCCAACAAATGAACAAATATTAATATGAACAATGGAATTTGTTTCAAATTAATAGGGATACCAATTGGAAAAATTAATCGAATAAAAATAATTTTTAATTCATTTTTTTTCTGTAGTTAAGAGAAATATTTATTATGTATGTCTTTAAATACTAAATCACACCGTTGTTTATTATTATACTGTATGACATTGAATGCGGATAATAGTGATTTTTTTGTTTAATTTTATTTGAAATCAGAGATTTTTCCAAATGTAAGCCGTAAATCAGATTAAAATTATGTCAAGCGCTTCGTCGACCACCCAGTCTTTTGGGAGCCGTGGAGATTCAATTAAGATAACCAACTTCTATGACAGAGATACACTTAGAAATGGAAAAATACGAAAAGAAGTAGGTTCCTAAGGATAAGTTTGGTCCGCGTAACGTTCGTTGTTTTTTTATTTTTTTATTTATTTCTCTCTAAATGTTCTTTTTCATGGTTTGACGGAATCCAATGCGAAAAGGCGATTGAAAGCGACATCCGGCATTGATCGATCATTCTGCAATCCTTTGAGAGGGAGGGGGGGAAGGAATGGAATGACTTTTGCATGAATGCAGATGACGAGGTCCCTGGCCGAGGTGTCAATGGCCATCAAATGCAGACACCTCCAAATGGACTCAAGTGACCGCCCGGGGCGTCTTTCGTAAAATTACAGGTTCTCGTTGGCATGGAAAAGGAATCCTCGATTCTCTCCTCCACCCACTTAATGGGACCCACTCATCATCAAGGCCTCCTCCATGTTTCTTGGTCATGGACGAAAAGCTTTCTTTCTAGCGAGAGCAAATGGGACTGAAAATTGAAAAAAAAAAATCCCTATTTCGCTTAACTTGATACGTTTTTGTTCTAGATTACAGATGAAGAGAAGAAAGAGAAGAAGAAGAAAAAGAGAGAAAAAAATCGCTGTCATAAAATAAATAAATAGGGTAATCTTGTATTCTAAGCGCTTTTGAAGATGAGTTTATTTGTCTCGAGTTCAATCGAAAATCGCGAAAAAGAAGATGGAATTTAACCCAAAAATCGCTAACCTTGACAAATTGATTAAACTATTATTACTAGAGAACATAAATATAGAAAAAACAAAATTATAGTGTGAACAGACCGTTCTTTATCTATTTTGGCGCCCTGTGTTATAAACCAATTAGCACTCTAGGGCCTAGCCATAAAAATTCTTAAATATTATTTTTTTTATTATTTCATTGCAGTTATAAATAAAATTATTTTGTTAAATGAAGTCCCCGTTAACCTACATTTAAATTTTAGTTTAAACATATTTAAAAGGTTTTCATCTTTACGTTCGTGGCGCCCCTTAAGATACAGCGCCCCTGGGCTGTAGCACAAACAGTTAATATGGTTGAGTTTGATTATTCTATCGATTATCTTAAAATATGTATATAATATACCTAAAAAAGAACACAAATGGGAGGGTTATAGTAGTTTTGAATTACCCGTTGAGTAGTATATATTATAGCAATCGATTTATTATTTCTAATTAAACATCTATAATGGTGTATGCTATTTGATTAAGACAAAAAAGGTCCGTTTGATTCCCTCAAGAGATTTCTTTGCCGGGAATAAAGAGAAAACAAACTCGCACTTAAGAGAGAGAGAGAGAGAAAACGAAGGAATCACATTGCAGTAATGTTCCGATACTTGAAAGTAAGCCGCAAAGGGAGGAAACGTTCCCATTGGATATTCGTTGAGAGTCACATCCGGTCCCTAACCGATATGTGATAAACGACAGGAATTAAACTCCAATCTTTTATTCATTCCAACACTTCTTTATATATATATATATATATATATTTATATAAAGATAGTTAAGAGAAGCTTTAATAGAATTAATAATTCAAACAGATCTGTAATAATAACTCTTTTTATCCCACTTATTATACAATTCCAATTGGTGGTGAAAAAAAAAATAAAAAATTATTGAACCAATAAAAAAGATAAAACGATTGATCAAAGAGAAAAAAAAATGTGTGAAAAAATATGGGTTATAGAATATTACAAATGATTTTGAAATGCGTTAAAAAATAAATAAATAAATCAAATATGAATATTTTTAATACAATTAATATTTTTAAAAGTTTAACACACTGTAGAAAAAACATTCCTCTACACGTTCCTATCCTTAATCACCACTATTTTTCTCTTTTCTTTTAATTCTCTCATATCTCTTTTGATAGGATTGTTCTTTCCAATTGGGTTTCCCTTTAAATTTATATTACTATAATATTAAAATACAATATACAAATTCTTAATATAGACATTTTAGAAATACGTAAGAAAATAATTTTTGTTCATTTTATTTATCAAGATAAAGATTGTAAAGAGCCGTTCTACTGATCATAGAACACCATTACCCCGCTTAGACGGCAATTCACTTGATAGACACTATCCAAACAAACAAACAAACAATAATAGTTCTTTTATATTAATATTCTTTTTTCATTTAATTTAATTATAATGATTCGTATTATTTTAGTATAATTCTAAATTTTTAATGTGTTTTTTAAATTTTTTAAAAGTTTTTATTGTAATTATTTGATAATTTTTTAATATAATTTAAAATTAATTTTATGCCCAATTTCTGTCTTAATATTATCAACTTCAACAATTTCCCACTTGGTTTCTCTATTAAAAAAATCATACTAGCTTTTCCTAATCCATTTGAGTCATGTGTTCTATTCATAGTAAATTTCTCGATTAAGGACTCAAAAAGTGTTTGAGAATGTATAGAGATAATGTAATTTCTCTTAATACAAGAAGTATGCTATTGAATCAAAATGATATTTTATTATTTTATTTGTATTATACAATTTTTTTTTTTTAAATTTACTTTATTATTTTTTAAAGTAAAAATGTAACAACATAAAGTTAAAATAATGCATAAAATTATACTATAAAATAAATAATTTATTAATAATTTAAAAAAAAAAACAGCATATATTTAATATATTTTAGATATAACCAGTGTGAAAAATCTTTAAGTATAATATCCATGTGGTGTTATATATTCAAAGAATATAAAATTAACTAGTCAGTAACATTATTCGTCGTTGTTGTTATTTTATATTTCAACAAGATATATAGGCAAACATTTGTCCTGACGGTGATAAAGGAAGCCGGGTTAGTGACAACAAGATTAACTAAAATATTTCAAAAATTTATATAAATAAAAATGAAATAAAACATAATTTATCAAAAAAATAAAAAAAAAAAAAAAAAAAAAAAAAATTAAACAGTCAAGTGAGGAAATATAGTAAGAGAAACACTTGTATAATTGTAAAGGTTGTTTAGAAAGTTAATTAAAATAAAATTAGTAATTATTTACGATCCAATTAAAAAAATACAATTTTTTTTTTTTTTTTTTTGAATAAAATGTATATTTTTTTTTTATGAATGGAGAATGTTTTTAATATTAAATTTTGTAGGACAATGTAGGAAAGGACGTAAGAGAGATGGAAGAAAATAGGAGTTGGATGGGTGTAGCTCAGGATAGAGACATTTGGAGAAATGTGGTTGCTGCGGTCAACAACTTTAGAGCTACAGAAGTATATATAAATATTTATAGAAAAATTTAAAATAAAAATTAGATGGAAATACAAAACCAGAAAGAATTAGTAAATAAATAAATGAATAGTAAAACAAACAGATAATTAATAATACATAATTAATAAGTAAATATAGAATAATAGTTAACTTGTATTTCAGTAAGCTCATCCGTTTTTTAATTCATTTCATTGAATTATCAATTAATTTAAAAAAATTATAGATATTTATTTATTTAAAAACATATTTCCAACGCAAACGACTTTCAGTAATTTATTTATATATTATATATTTGTGAGATTTGAGTCTAGGCGCTTCGGCGCCATTTTCAAGAAGATCGGTCTTTGGTACGAGCCGGAAATGTGTTAGTGTAGTGTTAGATATTCAGAACACAGTAAGTTAAAGATTACCCGCTCATTTAAATACGAATATTAACTCTTGGGCACAAAGACTAAGACCCAGAGTCCCAAAAAAAATCTCTTAAAAATGACGCCAAAATGGCAAATCTGCCAAAAATTCGTGAAAATAACTTTTCATAATAAAAACTTTTACGTAAGCCTAAACGAACACATCATAATTTATATTTATTATTAATTTTGTTTATTTTAAATGTTTTTAATTACTTAATATAGTGATAAGGAATGAAATTAAAATATTAGATCAAATGTTCTTTTGTTAATACTTTGTTTTGTCTTTTATTCGAATAACAAACTTTTGCTCCATTCAATTAATTGTAGAAGAATAAAAAAATACAATTAGGAAACGCCGCTTTTATTGATAAAAATGAAGATACCGGGGAATAGCGGAGTAAAAAAAAAACGAGTTGAAACACAAAAGTTAGAAGAAAAAAAATGAATTCTCGGTGACATTTTGGACTTTTACGTTGGGTTAGAAAGGAGGGTGAGAAGTAGTGAGGTGAGTAAAGGAGACCACCCCCGCACTTGTTCCAAAAGTCGTATGCTCTCCGTCATTCTAATTAAAGTTTAATCCAAGGGGGCCGGACTCTATCAGGGCACACATCTCGAGAACATTGTGTGGAGGCCATTTGGAGAATCATCCCAAAGGTGGAACTGCAAGATCTCGAAAACACGTCGATGGTAATAAGCCTGATAAGGGACGAGCTCATTAGGGACCACGGCACGGGCACAATGGCCTGCGATTCGCCCAAATTGCACCTTTTTATTTCTTAATTCTTTTTACATTTATAATCGAAAAAAAATATAAATATAAAAATGTCAAAAATGAATTATCCTGATCATTTTCACCCTATAAGAATAATATTATAATACACTTCATTTACAATAAATAAATAAATTAATAAATAATTATTTAATGAAAGGATGCTTTTAATTATTTATCTATTTAAGTGTATTTACTGATCTAGTATACTTAAATAATTCAAATTTTTTTTTTTTTTAAAGAAAATTAATGTAGTAATGGATTAGAATTTATTTATATTAAATTTTAAAATTATATTGTATGGAAAACAGGGGGGGGGGAATATGATTTTCAATTTTTGACGGGAAGTTATTCCTATCCTAAGATCCTTTATCGTTTTTCCAGCAAAATGAACGGCCACCCCCTTGAATGCCTTTGTACATTACAAAGTGAATTAAGTAAACAAATGCAAACCAAATGAAGTAGCTGACTTATAACGCCAGTTCTCTTATCAAGTACCAACTTTCAACTAAATATTCTCCAAATACTATTTTCAACTTATATATATATAATTGATTACCATATTCTGAAAAAAAATTTCGATTTTTTTTTTACTTTGTCCTGATCAAACACCTCTATTTGTTTGTTTACTCATTCAGTAGTTTCAATTAAATTTATCATTAAACAATTAAAATAAATATAAAAAATTATATTTGAATTTATCTGCAAGTTACTTAATGTATTATAAGATTTTGAGCCGTGGACCATCATCTGAGGGAAGAAATAATAATAGTTACAATTATAGTAGAAGTAGAATTAGTAGAATTTATAGTCAACAATACCTCCCTTACTATCGTCGGTCGGTAAAAAAAGATGAAATCACAAAGGAATTGTGCAGATTGCATAAAGAGAAATTACATTGCCTTTGTGCATAACTAAACAAGGTAGTCATAAAATGGATGTTCAGTGGTTTGAATGGGTGAGGATAAACTAGCCAGGTAACCAATTGGGAAATTGGTGGGTAGACAATATATGTAAAACATAGATATTAAGAAATTGAGAAAAGATAAAAATAAAATTGAGATGTAGATGCCTCACTATTGTAACGGCTAGAGAAACATGGTTGCCGCGGTGAAGAATTTTCGAACTCAGTAGTGCTATAGTATCTCTAGATGTATTTTGCTAAAAAAGGCCTTTGTCAAATTTTGTTAATACTATATGAAATTGCAACTTTCTAATGTCCAACCGTAAATACGTTATCACTTTGACAGAAATGACAGCAGTATATTCATATTCATTTAGAAATTTCAATCTATAGATTTATATGTATGATTAGTACTAAAGAATTTTTTTTAATTGATACATTGTACTATTCAATGTCCAATGAAAATGCCCTTTAAGCTTTTTTTGTGCTGGTTTCATTATGACACATGAAAAGTTAAAAGGCTTGCTTCTATATAAGCTTTTCTATTTTTTTTTTTTTTTTTTTTTTGCTTCACTTGAGCTTTTTCCGCCGAAAAGAAGGACTTATCTCAAATAAAGCTAATTGAATTTTTTCAAGGGGTTAAAAGATCGACGGTGATGTGTATTTTTTATATTACTTATTTAACAAATATACTTATTCGTTTATGTATGAATTGGAATAAAAGGTTAATTATATATTGTGTTTAATTACAATCAAATAAAATTGATATTATAAAGAATAATAATAAAAGAAATATACCATTTTTTAAGATCATAACTAGCAAATAAGCCGATTTTAACGGGTATTTTTAGGTTATAATTATGAAAGAGAATTTTACTTACTTAATTTTTTGTTAATGTAAATTGAAATTTAAAATTTAATTGAATTCAAATTTATAATAATAATATATATTTATATTGCAATATTTTAAAATTGTTTCGTATATTTGATATTTCTTTTTTTTATTAACACCATATGAGCGGGGCGGGTATTTGTACCCGTTGCGGGGACTGCCACTTATAAGCGGGGCGGGTATTTATACCCGTTGCCACTTATATAATATATATTTTCCCTTGTGTCACTTAAAATTACTTATTTTAAACGATAACTAAAATATATATCCCTCATATAAGTGGCAACAGGTATAAATACCCGCCCCGCTCATAGTGTGTTAAAATATATTGTTGCAAATATCACAAATAAGAAGAAAATCCAGAACAATAATGAAAAAGAGTAAATTTAATATAATAATTTAGATTTTTAGATATTTACTTTTTTCTTTTTGAATTGTATTTAAAAAAAATTGTAGTTTCACCTTTTCTACAATATAATTATAAAACTAGTTGCACATATGATAATTAAAATCATTTTTTTTTATTTTGATTGAAGAGATAGATTGATAAGCCGTTAAATTATTTTTTTATGTCATATTATTTTCATTTTGTATTCTGAAAGAATTAAAGACCTCTGACACGTGATCATCGGTTGGTTATTCTGATCGGTGGAGCGAAGTTCCGGTACTTGAACTTCATTCTCGAGCGTTTCTTCACGGCAATCGGGACAATAGAGTCACGTTGTCGACTGGTGTCATTCTCGGTTTCTCTGAGCAGAAAAACGATCCACCAATTTTATGGGAATAATCATACAAGACGAAACGAAAAAAAAAAGAAAAAACTAAGAATAAAAAATAAAGCAATCGATTTATCAGTCTAATCGAAAGATCAGCAATGACTAGAAGAAAAAAAAATGTCTTCTACAGATCAAAAAGTTTTGTAATAATATTTAAAGTAAGCATTTGAACAAAAAAAAAATAAGATTAAAAAACAAAAAAACAACCACTTTAACTTGTGCGACATTTATTTCTTAAAGTTTTATAGTTTCAGTTTATTATGTCATTCAACCAATAAATTAATTAATATTTTTTTTTATTAACAATATAAAAGATAATATTGATACATTCAAATAAAATTTTGATTAAAAATGGTTTATAACTCACATTTTCCTTAACATACATGTTTTTTTTCATTTCTACACAAATTTGTATATTACTTAAACATTATAGAGCAAACAGAAGAATACTCGGATTACCTTCCTATGATTAAATTCTTTTCCAATTTTAAGTTAAGATTAATGAAATCTTAGAAAAACGAAACGAAATTTTATTTTCATATATGCTTTGTTCTCAAAAAAAAACAAAACAAAAATTATAATTTGAGTTTATTTGCTTGTCAACACAGACACATTTGTAATTATAATTTATTATTATTCATTCATTTAAAATTTTAAAATTTCGCTTAATTTCATACAACACTCAATATTTAAATTTTCATTAAATGATTCTAATTTAATCTTTGATTATTTACCATTTCATTTTCCCAATATTATATTCAAAATTGATTTTTTTTTTCCTCTATGGAGTGCAAGTTAATAAATAAACATGGTGTGTTTTGTTGTTTGATTAAAATAAAATATTATTATATACTTTATATACTAGTATATATATATATATATATATTAATACTGTATAATACTTTTAAAAATGATCAAAAAATTTTCATGTTTTTATCAAATTCAAATAAACAATATTGTAATAAAATATATTATTTTTTATGATATGTAAATTAAACTCTTATTTATTAATAATAATTTTTAATTAAACATTCTATGAACTTTCAAGTTGATTGGTATAGTTTTATATGCGCATTTTTGATGATACACCATACTATTATTAATCTTATGTATAAGTTATGTAGGAAATCGTATTCGCTTTCCGCCAACAACGCATCTGGTGGATGTAATTGAGACTTTATTGTTGACATTGTTGAATCGAGATTCTAAGATGACAAATAACGCAAGCAACACAACGGGCTTTACGTATTATTATGTGTTTTAGTATTTCTACATATACTTTCTGTCAACAGCGCCTCTGGTGGATGCTATTGAGACTTTATTGTTGACATTGTTGAATCGAGATTCTAAGATGCCGAATAACATAATCCACACGACGGGATTTACGTATTATTATGTATTTGTTGTTTTCAATTACTTTTAGTATTTCTACATATATAGATGTAATTTATTGAAGTTAATATCTAAAATTGAAATATTTAAAATAAAACAATATTTTTGCATAGTTATGGTAGTTTGGTAGAATGAAAGTAATAAGCGATGAACTTGTATCATTTCATGAGGGTATTATTTTAATAAATTTGCTTGTTTATTGATTCGAGTATAATCTTCGGGTATCTTTGTAAGATGCCGTCAGAATAGCTAGTAGTACGCTTAAATGTTCTAATGATAATTTTTCATTCTGCCTATTCCGATGTGGCCACCATTGATTTTCCGACAACACTTTATCATGAGGAAGCGGGCCATTCTCTTTCCGGCATGTTACCCCCCCCCCCTTCCCTTTTCCTCCATCCCACCATCCACTCATCCTCATCCCACTCCACCTCTGAATGGCTCAAACGAGCCGTTTTGCTTTTCCATTGCCTGATCTTGTTGTTAGAATCATTTTTCGTGTTTTAGACAAACATATAGTCTCTTCTAGACACAAAATATGACAGGCCGGCTTTAATTTGTGTTTTGGCGTGTAACTGTTTTCTCGATTGTAGCTAAGTTATGTTCATATTCTCTACATAAGCCTCGGCATTTCTACTGCCAGCCCCAAATGCCACACACAATGCCCGTCAGCAGAAAGCTTTTTCTCAACTATTAATTCCTTGTTCCATAAATTCAATGTATTATTAATTTATTCCCCAAGCTTCATTAAACATTGCACAGAAAATAATAATAAAAAAAAAGTTTTCACGTCAAATTAATTTATTTATATATTTTTTTTTGTTTTGTTGCATTGAGAATCAATAGAACCGGTTGATAAGTTATTAATTTTTTTTTATACTTTATTGGTTAATAGAGTTTAAATATAAAGGTGAAAAGTCAATAATGAAAAATAAAATTTATCCTTTTGATACCTTTATACCAGTTTTGAAAAGAAACAGGAAAATAGAAGTTTATTTATAAAAAAAAAAAAGAAAAAATAGAATACGCGTGTTTCTATACGCCCTTTAAGCATTAGATGAAAAGGGGTTTCAAACAAATAATTTGGAGAGGGTCATAAAACAATTTTTATAGGTAATCGTGCAAATTTTCAATTTTTTTTTCAAAATGATAATTACTTACTAAATGCATCTTATTATAGTACAAAAATTGTATATATATATATATCGGTCTGCATTGGTATCAGCCTCGGGAAAAATAATCTTTGTTAGTTTTTTCTTAATTTAAAATAGGAATTTTAATAATAAAAAAATGGCGCCGGGCAGCGCCGGACAATGCTTCCTTAAATACAAAATATTATAAAAATATTTATTTTAATAATATTTTGTAATCAAATTACGAAATATCTATTATGTTATATCCATAGGCCATACTTTTCCGTCTTTCCGTGCATTAATACATACGTTTAAGGGCTGTATGTTTTATGACTATTTTCTTTTAATTTATGTTATTTTAAATTATTTGAAATTGTTTCATATATTTTGTCGTTTATTTATTTTAAATAATATTCTTAATCTTAAATATTCATAGTTCATAAGGAATAATTTTATTAAAGTACTGAGCCGCGGCTCGGTGAACCAGGTACTATTTATCAATAAACAATTTATAAAAATATCTATATGTTTAATCACTTTTAATTAAAATAAAAATAAAAAAAAGTTTCTTCTTTGTGGTAAATCTATTTTTATATCACTGAAAATAAGATACTCTAATATTGATATTAATAATAATAATTATATTAGATCAATAACACCACACGTAGTCATATAAAGATAAATTGAAGGAATTAGGTAAGGGTAGAATTTGGATGGAGGTGACAGGGAGAGTTAGTGTTATCATACATATTATTTTAAGTATTTATATTCAAGTAGTCAAATGCTCTTTTAGTGTATCTCATCTTTAAATAACATGACAAATCACTTTAAGATATGATAAAATTCAGAATAATATTCCAGGTTTATCTTATTTTTTTTATTTATTTTTAATTTATTAATGGCCATTTGTCATTTTTAATTTGACATTTTGCCCGGGTCAATTAAAAATGAAAGAGTATGCAAACTCTTCACGCATTTTAATCGTAAAATGTGGATAATAAAATTAAGAAAATGAAAGAAGATTTTCAAGAAGACCCGAATAGGAGGGGGGGGAGAGTGGAAGTTTTTCGTAGTTAGATTACGTTCAGGAAATTGTGTTCAATTCAGTTGATCTAGTCTTTTGAACAATATTCTAAAGAAAATTATTAATTTTCCTGATTATATTGTGTATTAACAATTTAATGAATGAGGTTTGAAAAAAAATAGAGAAGAGAAGTGAAAGGAGGGAACACAGAAC
Organism: Labia minor; assembly: GCA_963082975.1. Classification (NCBI taxonomy): domain Eukaryota; kingdom Metazoa; phylum Arthropoda; class Insecta; order Dermaptera; family Spongiphoridae; genus Labia; species Labia minor. Next base: position 40,633,017 of record OY720348.1, on the reverse strand, counting down.
CGAATTGTTAAATGGAATAAATATTACTATTGATTAGGTCAATGACGTAGAGAGAATTTTATTTTTGCGTTGTCATTATAATTCTAAAAATCATCTTATTCCATGGACTCATTTCGATAGGTGCATTAACACAACCAATAGGATTAATGATTTCAAATAATAAAATTATATTATATATCAGTATGAGAGATGAGAAGGGCAAGATTACAGAGATGACTTTTAATTGCTAATTCAAAATCTTTAAGAGATTTAATCAAAATATGAATATATATGGTCACAAATTATGAAGTGATTTAAGAAGATGAAGAAGATGAATATCAAGTTAAATTAAAAAAATGAATGAATAAAATATATTTCTTAGTATTCTTTTTAAATTTTAAAGAATATTATATATAAATTAATAATTAATAATGATATCTACTTCTTTTCATCATATTTTTATGTGAAATATAATTTCAAAAAAATACTTAAGACTTTTATCTCAAGTGTCGGATTTTTTTTTATCATTTTTGTTCTTTTTTTCCCTCTCTTAATCTTTTTTTTTCTTATTTTAGTTTGTTTTTTTTTTTGCTAATCATGGTATCTAATCAAGCGGCCCTCGTATTTAATATTTAGAACAACGTTAATTAATTAAAAGGGGATTAAAATATGGCATCTCATATGGCTGTTTAAATTAACACCTTCAGGCGGTAATGAAAATTCTGAAGAGGGTTTTTTTTTTGTACTAACACCGCATCAAAAATAGAACAGAGGTGTAGACTGTACAGTATAAATCTGCAACAAAAGATAATTTCCTATTAAATCTGGTGAATATTTAAAAAAAAAAATATTGTAATATAATAAAAGAGGTGAATTGATTAAGGATATGTGTGTGTTGGAAATATATAATATAAATATTGATGGGAGGAAATTGAAAGAAGATTGGATGGAGGTGTTTCAGAATAGGGATGGTTGGAGGAAGGTGATTGGTGCAGAGATAGATAGATGGATAATTGTAGAAAAGTGTAACTTAATATTGAATATTAAAATATGTAACATAAAATAGTATTTTTATTGAATTTAGGTTATTTTAGAAAATTCCTTAATATTGATGGGGGTGTCTAAGGATAGCTGGAGCGAAGTGATTACTGCAGAGATAGAGTGGTAGATAATTGTAAATTAGCTGGAGTGTCTCCACTCGACTATCTCGCAATTTGAATAGGATTAAATAACATAATATATTATATTTAAATTAAATTTAATTAATTATAAATTATAAATAATAAATATTAAACCAGCGCATGTTTGGCTTTTTGTTGATGGCACCACGTCACGTGTTGGCGCTTGAGATTTGCAGTGTTAAAAAATTAATTCTGGTAATTTCAGCGAATCAATCAAACTGAAATTCTATATATAGCAGTTTTATACAACTATTAATCATGTGAAAAACTATCAAACATATATCTTTATTTTACGGTCAGTTGAGAGGAAAAAAAATGAAAACGTAGTAAGTAATGACCCTCTTCCGTATGAGCTACATTTCTCAAAAGTTGATAGAAAACTACGAATTTTGATGTACCAAATTTCATCATTCTAGCTCAAATCGTTTTTGCGTAATCTTGGTTACATACATACATACATACATACATACACACACACAGACATTTTTCTCAACCTTAGTGAAAATGATTCAGGAACCTTCAAAACGTATAAAAACATCAAAATCTCAACATCGAAAATTTTCGTAATCGCAATACTATCTCTTACGAGATAGTAAAAATTGAATCATAATATTGTAAAATAGAAATTATATAAAAAAAAAAGATTAGAAAAATTATAGTATATTTCTATGGAATTGATTAATTGAATTTAAGTTATTTTTCTTTTATTATATTAGGAAATTCTCTCCCTATGGAAACATTCATATATCATAAATGGATGGCTAAGACGAGGGTTTCCTAAACTCCTAATTTCGTATAAACAACGTAATTATTCAACAAAGCATTTGATCTGTTTAGGGAAGCCCATTCGTCCCTCTATTTATCTAAATCCTCTTTAATGAAGCATATCACAAGCAATGTTCTGGAAATTTAACTTTTTTCTAAGAGGGGAGGAAAATAATTATTTGTACAAGATATAAAAATTGAAGGCGAATGAAGGATAATTTATCATAAATTGATTGGTTTGGTCGGAAGCAACGATTTATAAGATTCAGATCATTTCAGGTTAAATGAACTGACAAGCTGCCTTTTTTTTATTCCTTCAAGTTTGATCCCCTCGCGATCAAAGACGACTTAATCAACGCCATCAAATCTTCAAAAGAAAAAAAGCGAATTAATCCAATGAATTAATCGGGAAGTTTTCACAATGGCAGTGAATATCAAAAGATTTGATTTTCCCATTAAAAAGATCGAAAAGAATCGTTCCACAAGAAAGAATTCTAATCAGAGATGAAAAGTTTCTTTCTATATATATATTTGGAAATAAAAATAATTAATGAATTAGTTTAAAATTTTTATTGTAAAATTCAATTTAGATGTGCAAAATTCAAAGGAAACAAATTTTTTATTTATTTAACAAGAAAAATATACAATTTTTTCTTCTATAAGAAAGAAATATTGAGGTAGGTTATTTTAATATGCGTCTTGTGTACTTTTTTTTGTGAAATTACAAATTCAATCAAGGTCTTCTATTCCAAACAATCTCCATCCTTTTACTATCCTCCCCAAATTCCCTCTTGTATACTTTATATTGTTCTTGCTCTACGCACAGGTATCTCGAAATTACAAATACAGTTCATAAAAACTCCTGATATAATCCGAATTCTATTTTTAAAGTAAGTAGTAAATGTATAATATATAATTATATATATATATATATATGTTTAGATTTCAGAAAAAGTTAATTGTAGGTTGTTTTCATGTTCTTTAATGAGATTTGAATATTTAAGTCTCTGTCCCTATTTTAGTGACAATTGGGAGATCAAGAATCCCTAAATTCTTTGGTAAATGGCACTTAAAATGAACGCCGAAACGTTGAGATGCAAATCTCATTAAAATACATGAAAACAACTCAAAATTATTTTTTCATATATATATGTATATATATATATATATATATATACATATATATCAAATTATTCTATTTAAAATAGAGTGTGGGAATTTTAATTAAGAATGATTTAAAGTTGTATAAAATATACAATCTTTTCTTAGTATAATCATTTTGACAAAAGTGAATTTAAATTTTCTCAGGCGTTATTTGAATCGAGCACTAAATTTAAATTAACCTGCTTGCTCGTGTTCCGCCCCCCATTGAAAAGGTTACAATGTGAAGGGGCGCAAGAAGCGGGAATCACTTTTCATTTAAGTTGACAAACGTAATCTAAGGGCAAAGGGCGGATCGTTAACACTTGCCCGAAGATGATAGCTCATTCGTTTATGCATTGAAAAACAGGCGCGTGCCTGATTAAATTGATCTACGATTTGTAAACGAAACAGGCAAATGAGCCACATTGCCAAGTCAGGCTATCATTTCTTTTTTAAGGGTTTCCTTTCTTTTACAACAATTCTTAGACGATAGGCCTTGTTTTATTGGAGTTTCACCAAATGGGTGGGGTTGAGGAAGACCCTCTCTTCACGGTGGTTAAGAAAGTTGCGGTTGTGAAGTGTCAGCAGTGGTTCCGAGGGGCTCAGCCCCTCACTGGACTGCCTCTTTATGATGTCATTTTTATGGGACTGTAATTGTCTAATATTTTTGTAATTAAATGTGTTCCGGTTCATTTAAGCAATGAAATGACATAAACAAATCCGTAGTCGGGGGGTTGTGTTCCTATTTTTACTGCCATTACAAAATAAATTATTATTATGATAATTTCATTAGAAACATTCAGATGATTATGCTGGTAGGAATGAAGTGTGGGAATCAAAATAATATAAAACAAATCCAATTTAGAATTTATGAGAAATCAAATAAGAAATAAATAAGATTTATATTAAAGAAGAAGACTAGAGAGCCATTTTATTCATCCAGTCATCATATTAATAAAAGATAAAATGTCAAATAGGAATAAAAATACTTATAGAAAAAAAAATCAGTATTATTTGTAATATTAAAATTAAATGGATAGATTTTTTTTTTTTTTTAAGAAAAAAATAAATTTTAGAATAAAATGCAAATGATCCGATTATTAGACATTATAAAAATAATGTGAGTACTGATGTTAATACCCAAAAAGGAGAGGGACATTCATGGCTTTATAACAGCAATAAGGCTATAATAAAATATGGAGCCCTTTTATCCAATAGATTTGTTGCAATGCAAAATATATTATCTCGAATAAAACAGCAAAGGGTTTAAAAATCACTCAGAGTAAAATTCTCCAGATAGCTCTTTTTCCAGTAGCGTAGTACTTTATCTTTAGTATACGAATAGGAAAAATAGAGGAAAATCCGAGTTAATGCGAAGCAAGTAAAGTGTGAAGGGAGTGCGACAGAACGACGACAGAGCCGCCTACAATAGAATTGCAAACACACAATTCACTCGGGAATGCCAGTGGATGGGGAAAGTTAGAGAAAAAAAAAAAAAAAAAAAAAAAGGAAAACACCCTCAAGATAAAAATATCGACTAGTGCAAAATGGGGATGTTGTCTGAAGGGGTGCAAGCCGTGCAGTGAAGGGGATGACGGTCGAGTGAGAAGCAAATTACACCAGCAACAAACGGGAGAGACCATCGGGAAAATCTGGAGACTTAAATCGATTATTGCTGGGAGGGCTGATTAAGCAACCAACAAAGGGAGAAATATTTTTGTTGGATTCTAGAAAGATTCGGTTCATTAATTTCGGAAATTTTACTATTTTCTGTATTGACTTTGTATAAATCTTTCATAAATAATCCTCTTATTAAATTGTAAATCATTATTTTATTTTTTTTTCAAATAAAGCGGAAACCCCCCTGTTTCTTTTTCATATTTAACATCAATACTATACTAAACATAATTATACAATAAATTTAGTGTTTTTTTAAAAATAATAAAATAATAGATAACAAATAATAACAGAATAATTGATATTAAATTATCTTAAAAGATAAACAAAAATATTTATTTAAATATTATTTTCTCTTTTACCTTATTAAAAATAAAATATTTTTATTAAAAAAATCAAATCAAATTTATCAATGCTTAATCAATGATATTTTCAAATAAATTCTAATATGTTCTTGTCCATCTCTCTGGCTTTGTTGTATTCAAAATTTATTTGCCGCAGCAATCTACATTCCTCCATCCAACTGGGCCATCTCCATACAAAATAAATATTTTATAATTAGTACAAAAATAAACAAAAAATAAAAAAATAAAAAATTCAAAATATACATACACTAATAACTAATCTATTTTAGAAAAATTTCAATTTATTGTTTATATTTTAGTTTCATCCTATTGAACAATGGCCATATGAAAAACAAACATCATGTGTCAAACAGGCAATTTTTTTTTTATTTTTTATTTTATTGTCTATGAAGTTTATGGGTCGTTACTTTCATATGAGTTGATGCCTGACGGTATTCTTCATCAACGACATGACAATCCATTTGAGTTCATTTATGTAGAAATACATAAAGTGGTTAATATATATAAAAATTAGCGTGACGTGGAGATCTATTAAAAAAATAAAAAAAAAATAATTAATAATAATAATTTTTTTATATAATTGATCAATTATCAATTAATTAATTAATTAATGATATTCTTAAAATAAATTCTGAAGAGTCTTTGTTAATTAAAAGGTATATAAGAAAAAGAGAAAATGAGAGAGAAAGAGAAAGCAATGAAAAAGTATTTTTGCGTAGGTGACGTTTGATATTTCTTTTTATTATCTCCAAAATCACTTCTAATGATTTTGTTTTTCAGAGGCAGGCAATTATTTCGATACCCAGAGCCTGAATATATAAATTCGATATAATTTCAGGGTCGATGTCGATCGAAGCGATTGATTTCTCTTGGCGGGACGTCCCCCCACCCTCTCACCACAGCCTCTCAATCTCAGTTGTATATCTATTATTTATTTATTGGAATGACGATCCATTTATCCCCTCTCTTAACGAAGGCATTTGATGTTCTTCAAAGTTGAAGGTTCTCTTTATCAGCGGCACGGATCTGATTTAGAGGCGGCTCTTAGCTCCAGTGACAGCTGCTCCGACTTGCGATCCTGATCCGATCAATATCCAATTGAGATACCAACTATTTAAGGGTGAATTAATTTCTTCTTCTTTTTTTTAATCCTGACTTGTCTTTTTGGTCTATTTTTCTTTCATTCATTGCATCTTGTTTTTTTTTTCTATTTCTTTCTTTTTCTTTTTGGATCGGTGACCGCACCTTGCCACCGCCCATGAATAAATGCATTAAATTAAGCCACTTAAGTTGCTCAGGCGATGTTTGAAAGCTCTGATTTCGAACTACAATGAAAAGACCAGGACACAAAGAACACATTCCAACACCGGCGGTAAAGTACTAACCGTGAAATACAATCAAGTGCATAAATTATATCCCAAAGTGCCCAAATAACGGATTAGATTAGAAAATAAATACCTCAGGACAGGCATTACCACAAGTGAGAGAAATCACTTTCAACATAAACTTATATTATACATGATTATAGTTTATATATAAAGTTTAAATAAAATTTACTTAAAATTTTAATTTTAAATTATAATTGTCTTTAAAAGTTTAAAAATTTAAACAAACATCTTTTACATAAAATATATGCTATATAAATAAATAAAATATTATTATGAATATTATATAAATAAATTGAATGAATTCTTTTCACAAGTTATTTTGTTTAAATTTTATGTGTATTATTTATATAATCATTTAATCTTTATTAGAGAGGTATTTTCATTTTATTTTTTAATATAATATGAAAATTACCCATTGATTAACTTAAAAAGTTTAAAAATATATTTCTTGACAAAATATATTTAATTTTTGTAAGATTATAAATATATATATATACTTTCCTGGAGCTAAATGAACTCAACCTTTATTATATAATCATATTTTTTTTAAAAAGCTTAACTGTATTTATAAAATGTCCATAAAATTGCTTCATTACTTTTTAAATTATGTATTATTAATGGTAGAGCTGGAAATAATAAAAGCATTTTACAAATGTAGTCTAAATTATTTTTAAAAAAATAAGATTATATGCAAGATTTACCTTTACAAGAGTATATATATGTTTATATATATATATTATATAAAAGTTTTAAAGTCAATCAGTCAGTAATTTTCATATTAATTTAAAAAATACAATGAATATACATACCTCTTTAATAGAGATTAAATGATTATATGAATAAGATACATACAAATTAAATAATATAAATATAAAAAATTTGTATAAAATAACGTTTTTCCATTGGACGTTTTTAGTTGAATATGAAGCAATTCATCCATATAACTTTGTCAGGCTTATAGAAAAATTATTTTATTCTTTTTTAGTCCATTGGAAAAACGTTATTTCATAATTTTTTTTTATATTTATATTATTTTATTCTTTTTAGTGCAGACAGACGCCAAGTGAAGTTGAGAAAAAAGTTATAAAAATAAAATGAAAAGAAATTATTCAGTTTATTTATTTGAATTACATATCGTATAATATTATATATTTATTTATATAGTATTTTATATGTAATAGATGTTTGTTTCAATTTTTAAACTAAATTATATTTACCGAGTGTTTTTTTATATTCCATGTCAGCATTATTTCAAATGTCATTCTTTTTAAAATAATAATTAGTAATCAGATCTACTCATCTTAATACACAAAAATTTAAATTTTCATAATTTAAAATAAAAATTATTTAGTATATGTACCGTTGAAGCGAGTACACAAATATAGATAATTAAAAATTATATAATTTAAAATATTAATTGTAATAATTGAAATTTAATGATCTAAACTTGTATTATCTCATATGCATGTACCATTTTTATTTTAATTTGTAAATTGATATAAATACAATTTTAAATGTTTGCTTAAATATTAATATTATCTCTTAATAATAATAATTTAAAATTTCAAAACACATAATAAATTTTATTTAATACTTGCCTTATAAATAATAATATATAATTCAAATATATAAATTATATTTATTCCGAGTGTTATTTTTATATTCCATGTCAGTACATTATTTCAAATGTCATTCTTTTTAAAAACCAGGGAGGTAATCAGTTCTACCAAATTTAATACAGAAAAATTTATATTATCATAATTTAAAATATAAATTATGATAATTATATATATATATATATATGTATATATCCGCAATATTATAATAATAATTGGGAAAATATTAAAAAATATTAAATTAATTTAAATATATAAATAATAAAAAAAAGAGAGAAAGGAAAATATATTTAAGTGAATTTATTGATAATTTTTATTAATTATTATTATATATTTTTCTATATATATATTTAAGTAATTTATAAATAATTAATTAATGTTTTCTATCCGATTATATAGACTGGGTGGTTGATATTCATGGTTCATCTGCCCGGGGATAGTCGGTTTCCTTAGAGAATTCATGCGAAGCTTTCAAACGAAGATTTATATATCTCCGTTATTCTTTCTATGGAGACGAGTGGATGGTTGGTGGTGGGGTGTGAACGTCGAGGGTAGTGTTTAAAATAAACTCGGAACTTGTTCATTTAAACCACTGGCGAATAAAATCGAGTGCGATTTGAAACAGAATCCACGGATAATATTTCATTCGGAAGACTTGAAACTGCAAGACCGCGGACATAAAAATATTCCCAAATCGACATTAAACTCAGGAAAATAGACTATAAATAAAATTTTAGATAAGCTAAGAATGTAAAGAAGAAAATCTCGCCCACTGAAGTGAAATTTAATATCATCCTATATATCATATATATTTTTTTATAATGGGATTTTTTTAATTTGAAATTTTGATTAAATTAAATTGTAGAGGGAAAAAAGGTATATTTTTTATGCTTATATCTTATTTATGTTCTGTTTTTGAAGTGAAAATCATTTAATGTTCATTTTTGAATTAATTTTACCATGAATACTTAATAAAAAATAATAATATACTTATTTTTATCATATGATTTTCTTGTATTATTCTGTATCTGTATTTTCAAAATCTGGTTTAAAATTAATCATCATCAGTTATTTACTCCATGTTTGGGCAAAAGGGCGTACGTTCAAAGGTATAAATGCGAAGGCTGACAAAAAAATCTGGAGTGTCTCCACTCGACTATCACGCAAATTTGAATTGGATTAATTAACATATATTTATTTAAATTAAATTTAGCTGAACTTCTATATAGCAGTTTTATACAATTTTTAATCATGTGAAAAACTATCAAACATAATATATCTTTATTTTTACTGTCAGTTTAGAGGAACAAAAATGAAAACGTTGTAGAGTAATGGCCCTCTTTCCAAAGAGCTACATTTCTCAAAATTGGATAGAAAACTACGAATTTTGAATAATGTCGGTGTAACAAATTTAATTATTCAAGTTCAAACCGTTTTTGCGTAATCTTGTCTACATACACACACACACACACAGACATTTTTCTCAACCTTAGTGAAAATGACACAGGGACCTTCAAAACGTATAAAAACATCAAAATCTAGACATCGAAAGTTTTCGTGATCGCAATACTATCTCTGGCGAGATGGTAAAAAGATCGATCGCGCATGAACTAGAAAAACCAATGTCGATCATACTAGTATAGTTTCCCCACCCCTGGTAAACCTTTCAATATAATATTATTTTTTGTTAACATCACCTCCTTCTTTTCTTGTATTCTATGCTATTAAGAAGTGTATATCTGGAGTGAATGATCAATATACTTTCTGATTAATAATGCAATGTTCTTGAAACAAGTTGTAGAATATGTTTGAATTTGAAGCACATGATTAGAAAATCGACTTTCTGTCAGTTTACAGAGGGAGAAGATATATAAATATATATTCACACACTCTTAATATATTTCTAAATTGCTCTATGTTTTTAATTTAATTTAAAATATATCCAAATATATTCATCATCCTCATTCTAATTTTTCTTTTTTTTATTTCTTTTTTTTTTATCATATTTAATTTTCAATTTATTTTTTCTAAATGTTCTAGAAACACAAATTTACATGCATTGAATATAATTAGTAATTATATTAATATTCATTTATTAATATTATATCTTTTTTTTTAACTTTATTTTATATTTCTTAACATACAATTTTAGTGGAGGTAAATTCATACAAATTTAACATATTTTATTCAACGATATATTTTGAATAAATTTAATTCAATTGAAAAAAAAACATTTTGAAACCTCAATATGATAGAAATAGATAAAATGTAGATGAGGGAGTGGAAGGGAAGGGGATTAGAAATACATATGTACGATTAAATATCAATATTAAATTAAATTAAAATTTTAGTAAATGTTTGACAAAAATTGATTTTGAACTTTTTGGGAATTATTGTACTTGATACACATTAATCCCATTTTTTTTTTAATTTGAGAAAAATCTATCACTAATTTTATCCAATAGCAGTTTTAATTGAATTTGCGAGCTTAGAGAGTGATTATTGAGAGTAGTTTGGATGTAGTAGCAAGTAAGATGAGGTTAACGTCCGAATTTTCTCTTGCAAAGTGATGATGGATGTTCGAAAGTCATTAGTGTCTGGGATACAGCGAATTATTTGTTATAATTTGCTTTGCGGATAACTATTGGAGGGTGTAAAAATGGTAATTACATTCCCCCATTTTACTTGTTGGTTTTAACTGTTCGAGTGGACTATTTGTCCACAATTTGTATTTCTATACATTTTTTTTGATATGATTAAACATGTTTTTCTAATAACCAGAACTTTAAAAAAAAGAGAATCCCCTCCTTACTCACCAAATACATCATTGTATACGAGAGTAGAAAATGTATTAATTAAATCAATCGATAATATTTTATATTATTATTTTTTTTTTCTTTTTCTATCATCCACTCCATCTTAACATCCATGTATTTTCTAAATCATTTCAATCTAATTACAAAGATGACGCGAAGAAATTTTATTTATATATAAAAAACAAAAAAAAAATTATTATAATATTTTCGAATATGTATATTTATGAAAATTCTCTTTGTTATTTTTTTCTAATGGTTGAAAAGTTTTTTTAATGTAAATTAATAATCGATAATGTGAGGAAGAAAAGGAGAAGAAGAAAAAGAAGATAAAAAAAAAATGTTTGTAATTTGAATAATTTCACTTTTAGTGGGTTTCTTTCAATAAGTTGATTTTCCTGACAAAATGACGAGGTGCCAGAGATCGGAAAGTTTTAATTTACTTAACGCATCCTTTCCCCCCCCCCGCCCCTCTCTCTTTCTCTCTTTTGAAGTGTTTTTATACAAACCCTCTTTCTAATAAGTGATTAAGTCATTTAAAAGGGAAGGAAGGGTCTATCCCACCCATTTTGTCAAATAATATGTACGTAGGGGTGAGGGGGAAAGGGGAAGAAAGGGTGCCTCGTGCTTATAAATGTATCACTGACAGAAGATTAACCCTTACGAGTTATAGAAATGATTATAGAGCTTGATGTTGCTTACCCGTCTTTTGCACTCACATTTTATGATAAGACATTTTGTCATTTATTTACTGATAAGTTTTTATCACTAGAATTATTCACAAATGGAATGAATTTTATGTCGATTGTATTTTACCTTGTATACCTCCAAAGGAGTGCATGAATTAAAAAAAATATTTGGTAATTATATTAAATGATCATCCAGTCATGGATTTGGATAAAACTTGTGGTGGGTTCTTTTTTTAATTACAAATAAACTTTTCTTATGCAATTTTTGCGGGTCGTTTTTAGTTTAAGAGATAAAAAGGATCAAAGTTTGCCAGATTAGCTTATTATGAACCTCGAAATATGATGTCATTAAGTAATGTTTTATTGACTAATTTACTTTTCGGTTTTTTTCGGTTCTCTTTGGATATAGAAAAATTATTTAATTATTTTTTAATCTTCTTATATCCAAACGGAACTTATAAAAAACGAAAATTAATGGAGACCTCTGGTGATCAAATAATAAAACATGGTAGCTACATAAATAGAATATCAATGGATTTATATGCAAACTTTAATCCTTTTTATATCATAAACTAGAAGCGACCCGCAAAAATTGCATAAGAAAAGTTTATTTGGAATTAAAAAAAGGAACCCACTGGTAAAGTTTTATCCAAATCCATGACTGGATGACCATTCAATATAATCACTGGCATTTTTCTTATGTCATATTATGCCAACTTATTTAATATTATTTAAATATTATAACTATATAAAAGATATAAAAAAGAGAAAAAAAAGGATTACAGTGACCGGATAAAATTTTATACAAAAACAATGAAGATTTTTTTCCAGATTTTATTTTATTTTTTTTTTTTTTTTTTTTTTTTTTTTTTTTTTTTTTTTTTTTTTTTTTTTTTTTTTTTTTTTTTAATAAAAAGAAAAAATCCTATGAGAGTTGAACTCTGTTGAATAAAGTTTTACGATGCCTTAGGCTTGTATATTTGTCTTAAGATAATATACTAAATGAAAAATGTCCAAGGGAATGAATAAGAATAGAATAGAATAAGAATATATATATTTATATAAATATGTACATTTAACATGTATATAGCTATCACGAAATTTCATATTTCGAATAAAATAAATCAAAGTTAACCAAATGGAAAAAAAGTTGATGAAATCTAAACACTTGAGAAATCAATGAAGCCATTTTTCAAAGATCCACAATATAGGTATTTTATTATATATATATATATAAGAGTTTAGTTGTGTGGGTGGTAAGAGCAGTGCATCGGGGGGCACCAGGCGCCGAACGATAAATATGCCGAACGAGTGAAATTCTGAAAAAAATTATATTTATGATATAATACAACAGTGGGAGAATTATTTGAAATTTAATTAAATTTTTTTTTTAATTTTTTAATTTCATGTTATATTATAATATTTATTTAAAATGTTATTTATTCATAATTTATTTATATTTTAATAATAATTTTAAATTTATTATTTTAAAAATATAAGGCTGTGGGTGTTATTTTATTCTTCCGCACATGGCGTTGTAATATCACTCTATGGCTCTGTATATATATATATATTAAAGAATATTTATATTGCATACATTAGTTTGTCTATCCACAGAAATATTTATATGAAACATAAACCAAAAAACAAACAAAAAAAAAAAAAATTAAAAAAATTAACCTAAAAAAATAGATTTGTTTATTAATATAGTATAATAAATTGTATTGAATTAATATATAGGGTTAATAGTAAATTTATCTATGTACAAAATTGAGTAAATAAAGTACAAATAAAAGAGTAAATAAAGAAAATCGTGATATTTAAATTAAGATTGTCTTGTTAATTAAAGGAATAATTATTGAATTTAAGTTAAATTCACGATCATTGACTGCCTCTTAAAAGTTTCATCCCCACCCCCACCCCTGTTAGTAATTGCATTGATTGGCAATTAGATCTTTGTTTTTTTTTAAACTTTACTCTCTTGATCGCTTTATCTGGCGCTCGTGTTGATTCATAGAGCGTAACTTGTCCAAGGAGGAGGAGAAGGAGTTCGATCTCAAGTGTTTCGAGGACGGCGACAGAAGAGGAGAGTGAGGAGGAGAAGGGGCGTTCCTTGAAGAAAGTGAGAGTGATTCGGCATTTCCTCTTACCTAGTCGTAGTAGTTAAGGCTTTTCTATTGATGGCCACATTTGATAGACAAAGGATGAGTTCACGCAAGCGTCGGCGAATCGATTCCATTTGCCCAAGGCTCGATCGTTAGGCTTCGACCCCCCGGAACTGAGAAACGGGGACTCCCTGAGAAATGGCTCAGATAGCCTGCCATTTGTATCAAGGTAGATTATCGGGGCGCAGGTCTTTCGGGGCGGTCACAGACATCGCTCGTCTCCTTAAAACCAATCATTATTATCTTCGAAAAACTACCCTTGGATTCTCAAGTGATCCTCATTCCATCCAAAAAAAAAAGAAATCGGTTTGAAAACAGTTACATTCGGTCCAAATGTATATATATATATCCTGTTATAGTTTATTAAACGGTCGAAATTTATTTTTAAACGTTTGCAAGAAATAAAAAACTATAAATTTAAGTAAACATTTAATAATGTACTCTTTGTTAGATCGTGATGCGATTTGATATACCCATAAAATAAATCGTAAAACACAATTTATTACCTGAATATAAAAAAATAACCATTTTAGTGATTCGTTGAATTAAAAAAAAAAAGTTAGAAAAAAAAAATCAAAAATTATTCCATTATATATATAGAGACCATTATCTAATACCTTCATTGATTACTAGTGAAATGAATATTACAAAATAATACCAAATAATTAATGTTTTACTAATTGTCCAATGATATAAATATCTATCATACAGGTGGAATTAATAATAATTTGAAATGAAAATGAAATTCCAATCATTTTACTAACTAAGTACTTTAATTCAATTTGACTAATTAGATAATCAATAGCCATAGGGACTGGGTTATTTTTATTTATTTGTTTTATTTTATTTTTTAGAAATCTAATTAAACAAAGAAGATGAGTCCCAATTTCAAATATTTAATGAATAATTAATTAAATATATATATATATATATATATATTTATAAAATCGAATAGAATTTATAAATTCCAACGAATATTTATTCAATTATTAGTACATTTATTAAATTACTTCAATTTTCTTTGATTAAAGTATTGAATTTATTTATAAAATTATTTTCGATTGATCTTTTATCTATTAATATGGTTGATTATTATTTTTTTTTTTATCTATTTATTTATTTATTTATTGTTTATTTTTAATTTCAATTAAAATACATTAATGGTATTGAAACGTGATGGTGATTCGAAAGTTAAAAAATTGACTAATCTAATAAATTGAGCTATTAAGAATAACCTAGGTTAATAGAAATGATATAAAGATATAATATCATGTAAAAAAATAAAAGAATATAGAAATTATTAAACTATTAAATTAGTAAACAATGAAAATAAATATATAGGATATATGAAATAATTTTTAAGAATTTTATGATATAATAAATCGGCATACTATTAAATAAATAAATAAATATATATAGTAAAATGTTAAAATGATTTATTTCTCTTAATATTATATCTCAATATAATGTAAAGGAAACGATAAACGTATATTTTTTTCGATTATTCATGAATATTTAAAATACTAATAGTAAAATATTTTTAGGATTATATATATTACCATTGATTATTTATACTCATTTTACTTTACGATCTATATTGGAAAAGTAAAAAATAAAATAAAAAAGTATTCTTAAAATTGATATCTATATATAGGTATACAGGGTGTTTCAAGAAAAAAACCTTACAGCGTAAATTTCTCTGGTCTAAGTAGTAAAGCACTTTTTGAAACACCTTGTGTCTATAATATATATATATATATATATATTGTAATATATAAGCATAAAAATGCATTTTTTATATATAATGGTGCGGAAACCGAGAAAGTTATTTTTTGAAAACATGAGACAATATAAAGACATTCTAGAATTCTTATTTTAAAAAACTCATAGAATTGCATACCATCTGGTCCCCATATTATATACCTCTTCGTTACCCAAGAGGGAGTGAGGGGTGGACAATTTTGCCAAGTTGATTAGAGGGGATGATTCGAGATGTTTGAATCAGTCTTGATCAAGAATTGGAGAAGGAGACATCAAATCCCTGGCAGGAGTCAACATCCCGGCCAACCCCTTTTTTTGAGAGATGCCGCTGCCCACGAGATGTCCCAGATAAATCCGCAGGACGACACTCAAGAATTAAGTCTCCAAAGAATTCTCCATTCCTTCCTTACACAATATAGTTAAGTGGTCGACCATTAATAATTAATAAAATTTGCAATTGCTTAATATAAATTACATCTCATTTAATTTATATTTATATTTATAACGGTACCATTCAATCTCTTCAATTTCATATTAATTTCATTGTTATCTATTGTTATCATATTAATTCTTCTATTTAAATAAAATGCCTAATTTTAGTTTAATTTTATATATGCATTTTTAATCTGAACCTATTCAATTTTATCATTTCCCTTATCAACCTTCGCGGATTCAATAACCATTATTATTCTAAATTTAACCAGAGTGCTGCCAAATTTAATTTAATCTATTTTCAACCAATTTTTCACATAAAACACCTTACCTAAGTCATCCAATATACGACAATATATATATATATATAATATTTAAAGTTATTTCTTTTAAAAGTAAAGAAAGTAAAAATAGTTATCATTTTCTGGGTTCAACCACTTGAAATCATTGCAAATCACGCTTATGTTAACAGTTTATTTAAATTATTATATTTATATGTCAAAAGTTATATATATATATATATATATAAAGTTTAAAGGTAAGTAAGTAAAGTAAATAATAAATTGACCTGTGGTTAGGCCCAGAACCGACCGACGGTTTGAAATAAATTAATTTCCAGCTACAGAAACAATTTCAAATAATTTAAATGTATCTATTAATGCAATAAAAATAGATATGGATATAACATAAATATTTTTAATTGTATTTATAATATATAAGGAGGCTGTGATGTCATGATGGGCTGGGTGAAGTCATATAATTTTAAATTAAGAAAAAACTAATTACGATGATTTTTTCCGAGGATAAAACCAATACAAAGTGCATGATTCGTGGAGATATGTAAAAAATCTCCACGTGTGAATTTTGATGTGAAAACAATACCTCCCTTACTATCGTCGGTCGGTAAAAATACTTTTCATTTTCTGGGTTCAACCACTTGAAATCATTGCAAACCACTATTAAATATATATATATCACTTTTATACTTTATTTGAATTCCTTATCAAAATTTTCTATAGATCCATAAATATTTAACATTCGGTTCATAAAAAAATTGATATCTTCGAATTTGCACGATATTCATATAAAAGAAAATATCTTTACTCTGAAAAATCATTTTTCCAGAGTTTAAAAAATTAATAAGAAGTTTATTTGTTTATTTTTTTTTTTTATAAATAAATAATATTTTTACCAAATATGTAAAATTAATATATAGCTTTATTGTAAGGATATTTAATTTTACACAGTTTATTAAAAATTTGTATACATTTTTTTTTCAGTCATTTAGCTGAGTAATTATTATTATAGATTGAAAAATAATATTACTCTAGTGAGAGGATTTTGTTCTATTTTTAATGCAAATTTACAAAAAAAAAAAAAAAAAAAAAAAAAAAAATTAAAAACAAAAAACAAATATAGAACCCCCACTGGAATACTAACATTCTACTGAAATATTTTATCATTTAAATGGTGTTTAATTTAAAATGAATTCGCTTATTTCAGCTGAAACAGTGCAGGCTATTTTGTAAATGAACAAATTAAAAGCTGAATAATAGAAAGTACAAAAAAAAAAAAAAATTATAATAATCATTGTTTAATTTAAATTATTATTATTTTTAATTAACATTTTTTTTTCAGTTTTTGCTTAATTGTTCTAATAAATTTGAATGGTAAATATAATCAATTATTTCTCTTCTCTATAGTTAATTAAATTTTGTGTTTTTGATAATTTAAGAGAATATATTGCACAGCCCAAAGAAAAGGGATGAAAAATAAAAAAAAAAAATTGTGATAATTAATATATAATACATAGAATAATATTATTTGTTTGTTTTTTTTTTTGTTTTTGGTGTTTCATATTAAAGTTTTTATCCATTCCTTTATTAAGTAAATTTACACAAAACAGCATCTGCTATCGTTATTATAAATTGTTAGTTTTATCCCTTTACACATCGAGTATATAAAATTAATAAATATTTTCAATTAATAAAGTAGATAATATATAATACTATATAAAATAAATAGATAAATAGAATATTATTGTAGAACGTAGGTAACATAGGTTGGAGGGAATGATGGAGGGGACAAAACAAAAAGGAACTAACAAAAAGTGGAAAAAAAGGACAAGAGACAACTTGGATGGTGGTTTTCTACTTCCGGTGAAAATCGAACTCGAAGAGAATTTAAACTCAGGACAAGGCGTTCCTTTCTGGGTCGCATCCCTCTTGACTCGACCCAGATTCTTTTCACCCTTTTTTTTCTTTTCCCCCCTTTTTTTTTACTTTAAAGCCATAAAAGTTATGCTTCAATTCAAGTAACCCGTTGCCGGATAATTGGGACTTGGAAATTGTTCGGCTTTAGTGGGGTGTCGGAGGTGATTATATCGCTGGGGTCCAAACAGGGGAAGTTTTTCATTGGAATCCTAAATGCTTGTTAAATGCACTGTTCGAGAACAATGCAACTACATTGGATTATACTAAATAAAAGTATGTATTAGTTTGATGTTTTTATAATGATAGAGGACACAAAAACAGAAAATAAAAGTAAATGGAAAAAACATTTTCAATTCTTTATCGGAATTGTTTTGTAAATTCAAATGTCATTTAAAGAATGTAATTATTATAATATTTAATAGAATATCTATAAAAGAAATAAAGTAGAACTTTGAGCAGTTGTAGTAGTATAAGTATTAGTATTAGTAAAGTAGTAGTATTAGAGGTAGTTGTAGTAGTAATTGTTGATTTAGTACTATTAATGGTAGTAATAGTAGTGCTAGTAGTTGTAGTAGTAGTGATAGTAATAGTAGTTTTAGTAGTTGTTGTAGTAGTAGTCGTAATAGTAATGATAATATGTTAGTAGTACTACAACTACTCTAGTAGTAGTAGTAATTAAATGAAAGAAACCAATCAATCCAAATAGAACTGGCTTATCAATCACCTTTTATTTCTTTTTTATTTATATTTGTGATCAAGAACTTGCCCATTGATAAACGCAGCATTAAGGACTTTCAAAATATGGTGATTAAAAATGACTCAATTTCACTTTCAAGGAAAAGTGGAGAAATGATGAAGGGCACGATCACATTTAATACTAAAGTAGATACAAAAGGAACATCGACTAGTTATCCTAATCAAACATTTAAAATAAGAAATTTTTATCAAATCATTTTTAATAGAACTACTGAAATCAAAAGTTGTTGTTTGCATCATCCACATTTTGCACAATATCTCAATCTGTAACAATATATATCTCTCCAATTTATCTTTTTTATTTATTATTTTACATTTTTTTTTATATTTCAATACAATTATTAAAAATATGTACACCATATACAAAAATAAAAACATATTAAAGTTATTAACCTAAAAACATTGAAACATAAATAATATTTTTCTCCTATAATCCAATTATTTTATTAAGAGGATTGGTTTTTTAAAAAAATGTCTGGCAAAATTAAAAAAAAAAAAAAAATCTTTTCGCTTATATTCATTTTCCTGTCAGATCAATTTTGTATTTGTCCTGGCTTGGATGTTATTAATAACAGTGAAAAAGAAAAAAAAAGAAAAAAATTCTTTGAATGTTAAACGTTCCGCGTACATTCTTCGTTGGGGGCCGATGTTCAGACGTATTTTTCCAAATAGCAAATAAAATCATGAAATGACCTCTCTCTGACCCTAAACCAAGCCGTATCAGCACCAGTCATTGAAAGCCATCAAAAATGGTCATAAAAAATAATTTTGAATTGATACCTCTATTAATAGGAAATGAAAAACGTTCACTCCACCATCCGCTGCCTGCCACCACTCCACCTATTATTCGCCTCCCCAGTCTTCATCTTCCCGTTTAATCGGATTTATATATATATATAATATTTATAACCAATCAACTACAAAAGAAATCCTTTTAAGAAAATGTTATAGGATGAATATTAATTTCAATAAATCATTCATCTGGCTGGCATATTCTTTAAAAATAATTATAGCCTTGGAGGAGACACACGTTAACCATTCGCCTGCCTTCCATTCTATTCAAATGGAAATTATTGAAATAATATCAAAATCAATTTCAATTTTATGACATATTGTTTTTTTCACGTTGACCTCTTACTAAAATATGCATATGGCATCCATAAACCTATTATCTCGATTGCTTCATCAGATACCAAACTAAATTCGAAACTAATCAACGAGAGAGATGCTTGATGATCCGATGAAAAAGAAAAAGTCATCCTATATAATTTTATTTATAATAAATAAAATATTTAAGTATTATTTTCTATTATATGTACATGATTATTTGAGTAAATTCCACACATGTTGAGGTTTATTGTCCTCTACAATAAATTAAATATGAACAATAGTCCCATATGAAGCCAAAGTGACCTTTGTAATAATATAACTCGAGATATAAGATATAATATATTAGAGATACCAATTTTTTAGGTTTTATGGCAGATGGGAGGGTGTCGAAATTTAGAAGAATCAAACTTTTTCTTGTTGTTATTCATCAACACTTTCCAACTTTTTCTTATGCCTAAAGATTGATAATCGTCCTTTCATTCTTATCATAAGAATATTTCTAATCAATATATTTGAATTTTATTTTACAATTATTTTTTTTTTAAACTGATTTTCAAATTGTAATTGATAGTTAAATATACCATAAAAAGGGTCATCAATGTTCATAATTTATTTTGTAGAATTTATTCGACTATTTTATTATTTATTATTTTGCGATCTCGAAAATTTTCGATGTCAAGATTTTGATGGTTTTATACGTTTTGAAGGTCCCTGAGTAATTTTCACTAAGGTTGAGAAAAATGTCTGTCCGTGTGTGTGTGTGTGTTTATGTAAACAAGATTACTCAAAAACAGTTTGAGCTATAACAATGAAATTTGATACACGGACATTATTTGTAGTTTTCAATCAACTTTTGAGAAATATAGCACATTCGTAAAAGGACCATTACCTACCACGTTTTCATTTTTTTCCTCTAAACTGACCGTAAAAATAAAGATATATGTTTGATAGTTTTTCACATGATTAAAAATTGTATAAAACTGTTATATATAGAATTTCAGCTTGATTGAATCGCTGAAAGTACCGGAATTAATTTTTAAAAATTTTTAACACGTTGACAGCCATTCACGCGCCACGTAGTGTCATCAACAAAGAACCAAACACGCGCTAGTTTAATAAAAATATTATTTATTAATTTTTATTTATAATTTAATCAATTAAATTTAATTTAAATAAAATAGATGTTCATTAATCCAAATTCAAATTTTCGATAGTCCAGTGGAGACACTCCAGATTTATTTTTATTGTTGCTATCTTAAGAAAATATAAATTTATAATATTAATAAACTTAAATTTATTAAATATTAAAATACTTTATATAGAAAAAAGAAAACTAATTTTGGAATACTAATTTGATAATATTTAATAATATTAATGTATACTCCGAGATTCAATAACGTTTTATTTAAGTCTAATATATTATTATTATAGTGAAATGGTGGTATACAATAGATTATTATTTTCATAATTTAAAGTAAATCAAGGTAAAATGAACCAGAGAATCTTGTTTCTAATTAGATGTTATTAGTTATAATAGAAATTACGCTTTTAATTAATCATTAATAAGGTTTGTTAATTAATTGACACTTTGTCAACACAGTCATTGATTCGAGAAGTTTAGCGATGGCAGTAGTCCAATAGGAGGCCAGAAAGCAGCTCCAAGATGCTATGTAATAATTCCATTAGCAGTTAGTAATGAGTTCGGATTGAGTGGAAATCTGTGCTATCAATTAAATACGCGATTGTAGTCGAGAATTATGTCTATAAATACCGGGATTGAACAGATGTTCCTTAGAGGTAATTTTACCCCACTATACAGCTATTGGAGAGAATTTCTACAATTTATCTATTCATTATGGTCTTTTATAGAAAAAAAAAATTACTTTTCATTTTAATCAGTGAAATTGTAAAATTTGTAATTACTCCCATTCAAATAATGTTTCAAAGTAAATATAATATATTTATATTCAGTCACAAAATATTTTGTAAAACAAAAAAAGCAAAAAAAGTTTCTAGATAAGAGAAGACTCACTCTGATTCAATTTCCCTCTGATGATATAAAATAACTTTTTGAATGATTAGCCTAAAAATTGTGAAATATGAAGGAACATTTTTATTTTTTTTTCATTAATTGAAATTGCGTACATCTAAAAGTTAATATAGTATTATTATTTTTAATCAGTTCTGAGTTGTCAGTGTAAAAAATAAATAATTAATTAATTATCAAATAATTCAACTATCTAGGGGTTTAACTAAATAAAAATACAACATTTGAGCTACTTGATAAATAAGCTGGAGTGTCTCCACTCGACTATCTCGCAATTTGAATTGGATTAAATAACATATATTATATTTAAATTAAATTTAATTAATTATAAATTATAAATTAAAATTAATAAATAATATTTATTAAAACCACGTCACGTGTTGGCGCGTGAGATTTGCAGCGTTAAAAAATTAATTCTGGTACTTTCAGCGATTCAATCAAGCTGAAATTCTATATATAGCAGTTTTATACAATTATTAATCATGTGAAAAATTATCAAACATATATTTTTATTTTTACGGTCACTTTAGAGGAAAAAAAAATCAAAACGTTGTAGGTAATGACCCTCTTCCGGTTGAGCTACATTTCTCAAAAGTTGTTAGAAAACTACGAATTTTAAATAATGTCCGTATACCAAATTTCATGATTCTAGCTCAAACCGTTTTTTCGTAATCTTGTCTACATACATACACATTTTTCTCAGCCTTAATGAAAATGATTCAGGAACCTTCAAAACGTGTAAAAACATCAAAATCTCGACATCGAAAATTTTCGTGATTGCAATACTATCTCTGGCGAGATAGTAAAAAGTAGCGTCTCCGAACAAACAAAATCAAGATAAAGGTTGATGGGATCTGGTTTACTGATCATAGGACACCTAATTGAAATAACCGACTTGTTAAGCGCTGACCTTGGGTAGGATGTACAAAAGTTAGAAATCTTTTTTTTAAGTTAAAAATATTTGAAATTTGTCAATAGACATATTAATTTATTAATTAATTAAAACTATGTATATATATATAAAATATATAAAGTTCAAATGTAAAATTGTTAAAATATACTAAAATTAAATTGCTAAAATCACTGAGCCGCCGTTCAAATAATTAAAAGGAACATAAATTAAAAAGAAATAGTCATAAAACAAAAAGTCCTTAAACGTATACTTATTAATTCACTGAAAGTCAGAAAAGTATGGCCTGTTGATATAACATAATATATATTTCGTAATTTGATTTAATATAATATATTTTGTATTTTAATTAAGAAAAAACTAATAAACGTTCTGAAACAGTTTCAAATAATTTAAATGTATCTATTAATGCAATAAAAAACAGATATGGATATAATATAAATATTTTTTAATTTTATTTTATTTATAGTTATAGCGTAGTTATAAATTTAATTTAAGAAAAAACTAATGAAGATGATTTGTCCCGAGGCTGAAACCTATAAAGATCGATTTTTCTTTATAAAAATTATCTATAGTATAAATTTAAAAAAAAAAATCCTTAGAGTGGTTTAACATCTCAAAAATATACAAATATATATACAATTTTTGCTATAATAAGATAAGATAATTTCTTTTGAATATATTTTCTTATGTAAAATATTTATTAATCTTTGGATTGTATAATAGCTATATCTATTCAAATAAAATAGATTTCGTTGAGATATTCATACTTATAGATACCTTAGATTTTTTTTATTATTTGTTTTTTTTATGATATTAATAAATTGGTCAATTCAATCCAGATGGAATTTATTAATCGTCTGAAATGAAATTAATAGTAATAAACTCGAACATGGCGACTGTCATTTGGTATAAGAGCCAATTTCTCGTTCATGATTTATAGGATTCTTCGTTTGCTTGTTCTGTTGGTGATTCCTGTTGGTTGCAGAGGCTGCCTCACCTCACCCGAGCCTTTCCATTGTAATATATTCATTTCGATATTATTTATTGGTGGATTGGAGGAGACAGTAAACGATCGGAGCCAATGTCTTGCTCATTATAGCTGCGCTTGTCTTTGCTGACTGCCCGTCCAAAAATGAAGGGGGGGGGGGAATAAAAAAAAAATGATCGAAACATTTAGAAATTAATAAAATTTATTGATTGTGAAAGAAAGATATGATCAACGTGATTCTAATCTTATGATTTAAGACATAAAACAAATTGATAAACATAAAATTAAAAATGAAAAAAGAAAAATGATTCATTTCCATAATATTTCCTTATGTTTTTTTTTTTTTTTTTTTTTTTTTTTTAAAAAAAGAAAAAAAAAATAAAGAAGAGCTTTCTGTTTTTATGGGACATGTCGTAACTCCAGGCGGGCATCAATATCTTTTATCTCGTAGTCATTCGAATTCCAACATTAGCAAAAACATCGTCTATCCTACTACGAATAATATTTATAAATGTTACAAAAATAACACAGGGTTTGGAATTGTGAGAATCATGTCTATCAGAGTTGGAGTGGGCATCTTTCGAACTTGATGACCAGGATTAGGCAATATGGCGCCACAGATATTCATCGAAACCTCTTTCTTAAATTATTGTGGGGGGGGGGGAAGAGTGAGTGAAAATAGTATATCTTTTTTTACTTTGTCCTCTTGTATCTCTAGGAATGAAGGAATAAGTAAAAAAATCAATTCGGGTGTAAATATAAATAGAATATATAAATGTTTATATTTATAAAAAGACTCACCACTTTACCTTGGCAACCTGAATTATTTCTGTTTTTTTTTCTCTCGCCATTCCATAAATCATTGTATATAAATATTGTATAGACAAAAACTTTATCTTATCTTATTATACTGACAAAAATTGTATATATATATATATATATATATATATATATATATAATGTTTATTTTTGAGATATTAAAAAGCTCTTAGGATTCTTTTGGAATTCATACCATAGATAATATTTATAAAAAAAAATCGATCTGTATTGGTTTCAGCCTCGAAAAAAATCAACTTAATTAGTATTTTCTTAATTTAAATTAGTAATTTTATATAACGTCAGCAAATTGCCTCTTGTCATTCTTTTTTAATTGATATTGTATTAATATTTATTTTTATATTTAAAATAATTTAAAATTTTTTATTTAATTTCGAAATAAAATTAAACATATTTATTTTAATAATATTTTAGAATCAAATTACGATATATATTTAACATTCCCCCACCCAAAAAAAAAAATTTCATGAAGTTACCAACATATAATATATATGAACAATTATAAAGGAAGGAATTTCAAATAAATTGTTGAATAAATTTGATCTACTAATATAAAATAAATGATATTATATTAATTAAAATGTTTTTTAATTTAAATCATAAATAATATAAATGATATTTGATTATTATAAAGAAAAAAAAAATATAACCTCCTTAATTAAAATTAATTAGACAAATACAGGTGTCAATATAATTTCAGAATTTATATTATTATTAGTAGTAATCCTTGGTCGAAACAGTCTATAAGCTATTGCTACTTTGAAAACTATAAAACTGAAGCCATCTAATTATAACAATATATATGTTCGTATATATAATATAGGATCAAATATTTTATCAAGTAAATTTAAATATATTTTTCATCTTGAAATGAAAATCAAGTTATTTTAATTAATTAGTACCATCTTAGGAAACAAATTTTTGATGGGTCGTTATTAGCAAACCCGTTTAACAATTGTAATATAAATATGTAAAAAATTGTAAAATTTTTAAAATTTATAATTATAATTTGTATAAATTTGTTAAAGGATCGAGCAATAGCTCGGTGTTTAAGTTACTATATCTATATCTATATATAAGCTTACGCGTTTAAATAAATACATTTCAAAACACTGAATATTTTATAAATTGTTCATTTATTCGAAATGGATTTTTTTTTTTTTGATTGGATTAAAGTTGATTTTAAATTTCAATATTGAGATAAAAAAAAAACTCTTGAAGAATTGATTAAAAGGTGCTGGTACTAACGATTTGTTTCAAGAAAGAATTAATTGAGTGAATGTGTTCGTTAATGATCAGTAACACTAGAACAATGTTTATATCCATTTGGTAGGATAGTAATGCCAAAAGAGTTGTATTTAATTCGCATTCTTATTTGCCAAAGGTCTTTGTTGATTTGTTTGAAGCGCAGTGAAAAAGAAAATTAGCCTCTTCAAAAACGGCAATTTCAAGTAGAATCGGTTGGATGCCTTCTACAACATAAGAATATCTTCCTTATTTATTTATTTATTTATTTTGTCTGTCATCTAATTTGCTATTTGTAACTTGACACATTGATTATTTATTTAGGAAATGATTCAAATGTATTTGCTTTAAATATATTTATAAATTGTTAAATGATATCTTTAGTATAAACATAGACATTCATCATATTTATTTTTACACTAAATAAAAATACATAACGTTGAAATTATTATTTTTAATAGAAATAATATTAAGATAGCTCGTGCATTGTCGATAAAAATAATATAAATATAAAAATAAATTAGAAAATTTATTAAAAAAATCTGGAGTGTCTCCAGTCGGCAATCTCGCAAATTTGAATTGGATTAATTAACATATATTATATTTAAATTAAATTTAATTAATTAAATTATAAATTAAAATTAATAAATAATATTTATTAAACCAGCGCGTGTTTGGCTCTGTTGATGACACCACGTCACGTTCTTTCGCGTGATTGGCAGTCAACGTGTTAAAAAATTTAAAAAATTAATTTCGGTACTTTCAGCGATTCACTCAAGCTGAAATTCTATATATAGCAGTTTTATACAATTTTTAATCATTTGAAAAACTATCAAACATATATCTTTATTTTTACGGTAACTTTAGAGGAAAAAAAAAGTGAAAACCTGGTAGTTAATGACCCACTTCCAAAAAGCTACATTTCTCAAAATTGGATAGAAAACTACGAATTTTGAATAATGTCCGTGTACCAAATTTAATTATTCAAGCTCAAACCGATTTTGCGTAATCTTGTCTACATACACACACTCACACAGACATTTTTCTCAACCTTAGTGAAAATGATTCAGCGACCTTCAAAACATTTAAAAACTCTGGCGAGATATTAAAAATAAAATTAACAGAAATCATTATATAAAAATTATCAGGAGAAAAAATAATTTTCACCATATCTCTAAAAAACAAAAAACAACGCTTTTTAAATTCTTTTATTAAGTTGTCTATCTCGTTTAATTCTTTGATGTTTGACAATGTTAAAGGGAAATTGACAATTCCAAGTTCTTTAAAGATAGGTATCTGATGAAAAGAGAGGTAGGGATCAACTTTTAAATAGGGTTTTAGAAACTTTAATGAAAACAATCAAATGGAGTGAAGTAAGTGACCAGAAAGGGAATGGAATGGCAATAGGACTGTATGTTGAAGGAGTCATCCCACTGTCCTATCCCTCACTCACTCCCACCTCACCCCGCGTTGTTCATCTCACTTTCAAACCAACTGAATAGGGTCAAGATTTATGACGATGTCTTCTTAAATTCTGGCTTTCCATTCAACAGTGACAAATAATGAAAGAAATGCATGTCTTTAGGCGGAATGCGTGTTCTGTGCCGGTTCCTCACTAGAGCTTGTGTAGGCTGTATTTACAACAGCAATAAACTTAAACAGAACGACTTTATCGTGAACCGATTACAGACACCAAACGTGCATTTGACTTAGGGTATTCCATTCGATATATCCTACCCAAATTGGATATTTACTTTTTTTTCATCGAATATTTTATTATAACACTTGGCTAGTTGATTGCAAGCCTATTTATCTTTGACCGAGTAAGCCATGCGTTGCGGTTTCCATCTAATTGACTTTGGGTTTAAATCCTGTGTAATGGCCTTTATTTATGAGCTTGAAAGCATCTGTGTTATAGGGCGCGGGACGACACCATACTTGAATCAAAGCGTGAAAGGGTTGAAAAAGATTAGATTAGAGATAGGAGGAAAAGAAAAAGGAGAGGTGGTACAAAATCTGAAAAGAAAACAGACGTAGTGCAAGTGCAATAGAGATAGGAGGTTCTTTATCATCGGAGACTCACTGGGTTAAAAAAACAAATTCATACAGGTAAACTGCGCAGTACAATTTCAGTGACATTAACAACAAATCAACGTAATATCTATCTGATAGCATATTCTAACAAGATTATTTTTATTATTAGATTCAATGGCATATCGTTCATCATAAATATTAACGCTATTTTTTTTTTTATCATATAAAGAACCTCTGACTTTTGGCCGTTCTATGAAAAGACATTGCTTATTAAATCGGGAGCCGGTAGATAGGTAGATGTATTGTATGATCAGACTAGAACAAATAAATAAAAACATGATGATTAATTATTGATAGATTTTTAAGGCTATCGGCAAAAAAAAATAATTGAAATTAATGTTTTTTTATATCAAACCCTTGATGCATAAATAAATATTAAGATGCAATTTTTCCTTTTTTATATGTAAATCTATTGAATAATTATTTATGAATTATTGGATGGAATGCATCGTTAAAAGGAAACTGGTGGGTGACCTCTTGTTAAAGAAATAAAAACATCGTCGTCTGTTGAATGAATGTCATCCATTTGGAAACGCAACAATCCTCTAAAGCAAAGCCCTTTTGTCTCATCGTCTTAATTCACTTCATTCAACATTGGACAGGTAAAGAGGAAAATAATAATGCCATGGAGAAACTTTTAGCTACTCTAATGTACTGTCTCAAGATTAATCTACACGATGTCACTGAAGAAGTGGGCGAGGTCCTGGCCTTCTTTGTTCTCTTCACCAGCAGAATAGATTTATTTCACACACAATTATCCTATTAACACTCTCTGTAGCGAATATATTTCGTAAAAGATACCATCTTATTTCAAAACTAAAGAGACATGCATGCAAACACAAATAATTGAATTATGTTGCTCTTCGCGAAATTTCTTCTTGTGTTTGTGTGTGTGTATATGTGTGTGTGTGTGTGTTTATTTCGATTTTTCTTTTTTTTTTTCTTCTTCTTTTTGTTTTTGCAAGAAAAATCGTTTGTCTTCGTGGAGATAATGAGAGTTTATAGCAGGTCGTTACAAGCACAAGGAGAATGTAACGAACACGGGCTCTACAAAGCTTGCATCTCTCTTTATCCAACAACAAAATATTTTGGTTACAATTTTATCGAGGATTTTGAATACATCGATGTCCAAATGGCGAACAACAAGTGGAGGAATGCGTTACCCGACCGACATTAAACAAAGAGAAATTCAATAGAGGCAGTGAGGAGAGGATGAGAGAAAAAGAATCAGGATTCAAAGGGCAATAAAATCTAATAAGAGAAGAAATCTTGAACTGGAAAAAGGTCGAAGCTCGGTTTGGGCAGTAATGGTAAAGGTGGGGCAGATGGGGTGCGGTGAATGGGTAGAAGGTTGGAAGGCGGGGGGGGGGGGGGGATTAAAAATCCGCAGAATCTGCTGCATCCACCACTCATTTAAAACTTAATTCAATCGGTCAGTTGTTTTCAAAGAATTCAAACCAAGAAATAGCCGATTAACAAAGTTAGGGAAACCAAAAGAGAATAAACATTTTGAGGTTAAATATACATTTCGATTCAATGGGAAATAAAATAAAAAATAAATAAAGAAGAAAACAAAACAAAAAAAAACTTGATAAAAATTGATTCTTTTCATATAAATAATATAAAACGAAATTGTCTGTTCAATGAAGTAAATACATATTTCCAAGTACAAAGACTCCTTCACGAACTTTCAACATGTTTCAAATTCGTTAAAAATATAAAACAAATAAATTAAAATACTCTTGACAATAAAATTATTGATAAAATAAATAAATATTTGAATTATTTGGCTCAAAAAAAAAAATAGTTTTAATAATTGTCATTATTATTATTATTATTAATATTAGTACTTTATGAAAAGGAAAAGAAAATTATTTAAACATTATTTTTTTTTATATGTTGAAAATTAATATATAAATATTTTAAATAAATTGAATGTTATAGTTCGCAGTAAGTAAATATCTGGAAATATTTTTATTCTCAGCCACCTCCATCCAATTCTTATCTTCTCCCAATTCTCTCCTATTATTATTATAAATAACTTAATTATAATATATAATTATATATTAATATATTCTTTGAAATATTTTGATTGTAATATATATATTGTAGGAAATAATTTATAATTTTAAATATTAATAATTATGAATAAATATGTATTAAGATCTGATCTGGTGACTGGTTCAGTTACTAATGTGGTATATATTTACTTTTCTCTTTTTTATGTATTATGCCCTTATGCTTAACTTAAGTTATTTTTATGAAATCTTTATGCATTTGTGTATTTTGTACATATATATATATATATATATATATATATATATATATATATATATATATATATATATTCTTTATATTTAACTCTCTTTTATACATCATTATTTTCCTACAATATATATATATATATATATACATCATTATTATTATTATTTGCGGATAGACCCTGAGGATCACGCAGAGCGTTAAAGAGAAATTATTAATAGTTGAATTTGCCTAGATCCGAACATTCAGTGTGGTAGATTGTCGTGCTAACCACTAAACCACTAAAGAGTTTTATATATACGTATATATATATATAGAATATTTATTTATTTTAATTAAAATTTATTTATTTTCATGATTAAGTTTAAATTATAAATTAATATAATATTTTCATATTTTTCTCTTTAGAAATTATTATTTTTTTTTATTCGGCTTTCCAGAGTAAGTAAGAAATTAATTAGAAATTAAACCCCACAGAGACAATTTTTTTCTTTCTGACTCATTTCTTTCCAGAATAATTTCATCAGCAATAGAATACAATACAATCCAAGATAAGAATTCAATCGTGTGGTGGGGCGGCTTACAAAGGGCGAAATCTTCCAATGGAATCTTCACGGAGAGCATCTGTAATTATCCTAGAAAAAAAAAAGGTGACCGAAATAAAAAGAAAAAAAAATATAATCTATCCAATCCAATTAATAAAAGCTCCACCAATGATAAAAATAACAATCATCAAAAGCGCATTAATAGAATATATTCATCATTCGAATGAATGAATGAATGAATGAACGGGTGTCCCGATTCTAGACAATTTTTATTTATAGTTCGTAGATGGCAATTATTTTGAAAATGGTGTTTAAGCCAAGACGACCAGACAATGGACCACAACACACAAGAACAATCCTTTCAATATGCGAGCCATCATAACAAATGAGCTTTCTTTCAGAATTTATGTCGGACTGAAATGAGTCAGCTTCTCTCCCCCATATCCCTCCACCCCACCTGGATAACCCCCGGTGGTAAAAGGTTATCTTATCTTTCAGAAAAATTCGAATCGAGACCGTTTCATCGAATGATCATTAATTTTATGTGCTATGCACATTCAATTGTAACGTTAAACGATTCACACACTAAACGATTCAATCCAAATGGGATTGGATAACAAAAAAAAAATGCATCTCACACTCCCTGCATCTTTATTAATTTGGTTATAATTACTTTTTTTCTCTCCACCCGCACCCCTTCCCCCATTTCTGTGAGTATATTATCAAAATTCATTGAATCATATCAATGCATTTATAGGAGGATGATTTAGCGCATCTTTTTAGATGAATAAACAAATTAAAAATACAGAGAGATGTATTTTTTTTGTTTTTGTTTTTGTAATTAACAATAATTGATGTATTTCATATGATTTGGTTGTCTTTCTCGATGCGGATGTAATCGAGGTGTAATCAATTTAAATGTGCATATGGCGAGATTTTTTTTTTACACTCATCCATTCGATGCTTCATATTAAGTGATTGTATTTATGAAAATAAAAAAATGCTATTTCATTGGAAATATATATATGTAAATAAAATTGAAACGTGGAGTGTGGCTAAAAAAAAATAAGTTGACCTGTGGCCAGGTCCGAACCGACCGACTGTTTGAAATAAATTAATTTCCAGCTACAGAAACAATTTCAAATAATTTTAATATATCTATTAATGTAATAAAAAACAGATATGGATAGAACATAAATATTTTTAATTTTATTTTATTTATAATATATATGTAAGACCAGGCTGTGACGTCATGAATGGCTGGATGACGTCATATAATTTTAAATCAAGAAAAAACTAATAAATATGATTTTTCTCGAGGATAAAACCAATACAAAGTGCATGATTCGTGGTGATATATAAAAAAATCTTTGGTGTGAAAATAACCCTTTCCTTCCTATCGTCGATCGCTAATACTACCTCTTCCGGTTTCCGGAATTGCACCAAAAGTTGATCAATTCATCCCACTGATGCATTAAGTAAATATACCAAATTTCATCAAAATCGGTTGAGCCGTTCAGGCTGTACACATCTATACGGACGGACGGACGGACAGACGGACGGACAGACGGACAGACGGACAGACGGACAGACAGACATCATGCTAAAAATACTTTTTTCTGTTTAGAAAATGCATGATTCGTGGAGATATGTAAAAATCTCCACATGTGAAATTTGGTGTGAAAACAATACCTCCCTTACTATCGTCGGTCGGTAATAAATGATTAATTTGAGAGTTTCGAAAAGTAATTTTTTCATCATCACTTGAGTTTCAATTGAATTATAATGTTTCTCATTTAGATATAATGATGATAATTTATTATTAATAATACTAATCCGGCTCGGTATTTGTCTGTCCTTATATGACGTCATAAGTGAAATGATAATGAAATTCCAATTCAAAATAATATTTTTTTTATTTATTATTATAGTATTATTATTAAATTAATTTATAATTCAATATAATTTTAAATTTCAATTTAATTTTCCAAAAGAAAAATTATAATTATATTATATCTATATATATATATATATATATATATGGTAAGGTTTTATATATAATATTTTATATATATACTTATATGGGGGAATGAAAATTATTTTTTAAGTAAGTAAAATTCCTTTCTATAATTATAACCTAATAACATCAAATTGTATTTAATAGTTATTATTATCTCTTTATATTCAGGGTTAATTGTAACATATGCCATATTTCTTCGTATAGTTTTTAGTGGAGATTTATTAAATCCATGTTTTATGTCGTTAAGTGAAGTTCATCCATATTTACCCCATTTCATTCTTGTTCATCTCAGGCCCTTCCAATTCCAGCGCTATCGCATGTGAGCCCCAATAGAATAGATTCGCGGCCTGATTTGAAGAAGGGGATGGGTTGATGGGGTAGAGGGTGAAGATAGAGAAATTGCAAGCCATCTTCACGATGAATGCCAAGTTTCTAGGTTTGAGATGTAGACGGCATTGTTCGCATAGGCATAAGCCTGTCAAATGTATACCCTTTGTAATTATTTCTATTCAAGGTAGAAGACATTTACTTGAAGAGAAATTTCCAAAACAGTCAAACATCCATGTTAACAGAAATTCGTCATAAAAAATACAATTTTCCTATATTTTTCTGTAATTTATACATTAAATTGAGAAAATATATGTATAATTTATTTCTGTGTTTGTGTTTATATGTGTGTAATTTATAGGCAATACTGTAATTTATTCTATTAAAAAAAGACATAATATATGATAATACAATTTAACTAGTAGATAATTAAAGAGATGTAGATTATTTACAACGAAAAAAAAGAATGTCCTGCTGTGTATGAAGAGGGTTCTTTTGGACTTTACGTTTCTTTTCTAATTCGCGTGACAAATATTTGTTTAACACGGATACTGTCCTATTCGAATCCAAACCGTTGCGTGGAACATTTATTAAGGGCTGAAAGAGATTTTTATCCCATGTCTAGAGAGTGAGAGAGAGAAAATTTTATTTCAAATATACCCAGAACACAAATCAAAAGATATAAAAGAGAATACTTTGAAATTTAAATAAAAATAACTCTAATTTTTGTTATTAATTAAAATAATTAGTAAATTTAAATGCATCAAAATTAATTCATTGAAGGTGGAAAAGTACATAATTTAATATACTATTTTGAATTTAATTGTAGATTATCTATAATTTTATAGTCATCTAAATAGTTTAATTAAGGAATTTATTTATCTTATCTATGAATCTTTCATTTGTCTTTTGGCTTACTGAACTCTTTAGTTCTTAGCATCAGCAAACTCATTCCTTCAAACGTAAGTATCTTGAACCACCTCCATCCAATTCTTATTCTCTTCTAATTTCCTAATAAATTACTCATATTTTGAATTCATACTATATTTTAATTTTACCCAACGGATATTATATAATAAACATTCCTTTAACCGTAAATATTTTGTACCACCACCATCCAATTTTAATTCTCTTCTAATTTTCTAAAAAAATACTCATACTTTGAATTCAAACTATATTCTAATTTTTCCCAACGGTCGTTTTTATGTAATATACATTCAACCGTAAATATCTTAAACCACCACCCTCCAATGCTTATTCTCTTCTAATTTCCTATGTAAGTAACTTGAACCAACTCCATCCAATCCTTATTCTCTTCTAATTTCCTAATAAATTACTCATATTTTGAATTCATACTACATTTTAATTTTACCCAACGGTCGTTATATAATATACATTCCTTCAACCGTAAAAATTTTGTACCACCACCTTCCAATTCTTATTCTCTTCTAATTTCCTATGAGTGTATCTTCAATCAGCCCACACTACATTTCTTACACTCTGCTAATTTTCTAAAAAATGACTCATATTCATACTACATTTTAAGTTTGTCCATTGGTCGTTATAAACAATCTTCTTTACCTCTTAATAACAGGTGCTACTTGATTGCATCCTTATTTACTCACTTTTATGTTTCAAGCGCACTGGAGAATTTGAAAACTCACTGACCTGTAACAAAAAAAAAGAAATTGATTAGTCTTAATTATTATAAATAAATTTAATATTGTATAATATATAATACTGATTTGAATATACTATAGTATAATCCTTGTCTTTGAAATATTTTATGAAGACTGTCCAAGACAATGATTTTTTTTTGACTCGTTATATAAATGATCTCACCTGCGGTTAGAATTTATTACTTATAATAACACAATAATAGAACCAACAACATCAAAAAAAAAAGTTTCATCTTAACGCCTGCCTTGGTTGGAATCTGTTTTAATTCATTGTTGAATTGATTGAGCAAAAGAAGCAGAATGAACATTTAAAAAAAAGCCTGAACAAAACATTAAGTTTTTATATTAGAACTTTTTAATTAAATTGTAAATTACTTTTATCTTGCGTGCATACAAGAATGCTTTATTTATAATCCGAAAGAATCCCATCATTAAATTCGAATTAAAGCCCGAACATATAATCATGATCGAAATATATAATATATAATAATTGTAAGCAACAATGTGTATTGTTGTAATGGATTAAGTCAATTTTGTATTCATAGTACAAGTGAAAAGTGCAAGAATAATGCATTCAATAATTTCGGTATGATGCCCATTTTCTGTAAAAGTTTTTTGTTGTTCTGAAGGTTTGTTTTTTAATTGTTATAATAACAATAATCTATAGATAAAAATAATACACCTAATATTATTATAAATGGGCGAATTTCCATTAAATCATAGGTAAATAGTTTGTATATGAATTAAAGAGAAATAATTATAATTGTTTTTAATAATGTTTTTTGATTGAGGGCCGATTTTAGGGTTTTGAGCGCCCCGGGCAAAACAAATTTTGGCGCCGTTTCATACAAGACTACAAATTTTCTACAAATTAAAAAATAGTAAAAATAGGTGAAAAAATCAGAATTTCAAAAAAAATGGTAAAAAACATTTTATTTATATCGCCCCCTCGAAATTTGGCGACGTGCAGTCTCCTTACTTATCCGTACTTTTACTGACGCAGTATATATATAAATATATTATAAATATATTATATTCATTACTTTTCATAAATCTTAAAGATTAAAAAACCTTTTATTTTATTGATTTTTTTTATTTTTAATAAAAAAATTAATATAAATAAAAAAAGACGAATAAAAAAGAAAAGCAAATGTTATTTTAATTCAAATAATTATCCAATTTATTATTTCACTATTCAACATTTCTATTCCCATAGAAATGAAAATAAATTAATATAAATCTAAATTACATATGTTTTTATGACTTCTGACATTAGAAATTGAAACAAGTTATATTAAATTTGTATTTAAATGTATAAATGTTAAATTCATGATTATTTGTTTTCATAAATAAATAAATATAAAATAAAATACTACTATTTAAAAAAAAGTTAAATATTAAACAAATGCAATTATTAAAAAACATAAATTCTGATTTATTTTGAATATTTTACTCAAAAGTATTTTTTTTTTCTAAAATTCACAATAAAAATTATATATATATATATATATATATGAGAATTAGATTTCAATTTGATTAATATTCTATTTTTTATTATTTTTTAATTGTATCATGTCTATTTTATTTCTATTCATTTATTTCCATATATAATATTTTGTAGAGAAAAGGAATAAATGAGTTTTATCTTTTTTTAACCATATATATGGTACATATAAATATTTTGTTTGAATTCTAATATTATAATTTTTCGAAGGAAAAGCAAAATAATTTTTTAATGTTTCAAATTATAAAAAAAAATTTCTGGATTTTAGACAGCCGGTTGAGGCCTAAACCTTATATGATCAGTACAACGGATCCTACTAATCTTGATTTTCTTGATCGGAGATTTTTTATTTCAAGTGATCACATAATTTGGATGGATCTCGATCTCATAGACCCCAGTTAGATAGGAATTCCATGCCGGGACTTAAACCCACTATGAGGAAGAGGATCAATTGTATTAACCCCCAGACTGTGTGGCGCGTCTTATGTTTTAAATTATAGTACCTATACAAAATATTTTCCAAGAATTTATTAATAATAAGAAATTCTTTTAAAAAAATAATTTTACTAATATAAATGATTTCGTCGAGATTTTTTAGGGCTGTGACATATGCAAACCAAAGCGTTTTTCTACAGAAAACATGTCTAAATCAATAAGATTTTAATCATTTGTTGTTTAGATTAAAAGGTGATGATTCTTCCCACCACCATCTTTCTGTTACTACTATTATTATGGTATCACTGACATTGCAAAAATATATATGGAAAGTGTGAACGAGATATAGTAAGAATATTAAAGAAACGCATCAATCTTT
The DNA here is from genome assembly GCA_963082975.1 of Labia minor. Lineage (NCBI taxonomy): Eukaryota > Metazoa > Arthropoda > Insecta > Dermaptera > Spongiphoridae > Labia > Labia minor. Next base: position 40,595,689 of record OY720348.1, on the reverse strand, counting down.
TTCTCTCCAGCTGCGTCAAATCTATTTTTTCCCTCTCTTTTAGGCAACCGGATTTAATGCACCGCATTAAACGAGTGCATGACTTTGTTGAGTTTCACATTAGGCAAAAAAAAAAAAAAAATAGATATGATTATGTTTTCCAAGTTGCTATTTTCGGTCGATAAATTCTGCAAGAATTAAAAGAAAAAAAAAATTGCAGATTTAATTGAATTTACCATGATAAGCACCTAAAATGTCATAAAGAAATGGAAATTAAAATAATATTTTCCTTTGGTTAATGTGTTTTTCTAACGGAAATGAAAACAACCAACGAACTCAACGAACGCTACAACCTGAATATCTCAATTATTTATATATATATAATCAGTTAGGGGACCTCAACTACCCCTCCTATCTTGTCCTCTTATTGTTCTGGTATTTTCCGCTTTTGTAATGGAAATAATACTGAAATCGTTAAGTATTTTTTTTTTCTTATAATTATCTTAAAGACTGTCGAGAATTTCAAATAAAGGGGAGAACAGTAGAAGAAAAAAACAACTAATTACTCCTAATATTCTTTGTTTTTTTTCTTAATTACTCTAAATTAAAAATATGATTTATTAATAATCTTTTAATTTAAGTTTTTAATTTTGTAAAGATATAAAAACATTGCAAACGAGCTGAAACAAGGTTGCATTTTTTTTCGCTCGACTTAAATACGTTTATACCAAACAATTTATTTTTTTTAAAATAAAAAACATACCCTGAAAAAATAAAATCTGTTAGAAGTTTGTATTTCTAAACATATAAATTTTGTTTACTAAATAATTGTCAAGTAAACCCATATACATAATTAAGTATCTTTTATGGATGTAGGTTTCTTATCAGAGATAATTTAACCAGTTTCAGAATAAAAAAAATGTGTTTTTTTTGAATTTTGATCTACCAGACAAAGGACATTTGAACAATGTGGAATTTTTGAAGTTTGCCCAAAAAGTAGACAGAAATAATGTACAAGGGCAGGCCAATAAGTCCGTCTCCTTTGAGCACTATACACTTCGTGTAACGTTTCTCCAATTTTTTTATCCCTTCCAAAATATAAGATTTGTCGAGGTCATCAAAATAGATTTGTTTGTGGGATGATTCATTCGTTGGAGTCAAATCTCTTTCCGTCGAGCCATATTTTTAGGTTTGGAAACAAGAAATAGTCACTCGGGGCTAAATTCGGAGAATAGGGTAGAGAAGGGAGCAATTCATATCCCAATTTATGGATTTTCATGGAAATTCACTTTTTTCCCTTTTCTTTTGAAATCACGAAGTAGTCTATTAATAGATGTCAAACAAAAACTAAAAGACCCAGCTAGTTCAAATTTCAACAGGAGTCAGCTGAGATTTGTCTGCAGTGTTGTCATTTTATTAAAGAGACGGGAAATTAAAAATGTCACGGACTTATTGACCTCCCTCGTAAATAAATAAATAACCCAAAAGACGATAATCTATTCAACGACTTAAGTAAACCGTAAATATAGAAGCTACTATACTTGATAATTTAAACCACGCCCGAGTATTTGTTAATTTATTTTGATTGACCCTTAATTCCTTTATTTTCGAAAACATCTACTTGAAAAGCTTAAATATGAATTGAGCTTGATGTAGAGAGAGCAACAATAGAAACAAAGCTGGTGAAGAAAAATTAGAGCAATGTAGAACAGGAAAGGAAAACAAGCCCAATGATTTTGCAAAGGGCTCTCGCATTTGAAAAAGCTCCTCGTTGAAAAGGGTGACAACAAACGAGGAAGGAGTGAAGTAACCCGGACGACACATTTATGACTCTCTCTTCCACATAGTAATCAATGCATCACTCGGATGCACTTAATGGACCATTCTCGAAGACAGACAACGACAACAAACATTACAAGATGTTTATTTAACTAGTTCATTTATATTTAAATATTCAGGAATAAAGCCAACATTAGAGATTCTAATTAGATTGAATTTAAAAAAGAAATGAGTTGAAGAAGGAAGGTTTGGATGAAGAAGAAATTAAATTAGGCCACCCTGGGTCAGTGTCAAGTTCCAATTATGAGTTCGAGATCATTCTTTATGGTTTTCAAATCCACCTTAGGCGTATTTACTAATTAAAAAGTTATATTAGCAATTAAAAAGTTTTTACCAACTTTACACTTGCGGAAACAGAGGTAATAATTTTTTGACACATGCTTTTTTTTTTAGACTTTGAAACAATATATTTAATTAAGGCCTTCGAAAAATACATCGTCAAAATGAGCATTTTGTGCAGGGAGGCGTAGACGAAGGGTGGTTCGAGACGGGGAAAAAGTCGAAGAAGAAAATCATTGAATTAAAGATCTAAATAACGTATTATAAAGTAAACCACAAGAAAGAAGTAGGAGGGAAAGAGGAATGGTGTAGAGGGGTGGGGAGGGGGGTGAAAGAGAAAGAATACTGAATGGTAAATGAATTCAAGAGAACAGACAAGAAGCAACTTTTTATATATTAATTCTAACTTTTAATCGAAACACTTAAAATGAATAAAATGGGAAAATAAGTTAAGACTAGAGTGAAATTATAAATGAAAAAAAAAAAATATTTCAATTTCATTAAATACCTACTTACATTTTGACATCCATTTAGTATTTTTTTTTTTTATTTCATTTATATAACTATTTTATTTATTTCAAAATGAAGTTTGTTCATTCTTAATCAATGAAATTATTTATTGAATATTTATTTTTTGATCATTTCCATAAAAAATTATTAATAACTTAATCAAGCAAATGGAAATGGATTCAGAACGGATTAATTTGGGACATCATGGATCAATTTGAATTTAAATTCTAGTTACTTTTGCATAAATCGTGTTCAAATAGAAATAATAAATTTGAAAAAAAAAAAATAAGTAAATTAAAATAAAAAAAAAGAATTGAATGAAACAATCGATTTCACCGGGACACGGACAGATAAACATTAAACATCTGTTTCCGGGCCGATTCTAATATTTTAGGGCCCCATAAGTATATCACTTGATAGAAAACCTTAATAAAATATTTAATAAGTTAAGTAAACAAAAATGAAACTTAAATAATAATTTTTAATGAAACAGTAAGTGAAGCTTCAAGAATATTAATTATTTCTACTTTATGCGCATTTCGACTGTTACACCATTGGCAGGACCATTCTTCTCTTCAACTCGGCTTTTATTGATGAAGTAACAGCCGAGAAATGCGAGAATACAACAAATTTAACTAAATAATCATGGAACTTTACAGGGTCCTTCATAAATAATAATAACAATAATTTTATGAAACACTAGTGAAGCTCGAAGAATATTGAATATTTTTGGTTTATGTGAATATCAACTGTTAAACCATTAAACTTAACTTCTGATGATGGACTAAGACATAAGACATATATTACCAATAATCGTGAAACTTCACCTTCATTAAAATTTATTAATTAAGTCTCATATTAGTTTACTTAATTTATTATTAATAAATCAATGAAAAATATATATTATCACAGAACCATTGCTATTTTTTCAAAAATCCATAAAAAGTATTAATTTGTTTTCAAATTAAAATAAAAAAAAAAATAAATAACAGAAGTAAATTGTTGAATTTGTCTTCCGTTTTGTTTAACGGATTCATCTTTAATATGACTTAATTTTCTAGTGATTTGGTTAACAAGAAGTTCTCCGGACAGGAAATCGTGCTAGCAAAGGTTCATTGATTTAAATATCTAACTACGTTGCTAAATTCAATTCCTTTAACAAACCCGGCTAGTATAACGAACTAATTAGGCCGAAGTCCCGGGTTGGAATCTCGGCCAGGCACCAAACGTTGCCATCCACGATAAAACTACTAACATTATTATATTTGCAAATAATTGAATTACATTACAGGATATTTTACATTCTCAATGTTGTGTGTGTTTTTGTTTACTAATTTCATAGGTTACAACAAATTATATTGGTTTACCCGTGGTAAATGGAATAACAGAATCGAACTACGAGTAACAAAGTTCTATTTTGGTTGGTATATAGAATCGATGTCCGAATGATGTTGGCATGGAAAGCCAATAGAGATAATATTTCACTTATCGAAATGAGATTGTCATACTTTAAATGAGAATGTACATCATTATTTAATGAGAAACAATCCAAAATAAAAACCAAAAAAAAAAAAAAAAAATTAGATCGCTTCATAAAATGTATTTTATTAGTATTCTAGCTAACAAATATTTTGATCAATTTATCAAAAATTATAATAGTTTTTTTTTTTCTCGTTCTTGTTTCCATAATAACGTTCAAATGTTTATCACAAAGCTTCAATAGCTTATATAACAAAATTCCTTTTTATGATTAATAAAGGGATTTTATATCCTTTCCACCCCACTGTTTCATATTCTAGTTTATTTACTTTTTTTTATAAATTCTAAATTAAATATTTTCTACAATAATGATGATTAAAATATTGTTCTCGTACATAATTAAAAAAAAAAAATCTGGAGTGTCTCCATTCGACTATCTCGCAAATTTGAATTGGATTAATTATAACATATATTTTATTTAGATTAAATTCTAAATTTTAAAATCAATAAATAATATTTATTAAACCAGAACGTGTTTGGCTCTTTGTTGATAGTACCACGTCACGTGCTGGCGTGTGATTTGCAGTCGTGTTAAAAAATTATAATTCCGGTACTTTCAGCAATTCAATCAAGCTGAAATTCTATATATAGCAGTTTTATACAATTTTTAATCATGTGAAAAATCAAACATATACATATCTTTATTTTTACAGTCAGTTTAGAGGTAAAAAAATCAAAACGTGGTAGATAATGGCCCACATCCGGATGAGCTACATTTCTCAAAAGTTGATAGAAGACTACAAATTTTGAATAATGCCATTATACCAAATTTCTTATTCTAGCTCAAATAGTTTTTGCGTAATCTTGTCTACATACACACATACTCACATACATTCTTTAACCTTAGTGAAAATGACTCAGGGACAGGGCCGCCCTAACCACAGGGCTAATTGGGCTATAGCCCTAGGGCGCAAGCCTTCTGGGGGCGGCATTTTTTATTGGTTTATATATTTTTACTAACCATTCTGTGTAATTTCTTATGAAAAGGGGCGCAACATTTTAGGAGCCCACGGGCGCCGAAAATCTTAGGACGGCCCTGCTCAGGGACCTTCAAAACGTATAAAAACATAAAAATCTCGACATCGAAAATTTTCGTGATCTCAATACTATCTCTGGCGAGATAATAAAAATAGATAAATCGAAAAATAAATAAATAAATAATAGGCTTCAATTTTGAACTCCTAACTATGTTTTCAACCCCTATTTAGAAATATAATTAAAATTAAAAGGCAAACTTTATTCGAGATGATTTATTTTTATATTATTATTATATTTTACTAATTAAGTAAAATTTATTTTTATCCTTCAAATTTTTTTTTCTCCCCTCCCTCCTCATCTTCCATTCAAAACATTTTCGTGTAACTTGTTTTGTATAATTATAAATTATATTTTTTTTTTTTTTAATTTTTTTTTTTTCAACTGGAATTTTGTTGAATGTCGAGGTGAATGATTATTTAAAGGAATCCTTTGACAACAGACTAATTGACTTCGAAATTATTATTTCATCTTTGGCTGGCGAAAAACGGTAAAATAAAAATGTTATATTCTTTTTTCCTCCCCAACATTTTTTTTAACTTAGAGGTATAACTAATTATTTATTTATTATAGTCAGAAATATATATATATATATATATATATATATATATATTATTTAATTTTTAAAATTTTTCGATGGGAATCCTCTTAATTTTATTTTTTTAACATTTGAAGAAGATAATTAAATCTATCTATTTTGACGCAAAGCCTTAGGCACGAAATATAAATAATATTAAATAATGTAAAATGGTATGTAATAATGTATATATATAATTTCGTAAAAATGTTAATATTAAAAATTTTTAAAAATTTGAATGTGAATTATTAACGATGAATCATGAACAAGAAAACACCTAAATTACATTTGTGTTCCAATTTAATAATTTAAAAAGAAGACTACAATAAAATAAATTTTATGTGTGAATAATTGTGATGGTAAACAAAGTAAATACACTGAAAGAGGATAAATAAAGTTTTGGATTTGATTTCGGAATTTTCATAACGCTTAGAAAAGAAATATATATCTTACTGTCTTGTGAAAAGTCTTAGAATTTCTCCCAAGGTTTATTTTGACAATTTATGATTTACCACAAAATCAATATTATATTTAGATTGTAATCAAGGGCGTCTTTTAAGCAGGGCGCACTCTACAAACAAATTTTAGTAAACATGTCCTTGAGAAACTTAAAAAGATTTCAAAATGTAAAGAAGAAAACATTGTGACGCCACTGGTAAGCAAGAAACCATGTTTACCAATTGATTGTGAAAACTGAATTATTCCAACAAAAAAATTCAGCCTTTTTTGAATTTAAAGACATTTTCATTAAACTGCTGTTTAATTGGGTTTTAAAAATTTTAAAATCAGTTCAAGGTATTGAGAAAATTAATTAATTATTCTTATCTAAGCATATATCCATTGCCAACATCCTTCGATTTCGCCTACCAAAATACAGTATGTAAATATAAACCCATATTTCTATTATTTAATATAAATTAGTTCCGCGTTCACCGAGCCGCCACTAATTATTCCTTATTATCGGGTTTGGCTGGCAATAGTAATAACTGGTTCACCGAGCCACCGTTCAAATAATTTAAAAGAACATAAATTTAAAAAAAAAATAGTAATAAAACATACAGTCCTTAAACGTACTTATTAAATGCATTGAAAGACAGAAAAGTATGGCCTAATATATATTTCGTAATTTGATTTAATATAATATATTTTGTATTTACGGAAGCGCTGTCTGGCGTAGTTGATGACGTCATTTAAATTTCCTATATTAAATTAAGAACAAACTAATGAAGATAATTTTTCCAGAGGTCTAAACCAATACAGATCGATTTTTCTTTATAAATATTATCTATAATGTGAATTTCAAAAAAATCATTCGAGCGGTTTAATTTTTCAAAAATACAAATATATAGATATATTTCTAAAACATATGCATATATTGAAATGCTTAAATATCTTTATTCATGTTAAATCATGTTTATTACTTAAACTTCCGATGTATTTTAATATTTTCATAAAGTATAATAAAAGTTATGTGAAAATAATATAATTTATATTTTATTTATTCCATATTACAAATTTATAACCCAGGTACAATTTATCATAAATTTTATTTTCTTTGTTTTATATATAAAATAAATAATAACCGAGAAGAGGAAAAATTCAAAATTAATTTTATTATTATACCATTATACACATTTATATAAATATAAATAATTTGAAACGCGACTTAATGAGATATTTGCATCCACAGGTTTGAATTCTTAAATAAATTGCTTAGGCATGAAAGAATTACATTTGAAATGCGCAACCAATCAAAATGATCGGTCAGCCAATATGGCGGCGCATATGACATTCAATCTGTCAAATTGAATTAATTAATATTTAATTAAAGAATAATCGTAAAATTATAAAATGTTAGTGAAATTGAATTTACGTTTCATAAAGAATATTTTAATTTACATTTTTAACTTGTATATGAAATGTTAATTTCAAGTGTACTTCTAATATAAATTAAAAATTAAATGAATTTTATTATTTATTTTTTTATTATTATAAAAAATAACTTTATTTATTTAAAATCTGAATAATATTATATTAAATAGAATGGTTTGGTAGATATTTTATAAAATTTTAACATAAATTTCAATAAATTAAACAAAATCGAATAAATAAGATATCTATTTTCAAAGAATATAATATATATTTGAATTTCGAATAGTCTATTGTTAACAAGTGTTGCACTCTCAGAGATATTTATAAGATCTCACAAGAAGTTTGGATGGTTAGAAAACGAGTAAACAGTTAATATATGAATTCCTTCCCCCCCCCCCCAAGATCACTTTATAAGATTGAAAAGTTATTTATTTATAAAATTGATTTTTTGGGGATCAGTAATTAAGATAGATTGAAAGGAGTCATCGGGTAAAAGACATGATTTTTTCACATAAGAGGAGATTGAAGAAACCATGAGCTCACGTGAGGGCAGGGACGCCATTCCCTGAAGTAGAAATCTTTTCTATTGGGATAATAGAAAAGTGTCTACCCGTTACCCATGGTAATGTTTATATTTATAAATATATACAGAAATCATCTGACATATGTTCAGACATTCTTTGAAAAGCGGGGTAAAGGTGTTCTATGATCAATAAAACGAATCTTCTCGTTTTTTTAAATTCTATTTTATCGTGTAATATTTTATTATCCAGGATAATGTATCGTATGTATAGTAAGAAAATAAATTGAAACGAGTCAACATGAATCTAGTTTAGATGAGAGCATATATTTGAATTTTATTAGAAATATTTCTGAAATATTAAAAAATTTCTTTATATATATATATATATATACATATATATATTATTTCAAAAAGAGAGAATTTCATTCAACCATCATCGAAAGTGTAATCTCCTGTAAAACACTGTCGTTATTTACTTTCGTCGTTCGCTTAATACTCAAGTAATAATCAAGTATTACTAGATTTATTTCAACGAAACTGAACAAGCTCATTACAAAATGAAAAGAGGGTAAATGGAAAGGGAGAATGAAGCGAAACAAATGTGAGATTTTCAAAAGAGGATAAAATTTAATGTTCCGATACAAATGGGATCATAAAAAAGGAATGCTTATTCGGGTTGCCTAATATCAGGCGGATGATCAATTAATTAATGACAAGACAACAATAAGCGATTTTGATATCATAAATCCTAACCACCGTTGCTATTGTTTCATCCCTTGCACTCTTAAATACTTAAATAAATGCTTTCTTATTAGAGATAAGACAACATGACTACATTTATTTACATACAATGTTATGAATGAAAATAAAAAGAAAAACAATTTTTTTTTTTATTTATACTAGAATTGTACGCTTAATAGATGAATTAATAATTTGTTATACAATAATTACATTATTATGCATAAAATAAATATATTATTAGTTTTAATTAAAGACATTCGACCGTGAGGGTAACAAAGGTGTTTCTCACCGAAACATATAAATTTATGAAAATTAATTCCATTCATTAATTATACTAATTTTATTTAAGAAATGCATTTTGTATATGACTTTGTATCATGCGACCAAATGCAGTATCGATTGTGAAAAAACAGGATAAGCAAATCAATCAATATTAAAGAAAGTAAATAAATACAATTTTAATAGGAATATAAAGAACTAGTAAAATAAACGCAAAGATTTAATTATTTTTTTTTATATCAATATAAAGTTTTATGTGATATGTAAATTTATTTTATTAAGCGTATTTTGTATGTATTGGTAAAATAAGAAGTAAGGGAATGCATAGTGGGAGTAAAAAAAAGTCCTATTTTTTTCCATTTAAGTTTTTATTTTTTCTTATTCTTACTATACAAAATATTCACGAACACAAAAAAAAAGAAATTCTTACAGTAGATTTAAGTGGGAGTTGCCGGGACATGAAAAAGTACTGGAACGCGTTCCGGTTCTGAAAAAAGGTAAGGGAACGTCACTCCCCCGCGTTCCCATCCCAATACAGAATACACCACACCACTGCCCATTTCCATTGTTCGCTAAAAGCGCCCCCATGCCGTTTACATTTTTCCACACACATCATCACTATCCATACCAACAAACCAACAAATTTTACACATTTACCCATCCGAACCAAAATGTATATTTAACTTATATTCTTATTGTTTCAAATATAATTTGTGTTCAATGTAAATGAAATTCAAAACGATGAGATGCAGTCGAAAATTATATTCATATTTACTATGTTTCAATTTAAAATAATTCTCTATTTATTCAAATTATTATCAAGTTAAATATTGAATTAAAATTTATTTTTGTTAGATTAAAGTTATTGAAATTATTTACTTAGGTATATATATAAATATATAATATTTCCAAATGGTTTTAGACAAAAGTTAGAATATTGAAAAGATTTTTTATCATATATATATATATATATATATAGATAGATAGATAGATAGATATATTATTATTATTATTTTAGAGAGGTAAATATTTTTGATCAATTTTTATATTATAGTAGTAATTTTCTAACAAATAAAAATGAAAATATACGAGATTTTTGTATAGATGATGATATTTTTATATTTGTTTGTTTGGGAAGGATTAGTGGTTTCGATTGGTAGTGAAGGGGGGGGGGGGTGAGAGAGGAGTTTAGCTTTTGTTCCATCAAGATCGATAGATCGATAGATAGGATTATTTTTTTTTTTATGTTTCGAAAAATATGGTGATTTAGTGGTTGAAGGTGATCGATGCAAATGGTGAGTTAAACATTATTAGGAGATTCGAATGTTCCATGGAAATTATTCTGACTTGATTGTACACCCAACGACCAAGTACACTGTATAGCATTAACTCGTCTTGACCGAGGAAATTAAATGGCTTGAGGAGATGCAAATCGTGGCCGAGTGATAACATCTTTTCTAAAAATTCACACGCACAGGGCCCAAACGAATAATCAATTTGGATCAGCCGGGGGATACCTGGAGTCAATCACGCGCCATTTTGCCTGCAAGCGCTACCACAACTTAAAATGCCGTTCCTCTGCCAAGTTGACCGGATAATACTGCAATTCTACCCCCCACCCATCCCCCACTCCACGGTGGTGGACAAAACACGCACGTGCCAAAGGAAAGAGAAAGAGAGAGAGAGAATTTCTGCTCCCCGACCCCCCCCCCCCATGTTTCTTGCTGAACTCACCTCGACAACCATCATCGCGCGAACGCCCTTGTTTAATTTAATCACTCCACCTATCAATGTCACAAATGTACAGGACGTAAATTATATTACTTATTTGCCTCTTAAGACCCTTTATTATTATAAACTAAGACAGGAGGGAAAATGAACGCAAAAATTAACACAGAAAGACTTAAATCCCCTCCAAGGATTAAATGACGAGTCTCACTATAATAACACATTAATATTATTTCTCTAAAAGCATCCTCTATCTTTTCCAACTATATTATATATATATATATATATATACAAATAAAGATCTATTTATTTAAATATATGCTTTTCTACATCCATAATCCCCGAGCATATTAACTTTCTTCAGATATATTAGATCAAATCTCAAGAGCAAAATTTAACAAGCATTCATTATATAATAAATAAATAGTCAGTTAGTCTCGCTCACTTGAGTCACACGCATCTGTGAAATCCATTTAATCAAATCTAAGAAAACAATAAAAATATCAGCAATATGTATAGATTTAGAAATAACTTAGGCAATTCGAGAAAATTCAATTAATTACATATAGTACATATTTTTTTTTGTTATATTTTATTATAGAAAAAAATCTGGAGTGTTTCCACTCAACTATCTCGCAAATTTGAATTGGATTAATTAACATATATTATATTTATATTAGATTTAATTAATTATAAATTATAAATTAAAATTAATAAATAATATTTAATAAACCAACGCGTGTTTGGCTCTTTGTTGATGGTACCACGTCTCGTGCTGGCGCGTGATTGGCAGTCTACGTGTTAAAAAATTTATAAGATTAATTCCGGTACTTTCAGCGATTCAATCAAGCTGGAATTCAATATATAGCAGTTTTATACAATTTTTAATAATGTGGAAAACTATCAAACATATTTCTTTATTTTCACGATCAGTTTAGAAGAAAAAAAATGAAAACGTGGTAGGTAATGACCCTCTTCCAAATGAGCTACATTTCTCAAAAGTTGATACAAAACTATAAATTTTGAATAATGTCCATGTACCAAAGGGACCTTCAAAACGTATAAAAACATCAAAATCTCAACATCGAAAATCTTCGTGATCACAATACTATCTCTAGCGAGATAGTAAAAATTTTATAAAAAAACGTTTCGGTGTCTAATCAGGATCTTGTTCAGAGCTTGGAGTTTTTATTTTTCACTTTCTTCTCCAATTAAGAATTATTTATGTATTCTATCTATCTTTGTGGCGGTAATCCCAAGTTTTTAGTCGCAGCAACATTCCTCCAACCGTCCCTATACAGAGCTACTCTTCGCTCATTTTTTTCTCAATCTGAAATTACAATATTATAATATTTTTATTCTTTTTATTCATATAAAATAATTCTTTTTTTTTATTAAATGGTGCAAAGAAAGTTGGTCGTACTCGAATAAGATGTGAGGCGTGTGTAGAAGAAAAGGCGATAAGCCTAAAATAATGAACAAGAGGAAGAAAGAAGAAGAAAAATATTATATTTTTGTAAACTCTAACTATAGCGATTTACAGAAAAACGATAACAATATTTTAAAGTCCCTGATAAACATAATATATTGTTAATGTAAAGGTCACTTGCACGATTACAAGGGGTTGAGTCCGGAGAACCTTCACTCGATTAATTTGAATTCAGAATCTACTGAAAATTAGATTTCATCAATAAACAAAGATATGCAAATTTGCTCTTTTATTAAAATATATGTTTAATTTATGTATTTCTTTATAGTTTTATACAAATAAATAATTAAAAAAATTTCAGTAATAAATTACTAAAGATTATTTAGTAAATGATCTCTCTTTAGTAGAAAATTTATAAAGTTAATATTTTCTTTGGTTCTCTTGTGTTGAACGATATTATCCTTGCCTCCGATCGTCTTAAGTTAAATAAACAGAGGAGAAATTAAGGATTACATGAGATTATACCCTTTCAGTGGCGTTCTATGAAATTTAGCCCCTTTTATTATACAAGTATAGATTTTGGAGATAAATTATTGTTTATTTTTAATTAAGAGTCGGACATTTTAATAACAACGGATCAGCAGCGCCTTGATAAAGTGGTGGGTAAACCGGGCGACTGCCTGGGCGCCATATTTTGTGGGGCGCCGATTTAAGAATAACATATTTTTTATATTCATTATTTAATAGTTAATTTGTATGAAAGGGAGTCAAATTTTGTTTTGTCCGGTGCGCTCAACCGCTCCTGCGGATCAGCTTCATTGAGGGTTGGATTATATTTTTGGTCGATCCCCTTTCCAGAACTCCTGCCTCTCATCATTCTTCATTCGATGATGGAAGGCGTCTGAGTGCAACCGCTCCATTGCTGGTCAAGAAGAACTTTTTGCTTTCTTGATGGTTGTGACATACGATCAATTATTTTTCCCTGAGTAACCACACCCTATCAAGCTACCACGTTGAACTCAATCTATTTCACCAACCCCTCCACAATATCTTGAAAAATTTACTTGAAAATATTGACCCATTTTTGATTAATCAGGCTTAATAGGTCGTTACTACTTAAACAAAACTACTATATTAAAATTAACCAACTGCAATTCATTTCATTTAAAACTAATGAATATTGAAATATTTATAATAATTATACTATCTAAGTACATTTTAATACAACATTATAATAATTAAATGAAAACAAGAAAAAAAAATTAATGATAAGTTAATTAAACTAAAAAGTAAATAATAATAGAGGGTTGTTTTTTTTCTTCGTTAGATCGTCTTCAATTCAAACTGATCGTTGATCTGATGATTACTATAAATTGAGTTCTTAAATCAATAAATTATTATAAATAGATAAGTTAACAATAGCTAATGACATGCGATAAAGACGATATAAAAGCTTTCAGAATTGACACTGACTAATTTCTATAATCATAATAATTTAATAAAATAAATGAGAAATTGTTTTAGCAAACGGTTTTATATAATAAGATTAGAGAAAATTGGTCTTTTCATTTATTATAATTATTGATTTTATTATGTTGATAGCATAGGTATAAGGTTATAGTCGAGAAATTCAAAGTTTTACATTGTGAGTTCGATTCCAGCTAAATTAATTTGGACAAATTAACAATTATTAATATTTTTCTATAAAAATTCAATATTATTAATAAATAAATAAAGTTTTAGTTTTGTACATCCTATGAAAGGACAGCGCCTATCAAGTCGGTTACTATCTAAGCGGAGTAGAGGTATTGTATGATCAGTATAACAGGTACTAACAAACTTTATTTTGATTAAATGTTGAAAGACAAGCATGTTTTCCTCATACTGTGGTATCTTAATATTATATATATATATATATTAAAATGAATGTAAATTTCTGATAGTGAAATTTTAAGTTTGCAAATTGCAACTTCTTTATTTGCTGTGACAATAAGTTAAATATTTGGGTTGTGTTCATGTATATGAAAAGAGTCAATATACTCCTCTAAAAGTAAATAGTTCGAATGAATACTTCAATAGAAAGAAACGTTGATCTAAATTTCCTTCAGTCCTGGAATCAATAGCAGCAAAATGAAGACATTGCAAGGGACCGCCCACACAACGATACAAGAAAATTGCAACCAATGATTAGTTTTTGAATAGTTTTTGCAAATGACAAAACACGAAGTCGATATAGAAATACGCTTTACGGTTCGATTTTCATATAAATGAAGCGGACGGGAAGTAGATTAATAGAAATCACCAAAAATAAATAAATAAAAACTTAAATATAATTGAATTTATTTATTATTTAATCTTTTATCATCATCTACATACCCATGAATGAAATTTTGTTGAAATTTTAACAAAAAAAAGTATATATATATATATATATATATATTTTTAATTTTAATTTAAATAAAATTGTTTTAAACATTTATATATATATATATATATATATATATATATATATATTCATTTAAATGAAAGATATATTTTTATATAACCCTTTACCCTTATAACGGATGGTCTGTGCCACTTACATCTTTACAAATATAATTTTACAACTTTTAAAAAAAAAAAATCAAGAAATGCATGTATTTTTACATCATAAACACTTTCAGAAAAATATTCAATAATTTACTTTAATATTTTTCTGACATTAAAAGGTAAAAAAAAAATATAAATATACTTAAAAATTACAAAGAAATTGTAAGATTTTGATCTATAAAAAACGTCTTATATAATAAAATTTGTCACTGACTTTCTTTTCTAATTGAAAATTCAATCTAAAGTCATTAAATAAAACGAATACCCTCGCAAATACAATACAACAAAATCACTATTTTTATTTAGCTACATTTGGGATTTTGGTAGGCAAAATCGGAGGATATGTGTAATGGAACGTTGCAGAGATAAGGAAAGACAATGAATTTTCTCTCGGACTGATTTTAATATCTTATAAGAACCAATTAAACAGCAGTATAATGGAAATTTGAAAAAAGCAGCAACACTACACAATTGGTAACCATGCTGGTTTCTTGCCTACCAACTACGTCACGTGTTTTTTCTAATAGAATTTTTTTTTATTTTAAAACATTATATATTCTATATATATTCTTTTTAAAAACTTATTAAAAAATAATATAACATTGCATGGAAAGAAATTGAGTATAAAACTCTTAAAACAATTGTTTTTAATTATGAAAACCACATAATAGTCTTATTTTTTTTAATATAAATACATAAAACAATATGCACAGTATTAAGTTTATATATATATATATATATATATATATATACTTAAAAAGCCGCTTATATTTTCAACAATATTTAATTAAAATAAGATACTTCAATTAATTTTTTTTAAGAAAATATCCCTATAATATTATTAATATTATATAGGTATAAAATAAAATAAGTGCAAAGTCAATTGGGAGAGTTTTTATTTTATTTTTTTTATATTTTTAACCTTTTGAATAATTTATAAGAGAATTGATTTTTGATTAAAAAAAAAATGGTGATGAAAGGAGTTAGATTGGATGTCAGTTTGTGTTTGTGAGTTTTATTATTATTATCATTATTTTTTTTTGGGGGGGGAGCGGAAGGGGAGAAAAGAGACATTAGAAAATAGTTATAGTTATTATTGACCGGAAAAGAATGTTAGTAGAGAAGTAATACTAATAAAATCTTGTTTACTTTTTGCACCAGCATCAACATTACTATTAATATAATATGTTGAGCCATCTCCATCCAATTTCTATCTTCTTCAAATTCCCTATTATCAGTTTTTTGTTTACTCATCACTCGTTTTCGTTTCCTAATTAATAATTTCAATAATTTTGATAAAATTTATAATAAATATAATACATATGTATATATATATATATATATATATATTATTTCTTATAAACTATCTTTAGCCACCTTCATCTAATTTCTATCTTCTTCTAATTCCATAATTGCTAGTAGCTCAACCTGTTTTTTTGTCTACTCATCAGTCGTTTCCTTTGTGGTTTCCCAATAAATAATTTAAATAATAAAAATAGAAAAAAAGATTAGAAGAACAAAACACAGACATTTGTCAATATTAATTTTAAGAGTAGCGTTTTACGTATGTCAGAAAAAACTTAATAGAAAGAAGATTTAATATAGAAATACATTTTTTTTCTTTCATTTTTTTTTTTTTTTGCTTAGAGCTATGTTAATATTTAAATACATTTTAAAATGAAAAGAGTCTTAAGACAGGATAATGACTTAAAAGAAAATCCAGACGCATTCAAAAATGGTCTATTTCAATTTCAAAAAGTTCATTTTTTTTTCTCTTAATGGATGTAAGAAGAAAGTGGGTATGAAAATGCCATCTTTTTCTACATCAAAAGTAACAAATCGGATTAGGGAGGGAAGAACACAAGAGAAGAGGGCAGTTTCAGTGTCATTACACAAAATAATGGATGCTTTTTCAATTTGTAAACAACGGACAAAAGATATTGCCAGTTAAGGATGGCGGATCCTCTTTCTCTTTTTATATATTAGCTTTAAGCATCCCTTTTTGCAGGTTTATGCTTGTTTAATAGAAATGTCCAATTTGAGAAAAAAATAACATTTTTAATATATACACCCTCCATTCCAAAAGAAACCGAACTTTTTAAAACAACAAAAAACCAATGTAAATTTTGGAAGAAATCATTTTATTAATCAATGTATTCCCCTTCTGCATCGATACACAAATTTGCACGCTCCAACAAGTTGTCAAACGACTTCTCCATGTCCTTTATTGGAATGATCTTTAGGACGTCGGTCGTCGCCTTCTCAATGGCTTCAATCGATGCGTGCCACTTTCCTTTCATCGTCAAATGCAGTTTAGGGAACAGATAGAAGTCGCACGGAGCCAGATCTGGTGAATAGGGCGAATGATGCAAAGGAATAACGTGATTTATGACCAAAAATTCAGTCGCGAACGATGTGATGGTGCATTATCGTGCAAAAGAGTCCAACTGCCGATTTCTCGATATTCTGGCCGAATACGACGAATTCTTGCCAGCAAACGCTTCATGACGCCCAAGTAAAACTTTCCAGTGACTGTCTGGCCGGGTGGAACAAATTCTTTGTGGATAATTCCTTTAGAATCGTAAAAATCCGGTTCTGGGACGGCCTGATCTTTCGTCATCATCTAGCGTCTCTCTACCCGATTTGAATCGCCCGAACCACTCGTAAACTTGCGTACGGGATAGACAATCATCACCATATACATTTTGTAGCATTTGGTGCGTTTCAGTAAAAGTTTTACCAAGTTTAACACAAAAATCAAATGCAGCTCTTTGTTTGAAACTCATTTTCCGACCGATGTACAAAACACACTGACATTTGAAACGAAATAACTTTTGTTGTATGCATCCAAGTGAAATTTATACCAGTTGTCAATGAGGGGCTAAGCCATCTAGGGGTAAAATATTACAACAGATGGCATTAGTGGTACTATTTTTTTTTTAAAGTTCGGTTTCTTTTGGAATGGAGGATGTATATATCTTATCTTATTATATTATACTAGCAAAAATTGTATATATATTTGTATTTTTGAAATATTAATCACCCGAAGAATTTTTTTGAAATTCACACCATAGATAATATTTATATAGAAAAATCGATCTGTATTGGTTTTAGCCTCGGGAAAAATCAACTTTGTTAGTTTTTTCTTAATTTAAATTAGGTATTTTAATAATAAAAAAATGGCCCTGGGCAAAGCCGGACAGCGCTTCCTCAAATAAAAAATATTATAAATAAAATAAAATTAAAAATATTTAATTTAATAATATTTTGTAATCAAATTACTAAATATTTATTATGTTATATCCACAGACCATACTTTTCTGTCTTTCAGTGCATTAATACGTACGTTTAAGGGCTATATGTTTTATGACTAATTGTTTTATTGATTTTAAATAATAATCTTAACCTTAAGTATTCATAGTTGATAAGGAATAATTTTTTTAAAGTACCGTACCAGGTACTGTATAATATAGGACATATATATAGGACATTTCCTAACATATATAACCAGTCATCTTTAATTAACTTTATTTTTTTTTGTCATTATAAAGTACCAATAAATGAACTGGAAATTAATGAAATAAAATGTTTCAAATAAATAATTTTTGAATCCAATTGGTACGAAATTGTAAGAATATATATATATATGGATTATTTAGATGACATTATGCCATTGTGACAATTAAAAGTTTGATAAACAGATGAATTTATTTAATATTATAATTTTGTTTTTGAACAATAATTTAAAAATAAAAATAAAATATGGATTTAAAAAGTTTACAATAATTGAATGAAATTACAATTGTAAAGTTTGAAACTCTTTTAACTAATCGATACGATAAAAGGTGAAACTTTTCCATTTCTTTTTTTCTCCCCGATGTCGATTTTGATTTTTTTTTTTTTTTATTATTATTTGAGTATTTAGGGTAAGATTTAATTATTTCAGGAATTTCATAAAATTACACAAAAATATGAATTCTACTTAACCAATTCATATACCTATATGAATAAAATTAATTTTTACTATTTTTTTTTTATTTTTCAATTTTAAAGATTAATAAAAAAACAAAAAATAAAATGGAAAAAGTCAGAGAATAATAATAATAATAATAATAATAATAATAATAATAATTTACCTATTTAGATTTTTATTTAATTTTTGATTGTCCTATCCAAGTTCTTTAGAATTTATGCGAGCACTTCATTTGGATTGTTAATGCTTTCCCGCAACATTACTTCACCTCCCAACCCCACTTCCTAACACTTTTCTACTTGCATAACCAGCTATTTGCAAACAACAAACGGGCTGAAGCCTTGTCGCTAACGTTATAGCATGATAAACATTAGCGGTGCTAACTCGAGCC
Organism: Labia minor; assembly: GCA_963082975.1. Lineage (NCBI taxonomy): Eukaryota > Metazoa > Arthropoda > Insecta > Dermaptera > Spongiphoridae > Labia > Labia minor. The sequence continues at coordinate 40,576,406 of OY720348.1, read as the reverse complement.
ACATTTTTTTTTATTATTTTTTTTTTTAAATATGCTCAGGATGCCAGTTGAGGTCGTCGGTCGGTTGTTTGGTTACAACTGCCATCGTCTCAAAACTACAAACACCAACGTCTGTTACCATGTCGTATGAATGTAATTTCGCTGTCGACTTGGAATATGAATAAATTAAAGGACGAGTATGAAGACCACAAGGGACATTGTGTGTTAAGCGAGTTGTACGACAAAACTACATGTTTGAGATAAACAATTGGAAATGGTTGAGAAACCTTAAATTTATAAATGCTTTGAAAAAGTTTTACCCCTAATTAAACAATCCAATTAGTTGATTGGTAATTTTGTTTTTTTTACTATCTCGTCAGAGATAGTATTGCTATCACAGAAATTTTCGATGTCGAGATTTTGATGTTTTTATACGTTTTGAAGGTCCTTGAGTCATTTTCACTGAGGTTGAGAAAAATCTCTCTCTCTCTCTCTCTCTCTCTGTGTGTGTGTGTGTGTGTGTAGACAGGTTTACGCAAAAAGAGCTAGAATAATGAAATTTAGTACACCTTCATTATTCAAAATTCGTAGTTTTTGAGAAATATAACTCATCCGGAAATGGGTCATTGTAAATATAATATATGTTAATTAATCTAATTCAAATTTGCGAGATAGTCGAGTGAAGGCACTCTAGATTTTTTTCCTTTATACCAATCGGCGATAAAGAACTCAAAATTGGTAATCTATATTTTGAAAAGAAATGAATCGATTGCATATTTTTTGGGATGCCCAATGATAATTCTCTGATGATGATGATGATGATAATAATGATGATGATGATGGCCAATTTATGATATTGTTGATGGTGTCAAATCATTCAAAGCATTCTAGCTGATTCATCCGATTAAACGTACAATCAAGTCTAACTAAATTATTCAATAGACTGAAGTTCGAATATCTAAAAGAGACCCTGTTCCAAGTGTTCACTTCATAATACTCGCACTCGGTGGTGCTTTGAACGTTTACGATCGACACAAATCAAATTGTTGCGGCCGGTGTTTTGTCAAGAAATAAAGGCTAATCAACGGAACACCTACCTAACCATTCATTTGATTAAATGACCTAAATACCATTTGTGAAGGAAATTTAGGTAATTGTAGATTAGAGTCCGCAATTAAGAAATGAAACAAATATAGGCATATAATTGTATAATGTTATACATATTTAAATAAAATTATTTTAAAAGAACTGGAGTGTCTACACTCGACTATCTCGCAAATTTGAATTGAATTAATTAACACATATATTATATTTAAATTTAATTAATTATAAATTATAAATTAAAATTAATGAATAATATTTATTAAACCAGCGCGTGTTTGGCTCTTTGTCTCTCACGTCGTGTTAAAAAATTAATTCCGGTACTTTCAGTGATTCAATCAAGTTGAAATTCTATATATAGCAGTTTTATACAATTTTTAATCACATATGAAATCTATCAAACATATTTCTTCATTTTTACGGTCAGTTTAGAGGAAAAAAAATGAAAACGTGGTAGGTAATGACCCACTTCTGAATGAGCTACATTTCTCAAAAGTTGATAGAAAACTAGGAATTTTGAATAATGCCCGTATACCAAATTTCATTATTCTAGCTCAAACCGTTTTTGCGTAATCTTATTTCCATACACACACACACAGGCATTTCCCTCAACCTTAGTGAAAAAGACTCAAGTACCTTCAAAACGTTTAAAAACATCAAAATCTTAACATTGAAAATTTTCGTGATCGCAATACTATCTTTGGCGAAATAAGAAAAAGATATACTTTTTGTGTTCTCACTTAAAACAAGATTTTATCAAATCTCCCCACGAGCCGAATAAAACCATCTGACGAGCCTGATTTAGCCCGCGGGCCGTATTTTGAATATATGCGCGGTATAAGACAAAAAATAAATGTTAATTAATTAACCGCGTATTTGCTTGACTATTTCAAGTGTAGTTTTAAATTATATACAAATCATTTTGAACAAAAAAAAAAAAAGATTATTTGCTCTGCTCAGACATTAAAAAGGCTCATTATCTTTTAGTATTCTTGTAAAAATAATAAATTAAATTGCCGCATAAAATTTTCCACTACAAATATGACTGGTTAAGCAAACAATCGATATAATTCTTGCTGATAATAAGAGATCGAAATAATAAGATAATTTTTGAAAGGTTGAAATAATGTATTTATTTTAAGAGGTCAGACAAAGCAATCTATTATCTTTTCCATACCTTGCAACGGACATCTTAAATAATACACAATATATATACATATATATATATATATATATATATATATATAATCTTTTTAAATTTAATAAGGTGTTTTTCCTTTTTAAATGAATTGATATCAAATCATGTTTTGAGTGCAGTGTCAGCAACTGAAGGGCGCATTAACGATGCCGAAAGAGGCAAAAGATCAGAACAGCTTTGGGGGCAAAGCATCAGCACTTGATAAGCAAAAACTATCTTATTAGCATTAAAAACCCGAGGGGAATTATTAGAGGAGCCCAATCGAAATCGAATGCTGACGCGGGTACGTATCTAAACTTCTATGGTTATTATATTCAATATTCTGGAAGATATTGATACTTTCCAACCCCTTCCTCTCACTTTTATCCCTCCATCACGTCTTCAAACCATCCTACACCACGATTATTTAAATTCCAAGCATGAAACAGCAGAAAAATAGAATTTTTACAAAATAGATTTACTAATTTTATATTATATATATATATATATATTATAAAATGAAAAAATGGTGTGTGAGATGTTTTTAAGAAATGCGCGAACGCCATATAAGAAATTTTATATGTTTGAGTTTGAAATATAGAGCGTAGTGATGAAAGTGGGGAGGAGGAGAAGTCCAGAATCAAAAGAAACTACTGTAATAATTGGAATTAATTTTTTGAAATTTGTACCATCACTATAAAAAGAGGATAGTTTTATGGTAGAAATAAAAAAAAAATACAGAAAATAAAATAGCAAATCATTAGATAAATCTAAGATTATATATATATATATATAATCTTATCTTATTATACTAGCAACACTTGTATATAAATTTGTATATTTGTATATCTTTTTTGAAATTCATATCATAGATCAGAGGTTCTTAAACTTATGTACTCCGCGGACCCCCACTTGGAGAAATTTTTTTTGACGGACCCCATCCCAACTTTAGGTACTTTACGTCATTTTATTAGTTAATTTCTGGCTTACGATCTCATAAGAACAAGGATATATGTTGAATATTTCTAACAGTGATTGGTGAATAACTATTTTTTTGCATATTGTAGAACACATTTTATTAGAAATTATAATATTGAAGAAAGAAAATTCAGCTAAATATGAAGATGGAAACGGTAGCAATAGTTTTCTTGCACATTTCGTTGAATTTGGGTATTTGATCTCTGTTTCCTTACAAAGCCATGCCATCGCTCCTTTTATATTAAATAAAGTTTTAACTGACTCATCATTTTCTCTTGCACCTGTACGATGGCTTCGCGAACCCCCAGGGGTCCGCGGACCACAGTTTAAGAAACTCTGATTTAAAGAATTCTAAATAAATAAATTTGTATAATTACTAAAACTCTACATTTTTCTTTTTCTATCATTCTGACGTTACTAAATTCGAAAGTTCTTGGTTGCAGCAACCACATTCCTCCAACCCTTCCTATTTTAAGTTAACCATCTAATCCCTTCATATTTCCGTCATTTTCTCGTGCACCTGTACGATGGCTTTGCGGACCCCCAGTAAAGTCTTCGCGGACCACAGTTTAAGAACCTCTGATCTAATCCCTTCATATTTCCGTCATTTTCTCATGCACCTGTACGATGGCTTTGCGGACCCCCAGTAAAGTCTTCGCGGACCCCCAGGGGTCCGCGGACCACAGTTTAAGAACCTCTGCCATAGATAATTTAATTTAATTTAATAATAATTTTTATAAAGAAAAATCGATTTGTATTGGTTTCAGTCTCGGGAAAAATCATCTTTGTTAGTTTTTTCTTAATTTAAAATAGTAAATTTAAATGACGTCTGCAACGTCCTTAAACATAAAATATTACAAATGAAATAAAATTAAAAATATTTATTTTAATAATATTTTGTAATCAAACTACGAAATATATTTTATGTTATATCGACAGGCCATACTTTTTTGTCTTTCAGTGCTTTAATACGTACGTTTAAGAGCTGTATGTTTTATGACTATTTTTCATCAATTTATGTTCTTTTAAATTATTTGAAATTGTTTCATATATTATTTTGTCGTTTATTTATTTTAAATAATAATCTTAATCTTAAATATTCATAGTTCATAAGGAATATTTTTTTAGAGTACCGAGGGATATCTCGGTAAACCAGGTAATAATACTAATACTTGTAGATAAATTAATTAATATTAAATTAGAGAACTCAATTATTCATTTGAATACTAATTAGGTATTTGCTAGTTAGTGTAAAAGGATCTAATGAAATAAATTTTTAGAAAAAACGAATTGAAAATATTTTATAGTATTATGTCTTAATGAAATAAGAATAGTAAATAAATTAGCTGGAGTGTCTCCACTCGACTATCTCGCAATTTGAATTGGATTAAATAACATAATATATTATATTTAAATTAAATTTAATTAATTATAAATTATAAATAATAAATAATAAATATTAAACCAACGCATGTTTGGCTTTTTGTTGATGGCACCACGTCACGTGTTGGCGCGTGAGATTTGCAGTGTTAAAAAATTAATTCTGGTTTCAGCGAATCAATCAAGCTGAAATTCTATATATAGCAGTTTTATACAATTATTAATCATGTGAAAAATTATCAAACATATATCTTTATTTTTACGGTCACTTTAGAGGAAAAAAAATCAAAACGTTGTAGGTAATGACCCTCTTCCGGTTGAGCTACATTTCTCAAAAGTTGATAGAAAACTATGAATTTTGAATAATGTCCATGTACCAAATTTCATCATTCTAGCTCAAACCGTTTTTGCGTAATCTTGCCTACATACATACACACACACATACACACATACACACATACACACACACACACACAGACATTTTTCACAACCTTAGTGAAAATGATTCAGGAACCTTCAAAACGTATAAAAACATCAAAATCTCAACATCGAAAATTTTCGTGATCGCAATACTATCTCTGGCGAGATAGTAAAAATTAAAATAAAAATAATAATAATAATAAAACTAACAATTAAACCATAATCATAAAATATGAATTCAAAATGTGCCGGGAAAATCAACAATGAAAGAGCTGCCAACCAGATTCTTGTGTTGATGGTGAAATAAAAAATACACTGCATTATAAATATTATTATTTAATGAAAGCAGGATAAAAACGGGTGGCTTCCGTTTAATGGTGTAAAAATAGAAAGTATTCTAATAAGAAAACAACAACATACAACACCAGTAATAATTAATAGATGGAAAAGGAAATTAATCATTTATCATGTTTATTTTTTTTATTTTTTTTTTTTGTTTGTTCTCATTCATTAAATCAAGATTCATCTAAAAATTACGCAGTTCTAAGAATTATAATCAGTTTTAATTGCTATATTTTTCTGGAGAATTATTATCTATTGTGAATAGAGATAAATTCTTAGACCATCAAACATTGTTTTTTTTTTTTTTTTTGAATGGTAAAAAAAGAGTTGGAATTTATTCTTGTTATGTTTAGGTCTCTCTTACTCAAGCAAAATTTCAGATTAGCCGACTTTCAAAATCTTGCCGTTGGCATTGTAATCGATTATAGAGTCTTTAGGAAAGGCATCATTCGATCGGAATCAGAGATAGAACGATTTATCTGTTTTATGAAACAGAAGCTTAATTTAACATGGGACATTTCATACAAAGCTTCATTGGAAAAACGAATCGAAAAGTGAACTCATCCAAATTCGAGAATATATAAAACAGAAAAAAAAAAAAATTGTGTTTCAATATTCAATATTAATCTTCTATTAATTTCTAAATGAGATGAAAAATTATTAAAAAAATATTTGTTTTGTGTGATTTAAAGTTATTAAAAGTTTTTAAACATTTTTTATTTTATCAACATGGTGGGGATGTGAAACATATCAAATATAATTTGATGGTAATTTAAGAATAAAAATTGAATCTGAACTAATTTTAGCATATGGAGATATTCTGTCAACGTAGAACGTTTTAGAATTCGGAAGTGATAGAAGAAAATGGAGAAAGGGGTGGGATCCATTTGAGACATAATGTATTCATGAATTTATTTGTAGAATTGCTTTCACGTTTAGTGGACTAAAATAATGGATATTTTCGAATTGAAAATAAAATATTGGAATGTATTTCTTGTAAAGAATAATGAAAATACTCATGTAGATAAAATTTTTGATTAGTCTAATTTTTAATTTAAAAGCTTTTAACTTTAACAAATTGTAAATTATACATATATTAATTTTTATTTTAAATCACAAGAAATTACAAAAATTTCAAATAAATGACCTGTATTTTTTTATCCTCAATACTATCTGTGAAAAAATATTAAAAATTAATAAAATATATTAATAATCTTTTATTTGTTTTTTTTTTTTGTAACTAATTATTGTATTTATTTACAATTATTCATAGTACTTATGAAGAAATTATTGATCTTGAATTATACCACATTATTTTTTTTGGATTTTAGATTTTTTTGTAAGAATATTTGCTTTAATTTAAAAAAAAAATAGAAAAGTTTAGTAAAAAAAATGAATAAATAACTTTTTAGTGTATTTCGTGTTTCTGAAGGAATGAGTTGGTAGCTCTGTCAATTGGACAAATTGAGTCCGCCAAGACAGTGAATTCTATTACAGTGAACGCTCCATATAAGCAACTCATATGAACCAATTTCAATAAAAAATTTTCTTATTGAGAAAAGTAACTTATAGGAAAAAATTGTATTTAAAGCGCAAAAATATTAATTAATTAATTAACAGAAACTAACAGAAATTATCTTCAATACTGGAAGCGCAAAACGAACATATTCCAATAACATAATTTTTTACAATTTGAGGTTAGATATTGTGAACAGCTGTTAACTCAAATATTTAGCTTTAAAAAAAGTAAGTTACTTATACAGATTAATTGAACTAAAAAAGGTTGCTTGTATATTGGTGGATTATAAAGAATGTTACTTATAGAGAGGTTGCTTATATAGAGCGTTCATGATTGATATGATTGTTAAATACTTTTTAGTAATTTTTTGTTATTTTTATTCTGATTTAATTAAAACATGAATTTAAATAAAAATTGAATTAATTGAATTTTATGCCTCCCTATAATTACTGATTTTAATAAAAAAAAAAAAATGATTTCATAAATTAATTTATTTTTTCATCATGAAATTTTTTGTAATATATTTCTTTTCTTTCTTTTTGAATTTTACTAAAAACATTGAAATAAGTTATCAATATATCGTTTAATTATCTAAGATTTAAGTGACCCTTTTATCTTTTCAAAATAATAAAAACGATTTTTACATTTGGTAGGTGTTGGGTTTCCTTTTTTTTAATGGTAATAGTTTGGTTTGTATCAATCGTTACAAAGTGTTTATTTTTTTTTTTTTTTTTGTTTTTTGTTTCTCTCAAGGAGCATATTCTCCCATGTAAACTCACGTCGCGACCCTCTTCTTAATCGTTTCCCTCTACCTAATTTGCTTTTTGGACTCGTGGCGTGGGAAGAGGATGCAGCCTGGGCATTATCTTAGCTGAAGAAACGACACTAACACACAACAAGCAGACAGACAGGGCGTATCTTTTTCTTTCTCTTCTCCCAAAAGGCAGAAGGCCAGGTGAAAATACCGATGAAGAAGGAGAAGAGCCGCGGGCGAAACGCCGCATAGACGACAAGACGGCTTGATTTTGAAAATTGTTAAGTAAAAGAACTCTAGTGACCGCAATACCCATAAATTACACATCCAATCAACATAAACCTTTAAAAAAAAATAATCATCTTATTAGGGAGTGTAATTAATTAACATAACTTTCAACAATTTATTGATTTTCTTAATATAATAATTTTTATATTGTTTTATTATTTTCATTATATTATTAATTATTGATAAGAAATGTTTAATTAATTTTTCGTTATTAGGAAAACTATTTAAGAATTTAATAATTATAAAGTTAAAATATCAAATTCAGAAAAAAAAAATAATTCTTCTTTAAATTTCTAATTATTTATTATTTATTTATTTATTTTTGTTTTGAAATTTAATTTTAAACACAATTCCCTTTTTTGTTTTTGACATAGGCTTATCAATTATCAATAGATTTTAACTTTTAATTTATTTTCACGTGAACTTTCTACTTCGTTAATCCATTGATGTTTATTGAATTTTCATGTTTTTGAAAAAAAAGATTTTCTCATTTTGTAGTCCAATACATTTTTGAAATTCATCACTTGTCAAATATTCAAGTTTTAAAGATTTATATTAAAAAAAAATAAATATTAATATAAAAAAGGAAATTGTAATGTTAATAAAAATCTTTAGTGACAACACATCTCAATCTTATTGTTATCCTATCAACTTTTTTCTTAAATAAACTAGAATTTACACGATTCAAAGTGGTTGCATAAAGGATCAGTGTTAAAGAAACAATTTCTCGTTTAAATTTTAATTTAAAAACAACTGTTATGTTTTGTTTTTTTATGATATTGTCAAAAAAAGACATATCCTATTTTGAAATAATTAAAAATATAATTAAAAATATTATAAAACAAATTTGTCTATATAATGTCAGTGAATATAACTTTTCAATCAATCTATTTCAAATTAAACTAATATTTAAATATATTATAATATTATTATATAATAAATAAAATTCAAAAATAAAAGTAAAAAAAACCTGAATAATATTATCTTTAGTTATATTTTATTTCTAATTCCCAAGCAGCTGCAATCTATCTAAATCATTTATAAAAGATTTATATTCATCTCAAGTATTCGATAACTAAAACGAGTTTTTAATATATTTAGATTAGGTTTTGCCAAATAAGAATTTTGAAAATATTTTAGTTCAAATATTATATATATATATAATATATAAATATTTAAATTATTCTAATATATATATGAAAGTAATTATTGAATGATGAAACGAAAATGATATTGAGGTTATGACGTCATTATTCGAAATGAAACGTCAAAAGGAATATTAAAACAAGAGACAATTCGATTAGATATCAGCCGTGAAGAGATCGAAGAGAATTTTAATTAATGATTGATAAACACTGTGACAGATTTCATGTAAAAATAATTTGTCTTATGCGAAAATTGGCTGAGAATCTATAGCTTGATTGACCAACCAACGTAGGATTCGAATAATTAGAATAAAATTAAATGTAGTTTTTAATGAAAGGGTTAATTTCATGAGAAAATGAACGACTTACAAAAGAAGATGACAAGCGGAACGGCTGCTTACCTGCAACAAAATAACAACTAATTAGATTAAGGCTTAGTACTTTAACTAGGTCGATTGTATTCGCGACCCATTTACTTTATTAAAAATATAAATAAATAAAAGTAAAAAGAAATATAGAAAATACAACAAGCATAGAATAATTGCTGAATTGGAATTGAAAAAATGTACCTTTGATTTGTACATAGTTGATCTATGTTATCTGTCCTTGACCCTAAACACCTGCCTGAGTCTACCACTCCAGGATACTTTTACTCCTTTTTACTGATTGTCTTTGGTGCGTTTTTGTTTCAAGTCTGTTTGCTCGCTACCAAACATTGATTTTTTTTATTTAATTTCGAATTATACTATGAAATTGATATTATGGAAATTTTTAAGTCAATTTAGCTAATCGTTTAAATGTACAATTGTAGCAATAAGATAATGTATACATTATATATTATTATAATAATATAAAAAAAAGCTTAACTGATATACCACGTCTTGTCCATGATTTTAATTAATTCAATTTATCTATATTATCTATAATATCTCTCTAATCAGTAATTTAAAATGTCAATTACTCAAAACTCAGAATTGTTTGTTTTTATGTAGTTTATTTATTTAGTGTGTATTTAGTAGTATTTATTTATGTATATATATCTATGTATGTTAATTTAATTAGATATAATTTCTTAATTAATTTTGTAAATAATGTATATACTGATATTTATAATACAAGGCAGGTCAATAAGTCCGTGACTTTTTGAATGAAACACATATTTTTGGATAAAAAATTATTTTATTTTTCAACGTAGTCTCCTTTGATCAGACACTTCATTTAACGTTTCTCTAATTTCTTTATTCCTTCCAAAAAATATGATTTCTCGAGGAGATCTAAATAGGTACATATTTGTTTGAGAGATGATTTCATCGTTGGATTCTAATCTCTTACCGCCGAGCCATTTCTTTAGATTTGAAAACAAGAAATAGTCACTCGGGGCTAACTCCGGAGAATCGAGGGGATGAGGGAGCAATTCGTATCCCAATTCATGGATTCTCATGGAAATTCACTTTTTTCATTTTTTTTTTTCAAATCAAGAGGTAGTCCCCTATTAATGGATGTCAAACATAAACTAAAAGACCCAGCTGAATTCAATTTCGACAGGGGTCAGTTTATAGTTGCCTGTTGGTAAGGACAGTGGTTCGAATTTATTTAAGAGACGGGAAATTCAAAAAGTCACTGACTTATTGACCTACCCTCGTAAGTAATATATAAATATACATGTATAAAAAACATACCAAAAATTAATTACAAATCATCAATTCTTTATTTACACAGTATGTTCGTAAAATATTTTCAGGATTATAAAAATATAATATAATACATTTTTCCCAGTATAATAATAGGTATAGTATAGTATAGGTGATATATAAATCGTTATACTTGAAAATAATAATATTTTTATTCTATGAATATATATATATATATATATATATATATATATAATTCATATTGTATTTAATACATATAATGATAGTGATTGTTTTTGTTTTATTTATTTATTTTATTTTATTATTATTTTTTTAATAATATAAATGAATGTTTTTAGGGTGTGGGAGTATAACAAGCTCCTATTGAAGGCAAAAGAACAATTTAACCATTGCTGTTTGTTCATTTGGTTGAGAAAAATAGAATGGAAGAGTGAATATAAAAAAAAAACAGTCGAGTGGAGGAGATTAAATCCATGGTGGTAAGGGGTGGGGGGTTGGACATGCTGGAAGAAAATCCCCGGGCAGCCTATATAAGCATATAAATCACACCCCGATTGGACAATATTAACAATAGTCTGGCGGCAGCCTCTGGCCTCATTTTCTAGGATTCGACTTAGTTGAATTTGTGAAAAATGACGCGACAGTCACGAGGCAACAAATCTTCCGCCGGCAAAGGACCCCTCTCAAAAGCGACGCCACGTTTATCGATGTCATTCCATATAAAAACAGTTTGCAACTTTCAACCGGCGATGAAATATTAGTTTTTCATGGCAGTATTTATTTCAGTTCTCCATCGAAAGAAAGACTCTGGTGGTGGTGGAAAGGCGGGGGAGTGTGGGTGGAAGGGGATCCAAAAGCACGGTGGGGGGAGGGGAAGGGAGAGGAGGCCAGGGCAAACGAAATGGGAGGAAAAGTCGCGGGGGCCAATTCATTAAGATTGGAAGTCAAAAAGTTTGAAATTGATTTAGGAGAACGTGAAATGGGGAGAATAGTGAAAGTCGTGGGGAGGGGGTGGCGGGGTGGGGGGAGGAAGAATCGCGCGACGTGGAATCAACTTTAAAATGTGTTTATTGATAAGAAACTTCATAATTATTTCAGGCAAGTGTAAGGAAAAAAAAAACATGGAAAAGTTGGTTGGAACACACCCTCCATACTTTCCCACCTATCGTCAAGCATAAGCATTTAATAATTTACTGCTTGTTATTGGAAGGGATTTAATAATTTTATCCAATTTCCATTAATTCCCGATACGAATGCCACAGGATATCCACCCCGCGAGCGAGGCGAAGAGAAGGAAATAAAATGGATGCTAATATGATTTTGGACCAAACCAAACATCGTGGAAATGAAAATTAATTGGATTTCCTTTCGGGACATATGGCGCCATTTTTCCGGAAACATCCGCAAACTTAATTCGACCAAAAAAAAAAATAAAAAAAAGGAAAATCGTTATATCCGATTGACATTCTCCCCATTAAGCGGTTCTTGCTCTCATATAAACAAAAAAAAAAAAAAAAAAAATCAAAAACATAACATAAACAACTATAATTTATGAAAAATAATCACCTTTGAAATCTATAATTATATCATGTTTTTTTTTTCCTTTTACTTTTTTACTCGTTTGTTCGAGATTACGTACAAGTCCAAAGTAAACTGAAAATAATATTTACTAAATTCCTTTACCAATTGCAGATATTATTACTCCATTAGGCACATTCTTTTGTTAATGACAATTTTTTTGAAATTATATAAATTATAATTTTTTTTTTATTCTTCTTTTATATTTTTAATTTATTCATGCAAAAAAGGTTCTTTTTTCCATTATATATATATATATATATATATATATATATATATATAACCATATACAAAGAAATTAATAAAATATTATAAAACTAATAAGAAATAGTTAAGGTGATTTACTTATTTCATTTTTTGTAAATTTTTTTTCATAAAATAGAAATTTAATTTACTTAATTTAATAGTATCTATGTGTATGTGGTATAATAACAAGGTCAAATTATTTATGTATTATAAAATAAATGCTTATGTAGAATTGAAATAGAATAAATATGAATTTTCAGTCATAAATTTTTTTTTTTTTTTTTTTTTATTAAAATTCAATTTCATTCAAATAAACTTGGTTCATAAATTGTTTATTTCCCATGTCATTATAAGAATTTACATATTTATTTATTTATACATAATATATCATTTATTTTTGACCTGTAATTAGCATAATATTTAAATTGACAGTCGATCTTTGTTTAAAACTTTGAATGTCAGACGAATTTAGATCTTGATATAGGAAGAGATAGAGTGAAGGGGGAGTGAATTTTTCAATTAGATTCTGAACCCTGGGCAGTTATAATTGACAGAGACAAATACTAATTTAATCAACGTTAGGTTATTTTCATTCCAAGAAGTAATATTGATACTTATATATTATAAATGATATATAGGTATATAAATTATTTGCAATATTAAACTTTAGAGGAGATAGACCAACACATTAATAGTTCTTCAAACTCATCCTAATTTAAATTTTAAATGAACTGAGAGAAGATAAAAAATTGGATGGAAGTGGTTGGAGGAATATGGTTGCTGAAACTTGTGAGGAAAACTATTATTAAGCGGAGTCTACTGCTTTCTAGAATGATTTTAGAATGTAATCTAAATGGATTAACAAATTAGTTCTATCGGTTATTTTTGGATTGAAGGTGGCTTAGTTGTGGGAATATGGTTGCTGAAACTTGTGAGTTCAGTGTGACCAAAAAGAGAGGTAGATAAACTATTATGAAGCGAAGTCTACTAAATCCTAGAATAATTTTAGAACGTAGCCTAAATGGATTGACAAATTATTTCTATAGGCTTAGAAATTGGATGAAGGTGGCTTAGTTGTAGGAATATGGTTGCTGAAACTTGTGAGTTCAGTGTGACCAAAAAGAGAGGTAGATAAACTATTATGAAGCGAAGTCTACTAAATTCTCGAATAATTTTAGAACGTAGCCTAAATGGATTGACAAATTATTTCTATAGGCTTAGAAATTGGATGAAGGTGGCTTAGTTGTAGGAATATGGTTGCTGAAACTTCTGCGTTCAGTGGGACCAAAAAGAGATATAGATAAATCTTTATTAAGCGGAGTTTACTACAGACTTGAATGATTTGAGAACGTAGCCTAAATGGATTGACAATTTTTTTCCATCGGTTAATTTTTCTTACTCGATTTTAAATTACAGGATTGACGTCATTGGTGAAATTGGGCACCGTTACCTTCCATAAAACAAGTATGTGGATATGTAGTAGATTTTAAGCTTATCGAGTAAAAAATAAACGGTTTATTTGGAAACGAAGGATGTTGTGACGTCACACTTACCGAACCTATTATGTTTGAAGATGTATGGAGAGGTTGTACAGATAGTGTGGTTGGAAAAATGGACCCCTTTCTTCGTTCAGAAACAAAAAAAAACACATAAGAAAATATATGATTGTGGAAAATTGTATCACCCACCCTCTAACATGTTTGTTATTGTAATAGCCATATATTTTTTCTTTTTTTTTTCCTTTTTTTTTTTGTGCAATAATATTCAGAGGAGTTTAATTAAATAAAGAAGCCGTCGCGGCGTAAAATATGATCATTCCAAAAAGGGGCGTGGAGGTTGACGAATGTCTCCAGAACGCAATTTTACAAATTAATTATTTCTAATTGTTCGTGGTGAATAGGTTACAAATATTCTTTATAGATTTTCTAATAGACGAATGACTATGCAAGAACAAAAGCAGCCTCGACAAGTCAACGACTAATAACCTTCGATCGGGGATTCGTTTTTTCGTCTTTGATTTTTGAATAGAATGCAGATTTTTTTTTTTTTTTTTTTTGCCCTCTCCTCTAAACTTTCATCGTCATCTTTTCAAGCAACCTCATCATTTTAATATATTATAAATAGATTCTCCACGGAGGGAAATAATTTATTCTATCATCGAAAATCTTCCAATATTCTCTTTCATTTTATCACAATTAGTTATTATATATCTACAATTAAAATTAAATTAAAAAAAAAGAATAAGGTTTTTTTTAGTACATACTAAGAAGGAAAATTAAATAAACAAAAAAAAATAATAATTTCAGAAAATAAAAAAAAAAAAAATAGGGAGAAAAAAATATAAGAAATAAAAATATCTTATAGTCATTTATAAAATTACTTGTGATTCCATTTTTATATTTTAGCAGATAATAATCGAAATGTTCAAAGTGAAAAGAAAGAGTTTTCGTAAAGATCCTCCGAAATAAAACTTTGGAAGCAACACGTCTCAAGAGTAAAAGAATGAAATGATTCTAGTAAATTTAGAGCAGTTGTTTTTAAGAATTTTTAACTTGAAATTATATTTTAGCAATAAAATAAGTAAAATGCTTACAAATATCATAAAATTATATTAATATATAAGTACTTCAATCAAATATATATGTTTGGAAAAATTGAACACTAAACCATATCCATCCAATTCTTACCTTCTCCAATTTCCCACATATCTATTTGTATATGGTCAGCCCACCAAGTGCTTGATTTATATAAATTCAATTTCTCCAATGATTTATCTTAAATATAAACGTCTCACTTTTTTCATTCATTCCCTCCATCGTAATCTAATCAATTTCTAAACATTAACTATGTTCAGAGTGCATAGAGATCATGCAATTCCTTGTCATCAATAGTGATATTTTCTAATTTAACTTCAATGAATGAATAATTTAAAAATTCAATACATTCTTAAATGACTTATGTTAACCTAGTGGATGGATGAATCTAGCGGGCCATATAAAATGTTATTGTAGGCCGCATGCGGCCAGCAGGTCGAGATTTTTTGGTTTCTGGATTAAATGTTTACATTTTCACTGATAAAAAAATATTTTAATGAATTTATAGTAAATCGAAATTATTTCTGTCTGTGAGCTCTATGTGTCTCCAGGAAGACAAACGTCATCAATCATCCTCGCAGTTACGTCAGTTCTATATTTTTAACTAATTACTTCATACAATGGCGTTTTCACATTGATACGAATACTTAGCATAATTATTCGTCCCGATATATTATATGGCATATAATCCACTCCATTAAACCTATTAAAAAATAAATAAGAAAAAAAACAAATATTTTATAAAAAAAAAAAAAAAAAAAAAAAATGTAATTTATTAATGAGAAACGGTGCGATGTGATAATTAATGTAATTATTTAATTTTCGGAACAAAAGATAGACTTAATTAGAAAAAAAAAAGATTTAAATTAGTAATCCAATGAAAATGATTTTTACCTTTCAATTTAGTAAGTTAATTGAAGTAGTGGAACATCAACACCTGAGTTAATGTTCCAATTTCAATGGATCTTTTGCGGTTTATCTTCTCCTATCTAAGATAGTTAGTCTTTTCAGTTTAATATCTTAATGGAAATTAAATTCAGACATATACATAAATTGTGTTTAATTTTCTAATATATTCCTTTGGTAATGCCCTGTATTTTAATTTCCATCTATGAATAAAGGTCAATTTATCTTTTTTAAACAAATTATTGAATTAAGTGTCGATTAATTCATTGACACTATAGAAATAAGGATTCTATTTAATTATTTTATATTTCATATCAAATTGTTATAATTTTGGTTCTATTCACTAACTGAGAGACGTGGTACATGACTTTAGAGGAAGACCCAAGCGTATTTGAAAATTGAATAAAAAAGAATAATATGATGTTTATTCATCCCCAAATATAATAGGATAGGGATTAATGAAGAAATGTGGTCTATCTATTTATCTCTGTGGCTTTATGGAACTCGAAAGTTCGTGGACGAGGCAACCACGTTTCTCCAAGTGTCCCTATTCTGATCCACAACCATCCAATCCCTACCCTCTCCCATCTCTCCCATGTCCCTTTCTACATTATCCACCCACCGCGAACTTCGTTCTCCAAGCGGACGTTTCCCACTCGGTCTCCCCACAATATATTTTTTGCCATTCTTTCCTCTCCCATTCTAGCCACATAACCTGCCCTTCGCAGCCTTCTCAATTTTATAATTCTAACTATATCTGAAGATGCATAGAGGTGAAGAAATGTGGTTGCTGACATTAAATACAAATTAATAAAAAAATCATATTTAGATAAATTTACATAATTAATTGGGTAAATAATGATAAAATAATAAATTTGCATTTCTTAATAATGTTTTGTATTACATTTTTGAAAGAAAGATTATTTAAATTTTAAAAGTGAAATTTATTCTTTTTTTCCTTCTAGATTGTATTCCAATGAAAAATTATACTAAGATGTAACTCCTCCCTCGCGGTTTTCATTTAAAATAAATATTATTTATTGCTGGGATATCCAATGTATACTTGGTGTTCGGAATTGAAAACATATAAATAAACAGAGAACAATAATTCGACTTTTTCTCTACCTATCGATTCATATTCGTTCAATGTTGAGAATAATCGAAACGATTATCGTTTTGATCAGTGATGGCATTTATCGAAATTGATAGAAAACGAAACGGTTAAATGAGACGCCTTGCGGTCTCGTTTGTTTAACTGCGGTTACTGATGAGAATTATGGAGAGATCGTGCCTCAGGCGAAAATTGGATCCCCCAATTTTCAATGTCTTCTGGTTAAGAAACTTTAATCTAATAGAGAACTTCTTAAGAGAATTACATGTCCTATCTTTCCGAGATCATATCACCGAGAACGAAAAGTTGGAGATCACTCAGTCACAAGAACAAATCGCTTTTTAATTATAACTCATTGTGCAAATTAAGCAAATCATCACACACGGAATTAATAACCATACGAAGTCATTACGTTTCAAAAGAATCAATTAAATATATAAAAAAAAAATTATTATATAATTAATATCAATATTTATTATTTATTATAATGAAAAGTAGTACCTGGTTCACCGAGCTTTCAAAAAAATTATTCCTTATGAACTATGAATATTTAAGATTAAGATTATTATTTAAAATAAATAAACTACAAAATATATAAAACAATTTCAATTACTTAATTTAAAAGAGCATAAATTTAAAAAAAAATAATCATAAAACAAAGGAAGCACTGTCCGGAGTTCCCCGGTGCCATTTTTTTATTATTAAAATTCCTATTTTAAAATAAAAATAAACTAACAAAGATGATGTTTCCCGAGGCTGAAACGAATACAGATCGATTTTTCTTTATAATAATTATTTATGGTGTGAATTTCAAACAATCCTTAGAGTGATTTAATATTTCAAAAATACATACTTATATATACCATTATGATTAATGAATGAGGAACTTGGTCCATGACTTTAGAGGACGAGAATAACATAAAAAAAAAAGAATTATTCAGAGAATTAACGAATCAAATATAGGTGAATGACGGATTGAATTATAAGAAATTACATAATCTGTAAGGTAAAGGTATAAAAGTGAGAAAGTTGGGGGTCAGTTGACATGAATTAATGAGTTTATATAGGAATCAATTATGTAGACAATTGTTAGGAAATTCGATAGTGATCGTACAGAATACGGAGTGTTGAAGAAATATGGTAACTATTCAGTTTCGAGTCCCGAAATGACACAGAGATAAATTTATGATTATCTCAATTGAATGCAATTTTTAAAAATATTTTAGACAAAAAATCAAAAACCTGCTTAGTTTCAAACAAATATATTTGAGTTTTTTTAGGAAGCAATCAACACAAAAACCAATGAGACAATAACCAGAGTTTTATGAATGTTTGAACACAAGTAAGTATTTATTAAACACGCGCATCCTTGTTTTTAATTTCTTAAACTGGTGTTTTTATTTAGAAATCAATAACTGCCTTTTTGAACTATTTTCATTCCATGGAAGACATTAAATAAATAATCAATTGCAGATAATTGTTTGACTTGGAAAACGAAATAACAACAAGTTGTTGTATATATATATATATAGAATATATTTCTCTCCTTTATCGATGTAATCATTACATTTATTAGAAAACATTTTTTAAATAACGCCGAGGGAACAACGAAAACAATTCAATGCGTTTAATCGTTCTGAAAATTTACAGGTACAAAATAGGGACATGGGGACAATAACAACCAAATGTGCCCTTGTATTCTTTTTTTTTTTTTTTTATTTTTCAGTAAAATAATTGTTCTCCGAAGGTAGGAGGGAATCGAGAATGGAGGAGCGCTTTCCATTTTCCAGGCACCCTAGTTTTTGTGATTAATCAAAAATATTGTCCCCGAGGAGTGGGGGATTTTATACTTTAAAATTAAAATGAATGCCAGGTGAATGTTTGCAACAATTGTTTCTTAATCAAGTGGAGGAAAAAAAAAGATTTCTCAAACCCATCTGATTGTAAATTTATAGGATAGTTATTAGCAGAATTGGAGACGTTATCAACATCTCGAAGACACGATCCATTATCGAAGATTCACGAAGTGAAAGAGTCCAAATGGTTGAAGATGAAATCGCCGGATCTCTAATAACTTTATAAAGTCGAGAATTATATATCTCTGTAATTATTAGGTACTCGTTAGGCCAAGATGGATCGACTGCCTTACTTCATGGCATTCCTTCGAGAGAATGATATTCATTAAAAAAATACATACATACATATATATATATATATATATATATATAATAACCAAAACAGAAATTTATAATTCAATACTATATAATAATCAACATTGAGTGTGTATAGTATTTTTCATAAAAACAAATCTGGAGTGTCTCCATTCGACTATCTCGCAAATTTGAATTGGATTAACACACATAAATTATATTCATATTAAATTTAATTAATTATAAATTATGAATTAAAATTAATAAATAATATTTATTAAACCAGAGCGTGTTTGGCTCTTTGTTGATGACACCACGTCACGTGCAGGCGCGTGGTTGGCAGTCAACGTGTTAAAAAATTTAAAAAATTAATTTCGGTACTTTCAGCGATTCAATCAAGCTGAAATTCTATAAATGGCAGTTTTATACAATTTTTAATCATGTAAAAGACTATCAAACATATATCTTTATTTTTAGGGATAGTTTAGAGGGAAAAAATTGAAAACGTGGTAGGTAATGGTCGGTCCTCTTCCGGATAAGCTACATTTCTCAAAAGTTGATAGCAAACTACGAATTTTAATAATGCCTGTGTACCAAATTTCATTATACTAGCTCAAACAGTTTTGCGTAATATTGTCTACATACACACACATACATTTTTCTCAACCTTAGAGAAAATGACTCAGGGAGCTTCAAAACGTATAAAAACATCAAAATCACGACATCTAAAATTTTCCTAATCGCAATACTATCTCTGGCGAGATAGTAACAAATTAAACAAAATAATTATTCAATATCAAATATTACAAAGTGAAAAAATAACCGGATCTTCATGGGTCAATTTCATTCACGATTAATACTTCAACAATCCAAGTAAAGTTGATTTATCACTATAAATTTGCTCCAACATCCTCTACTTAACTGATATCAAAAGCCAAACAAAATAGACACACCAACAGACAAGCTGGCCTAAATAAATACAATCTGAAGGATTACAAAACTAATATACACACCAAAGGCCGAATGTAAATAAACATGGATCAAAAGC
The DNA here is from genome assembly GCA_963082975.1 of Labia minor. Lineage (NCBI taxonomy): Eukaryota > Metazoa > Arthropoda > Insecta > Dermaptera > Spongiphoridae > Labia > Labia minor. The sequence continues at coordinate 40,556,038 of OY720348.1, read as the reverse complement.
CGGCCTTTGCAATTATTCAACTTTAATTCGTTCGGACAATATTTTATTAAAATTGAATTTTAATAGAGAAAATAATATATATATATATATATATATATATATATATATATATATATAAAGAATAAAACAAACAAAAACAAAATTCATTTATAAAACAATATTACAAAACTAATTTCCAAATGTACAAAAAAAAATATCCTGGTATTACAGGTTATGGTAATTTTCATTTTTATCAGTGAAACTACAAACGAAAGTCGAATCTATATATTCTCCTCATTTTATGAAAATTTATTGAATTTCAATTATATTTCTATATATCTAATAATATCCACCACACAGGTTGGTGGTTAACTGTGTTGACCCACATTCCGGGTTCAAGTCCCTGGCCTGGGAATTTCTCTAGCTAGTCTATGGGACGAAATCAGCCCAGACTCAAGGATTGAAATTGGGAAGCTACTGGATTAAAAAAAATAGCGCCTCCGATCAAGAAAATCAAGGTAAAGGTTGATAGGACCCGTTCTAAGGATACCTAATTAATTTAACCAACTTGAAAGGCGTCCTTGCGTAGGACGTCTTGGCGGCAGCAATCAGATTCCTCCAACCGTTCCTATTCCTAACCATTTAATTTATATCTTTTCCCATTCCTATTATATTCTTTTAGTATTTTTAAGTTCACCAATTACTTGGTCTATTCCATTTATTTTATATTGACAAATAATAATAATAATAATAATAATAATAACGATAATCTTTTAACTAGAAATTCTACTAACGACAAGAAATAAGATTTTACAATTTTTATTGATTATTTATTTAGAATAAGAATGGTTGAAGGAATGTGCTTGCTGCGACCATGACCTTTCGAATTCCGCAGGGCCACAGAGATAGATAAATCGATAATAATCCAAATAAATATAAATTAATATTTATCAAAAAAAAAAAAAAAAAAAAAAAAAAAATCTTGGTGACATGTTGTTGATGTAAAAAATATTTGCCAAAAACGTACAGCATTTGGTATGAGTAAAGCCGCCAAGAAGGCGATGAGGACGTGGCCGGGAATTCCTTTGGCCTTTAATAAAGGTATTATATTTACATTGCATTTACCTGGACAATTTTAAATGATGATTTATATGGGGGATCATAAATCATGTCTTTGAATTAATTGCTCTTTAAAAAGCGCCAACTTCACATAGAAAGGCATAAAGGCAATAGAAAAGAACAATAACAAAAATAAATAAATAAAGTATAATTAATTATACTCTATTCTTTTTAATTTATTTTTAACTTTTCATTGCTTGATCCATGAATTTTATATATATAGGGAGAAAGAGAGAGAGAGAGAAATGTTTGAAAGTTTATTTGTATTCGTTTTCACCTTTGTAAACCACTCCGGTTTCCTCAGGTATTCAGGCATCTGATAAGCGATACTCCCGATTGGTTCTTGTTTATTAGTATTCGTTTTATAATAAGAATAATGATATGATTAATAGTAATCAAATTCCAATGATATAATCTCCTAACTAATTAAACAGATTTTATTCTACGTCATTAATGATGAAGGATTCAAATCAATGCCGCTTTGAAAAAAAAGATAGTTTCAGTTGCATTGTACACCAATTAAATTTTGTTTAATACATAAAAAAAACAAACAAATATATATATATATATATATAACTTTTCAGACAAAGATATCGAAGCCTTTAATCTTATTAATATATAAATTTTTATTTGACTGTCAGCCATATTTTGCAATATAAGGTAAACGTAGCAGTGGTGGACCACTGTGCCAGTAATTGACCATTTGATAGATTTTTCATCAAAATAAGCTTTTTAATTTCAATATCGATAAATATCAAGAAGAGCCTCTTCCGGATTGCTTAACAATAAAACAGAGACCAATCGCTGGATTTATATTATAATTATGAATTTTTTAAAACACGAGGTAAGCGTTTTTGCATTTTATGTTCGTTTCTTATGCAAAACGTTAATGATATGCTTCACTTTATTTTCAAGAGATTATGTTTTTATTTAATAATAATTCAAACTAAAATTCAATTTAATAGTGGATACGAAAAATTATATTAATCAATTTTAAATATATTCTTAATTAATGTGAGCATAAACAATTATCAAGGGGGTAGTCCATTTCTAAAACAAATATCACATTTTTTTTTTTTTGAAATTGACCGGAGGTGGTCAATTACTTAAATATTCGTGTATTAATATAATAAAATATATTTTATTAAATTTATGTATTATTTACATAAGAATAATTAGAAAAGATTAAAAATAAGCAGCTTTAGAGATGCAAAGGAAAAAGAAATGAAGGGAAAAAGTTGGATAACGAAAAATAAAATTAAAGGGAGGAAAGACAGTTTGTAAGGAACGAGTTCTGCATATTGTGACTTCAGTTTTAAAATATCACACCGATGAAAATAATTGTCTTGAAGTTAGTGATGAGGATTAGAAGATCTAAAATTCAATGATTGCATGTTCAAAAAAAGTTAAACAAATACGTAGTATTTTTTTTTTATGGTAGATTACTTTCCCGAAAAAATCATACAAGACGAAGCCACGATTTCATCGATGGAGAATACAGTAGATTTATGTAAATGTCCAATAACTGCTGACATCCTTAATTACAATTGAAATAGTGTAGTAGGCACCTCGAGCAATTAGCAAAACAAGAAATGTATAATAATTCTCGATATATATGCACTGTAAATATAAAGAAAAATTTAAACAAATTATAAGAAATTATAAAAAATATTATTAAAACCAATCCTTAGTTCATTTCATTCCATTTATTTATTTTAAACCCATTTTAGGTATGGTCAACTACTAAAACTTTAGATTTTCAGATGGTCGACTACTAGAACAAAAAATACGTTTAGAAAAAAAAAATGAAAAAAAAATATTTAAATATACATTAACCAAATGTTTGTGTTATAGTGGTAATTAAAAATAGTTATACAATAGGTTAGCACTTGTTTTGTTGTTATTCGCACTTTTATTACAGAATAATAGTGTTTTTTTATGAAAATTTCTCTTAAGGCGATCCACCACTGGTATATTTACCTTAGTTCATATTCATTTTCTACAACTGGTATACATTTCTTGTCGGACTACTTCTTATCACTATTGAAAAAGTTTAGTTTCATCTATTGTCTAAATATTTTGTTGAATAATAAATATATTGTTCTAACAACACTACATTTTAGTTTAATCGACTAATGCCGGACGCTGTATATTATAAATATTTCTATTAGATGCCAACAAACGACCTAATCATCTCGAAATTCAATCATTGGTCTAAAAATAATTTTAGATAATTTTGTATAAATGGTATTCGAATCGAATGGAAGAATTTAATTAATCATATATGCTAATTTTGTTAATTTATCAATTGATCAATGATTGAATGTTGCCGTTCACGAATTCAAACACCAAACAGACATTTTAGTTTAAATAGATGTTGACTGGAGGCTTTATTCTTAAGTTTTGTTAATTTGCGAAGCCTGTGTCAAGGAGAGAGGAGTAACGGAACCACGCTGCCTCCCACGGGAGAAAGAACATGTTGTCGTTTTCCTTCATTCGCGTTTTCACTACTAATACTTCCCAAAATACAAATATTTGATGAGTTAAAAGGTTAATCAATTTAACCGTGTAGCAATTCAGGTATATAACGAAACGCCCAAATTCAGTTTATATGCTGAACGCCGAGAGCACACTCCTCTCCTTTTATTTTTTTTTTTCTTCTTCACGAAAAACGAAATCAACTTTAATTTTCCTTTTCAAACCAAGAAGGTAAATTTTAAATTCACTTGGAATAAATAATTTGATTATATTTGTCATAATCAATTTAAATATATAAAGTAACAAAAAAATATGTAGATTTACAATCGAATTTATATATAATGGTAAATAAAAATTTTAAATTTAAAATTTTATCAATTGTACTATTAAAGAATGCAAAAGAAAATAAATAAAGTATTTTAAACAATTTAAATATTTTCAAAATTAAAACACACACAACTCCAAACATACCCATATATGATGACTAGTCAAAACAAGGATGGTAGTAGATGGTATACGAAATGCTTAAGAAAAGTTGGTTTACTGGAAAATGAAATGAGAAAAAAACAGTGGATAGACCAAAGAAACTATGAGCTGACAACAATTTAAATCCATATATGAGATTATTGGAATTGGTGGATGGTTTAGAATCTCTGGGTGATTGGAGGAATATGGTTGCTCTTGCCTACAACATTTAAATTTATTAACATCCCAGAAATAATTGTTATTTAAAATATTAATTATTGATTGAATAAAGGACAAAGAAACTATGAACTGACAAGAATCTAAATCCATATATGAAATTATTGGAATAGGTGGATGGTTTAGGATATGGGTGATAGTAGATGGTAAATGAAAGGCTAAAGAAAAGTTGGTTTACTGGAAAATGAAATGAGAAACAACCAGTGGATAGACCAAAGAAACTATGAGCTGACAACAATTTAAATCCATATATGAGATTATTGGAATTGGTGGATGGTTTAGAATCTCTGGGTGATTGAAGGAATATGGTTGCTCTTGCCTACAACATACAAATTTAGTAACGTCCCAGAGATAATTTTTATTTAAAACATTTGATTATTGATTGAATAATTTAAAAACCTGAGATAAACGAATTGAAAAGGAAATTATTGTTATAATTATATAATTTGATGGATGGTTGTCGTTAGGGGATAGTTTAACGAGATCCTATATTCTCACTAGAATCCATTCGCATTCTTCTAAATAATCATCCTGCATAAAGAAATTAACTCAATACCAAATAATCATTGATTATAGATTCGAATCGATGTTGATAAGAAAAATGCCCTGGCATCAACACGAAACGATCATTTTCTTTAAGTATATGACTAGTTGAGCATTTCAAATTAAAATCAAGGTATAAAAATGTAAGGTGATGTTCGTAGCATATGCTTTCGTTTTCGCTTCGGGCAATATCAATGAGAGCTTGTAGTCCATAAAAAACAGACTGTTGTTGCGAGGGGGTGGAGGGGCTAAAGGGTTTCTTCAGGGACCAAATCCTTCGAAATCCTCTCAGCCACACACGATCTCCACCTGCCCTTTTGAGATTCGTATAAACACATTTTTTCCCATATCCCATGTAGGATGTTCACTGAAAATGTCTTCTATTTTTCAGATTATTTCAATTTCTTTCATCTACTGAATTTAATACATAATTCACCCCTACTCTGTACATTATTTTATTAGAAATAAACAAACAAAAAATTTAAATGAATAAAAAAATAGAATATTGAAAAATACATAATTTCTGATAAACGATTAGAGTTCAACAATATTTTTAAAGGTCTAATTGAATTATAGATAATCCAATTTGATTCTAAAAATTATGTAAGTGAATTTTTCGTGGAGTATATGACAGGTGATTTTTAATATAATTTGTAAGAATAGTTTGTAAAGTTAGTTGGGTAAAGAGAATCCACACGCAATCAGGAATCGATTATACTAACAAATTCCCTGTGAAGAAGTATATTGGGGGTTTGTTTTTTTTTTGATCAACTACCAAGTAAGAAAAGAAAAACCAACAAAAGATAATTATTTAATAAAATATTATCAAAAGAAGATAAAAAAAAACAAAAAAATGAAAAAAGTGCATCTGAGGAAAGAACATAAAATTGAAAATTAACTCGAAAAATATTTTATTTATTTATTTTTATATTTAAAAATGGTATTATCAAAAAATTACAAAATTTATGCGTATCAAAATGTATAGTCATCAATTTGACGGAACTTATGGCTCAAATCGGTGAGAAAAGTCAAGAAGTTCGTTTTATAGAGAAAATATCAGTGATTTGGAGGGCTAACCATATATTTTTTCTTTTTTTTCTGTTCTTTGTATTTTTGTGAAATGTTGTTGAGTTTAATTAAATAAATAAATAAATTTAAATTGAAAGTTAACTAGAAAAATATTTTTATTTATTTATTTATTCATTTTTGTGAAATTTTAATATTTAAAGTTTAAATTTAGTATATAAAAATTGTATTATCAAAAAACCTAAAAATGTATGATTGCTTACATCTATAATCATCAAATTGACGAAAAATATTGCTCGAATCGGTGCAAAAAGGCAAGAAGTTTCCTTATAGAGAAACAAAAATCAGTGATTGATACGACCCCCCTTAAAAGCAATGTGATGGCAATATAAAAGGAGAAAAAAGACAATAAATGAAAAAAAATTAGATGAATGTGGCTCAGGTTAGGAATGTTTGGAGGAATATGGTTGCTGAGACCAAGAACTTTCATGTTCAATAGCCCTACAGAAAGAAAAAGAGATAAATTCTAATTTAATATTATCTAATTTAATTTAAATTTTAATATTAATCAATAAAATATTAATGAAAAATTGAATTTCTACAAAATATTTTATATTTTGGGTAATTTTGATCCAAATGAAAAATTTTGAAATCATTATTGTTCTTAGATTATCAATGAGATGAATTGTTAGACGTTCTTGGATAAAAATAAGCAAAACTCGCGCGTGCTTAATTGAATCACGCAGCAATTAATTGCATTACGTGCGAGCACCTCCCCATCCAAAGACATTCCATCAATTTCAAGGAAATGCGCTATTTTTACATTTTTAATTGATGCTTTCTCGAAATGCATTTCAACCTTTTATTATATATATATATATATATTTAATTATAAATTCAAAATTAACAAAAAATAATAATAATCAGTGAAAGTTTGCTTGCTCCCTTTTCTTTTATAATTTAGCAATTTGAATAAAAAAAAAAATTCAATAAATTTTGTTTTCCTATTCTTGTCTGTTCTATTCCTCGAGTTTCGAATAATGAAGCTAAGTCAAGGGGCAGTAAAATCCTGGATTTAATCCAAACATCTTCTCTGAGGTCGTCCCCGAGGGAGCAATCCTTTAATTTGTCTTTGGAGAACTAATTTTGCCAATATATCACAGATTCTAAGACTTAATACCTGAAATACCTCTGGAAGCAATTTCGTGATATCCAAACAAAGCTTTGGACAATAAGGAATTGGACAGGAACAGAGAAAATGTATTTCGATTCAAGTAAATAATCAATAAATGGGGAATTAGGTTATTAATTTTAATGATAAGTATTAAAACAACAAAAATGATTTTTCTAAAGTTAAAATATAAAAATTTTAAATTATATTTAAAAATATTATGTGATTCAATTTTGGTCTAATAAATACATAAATTTAAATTTAATAAATAATTTATATAATAGATAAATAGACTAAAAATACTTTTTTACCGACCGACGATAGTAAGGGAGGTATTGTTTTCACACCAAATTTCACATGTGGAGAGTTTTACATATCTCCACGAATCATGCATTTTCTTAACAGAAAAAAGTATTTTTAGCATGATGTCTGTCCGTCCGTCTGTCCGTCCGTATAGATGTGTACAGCCTGAACGGCTTAACGGATTTTGATGAAATTTGGTATATTTACTTAATGCATCAGTGGGATGAATTGATCAACTTTTGGTGCAAATCCGGAAACCGGAAGTGGTAGTATTAGCGATCGACGATAAGAAGGGAAGGGTTATTTTCGCACCAAATTTCACATAAGGAGATTTTTTTACATATCACCACGAATGTATTGGTTTTATCCTCGGGAAAAATCATCTTCATTATGTTTTTCTTAATTTAAAATTATATGACGTCACCCAGCCCTTCATGACGTCACAGCCTCGGGTAACGCCGGCAACGCCGGCTACTTCAGCTATATATTATAAATAAAATAAAATTAAAAATATTTATGTTATATCCATATCTGTTTTTTATTACATTAATAGATATATTAAAATTATTTGAAATTGTTTCTGTAGCTGGAAATTAATTTATTTCAAACCGTCGGTCGGTTCGGACCTGGCCACAGGTCAACTTATTAATATCTGGCCAGAGATAGTATTGCGATCACGAAAATTTTTGTTGTCGAGATTTTGATGTTTTTATACGTTTTGAAGGTCCCTGAGTCATTTTCACTAAGAAAAACATTGAGAAAAATGGCTTTGTGTATATGTGTGTGTGTGTGTAGACAAGTTTACGTAAAAACCGTTTGAGCTGGAATAATGAAATTTGGTACCCGGGCATTATTAAAATTCGTAGTTTTCTATCAACTTTTGAGAAATGTAGCTCATCCGGAAGAGGACCATTACCTACCACGTTTTCATTTTTTTTTTCCTCTAAACTGACAGTAAAAATAAAGATATATGGTTGATAGATTTCATATGTGATTAGAAATTGTATAAAACTGCTAAATTTGAGCTTGCTTGAATCGCTGAAAGTACCGGAATTAAATTTTTAGCACGAGTTCCAATCACGCGCCAGCATGTGATGTGGTGCGATCAACATAGAGCCAAGCATGCGCAGGTTTAATATATATTTATTAATTTTAATTTATAATTATTAAATTTAATTTAAATATAATATATGTTAATTAATCCAATTCAAATTTGCAAGAGTGGAGACACTCCAGATCTTTTTCCTTGTATTAAAATATGTATATTCAAATAAAAATTGAAATGAAAATATCATTAAATGGATAATTAATTCGATAATAATTTAAAAATTTTATTGTAAATTATGATGTGAAATATCTATTTGTGATTATTATAGTAATATAATGTTATTGATTTAATATTATCACTATATATAATATTATTATTAATGTTAAAATTTATTTTATGTATAATCTGGGGATATTTCGGAGTCTTAAATATAAAAATATAGAAATAAGTCAAATATTAATCACCTCTTTAAACCAAAATACCAACTATGATTTTTAATACGCAGACTAAAACCCAAAATGTCAAAAAACCCTTCCTAAAATTCTCTTAAAGAAGGCGCCGAAATGAGCACCGAAATGTCGAGATTCCAATTGAAAACAATCCTGAATTAACTTATTATAATCAAACCTTTCACGGTAATGAAAATAAACATAAATTTTTTTTTTTTTTATTTTTACAAAAAAATTACTAATAAAAATAATGAATCATTATCATTCAGTGAAAATTTATTTGTTCATATTGTTCAATTGTTTTCGAGGCGAACCCTTGAATAGTAAATCCAGGATTTTATTTTGAAAATGACACAATAATCGGTTTGGTTGACATTTCAAATCACGTTAACCAATCCGGATTTTTCATGCCAATATGAAATAGAGAGGATTTTTTTAGTAATTAAAAATAAAAAGTTGATAATATCTATTAACATTTTTTTTTAATTAATTATTTTAATTAATTATTTTTCAATGGAATAACATTGGCAAAATGTTCCAGATTAATAATAGTAAAAAAAAAAAAAGGAGAAATTAGCTAAAGAAATAATTTGAGGCATTTCAATAAAGTCGCATCAATAAGATAAGAAATTATCAATTGATTTGAAATATCCATTTTGTTTTTCTATTATAATCCAATTCATGAAAATTATACTGGAAAGGGAAACTACCCTGGAATCGTTGATTAAAAAATACCACTCCCATTTACAAAAATAAAAAAAAAAATTAAAAAAAATAATTCTCTCGTTATTAATACACTATATATATATATATATGGAATAAATTGAATTTACCAGATACCTAAACAAATGGTAGAAAGTAGACAAATACTTAATATTTGTTAATTTATTTTACCCTCAGGCAATAATATAAATTTAATTGTTTTGAAAATATACCTCGTTCATCGATAAATTATATTGCGGTTTAATTGAATTCAATTAACTTGTTAGAAACACACTCATATTTAATATTTAGAGTGGGAGGGATGTGAATAAATTCATTATATCTTATTACTATTACTATACAAAATTATTTTCATTTACTTTATGAGATACACATTTTTAGAATAATTAAACTTAAATTATATTTAAATATAGCGATAAATAAAATAAATAAATAAATAATGATAATTTAAACGTTATTAGAGCAAGAGTTATATATATATATATATATATATATATATATATATATATAATTATACATTAATTAATATTTATTTTTAAAAAAATAAGATAAATAATGATCATAAGATTTTCTAACATTTGTACTATTTTTAAAATAATCTTATCTTATTATACTAGAAAAAAAATTGTATATATATATATTTGTATAATTTTGAGATACTTATTAAACCGCTGTAAGGATTTTTTTGAAATTCACATAATAGATCATCTTTATAAAGAAAAATCGATCTGTATTGGTTTCAGCCTCAGGAAAAATCATCTTTATTAGTTTTTTCCTAGTAAGTAGGAATTTTAAAAATAAAAAATAAATGGCGACGGGCAACGCCGGACACATCGCTTCCTTAAATACTAAATATTACAAAATTCAAAATAAATATTTTAATAATTTACGAAATATATATTATGTTATATCCACAGTCTTTCCGTGCATTAATATGTACGTTTAAGAGCTGTATGTTTTATGACTATTTTTCATCAATTTATGTTCTTTTAAATTATTTGAAATTGTTTCATATATTATTTTGTCGTTTATTTATTTTAAATAATAATCTTAATCTTAAATATTCATAGTTCATAAGGAATCATTTTTTTAAAGTACCGAGGAGAACAAGGTACTTCTTATTATGGATAAATGATAAGAAAAATAATAAATTTAAGAAAAATTTTATTAAATTTCTACAGATTTTAGAAATAATTATAAGAATTTCCATGAATTTTATTTCGGCTGTTAAAATAATTATTAAATAAATTTTATTCTTTTGTAAAATGTGACAATAAGTGTCTTGAATTTCAAATCGTTTCACATTCAAGATTTCTATTCTATTGGAATGAACAAACAAATAACTTGAGAAAAAAATGAAAATAATTATTTAAAAAAATAACCGATAATTAATTATACATTGTAAAAAAAAAAATATACCAAGATTAAGTATCAATGAAAAAAATAAAAGAATCTGGAGTGTCTCCACTCGACAATCATACAAATTTGAATTGGATTAGTTAACATATATTATATTTAAATTATAAATTTAATTTAATTAAATTATAAATTAAAATTAATAAATAATATTTATTAAACCAGCGCGTGTTTGGCTCTTTGTTGATGGCACCACGTCACGTGCTGGCGAGTGATTGCCCTTCAAGGTGTAAAAAATTAAAAAAATTAATTCCGGTACTTTCAGCGATTCAATCAAACTGAAATTCTATATATATCAGTTTTATACAATACACACACAGAGAGAATTTTTTCCTCAACCTTAGTGAAAATGACTCAGGGACCTTTGAAACGTATAAAAACATCAAAATCTCGACATCGAAAATTTTCATGATCGCAATACTATCCCTGGCGAGATAGTAAAAAGAATGTAATTGTTATTTCATAGAAATCATATAAAACTAGCAGCTCTATACATCAATTATTTTTTTTATCCTTCAGCAAAATATTTCTCAGAAGTGTATAGAAAAAATCAATTTCAAAAGAGTTCCCTTTAATATTCTTTGTCTATGTGGCATCTATCGTTGTATAACAATACCAATAAATGATTCGGGTTAAGTTCCACCGGGACATTCATTGAACAGGCCATTAAAATCGAATTTAGCTTGACTAATCCCTTCTAAAATTCTTGTTTTAATGATTTCTAATTTATGTTGTTTGCTGGGAAAGACAATCAAACAGGTCCAATTGACAGTGGGGCCTTAAGTTATACTCGAGTGAATATTAATGGTCAACGTTCCTGTAATTATAAATCTGTCCCAGGCTTTTGGGGCCGGAGGTGTTCGTACCGAAGGGAGGATACCATAAGCTTCAAATAGAGCTGCGAGTTTTAATAACGAGAACGAAATGAAAGATTGGAGTGTGAGGGTGGATGGAGAGGTGGGGGGGGAGGGGAGAAGAGGAATGCCTGTGAGGCTCTATTAGAGAATGAGTTAAAGACCTGCTTACTCTCAAACTTTGCTTCATTAAATCGGATGCCTGTAATTTGGACTTTGACAGATGATATGAAATCAAAACAATACACGGAGGAATAATGAAATTATTTCCGAGGGAAACAAACAAACAAAAATAATAATTACAACCAAATTTGAATAAAGAATATATTAATAAAAATGAAAGTAAAGTGAAAGACAAAATAATAATAATAATAATAATACTGACAAGAAAATAAATGAATAAAAGTAAATAAAATAAAATAATAATAATAATATTAATGTAATGCAATAATGCAAATTTTCCAAAAAAACCTTGTTTTTTTCATAGAATTTTAATTATTTAAATAAATATTTTCTTAATTGTGAATATTTTTAGAATATAAATTTAACAAAATTTCTTTTTCATAGGATAAAAAAAAAATATGTAAATTAGAAATTTAATATTTTTATAAAAATAATTAGAATTAATAAAAAAAGAATTTAAATAAGTAATAATTTATTTTAGTCATAAAAATTGAATGGTGGTGGAGTAGGTAGATCAAATACTAAGAATTTCTTCTTCATTTTATTAATCCCGACGTTTCGGGTTCAAATCCAGACCTTCCTCAAAAACAATTATATATTATATTTTTATTTTATTATCTATTAAATCTTTCAGCTCGGGCTGTCGTCAGGTGCAGACATGTGGTAGTATCGGTGATACTGCTCAGGATTCTTCGGAGCTTCACAGCAACACAGTAAGTCCAAAATCACCCAAACTATCAACCCAAAATCCCGATATCGACTCTTGGTTACACAGACTAAGACCCAGAATCCCAAAAATATTTCCGCCTAAATAACCTCTTGAAAATGGGGCCAAAATGGGTGCCGAAACGTCGAGAAAACAATCTCACAAACAAACATTATTATATCTCGGATAAATCTGATAATATATATATATATAATTTTAAGGCTATTATTAAGAGCATTTCAATTATTTCAATAGTTCCTTTGAAGAAGAATGTGACTGATATCCGAAACATTAATTCCAAATAAATTGGAAAAAAAATTCTTGTGATTTTAACTTGTAATTTGTTCTTTTATAAATATATTAATATTTATTGATAATTATATTATTTAAGCAAGAATATTATTATTATTATTATTAATTTAATTATTATAGAAAATATATAAATACATTGAAGAGCATGCCGAAATATCAAATCTTGGAAATATCAAAATTAAGTAGAAAAAGGAATTATAGAATGTGATTCTTCAACGTATAAGAGGATGAAGAAATATTGAGCTCACGTGAGGGCAGGGATGCTACACCCTGAAGTAGATATTATCTTTTTAAGTATCTACCCGTTACCCTTATTATTTTGAAAATAAAACATTATAATATTGAATTTATATATGCAAGTACATAATATAACGATTTATTTTTCAAGGAATTAGATTTCTTCGTTCATTTATTTATATATATATATACAGTAATCTGATCAAAAAGTATAAATAAAAATCAAGAAGAAAACATAAGCAAGAATTTTATCTAAGTAAAAGTCAGCGTAAATTCATTCGAAAAAGCATCCAAATTTGTGGTAAAACAATTCATGGTTTGTGCATCCCAATAACCCATCATCGGCATCGCACACCACAATAATTGTTCACTAAGAAACAAATAAATACTATTCGGCTCCATATTCACCAGATATGGCACCGCGTTATTTTTTTTTTTAATCTAATGCAAATTCTTTGCTCGATTCATTTTTCTATTTTAAGAATTATATATAAACTAGCCGTTCTGGGCGATGAAAAACTCTTCTTAGAGAGACAGGCGGCTTCTAGCTGCACGAGATTGATTAATAATAATAATTTATAGGAAATTATTTCAAATACTTACAAAACAACTCTCAATGCTTAAATATAAAATTAATAACTTTATTCAAATCGTCGTAATATTTTGTTTTTTTGTTTTTTTTTTCAGTATTTAATAATAACAAAACAAAATTAAAAAAAAAATAAATTTAATAAGAAATTAATAATTTTGACAGGTTTATACTTTTTAAGTTTAACAAATTCTCTTTTATGATAAAAAAAATAATATTAATATCAAAAATTAGAATATTTCAATTTCGATTTCCATTTTTTTTTTATTTTAAATTTTAAAAAAATTGTAAATTTTAAAATTCTAAATTTGTAACTAACTTCATAATGTTACAGACATTTCATACACAAGAAATTATATATATTGATTCGAAACTAAAAAACAAAAAATCATATGAAACTCTCTCAGATTTCAAAGAGACCCATACTAACTAAAAATCAAATAATTGTATAGATAGGTAAAGTGTATGAACTTTTAAAACAACAGTCACCTTATGTTTTGATCAAAGAAGTAGGTCTACACACACACACATATCAAACTACATAATTTCCGTCGTATATATGTGATGTCAGTATCATTATGAAGTTAGTAACAAATTCAGTTTAAACTTAAATTGCAAACCTCGTTTGCAACGGGTTCGTCTAGTATATATATAGTTTATATATACAATGCCATATATATATATATATAAAGGTTAACCAAACTAAAACAAATCTAGAATATCCCATTATAAAGTACATTACATATGAACATATATCGTATTACTATTACTATTATTATTATTGATAATATTAATATCATTAGTTATTTTATTTTATAGTCAGTAATGGTCATGGAATTTGAATTTAGTAGTGAGATTCATCCCAGTCTTTTCAACGGAAAAAGAAAAAGAGGGAGAGAGAGAGAAGCTAACCAATTAAATTAGCATATTATACCTATAATTATTTATTTAATAGATCATGGATCAACATTTTGCAAACTCTTGTTAATTATCCATGGCATTTAGAGTTGCATAACCTTTCCAAGCTGAGGAGAGAGAATTTGGGCATATTTATAAAAATATTTGTAACAAAATATCACAAAACACATTAAATAATTGTTCTAATTACATTTTGATTTGTTGTTGTTGTTGTTGTTTTTTTTTAATGAAATTATTCTAATTTTTTTTTTTATTTTCTTTTTCTTTTAACAAATTAAGACCCCCATAATCGAAACAAAGAACTGCTCTTTACCTTCTTTTTTTTTATGACATTTTTCTATTTATAATTTTATCATGAGCGAAGTAAAGAGAAGAAATTTTAATTCAAGCTAAAGAGTTGTTTATGAACTGGCGAATAAATTAAATTAAACGCCATCTTGGAGACTCTATTGTTTCTCTTATTTTTTTTTGTTTTTTGTTTTTTAATTCTCTTTAATTTACTTGAATGAAATTTAAGACTACAAATGAAATAAAGCTTGAAATGCTATATCATATAATAATTACTTAAAATACAAGATAAAAATACTTAAATAAATAAATTAAAGTGTAGATACTCACTTTCGTTTTTGTTTTCTTTTATTTAAAGAGTTTGTGATTTTATTTGAATGAAATTTAATTTAATTTAAGTATTATTATATTTTTTTTTTATTATTTTTAACTTTTTTTTTATTATTAAAGAGTTAAGGCAGATTAGTATTTTAGACAAGTTCTGTTCAAAATTTTATGCAACAGCAAAATAGGTATAAATTATTTACAAGGTGGCTATAAAGGAGCCATCCCGAATTAAAATCTAAAATAAATAAATATTAAAGCTAATCTACAAGAAAAAAGAGTGAATATACCTTTTGTTATTTAAATCATTTTATCAATTTTAAAATTTTATATTTAAAAAATTTATATTTTTTTAAACAGAAGACGTTTCGTAGGGTGTTGGTTAACAGAGTTAGCTTACATTCTTGAGGTTCAAGTCCCGGGCCTGGCAAAGGATTTTCTCTAGCTGGGATCTATGGGATCAAAATTGAGAAGTTACTTGATAAAAAGCAGCGCCTCCGAATAAAATCAAGGTAAAGGATGATAGGACCCGTTCTACTTATCAAAAGACACCTAATTTATAAAATCGACTTTATAGGCGCTGTTTTTGCCTAGGTTGTACAAAAGTGAGAAGTTTTTTTTATATTTTTCAAATTGTCTAGATAGTATATGGATTAAGGTTAATTTTAATAATTTACAAAAATCAAAAGATTAGTTTAACAATATAAATTTATATTATATTAATGATAATCTGTATAACGGAGTGTCATTTATTTTTAAAGTTAAAAATTATATTTATTTTATTATTTATTTTATTATTATTATTTATTTATTTATTTAACGTATTCTATCATTAAATTATAATAATATTAATAATTATTATTATTATGTTCTATTCATATGAGATATAATTGATATTTATGAAGAATGTTTTCTTTTTTTATGGTGGAAGGCCTGTACAACGATCATCATAAAGATTTCAGTGAAATAGTATCCATTAGAGGAAAAAGAAAAACATAAGAATTAATAAAACAGGAATGTAATTAAGGAAGACGATTCATTTTGATTTTATATTATTATATTTTACATGTAATTTATGGAAATATACCTATATATATAATTAAAGTCTTGCAATAGAGAATTGTATTTTGTTACGTCGTCCTTATGTTTAGGAATTTTATCAAACAGCCATCATCAGAATTCGCGGGAAATGTATATGAATATATTAATGAAAGCAATGAAAATAAATTTTAGCTGGTGTAATTGCAAACAAAACGGTCATTTCCACATTGGATTTTTGCTGATCCTATCGTTGGAATTTTTCTATTTTAGGATATATTGATGTTTATGTGGAGTTACTAAGTCCAGAGAGAGAGAGAGAAAGATTCGATATTTGGTTAAGAGAAAAAATTATACGATTAAAGTCATAGAAAAATGAACATTGATAAGAGATAAATTATAGCAAAGGAATTTGCAATGGTAATGGATATCTTAGTAGAGAAGTGCTGTCGGGGCGCCAACTTTTGAGGGGCGCCGATATAATTTAAAATATTTTTTTAGATTTTATAAGTTAAAATTAATTATTATTCATGAGACATTAATTTTTTAGCAAATAATAAATTGTTTTTTCTTTGATAAATTTTACAATGCTAATATTTTAATATTAATTATAAGAAAACTATTTGCATAGTCAGAATTCTTAATAACTCAAAAAAAAAGTTTAATAGACAAAAATAAAAATTTACAAATAAAAATAATGAAACTTAAGAATTTTTATGGTTTTTATCTCAGAAAATTAATGCAGACAAATGATTTTTAATATCTAAAAGATTATTTTTGTTTATAGTGAAAAGATGATAATTTGTAATCAGTATCATTTTGCACTAAAAACATTTTTCGTGCTTTTAAGTAAAATATACAAAAATTTCGCTACGTATTCGTTGTAAAATTAATTAATTTTTATTATTTTTAAGTTATATAAATTTCGGTAAGTACGTATCCACGTAATAAATAATATAAATTAATAATTAAATTTATTTCTCTATTTTGTAATTTGGTTTTTTTGCCTTTTTTTACTATTTTTTGAATTTTCAGTTAATTTGTATATTCTTGTATGAAAGGACGCCAAATTTTGTTTTGTCCGGGGCGCTCAAAACCCTAGAATCAGCCCAAAAATTAATGTTCTGGTTTTGAAGATGGAAATTCTTACTAATAAAAAGAGAGTGATTAATAATAAATATAAAAGAAAGTGATGATATTAAAAAGAAAAAGAAATTAGAAAATGATTTGTAGTTTGACAATTATATGAGAGAATTTAGAGAAGATTGAGAATGGATGAAGTTAGCTCAGAATAGAGAGGGATGGAGGAATGTAGTTGCTGCGAGTAAAATAAGTTCAGAAGAAAGATAAACGCCAAAAGTATGATGTCAAACCTTATTTATGTACTCCATTTTTTAATTTTAATTTACAAAAATTGATAATTCGAATTAGATGATAAATAGTTTGGAGAAACCATTTTTTTTTTTTTAATAATTAAAATTAATTCAGACTCTTCAGTGGTTTAGTGGTTAGCACGACAGTCTACCACACTGATAACTCGAAGTCGGGGCATACTAAATTCAATAATTAATCATTTATCTTTAAAGTCCTACGAGATCCTCAGGGTCTATCCTCAAATAATAAATAAAATTAATCCTTGATACAAGAATTCGCAAAGAATTTAATTCACCATGAGTAAAGAGTCTTTATTAAATTATCTTTCCAAGGTTCAATAAATATTCTAATCCTCTATCTAGTTCTAAAATTTGAATTTTTAAACATTTAATTGTTTTAATCTTATTCTTAATTACGTCTTTTGATTAGGTTATCTGAGAAAGGAGTGTAAAAAAATATTTTTAGCTTATCATAGCATTCCTGCACAAGTTCAAGACAAGTTATTTATATTCGTAAAAATGACGAGATTCCCGAGAGGGGACTGGAAGAAATTTAAGAAAGAGGCAGACAGGAGTAACTCTGCCCCGAATGGCATCTGTTCAGGGTGAGATATGGAACATTGGACTGCAAAATTCTCAACATGAGAATGCGAGCCAAAAAAAAAAAAAAAAAGCAAGAAATGTCACATTTTACACGAGAAAGGAGCACAATGGATATGGAAAAGTTTAAATGTTCTCAAGAACTGCTCAGCTTCTTATTTAGAGACGGCCATGTTTATTTCAGACAAGTCCCTGACAGAATGGAGAGTTTTTTCTCTCTGTTTTATCGAGATCCAAGTTGAGCCTATCAGGGAGAAAAAGATCCAGGATAGATAAAAAAAATACTCATGTTGTTTTGTTGGAGTTGCTGTCGCATTAAATCGAACAAAACTTTTGATATATATATATATACATAGAGAGATAGAAATATATATTTAAATTATTATAATTCAATGAAAAATATAACTACAGAAAAAGTTTTATCTTTAAAAAAAATAAAAATCTGGAGTGTCTCCTCTCGACTATCTCGCAAATTTGAATTGAATTAACATATATTTATATTTAAATTAAATTTAATTAATTAAATTATAAATTAAAATTAATAAATAATATTTATTAAACCAACGCGTGTTTGGCTCTTTGTTGATGACACCAGGTCACGTGCTGGCGCGTGATTGCCAGTCAGCGTGTTAAAAAATTAACTCCGGTACTTTCAGCGATTCGATCAAGCTGAAATTCTATATATAGCAGTTTTATACAATTTTTAATCATAATTTATGCAAAACTATCAAAGATATATCTTTATTTTTACGGTCAGTTTAGAGGAATAAAAATGAAAACGTGGTAGGTAAGCTCCGGATGAGCTACATTTCTCAAAAGTTGATAGAAAACTACGAATTTTGAATAATGCCCGTATACCAAATTTCATGATTTTAGTTCAAACCGTTTTTGCGTAATCTTGTCTACATACACACATACATACACACCCATATACATTTTTCAGTGAAAATGACTCAGGGACCTTCAAAACGTATAAAAACATCAAAATCTCGACATGGAAAATTTTCGTGATCACAATACTATCTCTGGCGTTGATAGTAAAAATAATATAATAAAATAAAAGAAAATCTTTTAAATTTATTTATTTCAACTAAATATTAACCAAATTTTATAATTTCTCTATTTTACTTTAAAAAAAAAGTTTAAAAAAATTATAAGCTTAAATAAATTGAAACGAGAAATAGTATATAGGATTACCCCATTTTAGTATATTGAAAGTAAAATTTATGAGATATATACTTAGTATAGGTACAAAAAAGAAAAAAAAATATAAAAACAATAATAATAAACAAAATGAAAAATGGAACCCTTAAATTTAATATTTATTAATATTACAAACATTTAAGCATTGAAAGATTAATTTTTATTTTAATAAAAATGACTGTATAATCGGGTTATAAAGTTATGCCATAAGTTAACCGCTGGGATTCTTGACATTTAATAAGATATCTGCTATGTTATCCATTTGGCGCCGGCCATTTTATAAATTAATCTGTGGAATTATAAATGGAGGATGCAAACATTAATTGTGACAATTTGTATAGAGCGTTTCATTTGAGAAAAAGTTAAGAGACAGAGAATGAGGGGGGGAAAGGGGAAGATAAATGAAAAATGGTTTTAAGAGCCATTTGGCAAATAGAAAGAGTTTCCCGGCTGGAAGTGCCACTTTTCCTATTGGAATCCATTTTTTTGTAATACTTATAATTATTGAGGAAGGGTGGAGGAAAAAAATGTTTTATTAAAAATTTATAGGGACAAGAGACAAGAAAATAATTTAATTGATGAAGTAGAATTTTAATCAACAAATGTTTGAATATATATGTATATGTTACGGTAAAAGTAGATATTGTGGCAAATGTACACATTTTCCTATACTGAGTGAAAACAAATAAGTGAAAATCTATTACATACAGACTTTCAACCAAATACTACTATATACTACTTCGGCGATACAGGGGACAGAGCCCCCTATCTAGATGGGAAGAGCGCCCAAGGTTTTCTGAGCAACTAGTATTTAATAAAACATATATCTAATTGAAATTTTTTAAGGTTATTAGAATCTAAGTCTTGTCGGACATTTTTATTTAATTATCCATTGATTTTTATTTAGTCAATCAATTTTAATATTGTTCAATTTGATAAAGTTTGAAGGCTCGTACTCAAGTGCTATACCACTTGTACTACGAGGAATTAATGTTTACTTTAAATTTATTTTACGAAAAAGGCAAGTCTTAAGTTAAGTCCTATATATATAATATATCGGTCATAATTTAGATAAATATAATAAGACATTAGAAAATATTCTGTATTTGTAATTAATCAAACAGATGGCTTAAGGAGTAACAGTTGACAGAAAAATTCAAATGGTTGACGTATTAATAAAATATTAACTATAATAAAAAGTTTAAGAACAAGGTTAAACCAATAAGCCTGAAGAAAAGTATTCTATGGTAATCGAAGTCAATTTATTGGAACTTTAATGATGATTGCTTCCTTTGGTCGTTAAAATCAAGAAAGATGTTTTAAAAGTTGATATATATATATATATATATATATATATATTTTGGTGCCCTGGTATGGTTTTATAGATCAAGCCCCCTTTGCAGACGATAACTTCCTAAGAATGGAAACCTACAAAAGAATCAAGAGGGGTGTAGGCGTCGAGGGGTTTTGTCGAAATGGAAAATGAGCGGTGGGGGAGAGGGGAGAACTTTTTATTTCCCAGCCGGATTTGAAATACAGATACGAAGGAAATGCTTCACCAAAAGATGAAAAGTCAAAGAGCCAAAGGTTTTTGTTTGTAGGCATATCACAGCATATAAATTTGAATAACAAAATTTGCAATAAATCTTAAACTATTTTAATCACTTTATTATTCACTCTTGAAGTGAAATTATTTTAATTTTGCAAAGACAATTAAAAAAAGGTAAGATTTTCATATGCCAAATTATAAATTAACAGATATTCAGACAATTCAAAGAGATTTTATCAAAATGTCTAAGACTAAAATTTGAAAAAACAAACCTTATCTTGTTAATATCTTTTTAATTGATGACTTTTTGATATCAAAATATAATATAATATAATATATATATATATATATATATACATATAACCAATTCAAAAAGGATTAAAATGAATGCAGTTGAAAAATTAGAGGTGGGAATGTTACCTTTAACTGATATTGCTTGTGGCCGTGCAAAGTGGTGTCAGCACCAAAAAGTTATCAGAAGGCAAGTATGAAAAAATGACGATTGCTTTCCGTGTGAGCTTTTATGCAGACAATTTCGTGTAAAGGAACGTGGGCGGAACGAGCGAGAGATCCATGAATGGAGGTGCAAAAATGGAGATGAGAAAGAGAGCAGCTGCGCTAAGTGGGAAGCCAATGGATTCACGCAAATGGATTAAAGATTTATTTCTTTCTACAGAATTACATCAGAATTGAAACAATCCTTCCTTGGAGAATGAAAATCGTAGGGAAGAAATCAGAATGGAGGCATTTCGACCTCGTCGAGACCCTTCAGCATTTATTTGGTATAAATAATTTTTTTACCACTTGTAAAGTGAGATAAATTGCCGAATGGATGGGAATATTTTTGTGCTGATTTATTCTAAGAAAAACAGAACCCTGAGATTTAATACCAACCTTTTACTGTATAACATTAATTATTTGAATGGTTGATTATTTAAATGATCAATTTAATGGAGAAGAAGAATAAAGCAGTTTTCAAATTTCCCCACAAATTGGAAAATAGGATCTACTATTGATTTTATATACGGCTTATCAGAATATCAGTCCAATATGAAGGAGGAGATTTATTAAGGAATTGGATAAATGAAATTATATAAGATAATCAAGCTATTATAGTATTGGATCGGAAAACAAGAAGATTTTCTGACTTACTGGAAAATCGTTTTATTACGTATTGAATCAATTTAAAAAAAAATATATTATTATTATTTGCGGATAGACTCAGAGCTTTAAAGATAAATTATACATTATTAAATTTCCCTAAGGTCGAACTCGAGTCTTCAGTGTGGTAGACTGTCGTGCTAACCACTAAACCAATGAAAAGTCATAAAAAAAAATTATATTATATAATTATTAAAGTATATATATATATATAAAATTGGCTCTTAATTTTAATTATTAGATTTAAGAATTTTAATCTTTCTAGGAAGATTATATAAATATATTATTTCGTTTTAATTGCCATATTTAAGTTTTAGCCCTTGAGACGATAGAGTTATGAGAGAGAAAGAGAGGGAAGGAATTTGGAACGGATAATGATTTTTCAATGAGAGTCGACAATATTTGAACATGAAAGCTTTACATAGGGTAGGGCGTAAAGCAGGAAAAACATTTCGATCAAATGTAAGTGGATGGCCCATGAAAATCGGGAAAACCGCACACATGCGGGCAACGAATACTCGTGGCTATTCAAATTATCATTCTGACCACGTACGGGATGTTTTAACAATATAATCATTTCCACAAATACTTAGAAAATACCTATAATCCCATTCAATTTCAAATTACTTAATCATTAGTAATCAAATAACAAAAAAAAAATAAATAAATAAATAAATAAATCCATTTTTCATTTTATCTAGTTTTCCTATTTAAAATATAATGAGAAAATGATTTACACCTCTGATTTCTGTAACTAACATATTCATAAATTCATAATGCTTAAGTTGATAAGTAATTATGATTAAGTTAATGATTTATGAATATTCAAAAAAAAAAGGAGGGCGCCACTTTTGTTATATTATTAGAGTGTGGTAAAATCGTCGTCTAATTGCACTTAAACAATTAACAAGACGATCAATTAAATGACCAATTTTTTTTTTTTGGGTTTCCACACTCATTCATACAATTGACAAAAGACAAGATCCTTATCACAAACCTCAACTTGTCATACTGATAGAATATTCATTAGATACATTTGGAAATAAATAAAAAAAAAGAATGATTTGAGATTCGTTTGTATTGATTCCACATTTGGTAATTAATAATATACATGATAAATTATGAAGTTTGAAGAAGGATATCCTACAAAAGGGTACTTATTTAAACCGAGGTGAACTAATAATAGGTTTTGGAATAATAATTACATTGTTACTTTGTTACTCTTGTTTTTTCATTTATAATCAACATAACAATTTAGTGTAATAGGTATTTAAAAAACATCAATTGTATAAAATAGGTGTGACCGTTTGTTAATCGAAATTTGGGGATGAAAGTTTTAGAGGTTGTACATAAAAGAGAATAGAAAAACAAATCAATATTAAATAAAACAATTTAGATTGTGATTAACTTGACGTTTAATTAGTTGTTAGAGAGTTAATAGAGGTTAATTTTAATGGGAAACAAAAAATAAAAAAACAAAATAAAAAATAACTTCATCAGGTTTCGAACTCCGAACTATACAATCAGCAAAGTCTATTATCTTAATGCAATCTGGAAAGTTCATAGATAATAATAATAATAATATGATATTACTAGATGTATACAGAGAAGTATACAATATATTAACTCTAGCTACTTAACTTTACTTTATTAGTATTAGTACTAGGATGAAAGATTAAATGTAATGTTGTTGTATTTGGTTAGTAATGTAATGATATTAAATAAAACAATTTAGATTGTGATTAACTTGAAACAATGACGTTTAGTTAGTGGTTAGAGAGTTAATAGAGGTTAATATATACGAAACAAAAAATAAAAAACAAAAAATAAAAAAAAAAAAAAAAAAAAAAAAAAAACTACATCAGGTTACGAACTCCGATCTTTACATTCAGCAAAGTCTATTATCTTAATTCAATCTGGAAAGTTCATAGATAATAATAATAATAATATGATATTACTAGAAGTATACAGAGAAGTATAAAATATATCAACTCTAACTACGTAAATTCACTTTATTAGTATTAATACTAGGATTAAAGAATAAATGTAATGTTGTTGTATTTGGTTAGTAATGTAATGATATTAAGTTGATAGATTTAATTATGGTTTAAACTTTTAATGTAACAAAGTGGGTCAATTTACCAATGGCATCGTTTACTTGATAAAATGAACGTAGTACTGAGGTCGATTAAATTTTTAACGAATTACCTGGAAATAAAAAGAAAAACAATTTAATTAATTACTCGTCTAAAATTTAAATATTTATTTGAATAGTTAGTCTTTTATTATGATTATGATGATTATTTTTTAATTATATATATATTAATTATCAGTTTAAAATAGAATCTCTTTGAATTTGTGATATGAACAAGAAAATTAAAAAAAATAAATAAATAAAAAAAAATTAATTAATAAATAAATTAAAATAAAATATAGATTTTAAATATGAAAAATATTTTAATTTGCAATATTTTAATACTTGAATACATAGTATTAGGAAAATAAATAAATAATATGTTATTTAATAAAATGTCAAAAATTTATTTAAATAGTTACAAATATTTCAATAAAATAGAATATTATGGATGACACTTAAATTTTATCTAAAATAATTAAATTCCATTGAATAATAGTTATATTTTATTTCAATATATATATATATATATATATATAAACCCACCTATTAATTTTATCAAAAAAAAATTTCAGCAATTTAAAAATTTTTTTAATCAAATTCTTGAAATAATATATATATATATATATATATATATATATAAATCTATATTTTTTATAAAATATTTTTTTAATATGGTTTATTTATTAGAATTATACTAAATAAAAAAAAACATTTCAATTTTATATATATTAAATAATTTAATATAAATAAATTTAATATCTGGTGGGAGAATATTTGAAAAATTAGCATCTTTTACTTTTTCTTCTTTTTTCATTTTCAATGTTGTAGATTTAATTCCTTTATTTTCTCCCATCATTTTTTTGAATAAAATAAAAAAAAAAAAGTAAAAAATAAATAAAAAATAAAAAATCGTTTAAAACATATAAAAATTCTTTCATAATCGTAAAACAATTTTTAATAGAGGATGTAAATAATCATTATGTCTTGAAAGCTCATTAGCAATTGTTGAAATAATAGTAATGCATGCGAAATTTATTAAGTAGCGAAGAAATAAATACAAGTATTTTATGAACTTATAACTACATTTTATGGAACTGGAATTTTTTTCTTAAGTATATTTGACGAGCATTCAAAGATGGCCAGTAGATACTTTCCAAGATATCGAACCCGAATGGTGGGAGGAGGGGGGAGAGAAGAAAGGAAGAAGAGAGTATCAATTAAATTGGTTTGAATAGAGAAACGTCACCTTTCTTAGCAAGCACATTTATGTATTTTCTTACCACATTCACCTTACCACCGCTTCCCGCCCCTCTTTATCTGACATATATTAACTATTCATAAAAATGTTAAAAATTCAAATTTAATCACATTTTTTTTTCATTAATTACATTATTTAATTGAACGTGCTTTTATTTTGATATTGAAGATCTCGGTTAGAGAAATGGCGAGGTAAGAGGATTTGCTTGGGAATTTCTCACCTGAAAAGAAAGATAAGGGAGAAAGGGTGAGAGAGTAAAAAGCAAAAGTAAAGTGGAAAATAAAATAAATAAAGGAAAAGAAAAATAATAATAAAAAAAAAATAAATAAAAAAAAAAACTCTAAGGATTAAAGAGAATAAGATGAATTCTTGAAAAATAGCAGAAATTCTGAAAATGAGGGCGAAATCGGATTCTTGCATGGGAGTGAAATATTAAATCAGGATGATTAGATATATGAAAAGAATTCGATAAAACCGCGAGAGCCATGGTATTATTCCTAATCTACCAACAAACGACTAATTATCTAGATTAAACAAAAAAAGAACATTAACCACGATTCAAGTTCTGTGTTCATAGATTGAGGAAACATTGAACTCCGAAATTCTAACTTATTCTTTTCTTTCAGCAAATCTATCTATAAATATTTGTTTCTTTTGATTATATGTATTTCATCTAGTCTGGTTTTATTTAAACTAATTACCCATTCATTGGCGAGAATGTCGCACTTTTTGTGAACCAGCATGTAATTATACATATTATTCTGGCGACGATCGATCCGACATTATTGCCTCGGATTCAAATAAGAAGTCCTAAGTTGAAACCAAATGCCAGCCAGCGAGGGGATTAAAACCCATTGACCTCTGACCTGGATTTGATATAATCAGAGTGTAGATCCAACATCAGGGTGGACAAGATCTCTAATAGTCCAGCAAATTGGATACTTAAAACGTTGCTGATCTGGTATTCATAGATAAATAAACTCGCTTCTAAACGATACGAACGATTTGCTGTTATTTTGATAAAAAAAAAATTAATAATTGAGGCATCGATTTTACTTTTGGGTAAACTTTCACCCACCTAGGCATCGTATAAATGAACCAGCCAAGTTTGAATTTACTTTTGTCAAGTTTATATTGTATGATTTTTTTATTGGCATAAATCTCGTTATTTATTCGAGTGGTTGGATTTATACTTTATGTGTTGTCCTTTCTTCAGAGACATATACTAATCACTTGGGCATTAATATCTGGAATAATCTTTGGACTTGAGTTCAACATGACATCGGATTGTGCTACAAATTGATTTGGTTCAAATTATATTCTTAACCATGAATAATTAGCTCTCGGGCCTTGGCCAGTTGGACACAAAGGAGGATCAGATGGGGTTGGCGATTTATCATTGGGGTATTGTTCATGGAGCCCTCCCCCACACCCAAAGGGGCACCCCTAGTCGGCTCACGCAACCTTGCCATTCCCCTTAATTAGACGTTTAAGCCTGGCTGGGTTGCGCAAGCGAACTGGTCGTCCTAACCACCACCCCCAATGCCAGGTAGAAGACCCCTTGGGGTTTTCGGTTGAATCACACACGCACGAGCACACCAAAGCCAGCGCCGACCTCCCAAACGTCGGCATATCGCTACGAACTACGATAGATTCATGGTGCACTACCAACCACCGCTGTCCCGTCCCGTCCACGGAGCAATCATCCAACACCCCTCCTTCGCTCCCCCCCCCCACCAACTTTCCTCTTATTTCGTATTCTATGGAAACATTTGGATTTCAAAAAAAAAAATCATTACATAATTTTACATATAAAATATAAATCGGTCACGATTTATTTTTATATCACGCTTGAATTTCTCGCTAAATTTTCATCTCATTAAAAAAAAGTAAAAAATATAGGATACATTTAAAAAAAAATCATTTTTCTATTTAAATTATTCATTTCGTGAAGTAATAATCTTTTTTAGGTTGTGAATAGAAGAAAAAGATAAAAATAAAAATAAAAAAAAAAAACAAAAATTTCTAGAACAACAGAATGGCTTCGGATATCCGGGTTATTTTCATTTTATATTCACCGAAATATAATCAACATTTCTTTTTTAGAATTAACATGATGATCATGCATTTACTAGACATTCATATAACTTGCTGATCGAAACATACTATTACATACTTTTATAATAAATTTATTAAATTTTTGTTGGTTTTATTTTATTTTTTATTGGATTTAGTAAATGTAGTAAAGTAAATTTTGTCATATCGTTAGTGAGCACCAAGTGGAAAGAGACAATAGACTGAGTTATTTATCTAAGCGCAGTGACGTTTATTGAATGCGATTAAATTTTTGTCACAAAAAAACAAAAAAGAATTATAATTAGAAAACGCGTCTTTATAAAAGCTCGAAGAATAAATTCCAAGTTATTAATTATATTTTCATTGTGCGGTTGGTTGCTTCGATTTTTCACATGATTTCATTTCTTTGCACAGTTTGCTTCAATCTGAAACGATCCATGACAACTTTTTCATCTATAAAACGAATAAAATGATACCACTAAAGTAATTAATTGTTTAACTAGTAGTACGCATTCCTAATTGAAAACAAACCACCATCCACCACCACCCTCTTCTTTTTTCATCACTCTCTCTCTCTCCATCTCTGTATATATATATATATGGTTGGTTCTTTTTAATTTGCACTTTTATAACCACTTAGTGAAATAAATATAAGAGAAGGCGATTTATTTTCCACAAATAAAATCTGTAAAGGGTTTTTAGATGTTCTTTTTAAATAAAATGAAATTTTAATACTGTTTTGAAAATGAAATCGGCTTATTTCATTGAATGGTTTTCTCAAATTGATGATTTGCAGCAAATGCACGAGTGAATAATGTGCTATGAGGAGCACTCCATATGATGCTTTCCCAGCGAGACCTGACTCAGCCTCCTTTCCTTCTCCTTCCACCCTCCCCCCCTACACATCACCACAACCGTGCATCATTTACACTCAAATTAGTTTACTTGAATTAATTCGCCTGCCGAAAAGAGAAAGAGAGATTCTCCATCACTCCACTCTCTTCGCTCACCTCGCGCCCCCTAGCCCCGCCATAACCTACAAACCGGCACATCAACCCTTATATATATATATATATATATGTGTGTTATTAGACACGTCCGTGAATCGGTTTGTCTAATTGCGAGTTAATGATTTTCAAATAGACGTTGAAAAATGATGAAAGGATTGTTCGCATTTATCAATATAACAAGCGGGGTGGGTCGAAAAAAAAAATTCAAAAGACTTGATGTCCGATGGGGGATGATGGAACCACCATTGGAGTGTCACACGCAAGACAGTCGTTTGACAAATGGCCAGAATTGCGTGCATGCAATATCTACACCCGTTCGAGTCACGCAAGAGATATTGCTCTGGACCATCGGGTTATGGAGAATTAGGAAAAACTGCCAATTTACTCCATAGAATATATATATATATATATATATATATATATATATATATTCTTATAATAAAAGATAAAGACATAAAATAAAAAAGATAAAGGACAGAAATTGTCCGTTTGCCAGATGTGGCACTGGATAGAAGAAATAGAAAATAGATAGATTGGCTGAGAGAGATTTCTAGAAAGTTTCCAGATTAGTAGGGTGGTGGAGGGGGTGGACGTGCAATTGAAGAGTAATTGAAGAATTAACACGAATGTTGGCAACTCCCAAGGAAATCATAAAAAGAAGTGGAAGACCAGAATAGATAGTGGGGATAAAAAGCTTGGAAATTAAACGTGAATCAATGAGAAAGAAAATACATTCTAGCAAAAGAAAAAAGAAAGGAAAAAAATTAGCAAATTAGCACTTTTTTATATTCAAATCAAAACATTCCAATGTTACAAGCTGATTTAATAAGAATACTATTATTAAAAATTAATTTATTATTACTAATATATTTAAAAAGAGGATGATTAAATGAAATCAGAATATATAAAATAAAATGGCGTATGATATTTAAAGATTTTTTTTTTTTTAAATTATCCGTATAATTTGATCCAAAATTCATTGATGGACATATAATAAATCAAACTAAACTATTATATTATCGTTTATATTGGCCCAAGCGGTGTATTATAAATCATTTTTTAAAAGGAAAGAGGGTCAAAATGAAAACGAGCCATGGTAATATACATCAATTAATAGAAGGATATATCACTTAATTAGAATTGGAGGTAGAAATATAATATAAAAAAAAATATTCATCCGGGATGTGTATTTATATAAGCGGGATGGTTGAAAATTTTAGATTGATTAAATTTTATCAGGGGCGCACCAAGGAAAACTTGCGCCCATCATTAAGATTAAATTTTGCGCTATCTACCCAAAACAAAATTATATTTATAATTTAACAAAACAAAATATTTAATATTTTTTTTTTTAGATTAGTTTGTTAATTTTATTTTTATCTTCAATACAAAGTATAATCTTTTTAGAATAATATAAACACTGCCTGCGCCCCTTTCTTTAGTGCGCCCCCTGTTCATGACTTGATAATATGAATATACAATTTAGTATTTGTCTTCTTGTAACATTTCTCTTAAAAAAAATCAATCCATTGGATGAATAAAAATTTCGTTTTCGTTTAAATCGGTATTAAAAATGACATTTTAAATATTTTAAAGGTCCAATGAGTATACATGACTAATATATTGATATTGGTATTAAAGGGGCTGGAAGTAAAAATGATGAAATGCCTAGGCATTTGGATAAATAAGAACTTGGTTCAATTTCATGGAGAGCAAACAAAATGAGGATCGTCGCGGATTGAAATCCCAACCGACCTGTAATGTCAAGCAGTGCTGCGTGATATTTTTTTTTAATCTCTCCTTCCTTTATATAAAATCCTATAATTTATTCTTTTAGAAAATATATATTATTATTAATTTCTCTTTGATTATAATAATTTCATTCTTCTCATTAAACAAAATGTGTATCTATTTCAAGCGGGCACAGAGGATACATTTAAATAATTCAAATGGGAAATAATTAAAGTTTAACTCTTTTTTTTCGAGAGAGTGAGGGTGAGCACAGCGGGCGTTAGGAGAGTGAAGTGAAATGAAATCTCCCTTCCATCTGTCCCTTCATTCCGTTCTTAATGGGAAAAGGAAAAGTGAATTACACGTCCAAATACAAGCTGAATTTCATGTATATCTATCTACCTGGCTGGCTGGCAGATTACCTAATAAATTTGCAGCAAAAGAGTTAGAACTCGAAATTAGACCCGACCGACTGCAGTTGAAAAAAGTAAAGACAGAGAATATTCGTTCATATTTCCAAAAAAAAAAAATTAATAATAATATTTAATATTATATTTAAATAAAATCTAAATTGATAAAATAGAAGTAAATAAAAGTTAATTAAATAAAAATGATATATCATTTTATGATATATAGAATATATAATTTATAAATATAATATATAAAAAAATGTAATAAAATAAACTACAAAATAATTTTTTTTTTGTTTTATATTATTTCAGTAGTTTAAATGTGTATATTCTCAAAACAATTGAATTGATCTATTTCTCTGGCGCTACAGAACTGGGAAGCAAGACTTATTAGTCACAGGAATTATAAAACATATATGTAATATAAAAAATGGGAGGGAAACCTTATTAATTAAGTAAACTAAAAGTAAACCTAAAAAATATCAAACTTGATAAGAATAGGGTTGAAATAAACTCTCAATTTAAAATTTATTTATATTTTTGCTTTATGCGCATTAAAATTTATTTATATTTTTGCTTTATGCGCATTTCAATTGTTACGTTGTCATCATCAGAAGAGATGTAATAATAGCCGAAATGCGCATAAAGCAAAAATATAAATAAATTTGAAATTGAGAGTTTGATTGAATATTATTTTTATCAAGATTTATTCTTTGTTAACTTATTAAAATGTTTAACCTAGTATCTACGATTAAATTTATTAATTTCATAAAACCTTCGAAATCAGGAGTATGCAAACGAATTGTTGGATTCAAAGTCTGTGCAATGACACCATCCATCTATCATGCACATGATACTAGGAATTAAAATTTTCATTATATCTTGAATTGCTTATTACTTTTTTTCATAAATATCAAATGAATGGAAACGGGCCTGATTTTCAACTGTCAGAATCCAATCCCGCAAGGCTCGAGATTCATATCTCACTTAAATAATAAATTTATAGGTAGAAATAACTTCAAGGAAACATTTTTCAACTAAATTGTAAATTGTTTTTGTCTAATTTAGTTGTAAGAAAGATTGTAAAGCTATTAAATTAAGCTTTTATGCATATAAATATTAAAATTAATTTATAATTAATTAATTACATTACCAGTTTATACATTTTATTATTTTTACTAGGATTATAAGATTTTTTTTTTTAATAATTGAAAGTTATGGGAATATGCATTTCGTACCAATTTTTTTTTTTTTTTTTTATCTTTTTGAAACTTTTTATTGATCCAATTATAGAAAATTTATGATTAAATCGAAAGGATTAGTTAATTGGTGAATGGATATCGGAGCTAATCCGGGTAATAAATTATTACTGAATTTTATAATACCAACGATGAATACACAAGATGAATAGAGAGAAGCATATTTACATTTATTTCATAGATCGCATTTTTTTAATCCTTTAACCGCAATCCTTTGTTTTCTTACAGGGGTTGTTTTTATGGCACACACAAAAAGAGCAGGTTTGCCGCATGAATAAAAAAAAAATTGCCCAGAAAGTCATTGCTTATAGAGTTCTTGAAATTTAGAAAGCATAAAAATCCTACCTACAATGTTGGTATATATTATACATAATAAATTATGATTAATATTTGTATTAACTATTTAGAAATGTGTATTTATTTGTGTGAGTATATACTGACATAAGATAATAAAGAATTTCGAAACATGATTTCAGTATAAATATTTTTTTGTCATGCTACGAAAGAATAAGGCCTATCACGTTGGTTGCTCCCTAGAGGTGTCATGCGATCAGTACAACTTATTTTCTTAATCTTTATCTTGATTTTCTTCATCGGGGGCCACTACTTTATATTTCAGTTAGATTCCCAATTGGATGATTCTCGTTATAATATATATATATATATATATATATATAATTATAATTGTATATAAAATAGTATATAGATACAATTTCATAACTGAAAAAATAATTGATTAGAAAAGTAATCGATTTTAGGAAATCATTTCTAATGGTAATGGAATTCTCAATCTAACAGCAGGGACTTTGTTAAGTGATATGGGAAAAAAATGAATTTTAGATCCACAAGCATCCTAATGGTCCACCACAGTTTATACTCCAGAGAATGCTTGGATCATTAATGCTAATGGATGAGCGAACAAAGGCTTATTGATTAAAATCAGATTTCACCAAAATATTTAAGGATTGTGCCTGGAAAAGAAATAAAAACTAAAATGTATATCGAAATTTGGTTTGTTTGTTTGTTTGTTTTTTTTTTCTCTATTCATTTCAATAATTTCGTGTAATGATTGTCCGGACAAATGATACGTCTCATTAGATGATATAATCATAAGTGATCTATCTATATTTACTATACTAATCTGGTTTCTTTTCCCTTATTCAAATAATATTAATTTGACTGATTATAGAGAGAAGTGAAAGTAGATTATCTCGCTTAATGTCCTAGAAATCGATAAAAAGGGAGATGGATAGGATGGATTAATGGATAAATTAATTTATTAGATCACTTCCAATTCTACATTTTATTATATATATATAATTTTGATTTTGAGTCATTTTAAATTTAACAGCTAAAAAAAACATAGAAAGTAATTTTTGGCATAAAAGCCTTAATTACATAAAATACATAAAAGTTTTCCTCGTGTAATAAGATTGAATATATATATATATATATATATATATATATATAAGGAGAGAGATAGAGAGAGAGTTATAAACGTGTGCAGTTCATTTCTTAATTATCATTATCCACAATGAAATTTATTCCAAGAATTAAAATTATTTTTCATCTACTAACCGAAGGTAGCTAACTTTTAATTAAAATTATAATCAATAAGATTATAATTTCTCAGGTGTGTATATATATATATATATATATATATATATATATATATATACTAGAAGATAAATATGATTTCTTGATACTCCTGATATACCATTAAAAAGTGGTGTTTTAATTATAAAACGTTTGTATAAGTAGGATTTATTTATTAATTTTAGTTTAATTAACACTCCTTAATTGGAACGCTTGTGTGTGTGTGTGTGTGTGTGTGTGTGTATGTAGACAAGATTACGCAAAAACGGTTTAGCTAGAATAATGAAATTTGGTACACGGGCATTATTCAAAATTCGTAGTTTTCTATCAACTTCTGAGAAATGTACCTCAGCATCTAAAACGTTTTGATTTTTTTCCTCTAAACTGACCGTAAAAATAAAGATATAAGGTATGTTTGATAGTTTTTCATAAATTATGATTTAAAATTGTATAAAACTTCTATATATAGATTTTCAGCTTGATTGGATCGCTGAAAGTACCGGAATTAATTTTTTAACACGTTGACTGTCAATCACGCGCCAGCACGTGACGTGGTGCCATCAACAAAGAGCAAAACGAGAGATGGTTTATTAATTTTAATTTATAATTTAATTTAATTAAATTTATAATTTAAATATAGTATATGTTATTTAATCCAATTTAAATTTGCGAGTTAGTCGAGTGGAGATACTCCAGATTTTTCATTTAATAAATGTGAAATTGATTTTATTTTAGAGAATTTTTAAATTAGTTTACCCTTAAAAATGATTTCCGTTTCCGGTTTCTGTTTCTCCACAGAATTCCCTCCCTCCCCCTCCGCCTTCACCTTGGGATTGATATCTATATATTCACTTCTTCATTATTCAAATGACTTTATTATTTATTAAAGGAAATTTGGAATTGTTTTTGAAACAATTCATCATCTTATCATATCAAATAAACATCTCTAATATGATTATTATCTATATATATAAAAAAAGGTTTTTGTCTGCACATTGCTCAGAATTTAAAAATTTTTGCATATCTTCGCGTTTCATGACCTCTAGAATCCAAAAGTGACTTTAGAATTTTTCACGTCTGTCTGTCTGTCTGTCTGTCTGTCTGTCTGTCTGTCTGTCTGTCTGTCTGTCTGTCTGTCTGTCTGTCTGTCTGTCTGTCTGTCTGTCCGGAAAATTACTATTTTATAGACTCAGAATTGGCTGAACCGATTTCTTTGAAATTACATCACAATATTCTTATATACCTCTAGAGTAACATAGGCTATAAATTTTATTAATATCTTATCAATAACCGCAGAAATTAATTTTTTAAAGTTTATATAATTCTCCGTGTTGTTCATTCAAGAGCAGCTCGCGGCTCACTGTCGGCCAAGCGGAATCATTTCAAACAATGAATTATCATAGAGATTCCCAATCGAAGAATTATTATAATATTTCCCTTTTTATTTTAAATTCTAATATACAAATATCAATTCAATTAAATAATTTATTCTAAAAGTTCTCAATTTAATTAAAATATTTATTAGATCATATTTTTATCTTAAATTATTTTTTATTTAATTGAATATTTCTTCTTTTCTATAATATATATATAATAATATATAAATTTTATCATTGAATAATAAAAAAAAATATTATTTAACCTGAATTAAAATGACTGAATTATATTATCTTTGTTTTTTATTTTAATTTAATTACTCTATTATTAATTAACTATATATATATATATATTATATAAAAATTAAAATATGATGATATAAAGTTGTTTTAAATTTTTGACATTTTTAAATTGGGTATATTTTTTAAATTTATTAAAATGTCTTTTTTATTTATTATGTTTAAAAGATTCATTTTTATTATGTGATATTAATAAAAAATAACGATGCTCTGTGCAAGTCGAATCATGTTGCACATAATTAAATAACAATTGCCAAACAAAGAATATAATATTTTTTTAAATTCTTATATTTAAATATCATTTCAATTAAATAATTTATTCTAAAAGGTCTCATTTTAATTAATTTAATAAAATATTTAAATCACCATTCAATTTTTTATTAATAGGCTTCTTTTTTTATTTTTAATTTTTAATAAATTCTCTTTTTTTGATATGATATTAATAAAAAATAATATTAAATTGTATATATAAATATAAAAATTAGAATATTTGAATTTTTTTAAATTTTAACACATGTAATCAATCATATGCATTAAGAATGGAAAATTTTTAAAATCAACTTGCTATTAAATTCAGAAAAAAAATACTGATATATAGAATATATAGACTATTCGAATATAATTTAAAACTCTTTCTCTCCTTCTATTTTAAATTAAAAAAACGGAGTTTTAAGAAATTTAGATGCCATATGCAACATGGGTGGGTAAATGAATTGGGCTGGAAGAGGAGGCAATTTATAATTTTCTTCTAATTCAGATTTAGGACAAATCGTACAACATTATATCAAATCTCGCTAAGAACATTCAATATTTTTGT
The DNA here is from genome assembly GCA_963082975.1 of Labia minor. Taxonomy (NCBI): domain Eukaryota; kingdom Metazoa; phylum Arthropoda; class Insecta; order Dermaptera; family Spongiphoridae; genus Labia; species Labia minor. The sequence continues at coordinate 40,519,776 of OY720348.1, read as the reverse complement.
ACACAAAATATTCAGAGTATTGGCTAAGCGTATCACTCACAATCAGTTTATATTGAAATTTATATAAATTAACAAAGTAAAAATTTTTATTTTTTTAAATTTTATTATAATGAATCAAAAAAAATTAAATATATAGATCACATGATTAAGAGAAGCAAAAAACTTGACAGAAAATAACTGTTGGATGGAGGTCGGACATGACAGAAACTGTAAGCGAAATCTTCATATTGCGACTAATAATTTTCAAATCCCCTAGCACCACAGAATTAGATAAGTTTCTTTTAAGGGAGGAAATTAACTATGATCTAAAAAAATTAATAAATGATCTTAATAATAAAAAAACAAATAAATCAATTAATTTAAATTAATACTATTTATGAATGTATATATTGGTAATTTATCTATAGTTTTATACCGTTAATTTTTATAAATTGTCTCAAGTCTCTATTTTTGCATTTTCTCAAGTTTCATTATAATTAAAAATATTCAATAATAATCTAGCAATGAAAATAAAAAACCAAAATGTAATGATCAAGAAATATTATACTCTATTTCACTATTATATCATATACAATACTTAAGAACCATAGGCGGAGGAAATATTAGATCTCATTGCTGGTTCAGGCCAAATCGAACAACATTAATTAAGATATTTTCATTATGACAGATATTAGGAAAAAAACCGCTAATGCAATATTTCTGTTCACTAATTATTTGTAGACTTTAGTAAAACATAGGCATGACTCAATAGATTCGGATAAACTTTTTCAAATTTTGATCTTCAAATTTGTCTTGAAGATAGTAAAAAAAGAGTAAGATGCGGAAATCAATTGTAAAATATTAGGTTACCCAGACGACTTAAATATAATAGGAGATTCGGCAATTGCAATTACAAACAGCGAGGAAAAATTAATGGAGGTTTGAAATTAATAGTGATAAGAAAAAATATTTAGTAACAAAGAGGAAGAGTATTAACATACAAAATCTTAATATACAAAATGTAAAATTTGAATATGTAGAAAAATTGAATGTAATCACGAAGGATAATAATATTTGAGAAGAATTTAAATCGGGGTTGCAATCGGGAGACGCCTGTTATCTTGCAATAAAGAGGCTTATCTCATCAAAATTATTATCAAAGGGAATATATAAAAAAATTAATTTCCTGTTGCATTATATGGGTGGGAGGCATGGTCTATGACCCTTGGAGATGAGAGTAGATTCAGAGTATTTGAGAATAGGATTCTTCCCTGCATTTATTGGCCAAAGAAAGATGAGGTCACCGGGGAATGGGAGAGACTGCAGAACAAGAAATTGCATGGTCTCTCTGCATCTTCAGAAATAGTTAGGGTTATAAAAGGGAAAAAGCTGCGATAGGCAGGGCACGTGGCTAGAATGGGAGAGGAAAAGGATATTGGTGGGGAGACCGATTGGAAAACGTCCGCTTGGAAAACCAATGACGTGTGGGAAGGGACGTAAGAGAGATGGAACAAGGGCTCAGGATAGGGACACTTGGAGAAATGTGGTTGTTGCGGCTAAGAACTTTCGAGTATCTTTGAGCCACATAGGTAGATAGATATAACATATACAATAATAATATATATAATTAATATAGTGATTAAATTAAAATAGATTTTTTAAATAAGAACACAAAAAGAAATGAATGTTTTATGTAATATACTGATTGAAACAAAATGGATGAAAACCTTTTACTACTTTCAACCACCAAATACTATGTACCACTCGGGGGTACAGGGGGCGGAGCCCCCGTCTAGGTGTGAAGAGCGCCGAAGGCGCTCTGAGCAGCTAGTTATTATTATAAAGTAAGCCTAAACTTTTCAGGTTGCTTTTTAGTAAATGAAACAAGACAGTTTTAACAAAATTATATATACACTTGGTGTTACATCCAATTTTTCAATGAAAAAGTGGAATTTAATAGAATTGTTTTGTAAATAAAAATTGTCAAAGTTATATTGTATTCTATATTCTATATATATAAAAAAAGGTTTTTGTCTGCACATTGCTCAGAATTTAAAAATTTTTGCATATCTTCGCGTTTCATGACCTCTAGAATCCAAAAGTGACTTTAGAATTTTTCACGTCTGTCTGTCTGTCTGTCTGTCTGTCTGTCTGTCTGTCTGTCTGTCTGTCTGTCTGTCTGTCTGTCTGTCTGTCTGTCTGTCTGTCTGTCCGGAAAATTACTATTTTATAGACTCAGAATTGGCTGAACCGATTTCTTTGAAATTACATCACAATATTCTTATATACCTCTAGAGTAACATAGGCTATAAATTTTATTAATATCTTATCAATAACCGCAGAAATTAATTTTTTAAAGTTTATATAATTCTCCGTGTTGTTCATTCAAGAGCAGCTCGCGGCTCACTGTCGGCCAAGCGGAATCATTTCAAACAATGAATTATCATAGAGATTCCCAATCGAAGAATTATTATAATATTTCCCTTTTTATTTTAAATTCTAATATACAAATAAATAAATAATTTATTCTAAAAGTTCTCAATTTAATTAAAATATTTATTAGATCATATTTTTATCTTAAATTATTTTTTATTTAATTGAATATTTCTTCTTTTCTAATATATATTAATAATAATATATAAATTTTATCATTGAATAATAATTATTTAACCTGAATTAAAATGACTGAATTATATTATCTTTGTTTTTTATTTTAATTTAATTACTCTATTATTAATTAACTATATATATATATATATATATATATTATATAAAAATTAAAATATGATGATATAAAGTTGTTTTAAATTTTTGACATTTTTAAATTGGGTATATTTTTTAAATTTATTAAAATGTCTTTTTTATTTATTATGTTTAAAAGATTCATTTTTATTATGTGATATTAATAAAAAATAACGATGCTCTGTGCAAGTCGAATCATGTTGCACATAATTAAATAACAATTGCCAAACAAAGAATATAATATTTTTTTAAATTCTTATATTTAAATATCATTTCAATTAAATAATTTATTCTAAAAGGTCTCATTTTAATGCAATTTATAATTTTCTTCTAATTCAGATTTAGGACAAATCGTACAACATTAATTATATCAAATCTCGCTAAGAACATTCAATATTTTTGTACACAAATTATTCAGAGTATTGGCTAAGCGTATCACTCACAATCAGTTAATATTGAATTTATATAAATTAACAAAGTAAAAATTTTTATTTGTTTAAATTTTATTATAATGAATCAAAAAAAATTAAATATATAGATCACATGATTAAGAGAAGCAAAAAACTTAACAGAAAATAACTGTTGGATGGAAGTCGGACATGACAGAAACTGTAAGCGAAATCTTCATATTGCGACGAATAATTTTCAAATCCCCTAGCACCACAGAATTTAAGTTTCTTTTAAGGAAAATAACTATGATCTAAAAAAATTAATAAATGAACTTGATAATAAAAAAAAACAAATAAATCAATTAATTTAAATTAATACTATTAATGAATGTATATATTGGTCATTTATCTATAGTTTTATACCGTTAATTTTTATAAATTGTCTCAAGTCTCTATTTTTGCATTTTCTCAAGTTTCATTATAATTAAAAATATTCAATAATAATCTAGCAATGAAAATAAAATACCAAAATGTAATGATCAGGAAATATTATACTCTATTTCACTATTATAACATATACAATACTTAAGAACCATAGGCGGAGGAAATATTAGGAGATATCATTGCGGGTTCAGGCCAAATCGACCAACATTAATTAAGATATTTTCATTATGACAGATATTAGGAACAAAACCGCGAATTCAATATTTCTGTTCACTAATTATTTGTAGACTTTAGTAAAACATACGCATAACTCAATAGATCCGGATAAACTTTTTCAAATTTTCAATCTTCAAATTTCTCTTGAAGGTAGTAAAGAAAGAATAAGATGCGGAAATCAATTGTAAAATATTAGGTTACTCAGACGACTTAAATATAATAGGAGATTCGGCAATTGCAATTACAGATAGCGAGGAAAATTTAATGGAGGTTTGAAATTAATAGTGATAAGAAAAAATATTTAGTAACAAAGAGGAAGAGTATTAACATACAAAATCTTAAGATACAAAATGTAGAATTTGAATATGTAGAAAAATTGAATGTAATCACGAAGGATAATAATATTTGAGAAGAATTTAAATCGGGGTTGCAATCGGGAAACGCCTGTTATCTGCAATAAAGAGGCTTATCTCTTCAAAATTATTATCAAAGGGAATATATAAAAAGATTATTTTGCCTGTTGCATTATATGGGTGGGAGGCATGGTCTATGACCCTTGGAGATGAGAGTAGATTCAGAGTATTTGAGGATAGGATTCTTCCCTGCATTTATTGGCCAAAGAAAGATGAGGTCACCGGGTATGAGGGAGACTGTATAACAAGAAATTGCATGGCCTCTCTGCATCTTCAGAAATAGTTAGGGTTATAAAAGGGAAAAAGCTGCGATAGGCAGGGCACGTGGCAAGAATGGGAGAGGAAAAAGATATTGGTGGGAAGACCGATTGGAAAACGTCCGCTTGGAAAACCAATGACGCGTAGGAAGGGACGTAAGAGAGATGGAATAAGGGCTCAGGATAGGGACACTTGGAGAAATGTGGTTGTTGCGGCTAAGAACTTTAGAGTATCTTTGAGCCACATAGGTAGATAGATATAACATATACAATAATAATATATATAATTAATATAGTGATTAAATTAAAATATATTTTTTAAATAAGAACACAAAAAGAAATTAATGTTTTATGTAATATACTGATTGAAACAAAATGGATGAAAACCTTTTAATACTTTCAACCACCAAATACTATGTACAACTCGGGGGTACAGGGGGCGGAGCCCCCGTCTAGGTGTGAAGAGCGCCGAAGGCGCTCTGAGCAGCTAGTATATATATAAATTTTTATTAATGTTTCGTATATCCTTTAAAACATAAATTCAACTTTTGTTGTGTTTTTTTTTATTTATTTTTATTTTTATTTATATCTATAACTGGCAATTTCAATTTAAATGAGATAATTTTTTGTTTACAATATAGTGAGGACAAAGAATATAAAGAATTACATTTGAAATGAGCGGTAAGCCAAAATGGCGCGCATATCATATTCTATCTGCCAAAATTCATTAATTAATATTTAATTAAGAAAACATTGTATAAGTATAAAAATATATAGAATGTTAGTCAAAATGAATCCACTTTTCATAACGAATGTTTTAATATACGTTTTAACTGTGGTTATCAGGAAAGGAAATGTACTTCTGATACAAAATAAAAATTAAATGAATTTTATAAAAATTAAATGAATTTTTTTTTATTTTATTTTTTATTATCATAAAAAAACATTTTATTTAACATTTAGGAAAAATTATATTGAATAGAATGTTTTGGTAGATATTTTATAATATTTTGCCATAAATTTCTATTAACTAATCAAAATCAAAGAATATAACGTCACCATGTTTTCTTCTATAGAAAAAATTATTTCCTTGAGGGAACGGCCTTCCTGCCCTCCTGAACTCATCTTCCTTCCCCATATTTACAGAAAAATCATGTGATTTATTCGTTGATTCTTTTTAAAAAATTTATTTTATTTGGATGAAAAAGAATAGCTATCATTGATTCATTAAAAAGAATATAAAAATTAAATGAAAAGGATCTTGATAAAGTTGTGAAATTCATTTATAACATCAAAACCTGATAATTCAGGAGTAAGATATATATTTTGTGCCTATATAAGTATCCATCTCTCCAAAATTTGTTAACAGATTAAACCATTTAAAACCCAAACATATATTATATTCTTTGAATATTCTTTATATTTCATTTTGTTGATTTGGTTGAGTTTAGTGAAAATTATATCAGATCTTTTTTTATATAAACCTAATCATTTTTTTACTATATACCAGATGCCATTTCACCTTAAGATACTATTCAATTATAAAGTATTTCTAAAAAATTTTAGAAAAACAAATCAATTTTAATATAATACTAAAATTAATTATGAAAATAATTATTTATTAAAAAAAATATTTAAAAAATTTCATACAAACATTTATAATTAAATATAATTTAATATGTGTTTAAGGTAGGGTGACCAAACGTCCCGGTTTTCCGGGATTGTCCCGATTTTAGGTGCTCTGTCCCGGCGTCCCGAAAAATGTCTTCGGTACAGTCTATTGTCCCGTTTTCCATACAATATGGCTCAAAATAAAAAAACTTGGCTCTTAAACATTTTCGATTTTTCAATATGGAAGACCAATCCATTATTTTTGTTTTTTTACAAATGTGCCGGTTTGGTGTTTTCGAAATATGGCGGTAAAATTGAACTTGGATTGTCCTGTTATTCTGATGAAAACATCAAATATATATATATATAAATTATATTATATATATATATATATATATATATATGAATTTATACATTATCTAGAAATCAGTAAGATGTATTTGTCTATTTTAAACAAAATATATGGTTTAATCCAGTGGTGGCTCGCTAGATCCATCATACATTTATAAAATATTTGATTAATATTCAATTTTTTATGATAAAATTTGTAAGATTTAATAATCGAATCTTACAAGATCTAATTATCAAGCCAAACAATTTTTAAATTATTTTGCTCATTTTTTTTATCATTAAAAATAATAAATAAAAATATTAATTAAAAATAAATGAATATATATAGACTCTTCAGTGGTTTAGTGGTTATCACGACAGTCTACCACACTGAGAAATTAAATAATTAATAATTAATAATTTATCTTTAAAGATCTTCGTGATCCTCAGGGTTTATCCGCAAATAATTTATATATATAAATAGTTGTTTCTTATTATTTCTCTAAAATGAAATAAAAATAAAAAATATAATAATTTAATTAGGTCAATTTTTTTTTAATTAATTGACAATTGAGAATATCTGCTTTTATGATAAACATTCAGGATGTTTATTTATTCTTTGGCTTGACAGTGATTCCCAAACTGTGAGCCGTGTGGGGGAGCCGCGAAAAAATTTCCTAATACTTGAAATTTTTTGTCTCTAAAAAAAAAGTTCAATCGTTTTTTGGACCAAGCTTTTGAACATTTCGTACTTTTTTAAATTTGTTTCTAAAAAAAAAGTCAAACGTTTTCTGGACTAGCCGCGGGAAAAAATCCGATGCATTATGGGAGCCGTATACCGAAAAAGTTTGGGAACCTCCGCTCTATGAAATATGCATTTACTATTTTTTTTTTTTTTTAATTTGTTAATTTTTTTTTTTACTTCTATATTTCAAGTTTAGCTTTTATTTGTAATTTTTATACATTTTATTATTTTTAAATTATATTTTATTTTATCTTATATTTTACTTAGTCTTCTGTTGTTCTAAACCTAAAGTATGAATTAATATTTAAATATTTAAGCTTCTATTTAAGCTTCTATTATTTGTGAATCATTTTATTATCATAATAACTGATAATAATTGCTTTTGTTAAACTATAATCAATTAATCATTCACCATATATATATATATATATATTATATAAATATAATAATATAATATAATATAATAATAATTATAGACATATTTATATTATTTAATTAATAAATTAAATTAAATTATTTTTTGTTTTTTTTTTGATATTTACTCTTTACAAATCATAATAAATTTTAAAATAATATCATAATATAATTCAAAATTTTCATAAATAAAGCGCCATTCACCTTTAATCATGTAAGCCTTTAATATTTTTTTTTTTTATTATTATTAAATATTCTTTTATTAAAAACGTATTAATTATAATTTTCAATTTTTTTTTATATAAAAAAAAAATTTATATTTAATAAGGATTTAGATAAAAAGATTTAAATATATATGTATAGACATCGATTTCCGCCAATTTCTAGTATTGGTTGTAGTATTGGAGAAACATTGTAATTTTTACTTTCAATTCAAACTCGGTAGAAGACGCTTGGCTTGCTTGTGTTTTGATCATTTTTTTGTTAAAATATTATATATATATAAAAATATATATATACAAATTAATAATAATTAATCCCCCCAATAAATTAATTAAACTCCCCAATAATATGGAGATACACCCTATTTCTATGTTCAGTTGTGATTCCGAGATTCGTAAATTAGAGTTTTCTCCCCATGGAAGACACATTTTAAGCATCCATCGGGATCCGACGATCAACTTATGGTGTTGTAAAAGATACCAAAGAATAAGAAGGTATTTAATATAAATTAATTAATTTAATTCTATTCTAATAATTGAACATCCAAAATCTAAATCTAAATGATGATAAATTTTCTATAAGAAAATTGTAATCAAAAAATCAAAGTTATTAATAAAATTTATTTTTTTTTTCTAAATTGTACTGAATCTTCTAGAAAATTGTCATATTCATATAAATCTTTCTTATATAAAAAAAAAAAATTTAAATTTTAATTAATAAATCAAATAATTAAAAGAATATATATATATATATATAAATATGACAATTTTCTATAAGATTCAGTACCATTTAGAAAAATAAATTTTATTAATAACTTTATATTTTTATGATAATTTTCTTATAGACAATTCATAATCATTTATTAATATATATTATTTTAATTATTTTATTTATTAAAAAATGTATTAATTAAAATTTTAAATTTTTTTTTTATATAACATATTTTATAAATAATAAAGATTTATATATAATGATGTATAATATATATATTTATTTAATTTTTTTTTTTTTAGATTACGGGGACATACAGCACAAGTTAATGATGTAGCATTTTCTCATTTTCCAATAAGAATGATTGGAAGCGTTTCAAATGATTCGACTGTAAGAATCTGGCCGTATAAAGATTATTATAGGTATCAAATTTTTGATGGACCTGATAATGAAAATGACATCTATAAAAGCATTCAGTTCTCGCCTGATAACGAAAGAATCATCACAGGTAAAATATAATTTCATTATAAATATTTTTATATTTATTTGTAATATTTTATTTTCAAATCACCACCATTGCATCGATATTAGAGATGTAATATATGATCTTATGAGCCACAATTTTAACCATTTAACATCCAAAATATAACTATAAATAAATGATTATGAATTTTCTTCTGTACCCCCCCCCCACCCTACCCCCAAACATTGTGCAAAAAATTAATTTAAAAGTTATTAGTTTTGTTGACAACCCAAAAGTAAAAAAAAAATATCTTTAAATTACGTATAAGTATAGTCTAAACGTGTTATGAATAAATAAATAATTTATTTTATCAAAATTTTTTCCAGGGAAGGCCCCAGGACCCTCTGCCCCCCCCCCCCCCAACCTAATAGATCACGCTATGCATATATATATATGAAGAATAAATATTGTATATTATATATTAATTAGACTCAAAAGAACATTCTACACACATAATTTGTTATATATTTCACGTTTTTTTTTTTATTTTTTAAAAATTAAAAAAAAAAAATTTAAAAAGAATATTTGAGTATTTATAAAAGAAATTAACGTGAAAATGTCAATCACTACTTTATATAATATTATACATAGTGATTTGTTTTTAACTAAAAGTATTTAGAATATAGAATTTCTTTTATTTTCAATTACTAAGTTGAAAAATAATAAAAAAAACAAAAATATTGAATTTACCATTTTAATATCATATTACAAATAAAATAAAATTCAGTTAAATAAATATAAATAAAATTTAAATATTAACCAATATGAAATTAGATAACAAGAGCTATTCCTTTAAATTATTTATTCATCTATAATTACTATTATTATATTATTAATATTTATAAATAATAATAATAATATGATTTAGTTCATTATTCTTTATTATTATTAAAAAACAATCATAATATTACTAATAGTTTAGTAGTATACATAATAATAATAAAATAAATATTATTATGTATCTACATTTTTAATTTCTTAAAAAACTAAACATTACTCTAGCTCAGTAGTTCCAAATTTATTTACCCTACTGTCGCCTTTTGAGAAAAGAAAATTATTTTGTACCCCCCTGGATATTAATTTGTTTTTATACATTTTAATAACAATTATAAAGTAAGGTATAATGATATATAATATTTATGTATATGACTTTTTCGAAAAATTTAGTTCATTAGACAAATTGTTGTTTTTTAAATTTTTGTAATTATTTATTGAACATAGAATAGAAAGGTAATACAATTTTTTATCCAAATGCACCTGTGGTCACCCCTGCTCACCTCTCCCTGTATCGCTGCACCACTCTCCTGGGTTTGTTAGAGCCCAATTTGGAAATCAGTGCTCTAAATTAACAAACAATTTTGCCTTCCTACACAAAGTATTGCTCTGATTTTAAAATACAAAAATAAATAAAAATATTAATAATAATAATATTAATAATATAAATAAACAATTTAAAAATTTACTTATTAAATAAATCATTTATATTTAAATTGAAATTAGTAATAAAAAAAAGTCATGTTTATTATAAGAGATGAAACTACACACTATATTCATATGTGTAGTTTATTTAAATGTATTTGATTTTAATGTTTTTTAACAATATTTGTTTATAATATATATATATATATATATATCTAATATAAATGCGTAGATTGGGTGAAAAATGTAGTTACTTTAAATGTATTTTAATTTATTTGTATTTTGACGTTTGAATGTTAAATTTCAATGATTTTTATTTTTTATTTTTTTTTTACTTCATAATTGAAAGTGAAAGAAAATATAGAATATAAGTGAAAGAATAAAAAAACTAACTAAAAATAAAAAAAAAATCATCTGAAAATAATTACTCTTTATAATATTTTTTTTCCTGTAAATATAGATAATAATTCCATATATGGAAGGTATATTAATTAATACTATTGCCTATTTTATTGACTATAAGTCCTAAACCCATATTAACCAATTTACACAATTAATTATCTTGATTGATTCAATCCAATTAAAAAAAAAAAATTTTAATTTTTATGAACTTGGTAAGGCTTGAACCTTCATCCTCAAGTTCAGAAGTTCAGGATTTTACTACTGAATTACGTTCTTAATAATGTGTGTTCTTTTTTTTCAGCTGGCGATAGTTACATAAAAACTTGGTCCGTGACCAGAGGACAATACCTGTCCACTTTTCGTGGTCACTCCACTCCAATGACTAGTGCAATGTATTCACCGGATGGCAAAATCGTTACCGCCATTGGTTCCAATGCCCAAATGAAGTTATTCGATCCAATATCGAAAGAATGTTTTCACACCCACTATTCAAGAACTGGTAAATAGCAAAATGATTCGTATGAATTAACCCTCAATCAACCATTAATAAAATTTATATAATTTTTTTTTTTTCTTTATAAGGGGCTATCACCACGATGGATTTTAAACCAGCTAGTAACATTATTGCTTATGGTACCGACCTAGGCATGGTCAGCATGTTAGATATACGCGCACTAAAAATCCTTGAAATAATCGATTATCATTTAATCTCTGTTGGAAGAGTGTGCTACCCTAACAGTCGTTACTACAGCTTTTCTACAAGAGCATGTTCGATGGTATTTATTGTTTCTTTCCTATTATATATATATATATTTGTTCGTTGAGGTTTCCATGAAAGTTTTTATTATTATGAAAAATTATTTCCGGGTTATTTTCACGTTTAATTGTGAGATTTGAGCCTCGACGTTTTGGCGCCCATTTGGGTGCCATTTATACATATATTATAAATAAACCATTTAATTCAGAGGTTCTCAAACTTTTTAAAGTTAGTACCACAGAGTTCAGGTACGGCTACAATTATTTCGATACTAAAAGTAACCGTACTGTAGGTTCCACCGTCAGATTATGGTAAATGTATCACAGTTTGAGAATCTCTGTTTTAATTCATTTTGCAATATTAATCGTATAATATACAGGATTTAATATTATTATTTATTCATAGCACAAATGATCTTAGTAGCTTAGCTGGCTTCAAATATAATAATAATAATAATATAAAATAATATTAATAATATAATATATTTAGTTATAATTTATTCATTTATTATATTTACAGGTGACAGATACCAAGTATAATAAGACCCATACGTTCCAATCGATTAATTCAGCTATAACTACTAGTGCATTTTCTATAAAAGGAAAATATTATGCGATTGGAACTACGTCGAGGCAGGTGAGTTTGTTGTAACATAAATTTTTTCATTTAATTTATAACTTAGTTAAGAACTATCGTTTTTCACCTCAACATAATAACATTTATAGATCTAAGCATAATTTATTTTCGAATAATAAAAATAAACTAATAACTAGAATGAAATAGTTACTTTCATTAATAATTTTTCTTTGATTTTTTTTTTTTTTGATTTACAGTTCTACCTTTGGAAGTTCGGCGATCGTATTACCAGAAACCAGATTAGTCAGATCAGCAATTTTATTGCACAACGATATTTGTAAAAATATAAGTAGTATAAGTGGTGAGGATTGGGATAATGCCCAAGAATATTTTTCTAAAATTTTTTTTTTTTTTTTTTTTTTATATATATATATATACTTTAATATATCTATACATCTATATATAAATATTGTTTGATGTTTTACATTTAATTTTTTTAATTTTTTAAATTTTACTTATTGTTTAATACTTACATATTGTTTAAATCTTACATATTGTTTACATATTATTGTTTAATGTTTAGTTTTTGTACTTTATTAGTTTATGAATAGTTTATTTTGTTGAATAAAAAAATTGATTAAACATAAAAAATACACAATTAATTAATTTAAAGTTGAATTGTTTCAAATATTAAATTATGAACTTAGTAATTTAAGGCAATGCATGACTGACTGAATGAAAGGAGAATAAAATTTATTAAATATATATATATATATATATATATAATGTATAATATATATTTAGATGGTTAATCGAATTTATATTTATATTGTATGAAAGGATTCGTCTTTTAAAGGGTAGCAACCCTCGCGGGCTTTCAGATGAGTGACAAGAAATGTCGCACTGTTTCTGATCATTAGTGAATGCATCTTTTGAAAAACATGTGGGTGGATGTGCTTAATCGTTTGTGTTTATGTTCGATGAGGCTGAAGTTATTAATTGGAAGAGCAGAGGGTAGCACCCTAAGAATTTCAAGTACAAAATTCAAGTAACCCCTCCGGATTTGGGTCTTAGGCAAAGTTGGGAGTGAAATTTAAAAAAAAAAAAAAAAAAACACCCCTCCAATCGTATTCAATAAAAAAAATATAACCATTTTTCTTTAAAAAATTGGTATTTAAATCTTGGTCATTAATGAATACAATTAATATTAATAAAGAGAAATTAAAATAATAATTATTTTTTTTATAAATATAAGTATTTTTTTCATTTTTTTTTATAACCCCGGCGATTTGGTCGTCAGTTGAGTCCTTTTTCAAAAACAATCAATTAATATCAATAAAATGGAAATATTCTCAATAATATTAATAATATTAAAAATTACTATTTTATAAATGTAATATAAAAAAATATAATTGATTATATATAATAATATTTCCATAAGAAATAACTAAAAACCAAATAATCCGTTCCAAGTCACCCCCCAATATCGCTCAAGTATATGCCATTTTCGCTATAATTTTAACAATATTATTGCTAAATTATAATAAAGTTATAAACTGCATTATTAATAAAAGAAATCAATGTGATAAAATAAATAATAAAGATAATTACAAGTCGAAGTATAGCGCAGTCTACCATCTCTGATTGTAACACAGCCACTACCGTTTTCTTTCTGTCCCACGTGACTCTTAAGTTATTTTTGTAAACTTTTTCTACACTTTTCTTGGAAAAAAAAATTTGAAGTACAGTTGATTTAATATAATATCAAAAGAAATTTAGGAAAATATAGATGAGTAAAGTAAAATACAGTATTAAATATTTTATCTTATTATATATTATGACAATGATATTTTTAATTTATGACTATTAGTGGAAATATTTCAATTTTATTAATAATCATTGATTGTTTTTGAAAAAGGACGCGATAGGCGTCCGAAACGTTCTGTTTAACCCACTAATTTAATTTGATTTATCAACCTTTCTATTCCAATTTTTTTTTTTTTTTTTTGTTTTTTGACCAAAGAAATATTTATTTTATTTGTTCTTTTTTATTAATAATTCATTGATTCCTCAGCAGAGTTGGTTGAAATAACGGACTGAAATTTCAGGCCAAAGAAAAACAGTATAACAACTTCATAGAAAATGGAATATTCATTAATAAAAAAAAAAAAAATCTCAGATCGATTTAAATAAATTTCCAAAAAAAAAAAAAAAAAAAAAAATAATTCAACTAATAATAAAAAAGGGATACTACAATTTTAATTATTGTTTTGGATATTTAATTGGACCTTTAAAATCCATCAAATTAAAAAAAAACAACATTTTATTAGTTATGATTAAATCATAAATTTTTGTATTTGATTAGTTTAGAACTCTGAATTAATTATTTAGAGTGAGGTAAACCCCATTAACTCAATATATATATACTTTTTGTGGTTTATAACCTTAAAATTTTCTCCAAGTCTATAAAAGTCCATTTTGTATCCTTTTATTGGAATTAATAAATTAACAATTTATCCAGAAGGGAAATTTGTGATAAACCGTCAGTTTTCTGATTGATTTCCGATAACTAAAATGGAATTTTATAAATTGTTTCACTGAATAACTTATTAATTGAATCAACTGTAGGTATACCTATAATTAAAATTTAAATTTAATTAAATATTAAACTTATAACTCTAATTTTTTTTATATATTTTATGATACTTATAATATATATATATATATATAAATTAAAAAAATAAAAATAAATCAATAATAGTGAAGAATTTTAAAAATCTGAAGAATTCATTAAAAAAGATATTTTTAAATTATGTATTTTTAATTATATATATATATATAATAACTTGAGTAAATTATTATCACTCACCACCTCGGCTGTTATTTTTCATTGATAAGATCTTGAAATTTACTCACCTGAAACAAACAAAGGAGGAAAATTATAAATGAGATATAAAAAAAAAACAATCGTTTCATAGTTAAAATAATATTAATATATTTTAAATATATATAAGTATAATAAATTCTATTTTTCTTCATACAAGATGGAATTTTTATCAATATGAGAGATTACATTAAGATATATAATTTAAATTGTAGAAAAAAAAATAAAAAAACAATAATTAATTTAGAGATGTAACTTATTAAAGATGGTAATTGAAATACGTTCATAAAAAATAAAATATGTCTATCTAAACAGGAATCTGAAGTCGTTAGCCTGCGGCTTTGACTGCCTCACGCGTCTCATTATATTAATAATGAAATCAACTTGTAGTTAAAAAAAATAAAAAAAAAAATTAAAAAAAATACAATTAATAGAAAAATCATAGACATATTATAATGATTCTCTGTGATTGTAAATAGATTCGTTGATTACTTGCCCCCCCTCCCCCCCCACACCTTCACCATCAACCCGTCGATGGCAAGCGTTGTCCGCGAAACCTCACTTAGGATAACGAGCGACCACTGAACTGGTGGAAAGGGAGGAGGTGTTCGCCTAATCACGAGGGGTCGCTCCACAAAGACAATTAGAGAATAGCGACCTTTATCATTATTATGATGTGAACCCTCGATAATTACTGACGCGTGCATGCGCTATTTCGGGGGCGCGATTCAAAATTGCTAGATAACGCTAACGAGTTTATTAATGTTGCTCCCTATTTATTATATGATATATTTAGAATATAGGGGGGATAATTCGAAGGGAGAGAGGTATTTTTATTTTATTTTTTTCCCTTTTTTTTAATATACAAACTATGATTAATATAATTACATAGGGGGGGGGGTCATTTAATTAAGCAATAAACATAATGTTTTAATATATTGAAAAAACCGAAATGGTATTAAAACCTATTAAATAATTTGGTATGACAACATTCCAGAGTTATGGAAAGGGGAGCACAACCAATCACTTAATCAAAAACACAGTCAAATATTTAAAAGTATATTATTTTTTTTTTTTTTTATTAAACCACATTTCTATTTATTTTTTTATCTCTGTGTTTAGATGTTATATTGCATATTTCTCTGAATGATTTTATTCTATGCCACCCACCTCCATCCAATTTCAATACTCTCCTAACTCCCTCGAATTAAATTAACATCGTCATCAAAAACCATCTCTTCCCTTATGTATCTTTTTATACCGTTTCAAGTTTGTTTTTTTTATCTATGAACAAACCTTTTTGAGTGACACCAATGAATTGATTATTATTTTCTAAATAATTGCCAAGAATGTAAAAAGTGAAAAATACAAAAATAAAAAGAGAATAAATAAATTAATTATTATTTTGTCATTTAAATTTTTTACTACACCCCTTACTTCTTCACAAGGTTGTGTTTTTATCAGATTTGGATATTAATGAAAAATTGTTTGTTTTTTTTTTTTGTTTTTTTGTTTTTTATTTTAAGATGCATTGATGTTCTTTTACGCCCTGATCAAAAATTCTTAACATGCCATTCCAAATATGGGTTTCAATATTTCATCAAACAATCGACTAGTCATTCTCAATTCGAGTTATTTTCGGAAATAATCCTGAAATATTTGCCCCTGTTTGTATTGCACTTAAATGACAATACTAACATCGAACAAATATGTTTTTTTAAATGCATTCTTTTTTTTTTATAAATAAAAACAAGTCCTTGGAGCTGGTTAATAGAAATATTTATCTATCTGGAATTTGAGTCATTTTTTCTTTCCCATTTCACTATATATATATATATATATATATATATATTGAGAGAGAGAGGGATGAGCATTCATACCAGATATCTTGAAGACTTGTTGAATACATAATTCATGGAATTAGAAAGAAGATCATCTACGATAACATGCATAAATGTGTCATTATGTATTATCAGTTTATTACATTCCTAATGAGACAAATTTTTTTTTTAAATTCCTTGAATTTGAAAACTAAGTAAGCATTTTTTTTTTTTTTTTTAGAAAATTTGACTATATTAAATTATTTCCAGCTTAAAATATAAGATTATTAATAATATGAATGAAATATTTTCAGTTTTTTTTTCTAAATAGTAAATTTTAAAATAAAAAATCTGGAGCCTCTCCAGTCGACTATCTCGCAAATTTGAATTGGATTAATTCACATATATTATATTTAGATTAAATTAAATTAATTAAATTATAAATTTAAATTAATAAATAATATTTATTAATCCAGCGCATGTTTAGCTCTCTTTGTTGATGACACCAAGTCACGTGCTGGCGCGTGATTTGCAGTCGTGTCAAAAAATTAATTCCGGTACTTTCAGCGATTCAATCAAGCTGAAATTCTATATATAGCAGTTTTATACAATTTTTAATCATGTGGAAAAACTATCAAACATATATCTTTATATACATACACACACAAACATACATTTTTCTCAACCTTAGTGAAAATGACTCAGGGACCTTCAAAACGTATAAAAACATCAAAATCTCGAAATCGAAAATTTTCATGATCGCAATACTATCTCTGGAGAGATAGTAAAAATCATCAATATAACTTATTTTATTTTTTATAATCAAATTTTTGAAATTTATTAAAATTGTATTTTAATACAAATAAATATTATAATTATAAATTATAATAATTAAAATAACTAACTTTGGTCTATATACTGTATTATGATGTAATATGATCCAAAGTAAATATGCCACTTGAATCAATGTAATGTTTTGATTTTTATATTTATTTGTTGATTAATTAAAATTTTAATTTTTATTAAGCAATAATAGATCGACTTTTAAACTCAAAAATTACATATTATATATATATATATATATATATATAAATGTTTGGGACACATCGAACTATAAAACGCTAGATAACGTTCTTTTTTGCCCTATAAAAGGATTTTTTCAATAGTGAATTTCGAAGAAAATGCTTTCAGGTGTGTTTTAACCCAGAGAGCAGCTTATGGTCCTCTTGTGGTCTGTCCTGAAGGTCCAAAAGCATGTGAAAGAAACCCCGAATAATGCCCAGACGTGATAGAACAATTAAATCGTTTTATATTTCTTTTATGGATAGAAGAATAAGTATATACATAAATAGATTATTTCATATATTCGTGATACGAAATTTCTTTACATCGAGCATTTAATTTTCAACAAATTTCGTGTCAGAAAGTTATTCGTTACACGTCATTATTAAAAGTTATAAAAGTAGTTTAAAATAAAAAAAAAAAAATTATTTTACTATCCCACTAAATGATTATTTCATTCGTGAAATTTGATTTTTATTTTTAATTATTTATTTATTTTTAGGATTTGACATTGCTTTGGGGTTATCCATTTAATAAAATATTATCTCAATTTTGGGTCAATAAGCATACAAAAGATTTAATTAAGCAAAATGTATATATTTTATTTTATTTATTTTTTTGTTTTAAATAAATTTACTATTTAAATAGTATATAATTTCAGACTAACTTTTATTAATATATACATTGTTTGATATATATTTAAAAAGAAAAAGTAAAACGATATTAATAGGAAATAATAAATAATAATAATAATAAAATAAATATTAAATTAAATTTTAGTTATATTTTTCTAATTATCTCATGGGTGTCTAAACTATGACCATTCGAGGGCCACATTGCAAAAAAAAAAAAAAAAAAAAAAATAAGTTGACCTGTGGCCAGGTCCGAACCGACCGACGGTTTGAAGTAAATTAATTTCCAGCTACAGAAACAATTTCAAATAATTTTAAGATATCTATTAATATAATAAAAAACAGATATGGATACATAAATAATAAATATAAACATTTTTAATTTTATTTTATTTATAATATATATGCAAGACCAGGCTGTGACGTCATGAATGGCTGGATGACTTCATATAATTTTAAATTAAGAAAATATTAATAAAGATGATTTTTCTCGATGATAAAACAAATACTAAGTGCATGATTCGTGGTGATATATAAAAAATCTCCTTATGTGAAATTTGGTGTGAAAATAACCCTTCCCTTCCTATCGTCGATCGCTAATACTACCACTTCCGGTTTCCGGATTTGCACCAAAAGTTGATCAATTCATCATACTGATGCATTAAGTAAATATACCAAATTTCATCAAAATCCGTTGAGCCGTTCAAGCTGTACACATCTATACCAGGGATGGCGAACCTATGGCACGCGTGCCAAAAGTGGCACGTTTGAAAAATTTCATGACACGCATAAAGACAAAATTATTTTTTTAATAATTATAACTTTTTACAATAGAAATAAATTAAAAATGAATAAATCACATTGAAATTAAAATTTATGAAATTTGAAGTACTCAATATTTATTTATCTATCTTAGTAGATGAAACCGGCAAATTATACATTTTATTAAGCTGAAATATCGCTTGAATTCCCTCACAGTATAAAAACATTCATAATAGATAGACTCAGTGTATACACTTCCATGGACTTCTATTATGTCATTGCGTGTTATTACCGTACAAATAACATCGTTCAGAATTTAAAATTTTTTGCAAATCTTTACTCTTCATGTGACCTGTGAAACCCAAATATGACTTTTGTATTTTTCGTGTCTGTCATTTGATTTGTCTGTTTGTCTGGGAAATTGTGAAGTTATAAACTCCAAATTGATTGGGGCGATGACCTATTACCAGAATATTCTTATATGCTCTTATTTTAATATATGCTGTAAATTTTATCAATATTTATTAAAAAAAAAAAGAAAAATTAATTTTATAAAATTTATATCAAGCTTTACTTTACGCATAAGACGGTTGGAGTGCCAGAATCGCAATCTTTTTCTAGAATTTAACACAGTGTTTCTCAACCTTTTTGGACCAAACACCCCCTTTGTAAGACATGCTTCTTAATTCGCCCCCCTATAAATTTTTACAGATAAAAATTGCACGATAATCTCTAATATAAGGTAGATACACTAGGAGATACTTAGAGCCATATTGAAAAATCGAGTTTCAGAACCTGATTGCAAAATCATCTGACCTTTTTCTTAGAACCATTTTGAAAAAAATTGAAAAAAAGAGGAAATGTTTAAAAAGCCTGTTCGCAAAATCATCTTACCTTTTTTAAAGAGTTGAAAATGATTTCGCCCCCCAAAAATAACTTATCGCCCCCCAAAATCGTATAGTCAAATAATCGCCCCCTTTAAGATGTCGATCGCCCAGGTTGAGAATCACTGATTTAACATATCATTATCAAAACAAGAAAATGTAAGTGGTTCACGGTATCAAATATAAATTTTGCTTTTTTTGTCATTATCTACAACTAAAAACTACAAACTAAAATCAATTCAAGAATTTCCATACAATAAAAATAAAAAAAAAATTTTACCAAAAATAAATGCCAAATTTTTTATTTTATTTTTTTGGAATAAAGTTTAATATTTAAAATTATAACACTTTTATACAGGATAGTTAGAAGTTATACAAAAATATTCGATTATATATTCAAGCTAAAAGAGGTACAGGTGATAGAGAAAAAAAAATTTTGTGGCACGTTAGTTACTTCATAAAGATTTTTTATAATTTTGTGGCACGGACATTGAAAAAGGTTCGCCATCCGTGATCTATAAGGACGGACGGACAGACGGACGGACGGACAGACATCATGCTAAAAATACTTTTTTCTGTTAAGAAAATGCATGATTCGTGGAGATATGTAAAAATCTCCACATGTGAAATTTGGTGTGAAAACAATACCTCCCTTACTATCGTCGGTCGGTAAAAATGCTGGGCCGCACATAAATATTTTTTCAACAAATGGAAATAAAATTAACTACAGTAAATCCTCTCTATAAGGGCACGTCTAATAGTTACTGCATTCATTTTTATTCACAATAAACAGTGTTTTTAACAATGTTTTACTCTAATAAAATAAAATAACTTCTTTTAATTATAATTTTTTTTATTTGAATTAGATATATGTATAAAATTTATAAATGACATGAAAAATATTGCAAACATTATTTTTTTTTAGTAGAAATGAGCAAATTTCAATATTTTCAAATTTGCGTTAATTCCAGGTTTACACGATAGTAAATTGGTATAGATATTGTTTAATAATTTTTGTGTATTTATTTATTAATTTTTTATTTTAAATCTTTTAAATGTAGAATGAAACATATTTTATAAATTTTCCAAATTGATTTTATTCTACAACGACCAGGTATAATAGATATTATTTATCTATAATATTTATTTATTTTTATTTTATTTTTTTTTTTTAATTATTTAATATTAAAATTTACCATGAAATTAAAAAATATATAAAAAAAAAAAAAATAATTATACATACAAGATTTAATTAACCAAAATGTATATATTTTATTTTATTTATTTTTATTTTTTTGTTTTAAATAAATTTACTATTTAAATAGTATATAATTTCAGACTAACTTTTATTAATGTATACATTGTTTGATATATATTTAAAAAGAAAAAGTAAAATGATATTAAATTAAATTTTAGGTATATTTTTCTCATGGGTGTCTAAACTATGACCATTCGAGGGCCACATTGCAAAAAAAAAATACATAAATATATTTACTATTTATTTTCCAAGAATATAAAACAATAAATAATAAAATTGTTCAGTAATTGGTTTAAATTATTTATTTAACTTGATGATAAAATATCAACCGATATCTGATATTAAAGTTGTATTTTACATCCAATAACTGAAAGGATACTAATCAGGAAATGGGATGAATGGTTTATATATTGGAAAAACACAAAAAAAATATTTACACACAAATATTTTGAAAATATTAAAGTAAATAAATAAAAAATAAATTATATTAAAATGAATATTAATTTATTTATAGGGCTAATTTCCTGTAATTAAGACCAGCGGGTATAAAATTTTCAACATCAATTAATCAAAACACCCATCAAAATCTAAATCCCTTGGATTTCTATAATTTTAATTTTAATATTAAAAACAAACAATTTATTATGAATTAATCCATAGAGATTAAATTTTGGATCAATTTCAAATAAAAATTAATTATTTATATGGCGTTTTATTATAAAATGAAAGAAAAAAAAAACTAATGATTTTAACTAACAAAATCCTTTCCGAATGTTATTTCGAGAGAATGAATATTTGTTATCTCTGAGTTCCAGGCTGCAGCAACCATATTCCTCCAACAGTCCATATCACGAACCACCTCCATTCATCTTTTTATCATCTCATAATTAGCTGACATTTATTCGAGCAAAAAACAAACCTCACGTTTTTGAACCTCCTATCAAGTAGGTTTTAGTAACCGCCTTAGCGAGAGGTTTATATGATCAGTACAACGGATTCTCTCAACAAGAATATATAAAGTATTTTTGATATTGAATTGATGTGCGTGAAGTTAGGACCGCCATTTTATAATTCCAGAAAAATCGCAAATGTGCTAGGTTGTGCTAAGTTTGTGCTACGTTGTGCCGCAAACGCCAGTCACCCATCTCAAAAAACAAACCGGAAAATCAAAAAAAACCGGTTTTTTTGCTGGCACCGCCATTTTGTTTTTCCAAAAAAACAAAAATTGTGCTGGATACTATCTTGGCTACTAAACATTGTGCCGCAAACAGAAAAACTCTGTCTCTTTCCGTTTAGGAGAAAAAAAATATCCAAATTTAATATTATAAGACAGTTTTAAATCTCTTATAATTTTTTCAGAGAGAGAGATAAACAAATTCTGCGAGTTGTGCTAAGTTGTGCTGGTTGAATACAACAAAGTATCATTCATTAATAAAATAAAAATTGCATAGCTTGCCAAAAAAATGGCAAAAAGTAAGATAGCAAAAACTGAAAATTTACATTTTTGAATTTTCGAAAGTTGTGCTGAATTGTGCTAGTCGAGTACAACAACTTTCCCTAATGGCACAATTTCGTCAGATCAAAACTGTCCATGGTACAGCCCAAAATAGATTTTGGTTTGCCCGGTAATCATTATTTCATTCTTTAATTGCATGCAACTCTCGAACTATATATAATATAATTATATAAATTAAATATTTTTAAAACAAAAAAATATGAATGATTTTATGTATTATTATTTTAATCAATTATGATTGAATTTAGGTTCCAAGCCAACCACTCAGGTATACAATAACTAATAGTTTATTGGAATTTAAGATGACGAATTTCCATATAATAAAGTGGTTCGAAAGATCATTTAATCACCACTATACTAATCGACCAGAAACTAATAATATTCTATTAAAATAGTTTTAGAATCTAAATGTAATACTTCTGACATTATTATTATTTTATTGAGTTTTCTTTAATTATTATTATTTTTATTATTATTATAATTCTTATGTTACTATAATATATATGTTAGGAAGTTAGGAAATAACATATTATGATTAATTATTATGTAATTCACAAATTTGAATTTACATAAATGTTTGGATAAATTTGTATATTATAAATTTAATATTTTATTTTTATTTGTTTTATCATCTATTATGTTTTATAATAAAATTTAAAAATGGAATATATTCTTTTTGAATCTGATTATTTAATAATGCTTTAAAATTATCAGTAAGAAGTTCACTATATATCTATAAAAATAAAAGCATGTAAGTATAAGAATATATATTTATATGAGAAATTGCAAAGAAATTTCATTGAGGATTGTTTATAATGTGGTGTGATTTTAAACTGTAAATTGAAATAAAAAATCAAAAAATTGGGACCGAATTTTTTACGTAAGTATACTTTATATTGATAAAATATAAACAAAAAAATTTATATATATATATGAATGGTTAATGGAGAGTGTTTATGGGCCTATCATGTGCGTGAAGCTAGCACCGCCATTTTATAATTACCCAAAAATTTCAGTTTTTCAGTTTTTGATCTGACGAAACTTTGTTGTATTCAACCAGCACAACTTAGCACAACTCGCAGAATTTGGATTTCTGTAACGGTTCGAGATTAAAATGAAATTAAAGAATGAAATAATGATTAGCGGGCAAACCAAAATCTATTTTAAGCTATACCATGGACAGTTTTGATCTGACGAAGTTGTGTCATTAGGGAAAGTTGTTGTGCTCGACTAGCACAATACAGCACAACTTTCGAAAATTCAAAAAATGTAAATTTTCAGTTTTTGCTATCTTACTTTTTGCCATTTTTTTGGCAAGCTATGCAATTTTTATTTTATTAATGAATGATACTTTGTTGTATTCAACCAGCACAACTTAGCACAACTCGCAGAATTTGTTTATCTCTCTCTCTGAAAAAATTATAAGAGATTTAAAACTGTCTTATAATATTAAATTTGGATATTTTTTTTCTCCTAAACGGAAAGAGACAGAGTTTTTCTGTTTGCGGCACAATGTTTAGTAGCCAAGATAGTATCCAGCACAATTTTTGTTTTTTTGGAAAAACAAAATGGCGGTGCCAGCAAAAAAACCGGTTTTTTTTGATTTTCCGGTTTGTTTTTTGAGATGGGTGACTGGCGTTTGCGGCACAACGTAGCACAAACTTAGCACAACCTAGCACATTTGCGATTTTTCTGGAATTATAAAATGGCGGTGCTAACTTCACTCACATATTGAATTGATTGGATTTTGGATTTGATTAGGGTTTGGGACGCGACTTCCTCAATTGGAGGCGAGGAAAAGTCGTGGCTTGAGTGTGCAGGGTTGCTTCCCCGAAGTGGACCTTACTCTATCAGGATCACAGAGAGTGTCCACCCGCTACTCCTGAGGCAGGGACAATTTTTCTTTAAATTAATTTTATTGAAATTTTTGCTCTTGTTGGTCTCGAACACTAGACTAGTTAGCTAGTTGGATGCGGTACCATAGGATATCTTCGTCCCCACTTATACTAATCGATTAATAATAATTTACAAAATATCTGACTTTTGTACATACTATCAAAGGTGTTTTATGATAAGTACAACGGATCCTTTCAACCTTGATTTCCTTGATCGAACGCGCATAATATAACAAATAATATAAACATAATATAAAAAAATATCTGTCTTTTGAACGTACTAGAATAGCGACTATCAAAAGAGTTACCGTCTAAATGGAGTAAAGGTGTTATATGATCAGTACAACGGATTCTCTCAACCTTTAACTTGATTCCCTCTTGATCGGATATATACCATTATATAAATATTAATTTCAATTATAAGTTATATAAAGACTGTTTATAAAAAAAAAGAAATAAACAGAAAATAGATATATAAATAAATAACCCGAATCGAAATGCTCTTAATATCTTTGAGTTCATTTATAATAAGAGGTTTTGGGTGGAAGTCCAAAACCATCCACCAGGATATGTCCTATGTTTGCTATTAAAAATTGATTAGATGAAATGATATTTCTTTTTAAAGGTATAATCATAGTATTTCCGCCATTTAATAATCCTAGAAAGTTTTCCTTTGTAATCATTATTAAATTATTCGAATTATTATTTCTTAATTTTATTTTGATTGCTGCTGTCTCTTGGAAAATTACATCGGCCTAAATAAATGTGTTATTTATTCATAAGTCGTGGTTTTTTTTAAGGGTGGTTAATGGAAGAAGAGGATTCAATAGGATTTCAAGATTTGATCGTTAACGAAGTTATTAATATTTAAAAGAAGTCATTTCAAAAGTTTTTTTTTTCTTCTAATTTTCGTATTCAGGGGGAAATAAAAAAATAAAAAAAAAATAATTAATAGAAATTCCATTAGAGTTACCATTAGTAGGTAAATTCTGAAGAAATTTAATGTGCTTTTGGCATGGGAGCAAGGGAGATTGAAGCAGAACAGATAATACTATTTGGATAATTAGCATTATTAAAATAATTAAGGTTGAAATGTGAATTAAACCTAATTAATTACCTATGTATATTAAAATAAAAACAATATATATATATATAATTATAATTTTTTGGAATAAAAAAGTGATCCCCACCAAGGAGATTTTGAAAATAATTTATTTAATTATTCTCATTAATCAACATGAATAATATTTTAAATTAATTTGGATTAATAACTGCAATAGATCGGATTTTGTAAGAGAAAGTAACATTCCAAGCATCGCTCTATCCCTTCAAGTTTATTTCTTCTCTTATTGCAAGCAAAATAGGGATGGATAAAATAAATTTTACATTTAAATAGTTGAGATGTTTAATTTCCCAATAAATTCTTCCTCATATATATATATATATATATATATAATATAATATAATATAGGATGAGTCACAGTCTTTGTCGTTCATAAGAACTCTAAACTGAGTCACCGCATAAAAGTAAATACCGCAAAATATAATTCATACTCCAGTCATGTCAAAGATCCCATCTAAAAATCTTCTACTTGTAAATAATTTTTACATGGAAAAATACTTTTTTTAAGATATTGATCAAGTAAACATTTTGTTTTTAATATTAAAAAAATGATTATGTTACTATAGAATAATTTTATTAATATATATACTAACATTCTCCTGAATACTTTGTAATAAATCTCTGGATTCAACTTAACCAATCACTAAATATATATAGTATATATACGAGAACAGATCAATAAGTCCGTGACTTTTTGAATTTCCAGTCTCTTAAATGAAATGTCAACACTGCCCCTATCAGCAGGCAATTACCAAATGACTTCTGTCGTAATTTGAACCAGCTGGGTTTTTTAGTTCTTGGTTAACATCCATTAATAGCAGACTAACTCGTGATTTGAGAGGAAAATGGACAAAAGTGAATTTCCATGAAAAAATATATGAATTAGGATACGAATTGCTCCCTCATCCGCCCTATTCTCCGGATTTAGTCACTAGTGCCTATTTCTTGTTTTCAAACCTGAAGAAATGGCTCGACGGAAAGAGATTGGTCTCCAACGATGAAATCATCTCACAAACAAATCTATTTTGATGTCCTCGACAAATCTTATTTTTTTGGAAGGGATAAAAAAATTGGAGAAACATTGAACGTGTATAGAGCTCAAAGGAGACTACGTTGAAAAATAAAATAATTTTTTATCCAAAATCCTGTGTTCCATTCAAAAGACTTATTGACCTGTCCTATATATATACCTATATATTAATTACTTTTTATTTATTTATTTATGTATATATTGATATTTATCACCAATTGGAAATATATTTTATTGATAAATAAAAATGGATGATTTGATCTTTTAACCCTTGACTATAAATTGGTTATTAATATCAGAGACTGGATTCATATTTTTTCGCTTATTATGGAGATTATTTTCCATTTGGGAAGGAATTCCAGTGAGTGTCAAAGATTATTTATTGTGTTCATGTGAAAAGACAATAGATAATGAAATTATTAAATTTGTAAAAAAAAATATTATATTAGAAAAAAAACATAAATAGATTTAATTAGAA
Organism: Labia minor; assembly: GCA_963082975.1. Taxonomy (NCBI): domain Eukaryota; kingdom Metazoa; phylum Arthropoda; class Insecta; order Dermaptera; family Spongiphoridae; genus Labia; species Labia minor. The sequence goes on along the minus strand of OY720348.1, from coordinate 40,492,282 downwards.
ATGAGTAAAAGTTAAAAAAAAATTCAATATATATTTGATTGATCATTTGATGATGTTTTGATAAGCTACCTTAACGCTTTTACTAGATCTATTATGCCAAAATAGTGTTCTTCTTCCTAGCATTTGTCTCTTGAGGAGTCTGCTACTTCTTTGGACTCCCTCCAAGAGTCATGTCCATCTGTGATGAGAACTCGAAGAAAATCCCCAACCGACATGTCGCGAGTCTAACATCGGTGTGGGATAATATGTGAAGGATTTTTGATATTGAGTTGATGGAATTTGGGATTTGATTAGGGTTTGGGACGCGACTTCCTCAATTGGAGGAGAGGAAAAGTCTCCCGCTACTCCTAAGGCAGGGAACAATTTTTCTTTAAATTAATTTTATTGAAATTTTTGCTCTTGTTGGTCTCGAACACTCGACTAGTTAGCTAGTTGGATGCGGTACCATTCAAGATATCTTCTTCCCCACTTATACTAATCGATTAATAATAATATACAAAATATCTGACTTTTGCACATACTATCAAATAATATAAAAATAGTTACCGTTAAAGTGGGGTAAAGGTGTTTTATGATCAGTACAACGAATCCTTTCAACCTTTACCTTGATCGGAGGCCTTAATTGTTATTTCAAGTAGCTTCCTAATATTGATAGATCTCGTTTCCAGTGACAAAGAGAAGTTAATTTACGAGGTTTAGGTCTTGAATTCGGAACCACGAGGTTTAGAGTCAAGCATGTTTCCTTTCAAATTAAGTGGAGTCTAAATTTACTTTATGCACATTTCTGTTATTACACCATCAACAAAAACCTTTGAAAAGTGGTTTAGATGATGGTGTAACAACTGAAATGTGTATAAAGCAAGTAGAATAAGTATATCAATCCATATTAAACATTATCCAGTATTTTAATTAAAAATTATTCATAGTTAGGGTTAATTTTATATTTTTAATTTTGATTGAAGAAATTTTTTTACAAATAATAATCTATTTTAAATGACATCTATTAAGAATAAAAAATTCCCAATTTCTTAAGAAAACAGACGATTAGCTACTAAAAGTATTTAATCTAAAATATAAACTAAATTTTTTTCACACTTATTTTTTTTTTAAAGACAATTAAATCACTTAGGTAGAAGTTCGTTTGTAATTAATGAGATTAACATCTGATTTTTTTTTTCTTATTCTTTTTAATGAGGAGCCGAGTCAACCTTTGTGGCAGGAAAATTGGTCAGGCTAGAGATTCCAAGCCGAAAAAATTTACCTTTGAAAATGAGGTTATTTTTTTTTTTTTTTTTATTTTTTTTTTTACCTCCTCGCATTTGTTTATCTAATCTAATCTCAGGGAATAGCATTGATGATTGAATTAGTGATAATCACTCGGAATCACGAGATACTTTTACGAATAATGTATTTTAAATAGCGGCATAATTCAAAGCGGGGAAACACTTTGTTCAAGCTTATGAAAAGAATTTATATTCAACATGATCTATATTAAATGTGTAATTCTTACCTGGGCAGACATCAAAAGAAAAGTGAAAAAAGAGAATATTCAAGTTTTACTAATAGAACCATCATAGCATGACAAATCAAAGTACTTTTCTAAAGTTGCATAGTATTTTCTAAATGAATCTTACATTCTTTTATTAATTCATTTAAATGATAGAATATTAATTAATTTTGTTTTTTCTTTTCTCTCTCTCTCTCTATTTCACCATAATTATGAGCTGATATGTTTAATTCATTATAAAAATTTAAATAAAAAGAAAAAAAAATCTATCTCTATTAATGATGAGAAGTTGTTTTATAAAAAAAAATTAAAAAAAAAAAATGAAAATAAGTGATGATTAATTAATTAATATTAAATGTGATGGTCATTCTAAATCAACATATAAAAAAAAATAATAATAAATAAATAATTGGATAATTAAGTTTTGTTATAATAATTTTATTATCTAATTTTTTCACATTATGAATATTATATATATATATATATATAAGTTGCCCTTTCCATGAATATAATAATATAATATATTTATATACATCAAAACCTAACTCCCCTCTCAAAACATTTACGAAGAAAAGTTATCTTTCTATTTTAAGTATATTTAAAAAATTAATAAATAAATATCAATAAAAGGTAATATATAGTAAACAAAATTCTTTATGAACCATGAATATTTAAGATTATAGTTATTATTTAAAATAAATAAACGACAAAATATATGAAACAATTTCAATAATTTAAAAGAACATAAATTAAAAACATACAGCCCTTAAAAGTACGTATTAATTGCACCAAAAGACAGAAAAGTATGGCCTGTGGATATAACATAATATATATTTCGAAATTTGATTACAAAATATTATTAAAATAAATATTTTTAATTTTATTTTATTTATAATATTTTTACCGACCGACGATAGTAAGGGAGGTATTGTTTATTTATGGAAGCGATGTCCGGCATTGCAGGGCGCCATTATTTTTTTTTTGTTATTATTTAAATTCCTATTTTAAATTAAGAAAAACTAACAAAGATGATTTTTCTCGGGGCTGAAACCAAAACGGATCGATTTTTCTTTATAAATATTATCTATGGTGTGAATTTTAACAAAATCTTTCAAGCGGTTTAATATTTCAAAAATACAAATATATATACAAATCTTATATATACAATTTTTGGTAGTATAATAAGATAAGATATATATGTTCTTTCAGGCTTACTTAAAAAAATTTAGTATGAAACATTATTTCTTGGTTCTTTTGAAAAAATGGGCGCCAAAACGTCACAACTCAAATCTCATAAATTCACGTGAAAATAACCCGGAAATCAATTTTCATTGATAGAGAGGTGTCTTAGGTAAAATTAAATTTAGATTTAATCACATTTGTTAATACGCGAGTAAAACAATATTTACCTTCAAAACATTTCAGTTTGGGAATAATAACTAACTAATTAATATTAAATCGGATAATAAATTAATAATTTAATTGATTTATTTGTGTTTAGTGAAGGTGGATGGATGAGAGGAGAGCCTCTTGGAAATCCTCCGTACAAGTCAAACTTTCACTTCGTACTGGCCAGAGGGAGTGGAGGGGGGAAGAGATAGACGAGCGCCTGCAAGACAACGGGCGACCGGCTCGATGGGAAAGAGCGGGTGGAGGGGGACAGTTAGATTCCTTATTTTTAAAATATATTATTGGTGACAGTGAAATAAATAAATCAGCATTAATTTAAAAAGTAATATACAATTTATTGACACAATAATCTATATTATCTTAATGTATATACCTATATATATATTTAAAATATCAATAGAAAAAGGTGGATTCATTTTTATTAAAAAAATATCATAAGAAATCACAGGGGAAAAGGATAAAATTGTTTGAATAAAAAAATTGAATAAATTAAAAATTTCAAACCGTTTTTTTTATAGGTACGTTTGAATTATTTTTTAAGGTAAATTTATCAATTAGAGATTGAGTTGGATAATGACGACTTTGTTGATAAAATTAATTTATAATTAATTACATATATATATATATAGATATATATATGTGGGATTATTTTTACATTTATTAAATATTTAAATAATCCGAGATTTTTATAAAAACTTCAATAAGTCCTGAAAAAAAGATTAATTTCCAAGAATATATTTAAAATTATAACTATATATATTTTAATATATAGTAGTACCTGGTTCACAGAGCCACGGCTCGGTACTTTTACAAAATTGTACCTTATGAACTATGATTATTATTTAAAATAAATAAAAAGACAGAAAAGTATGGCCTGTGGATATAACATAATATATATTTCGTAATTTGATTACAAAATATTATTAAAATAAATATTTTTAATTTTATTTTATTTATAATATTTTGTATTTAAGGAAGCGATGTCCGGCATTGCATGGAGCTATTTTTTTTTTTATTAAAATTCCTATTTTAAATTAAGAAAAAACTAGCAAAGATGATTGCTGAAACCAATACAGATCGATTTTTCTTTATAAATATTATCTATGGTGTGACTTTCAAAAAAATTCTTCAAGCGGTTTAATATTTCAGTAATTCATATATATATATATATACAATTTAGTATAATAAAATAAGATATATTATATATATATTAAAATAACTAATTACATTATGCAATATATAGTCTGTCTCATTTAGATGGAAAATAGGTAGGTGGATATATATTTTATATATATCTATATATATAAAAAAAGGTTTTTGTCTGCACATTGCTCAGAATTTAAAAATTTTTGCATATCTTCGCGTTTCATGACCTCTAGAATCCAAAAGTGACTTTAGAATTTTTCACGTCTGTCTGTCTGTCTGTCTGTCTGTCTGTCTGTCGGTCTGTCTGTCTGTCGGTCTGTCTGTCTGTCGGTCTGTCTGTCTGTCGGTCTGTCTGTCCGGAAAATTACTATTTTATAGACTCAGAATTGGCTGAACCGATTTCTTTGAAATTACATCACAATATTCTTATATACCCCTAGAGTAACATAGGCTATAAATTTTATTTATATGTCAACAATAACCGCAGAAATTAATTTTTTAAAGTTTATATAATTCTCCGTGTTGTTCATTCAAGAGCAGCTCGCGGCTCACTGCCGGCCTAGCGGAATCATTTCAAACAATGAATTATCATAGCTATTCCCAATCAAAGAATTATTATAATATTTCCCTTTTTATTTTAAATTCTAATATACAAATATCAATTCAATTAAATAATTTATTCTAAAAGTTCTCAATTTAATTAAAATATTTATTAGATCATATTTTTATATTAAATTATTTTTTATTTAATTGAATATTTCTTCTTTTCTATAATATATATATAATAATATATAAATTTTATCATTGAATAATAAAAAAAAATATTATTTAACCTGAATTAAAATGACTGAATTATATTATCTTTGTTTTTTATTTTAATTTAATTACTCTATTATTAATTACTAAATATATATATATATTATATAAAAATTAAAATATGATGATATAAAGTTGTTTTAAATTTTTGACATTTTTAAATTGGGTATATTTTTTAAATTTATTAAAATGTCTTTTTTATTTATTATGTTTAAGATTCATTTTTATTATGTGATATTAATAAAAAATAACGATGCTCTGTGCAAGTCGAATCATGTTGCACATAATTAAATAACAATTGCCAAACAAAGAATATAATATTTTTTTAAATTCTTATATTTAAATATCATTTCAATTAAATAATTTATTCTAAAAGGTCTCATTTTAATTAATTTAATAAAATATTTAAATCACCATTCAATTTTTTATTAATAGGCTTCTTTTTTTATTTTTAATTTTTAATAAATTCTCTTTTTTTGATATGATATTAATAAAAAATAATATTAAATTGTATATAAATATAAAAATTAGAATATTTGAATTTTTTTAAATTTTAACACATGTAATCAATCATATGCATTAAGAATTGAAAATTTTTAAAATCAACTTGCTATTAAATTCAGAAAAAAAATACTGATATATAGAATATATAGACTATTCGAATATAATTTAAAACTCTCTTTCTCTCCTTCTATTTTAAATTAAAAAAACGGAGTTTTAAGAAATTTAGATGCCATATGCAACATGGGTGGGTAAATGAATTGGGCTGGAAGAGGAGGCAATTTATAATTTTCTTCTAATTCAGATTTAGGACAAATCGTACAACATTATATCAAATCTCGCTAAGAACATTCAATATTTTTGTACACAAATTATTCAGAGTATTGGCTAAGCGTATCACTCACAATCAGTTTAAATTGAAATTTATATAAATTAACAAAGTGAAAATTTTTATTTGTTTAAATTTTATTATAATGAATCAAAAAAAATTAAATATATAGATCACATGATTAAAAGAAGCAAAAAACTTGAGAGAAAATAACTGTAGGTCGGACATGACAGAAACTGTAAGCGAAATCTTCATATTACGACGAATAATTTTCAAATCCCCTAGCACCACAGAATTAGATAAGTTTCTTTTAAGGGAGGAAATTAACTAAAATCTAGAAAAATTAATAAATGAACTTAATAATAAAAAAAACAAATAAATCAATTAATTTAAATTAATACTATTAATGAATGTATATATTGGTCATTTATCTATAGTTTTATACCGTTAATTTTTATAAATTGTCTCAAGCAGGGCCGCGACGTGGGTGCAAAGCGCCCGTGTGCAAATTTTTAAAAAGCGCCCCCTCTATCAATAGAACAATAAAATCAAATAAAACATTTAATTTTGAAAACTGTGTTTATGAATACAGAGGAATTTATCTACATAATAATAGGAAATAACAAAATAATTAACTCATTAACAATAGAAACTAAGTTATCCATGATTTCATTTTCTATTGCTATCATAGAAAGATCTGTTAAGCGCTCCTGCGACAATGTCGAACGCAAATTCGTTTTTATAATTTTTAACTTAGAGAAGCTTCGTTCACCCGAAGCTACAGTTACGGGCAAGGTTAGAAAGATACGCAGTAAAACAAACAAATTTGGAAAATATATTTAAACGTGTCGTAGGATTCACGTCCACAATTATATTGATTCATTTTTAAAACACTTAAAATAAAATAAAAAAGAATGGTCAGTTTGGCGCCCCCTACACCAGGCGCCCGTGGGCAGCGCCCACCTTGCACACGTGCACGCCGCGGCCCTGGTCTCAAGTCTCTATTTTTGCATTTTCTCAAGTTTCATTATAATTAAAAATATTCAATAATAATCTAGCAATGAAAATAAAATACCAAAATGTAATGATCAAGAAATATTATACTCTATTTCACTATTATAACATATACAATACTTAAGAACCATAGGCGGAGGAAATATTAGGAGATATCATTGCGGGTTCAGGCCAAATCGACCAACATTAATTAAGATATTTTCATTATGACAGATATTAGGAAAAAAACCGCGAATTCAATATTTCTATTCACTAATTATTTGTAGACTTTAGTAAAACATACGCATGACTCAATAGATCCGGATAAACTTTTTCAAATTTTCAATCTTCAAATTTGTCTTGAAGGTAGTAAAGAAAGAATAAGATGCGGAAATCAATTGTAAAATATTAGGTTACCCAGACGACTTAAATATAATAGGAGATTCGGCAATTGCAATTACAGATAATTTAATGGAGGTTTGAAATTAATAGTGATAAGAAAAAATATTTAGTAACAAAGAGGAAGAGTATTAACATACAAAATCTTAAGATACAAAATGTAGAATTTGAATATGTAGAAAAATTGAATGTAAACACGAAGGATAATAATATTTGAGAAGAATTTAAATCGGGGTTGCAATCGGGAAACGCCTGTTATCTGCAATAAAGAGGCTTATCTCTTGAAAATTATTATCAAAGGGAATATATAAAAAGATTATTTTGCCTGTTGCATTATATGGGTGGCAGGCATGGTCTATGACCCTTGGAGATGAGAGTAGATTCAGAGTATTTGAGAATAGGATTCTTCCCTGCATTTATTGGCCAAAGAAAGATGAGGTCACCGGGTATGGGGGAGACTACATAACAAGAAATTGCATGGCCTCTCTGCATCTTCAGAAATAGTTAGGGTTATAAAAGGGAAAAAGCTGCGATAGGCAGGGCACGTGGCTAGAATGGGAGAGGAAAAAGATATTGGTGGGAAGACCGATTGGAAAACGTCCGCTTGGAAAAAAACGCGTAGGAAGGGACGTAAGAGAGATGGAACAAGGGCTCAGGATAGGGACACTTGGAGAAATGTGGTTGTTGCCGCTAAGAACTTTCGAGTATCTTTGAGCCACATAGGTAGATAGATATAGCATATACAATAATAATATATAATTAATATAGTGATTAAATTAAAATATATTTTTTAAATAAGAACACAAAAAGAAATGAATGTTTTATGTAATATACTGATTGAAACAAAATGGATGAAAACCTTTTACTACTTTCAACCACCAAATACTATGTAACACTCGGGGGTACAGGGGGCGGAGCCCCCGTCTAGGTGTGAAGAGCGCCGAAGGCGCTCTGAGCAGCTAGTATATAATAATCTATTATATAATATATCGTATATCCGACATTTCTGAGACATGTTTATTGGACATGCAATAATGTTTGGTTATTTTATGTATGGATGCACCTTTTCCTCTCATAAGTTAGTATTTATCATGACTGTAAATAGGTTTCATGGATGACACCGTTTTCCAACTGGTATGAATCTGATTTTGTGAATATTCAGGTAGTAATAAATATCCTCGTATTGGAAATTACTATTATATTAATATATAAAGGAATGGTTACTAATTACGAGATATTTCCAGGTAGACATAGTTTATGTTCTTTCCTGTTAGAGAATTATTAGAAAAGCCATAAATAAATATTAAATAGAATATTGCATGAATTGTACTTGTTAAAATATAAATTATAAATGTTATAATTATGAAAGGCAATTTTACTTACTTAAAAAAAAAAAATTAAAAATTCATAGTCAAATTTATATTTTTTTAAATTAAAGTGAAATTTAAAATTGAAATTTTATTAATATTAAAAAATATAGTATTTTAATTTTAAAATATGGTTGGTCTGATACGTCACCTGAGAACAGACAGAGACTGTCACGAATTAGTATTAGAGATACTTAAATATAGAAAAAAAAATATTATTGAATTTTATTTAATGAATTCAATATTTAATTCGTTAAATTTTGAGAAATTTTATTGAGAAATTATTTAATAATTTTATTGAATTATAATTTATTTTACATATACACATATTTTAATAAATATTTTTATTTTCATTTATCATAAACAAAAATTTAATGTCTCTACAAGGGAAAATATCAAGTTTTTTATTCTACTACTTAACTATAATTATTTCGTTTCTTTAATTTGTTTTGAGATTTTTTTATTTTGAAAACTACGAAAAGATTTTCAATTTGTTTACTATCTCGCCGAAAATTTTTGATGTTTTTATACGTTTTGAAGGTCCCTGGGTCATTGAGAAAAATGTGTGTGTATGTAGACAAAAATGGTTTGAACTAGAAGAATGAAATTTGGTACACGGGCATTATTCGTAGTTATTCGTAGTTTTCTATCAAATTGTAGGTAATTCGTAAAAGGACCATTACCTACCATGTTTTCATATTTTTTCTTGTAAACTGACCATAAAAATGAAGATATAAGTTTGATAGTATTTCACATGATTAAAAATTGTATAAAACTCCTATATATTTCAGCTTGATTGAATCGCTGAAAGTACTGAAATTCCAATTTTGAGAAATGTAGCTCATTCGTAAAAGGACCATTACCTACCATGTTTTCATATTTTTTTCTCTAAACCGACCATAAAAATAAAGAGGTATGTTTGATAGTTTTTCACATGATTAAAAATTGTATAAAACTGCTACAGCTTGATTGAATCTCTGAAAGTACCGGAATTAATTTTTTTAATTTTTTAACACGTTGACTGCCAATCACGCGCCACACGCGCTGGTTTAACAAATATTATTTACTAATTTTAATAATATAATTTATATAATTAATTAATTTTAATTTAAATATAATATATTTTTTAATTATTCCAATTCAAATTTGCGAGATAGTCGAATAGACACACTCCAGATTTTTTTTTTTTTTTTTAATGAATTTTTATAAAATAATAATTTAATTTTAATCCTACAATATACTCGTTCTTTATTAGTTTTACATAAATCTTCAACCTTAGAATTGTATTCTTTTTCCAAGAACTCACTCGGTTTCCATTTTTCTTCATTATTATTAAAAAAAAGGGAAAAGCAAGTGATTTATTTTTTAAACTATATAAATTATTCTTGATGAATGGAATGGTACTTTGTTGGTTGTTGGAAGATAATTTTAAAAGAAAATAAGAAACACATACCTCTTTCTTTTTGATGTCATTCAAACAAATACTAAATAATAAATGGTATTTATGAGTGAAATAAGTATATTTATCCTTTATGAGACAAGCAAAAGACAGAAAAATTCACTAATCATTCATAGTGTTATGAAAATTTAAATGTTGCTAAAGTAGAATGCAAAAGGAAATTGAATAATGATATGCATAAGGAAAGAAAATATTTTATGTGACGCAAAAAAGAACAAAAAATAAAACAAAAAAAAAAAAAGAGAAATATAAGTATATAGATAAATAAACGTGACAAATGTCAGTTGTTTATGCGAAGACCAAGCAGTGTCCAAGAGACCAGAGAAGCAGTGAAGAGGAGGAGGGTAGGTAGGGGAGGGTGTTAAGCACACAAAACACAACCCCTGTAAGGGACTTAAATATTCCTCTCCCATAAGTGTTGTCACTTTAATATATTGCTATCTGGAGAATGAAAAAGCATCGGAAGATATATAAAACACTCCACTTGACCGAAGCATCGCCTCAATAGATAAGAACTTGAGATTTTTTCCTGTATTTGACAGCGAGTTACCTGATTCCAATGCATCTCGAGGCACGAAATCGAATTGTGTAGAAAAGAATGAAGACAGCCCCCTCTTGAGAATGACATAACTCGAAAGAGATTTGGATAGGAAATTGATTTTTCTAGTTTTATTAGATATGAAAAAAAACCTTTTAGGTGAGATGAGGAAAAAAATAAAGATATTGGAATAGAGAGAATCCGACTGTAAGGGTAGGAATACCCCCACCAAACTGTCAATCTCTATTTATTTATTTTTTTTTAAATTCTCCATTTTTTGAATCGAGAGTAAATGTATTTATTCTTATTTATTTCAAAAGGAAAAATGAAAAAATCTGGAGTGTCTCCACTAGACTATCTCGCGATTTTGAATTGGATTAAATAACATATATAAATTAAATTAATTAAATTATAAATTAAAATTAATAAATAATATTTATTAAACCAGCGCGTGTTTGGCTCTTTGTTGATGGCACCACGTCACGTGCTGGCGAGTGATTGCCAGTCAAAGTGTTAAAAAATTTAAAAAATTAATTCCGGTACTTTCAGCGATTCAATCAAACTTAAATTCTATATATATCAGTTTTATACAATACACACACAGAGAGAAATTTTTCTCAACTTTAGTGAAAATGACTCAGGGACCTTCGAAACGTATAAAAACATCAAAATCTCGACATCTAAAATTTTAAAAAATTAATTCCGGTACTTTCAGTGATTCAAGCAAGCTGAAATTTTATATATAGCAGTTTTATACAATTTTTAATTATGTGAAAAACTATCAAACATACATCTTTATTTTTATGGTCAGTTTAGAGGAAAAAAATATGAAAACATGGTAGGTAATGGTCCTTTTACGAATAAGCTACATTTCTCAAAAGTTGATAGAAAACTACGAATAATGCCCCTGTACCAAATTTCATTCTCCTAGCTCAAACCGTAAAAAGAGAGTTTTGTATTATTTCATTTATTTAAAGCTCACTAGTATGAAGTTTCGGTCTTGATTAAGACCTTCTTCAGAACTTAAGTTGTTTGCTAATATAAACATAAAATTTTTCTCAACATTAGTGAAAATGATTCAGGGACCTTCAAAATTTTCGTGATCGTAATACTATCTCTGGCGAGATAGTAAAATATAGGATTATTTGAAAAACATTTCATGAAATTTAATCATCTATCAAGTTTGATGATGTAAAGATTAATTGGATGTTATATCGATTTTTTTTTTTGTTTCTAATAATAATAATTTAAACAAAAATGTTTGATGAATAGTTTAGTTTGTTTTTGTTTTGTTTTATTTTGTAAAGGATTTAATGAATAACTTAACTATCTTCTTGAATAATTCAATAATATCCAGGACAAAGAATAGAAAATTGAAAAATGAAACAAAAAAAAGAGTTAAAAAACATAACAGACAAGAGAGTGGGGTAAGAAAAAGCAAAAAAAAAAAAAAAAATGAAAAAAAAATAATTGAAAATGTGTAATGTAATTAAACAAGTTGGTTGTTGTTTGGAGAAAAAAAGCTGTGGCTTCTTTCCCGGTTACAGAATAGTTGGAATAGTAAAGAAAATAATAATAGAAGGGAGCCAATAAATCAGGAACACTTGCAAAGCCGACTTGATCCTTAACAAATTAGTGGCATTTGTATGCATCCGTCTCCTGAGAGACATTTCATAAAACCACATTAATGGATACCATATGGCGCAGAGGCAACCAACTCCACCCACGCAGAACGAGACACACGCCTTCCGAAACAACCGGAAAATTGTCTTGTTTTAATAGAATTCTCGCGGTGGAATAGTTAATGACGCTACGACATTTCTTAACATTACTTTGGATTATTAGATATTTATATGCCGCAGTTGTACTGTCAAGGAAGGCAGAGAGGATCGTGACTTTTCTACTTTCAAAAGAACTTATCAATTGAACTAAAACTAAATTTTAGGATGGGAAAAATTCCAACAACACCACTCCTGAGCATTTTTAACAGAATATTGCATCGAATCAATAAGAATTGTAATATAATGAAAATTGTATATATTATCTATAATACTATTAATAAAACATTTCTTAATATCTGTTTATGATACTGGAGGTTAAGGTAACAATCATTTATCTTCAATCATCCTTAACTTGAGCCACCTCCATCCAATTTCTACCTTCTTCTAATTCCATTCTCTTTCATTATCTGTCTACAGTATACTAACATACTAAAAAACTAAATAATCAATTTCATGAAATAAAAATATTTCAAAATTTAAATATATATAAAACCATATAAAAATAATTTAAATTTATATGTATAAAAAAAATATTCATACATTGAATTTGATTAATTTCATAATTCCTGATAGTCAAACAATCACATATTATCAATTATTCCCAACTTAAACCACCTTCACCCACTTTCTATCTGCTCCTAATTCCTTCCTATTTTACATTATCCGTCTATTCTATTGGTCTACACAACAAACATTCCTAAAAAAAAGCAAAAACTAAATACTAAATTTCATCAAATAAAATTATTGCATAATTTAAATATATATAAAACGAAATAAATATAATATTCATAAATTGAATTTAAATAAATTTGACAATTCATGATAGTCAAACAATGACATATTATCAATCATTCCAAACTTAAGCCACCTCTATCCACCTTCGATCTGCTCCTAATTCCACCCTATCTTACATTATTCGCCTACTGTATCGATGGTTTACACACCAATCAATCCTAAAAAAAAGAACAAAAACTAAATACTAAATTTCATGAAATAAAAATATTTCAAAATTGAAATATAGTTATATAAAACTATAAAAATATAATATTCATAAATTGAATTTAATTAAATTTGGTAATTGATGATAGTCAAAAAAAAAAAAAAAATAATAATAATTTTCATTAATTTTTTTTTTCGTCATCTGTCATTCTTATAATATTCGTTAGTAAATCTCATCAAAATAAAAAAACCGGTCGAGAAAAGAAGAATTTTATAAATATTTATGAAAGAAAAAGAACACAACTAATTTAATTACATAGATCAGGCGAATTTTTTTTTTTTTTTTTTATTTTTTTAATGTTAATGTTCATAATAAAAATAATAATTATTTTATAAACTTAACTAATTTTCTTACATGCCTGACAAGTTAATACTTTTCGAAAACAATAAATAAAAACAAAAACAAAAACAAAAAAAAAAAAAAAAAAAGAGTAAATATTACTATAATCATCAATTCAAACAAGAAAATGGTAAAAGTCTTAACATAATATTGTAATTTCTTATAGGATTAATAAAATATTTAAACTTTTTTAAAAAAATAAAAAAAAACAAAAAAAAACAAAATATAATTAAGACTCCTCGATTATGTTTACATAAAAGATGATGTAAAATTCATTTCTCGAGTAATTTAATTAAAATAAGTTATTTTATATTTACCGTGAAAAATATATATTTATACTAGTATATAATCAAAGTATAACAAATATTGTCCGAGAGTTGTGTTTGTTAGTTACAGAATATATATGTATATATATATTTGTAAAATTATATATTTTAAAAGTTAAATAAGATGAAAGTCTTGCATGTAGATAGAACACATGGTGCAAATTTCTTTTAATAAGCTAACTGGATGTTGTTTTATTTTTTTACTTTACTTTTTACTCCTTTTTAGCCAAAATCACTTTACTGTAACATTTTCGTTTCACTTTAATCAGATTAAGTTTTTTTTTTTTTTACGGATGATGTTCTTTGATCTTATTTTCGAAAAGTCGTTTAATAGCAACATTTTGTTAGACTATTACAGGGTTGGTACCAATATGTTTTTTTTTTATTCCTCTGTCCTGTCTCTTTTCTTTCACACGCCACAATAAAGACTAAGAAAGACATGGACAGACAGGGGATTCGATTCCTTTCAACACGCTTTTGGAACGTATTGTCTGTTTCTTAAATTTTTAACTGTACACCACGTTTTTTTTTTTATTTCGTTTAAAGTAAACTGTATAATACAGTGTTTTTTTTTTAATTCTCTATTAAATTTCAAGGAAGAGAAATTTCAAATTTTTTTTTCCATTAATTAACAAGGTATTTGTTACCTCTTCCCCTCACCCTTTAATCAACTAATATCAAATACCTTTTTCTATCTTATCTAAAATGGAATTAAAATTTTCAAGTGACTGGAATTTCGCTTTTGTTTTTTTTTTTAAAAAAAAAAAATTCGCTAAATCCATTAAGATTTTATTGGTTATAATTTCTAACTAATTTATTTTTGAAACTTATAAATATTCATTTCTTTCTATGTAAATCATACTTATCAGCATGTTTAATGGAAATTTATATAATAGTTTATTTATAATTTCCTTTTGCTTTTTATTTGGGCAATATATATTATAGTTAAATAAAAAAAAATTATATGAAAGAATAATTAACAATTAATTACAAGAGTAATATTTTATAAAATAAAGAAAACACAATTAGTATAAGGATTAGAATCGTATCTATCATATTAAGAAAGAACAGCTGTTAATAGACATGAAAAAGTTTTACTACATTGCTTTGGAGAAAACATGTATCAGCTGGTATACGCAAGAACCAAACATGGTTAGACGAATAGTTATGACAATTGATTTGTTTTTGGAAAAAATTAGGACTTTTTTCAAATTTCAAGGGATTTCCATTAAGCGGTTGTTTAATTGAGTATTAAAATTTTTAAAATCAGTCCCAGGGAATGAGAAAATTTATTGACTCTCTTTAATTCAACAACGGTCCATTGGCAAGATCTTGCGGTTTTTCCTACCAAAGTATTCGATGTAAATAAAAACAGTGTTTTATACTATACTATATATCAGGGGTGGCCATACTTGGTGATACTTAGATCCATATTGAAAAATCGAAAATGTTAACTTTTTTTGTATCATGACTTTAAATTTTTTTAATTGAGCCACAATAAACTCGAAAAGAGCCACATGTGCTCTCACGAGTCACAGTTTGGCGGTGTGGCTATTAAATAACGAGACTGCGCGCGCAGACGGCCTCCAGGAGAGGGTATGCAGGAACCGTTGTACAGCTGGAAGGGTCTACTATTCCAGTACGAGAACACATGTCTGGCGGTGAAGTAGTTTTTTTTCTGTAGCGGTTTGAAATAAATGTGTTTTTGTTCCTACGCCGAAAACGATGTGTGACGAAAAACACGAACAACGTATCAACCCCGACCGAGTGCTATAAATTATTAAAAGAGACTTACGGTGAGAGTTCTTTATCACGTGCGCGTGTTTTTGAGTGGCACAAAAGATTTTCTGAGGGTCGAGAGAGCACCGAAGATGACCAGCGTCCGGGCCGTCCTGTTTCCATTTCAACTCCAGTGCTGGAACACCCTCCTTACTCCCCTGATCTAGCACCCTAACAAAAAACGACTTCGAACACTGCTTTGAGCAGTGGAAAAAAAGGATGAAGCGGTGTGTGGCGAGTGAGGGGGAAAGTTCGATTGTACCATAATTTTTTTAATTAAACCATTTTTTGTAAGCAGTCTCGTTATTTAATAGCCACACTTCGTATATAATATAAATATAGTATATACCAATATATATTATAAAGATAAAAATTGCTTTTCTGTAAAAATAACATGCTTGTAAAAAAATGATCATAATCGTATTAAACTATTCTTTTTAACTGAAGTTTGAAAACTTGTATAAAGTGAGTTTAGCATTACAGAACTCTAAAGTTGTCCAGAACAATCACACATTCCCCCATTTATCCTTACCCAATTGAATACCTACCATTTTCAAATTCCCACATATTTACTTTATATTTTCAATCATTTTATTTTTAGTGAATATATTGTCAGAATTGACATATTTAAAATTTCCCAATGAATGCTTAAAAATTCACTTTGAAATTGTTCCATACTTAAGTACATAAAATGGTTATATTTTTAATAGAGCTCAACTGGTTTATTATTAAATATCAAGATATCATATTTGTTGACGTTGGTTTTTACTTATAAATAATAAATTTCTATTTCTAACACGCCACTTTGTTATAATCATACCCAAGCATCTACACCTAGTTCAAGGTTTAAATTTTACTCATTAAACATAAATAAATACAGAAATTAGTATATAAAATGATTTCCTATATTATTATTAAATATTATATATTTATTTTAGGATTAGAATGTAGTTCAATAGTTATACTAGAATAACAGATAGTAAGAAAGTTAAAACAGGTGAATATTGAAAAGTGAAGGAGGGAGAAATCATAAACTCAGGTGAGGGCAGCGATTATGATAAGGTGGACTGTGAGTTAAATATTATATATATTATATATATGAAAGGATATTATATATTTTAGTAAAACAGAAATAATAAATTTTATTTTTAGAGAAAAATAAAATAAATATTAATTAAACCAAATAAATTATTATAATGAATATTATTATTTTTCTTATTATTAGATTATTTATGAAATAATTCTATTATTTATATAAATTATGAAATATTTTATCTATATAAATATTAAATTGAAAATTATTTAAATGTTTAAAAGAAGTTAAAAAATAAATATAGTTATTTTAAAATATATAGCTCAAGTATATAAACATATTATATTATATTGTAAATTAAAAAAGATAATTGAAATTATAGATGGTTATGAAATAATTATTAATTATTATAGAGAGAACAATTAAATTATTTATGTGTGAGTAATTCATATTTTAATATAAGGTTAAAGTTAGTGAAAAATAGTTTGAAAACAATATACGTGGGCATGTCAATAAGTCCGTGACTTTTTCAATTTTCCGTTTTTTTTTTAAATAAAATGACAACACTGCTTCTATCAGAAAGTAATTATCAGTTGAATTCTATCGAAATTCGAACCAGCTGGATCTTTTGGTCTTTGTTTGACATCCATTAATAGCAGACTACCTCGTAATTTGAGAAGAAAATGGAGAAAAGTGAATTTCCATGAAAAAATGTATGAATTGCTCCCTCATCCGCCCTATTCTCCGGATTTAGCCCCGAGTGCCCATTTCTTGTTTCTAAACCTGAAGAAATGGCTCGGCGGAAAGAGATTTGACTCCAACAATGAAATCATCTCACAAACAAATCTATTTTGATGTCCTCGACAAATCTTATTTTTGGAAGGGATAAAAAAAGTGGAAGAAGCGTATAGAGCTCAAAGGAGACTACGTTGAAAAATAAAATAATTTTTTATTCAAAAACCTGTGTTTTATTCAATAGACTTATTGACCTGCCCCCTCGTATATATATATATATATATATATAAAAACAGCATGATTTAAGATAGTTAAATAGACATTAATAATTCATATTATTTGGTATAAAGGATTTTTTAAAATTATTTTTCCTTGCATCCCTCAGCAGGTGAGGCTTATATTCATGACAAAGTTGTATAACTTTCGATTAATTAATTTTTATGGAAATATTATATATATATAAACCTTTCAATAAAATATCGGTTGGAAATAGATAAAAAAAAAATGTTAAATATCAGTTGTTATTCAAAAATGTTGGGTAAATTTAAAATATTAGGAAGAAAATTGATATCATAAAATTAAATAGGATGATATTAACCCTTAGGCAGGAGAATAATTATAAGATATATATTTACATACGTATAAGATGATATTGGTCATTAATAATCTCAGGCCGAAGACATGGCAGAAGAGAACATATTTTTCTTACCTGAAAAAGGAAAAAAAAAACATTATTAGTATAATTTTAAATAATAAATTAAAAATATATAATTAAAAATGATTGTAACTTAATCAGTGGCTGTGAGGAAGATAGAATGAGAAAGAGAAGGAAGGAGAAGGGGAGGGGGAAGAGTTGTGACTAAATTGACTGTAACCCTTTTTTTTATTTTATAATCTCGTCACTGTAGCGTCTACAGTTACTATCTCGGGTTTTTTCAAGAAAGAAAAGTTAAATCAAAATTATCCGAACAATCGTTTCTTAGTTTTTTTACTTTCCCGCATACTTCGTATAAGGGAAGTATTGAAATCGTCAAAAATTTCGACTTCGAGATTTCGATAGATCTTGACGTTTTAGACCTCCCTGAGTCGGAAAATACCATTTTTCGAATTATGTCTGTGTGTGTGTGTATGTATGGATGTATGTAATGTTTGTCTGTGAGCAAATTTACTCAAAAACTACTCAAGCTAGGACTTCGAAATTTGGTACACCGATATTATTCACAGTTTGTAGATTTCTATCAAAATTTCGTCACAATCGGTTAACCGGAAGTGGTACTTTACCTACACTGGTTACGTTTACCTTTCAAGTAAAGTACCAGTTTGCTTCGAGATATTTGCTTCCTATTTTGTATATAGATTTAAAAATATGAAAAAAATTCAGATACCAAATTTCATCATGATCTGACTACCGGAAGTGACATTTTACCTATACAAGTAGCGTTAGGTGTAAATTATAAATATATATAATAGTGTTAAACTATTTTACTTTATAATTTAAATTAATTAGTTTGTTTATTTTTATTGTTGTTAAAACATAATAATAATAACCTAATTACCTATTTAAATGCGGGAAAGTCTAGGGGGGAGGACACTCCCGATTTTTTTTTTTAGTTCAACCACTTGGAATCGTTGCAATTCATATAAAGTTAGTAAAAAATAAGGTTCGTCGCTACTATAATAATTATAATAAATTGAAGAAAACTAAATCCTAAGCAGCCATCCTAATCAATTTAAATTTTCTAAATTCTAATGAAAATGTAAATTTGCACTTCATTATTATTATTATTATTATTATTTTACTTTTATCTGATAATTATATTTATTAATAGAATTCTTTATTTCAATGTTTCATTAAAAAAAAAATAATATAATAATAATAATTTTGTTCTCCCTCAATAGTATTTTTAATCATTCATTTTTATTCCTTTGATAATCTGTATTAAAATAAAATGAATAAAAAATTTAAAAAAAAAGCCAAAAAAAAAAACTTGCAATTTATTTCCTAAGATTAGATGGAGATTCTTAATCGGATGGTGAAACCATTTTGGAAACTTTTTTTTCCCCCCATTCTCCCGCTCTCTTTCCCTCGTGAAATATTTAATTTGATAGTAAAGCGCGATAATTTCCAACGCCGCATTTCCCCCCCACCCCTCACTCCACCTCCTCCTCTACCCTTTTTCTCGTCATATTGTTTTATTGAAATTTAATTAAGAGATGAATATAAAATGACTTTATGTTCTGAATGGAATTGGAATTGTGATTTCATGTCATCTTTGTTATTAACTTGAATTAAATTAAACGATCTAAAATAAAAGAAACAGCGATCGCGTGCCACCATTACTACCCTCCTTTTTCATAAATAATATATATATATATATATATATATATATATATAATAAAATAAATGAAATGATAAAATTTTAATGATTTTTTTTTTCTAATTTCTTTTATTTTGAAAATAATATAGTAGCTGATTATATAAATAAAATATGTGACTCAAGAGTATTGTGATTGGCTGGAGTGGGGGTTGCTTCCATTTTCTTTTTTATTTTCTGGAAGATTTAATCAAAATGTCTTTAATATTCTTTTCAATTTTTTTTTTTTTTTTTACTTCTTCTTACTAGCCTTTTATAGATTACAAAAATGTATCTAAATCATAATCTTTTGTTTGAAATAAGTAAACGCTCCCTTCCAATAAAGTCCCTTGGGCATGATCTATATATAACCAACACGTTTATACAATATTTGCATCCATATGGGGAGGGTAACAAATCTCATAACCTCCTGGATTAGGTTTTTTTTTCCCTAGTAAACTCATATCCATGGTAAAATTCTAATTAACCTTATCTCTCTACATAATTTCCTCCTTTAACAATTCATTTTTTATATATATATATATTCACACACACATATATATATATATTAGTTTAAAAAGGAAATTAAATTTCATTAAGAAATATGATATTTGTCTTTGTTTATGAGAATAAACTCAAAATCTAACTTATGGATTAAAAAAAAAGAATAATTTTTATTTTTTTTTTTTTTACTTTTTAACTGTTTTTGAATCATCTAGGTTTCCATTCCAAAAAAAAAACTTTAATCGAGATTTTGAAACAGAACGTAAAAATCAAATTTATAATACGAATATTATTGTAGTATATTGTATATTGTTTGTATTTTACTTTTATAGATCAATTTAAAGAGGATTTCACCTTTAAACCCTTAAACTTTCAATTTATATACAAGGGTTCTCAAAAAAAATCTACTTATTCTCTAACTATGAATTTTGAATTATAGTTGTAATTAATTTAATTTAATTAATTATATCATCAAGTGTGGTTTTATTGCTTTGTTCATACACAATGTGTAACAAAAATAAATTTTAAAGTTCTAAATTTTTTTAATAAAACAGCCCATATATGTATTGGCTGAAATTTGAATAAAATTGAAAAGTTGTTTTTATATATAAATAAGACCTATCTTTTATATATCTTATCTTATTATACTAGCAAAAATTGTATATATATTTGCTTTTGTTTTTTTGAAATATTAAACCGTTCGAAGGATTTTGTTGAAATTCACACCATAGATAATATTTATAAAGAAAAATCGATCTTTATTGGTTTCAGTCACAAAGAATCATCTTTGTTAGTTTTTTCTTAATTTAAAATAAGAATTGTAATAATAAAAAAAATGGCGCCGGCCAACGCTTCCTTAAATACAAAATAATATAAATAAAATCAAAATACGAAATATATATTATGTTATATTCACAGGCCATACTTTTCTGTCTTTCAGTACATTATTATCAAACTATTATTTTTTAATTTGTGTTCTTTTAAATTATTTGAAATTGTTTCATAGATTTTGTAGTTTATTTATTTGAAATAATAATCTTAATCTTAAATATTCATTCTTCATAAGGAATAAATTTTTTAAAGTACCGGGCGGCGGTTCAGTGAAGCAGGTACTATATATTATAATTCATAGATTTCTGACATTTTGAGGGACATTTTAATGCAAAAGTTCAACGTATTAAAAATAAGTAAGATCAGATAAAAGTTGGATGGAATCATCCGATTGTTAAGAACAGAAAACGTTCAATGACGTTGATATTGATGAAGAAATTGTCTGCGGATTGATGGTTGGTCTTTTTGCAATTAGACAATCTATCGGATCAGGCTGAGAGGAAGGAGTATGTGTGTGTGTTTGGGGGGGGGGGGGGGGGTCATTCCTGTTTGATAAGCGAGATGATGTCTCTTTCGCATGTCAATCCGTTTTCAATCATGAAATTCTTTTGCATGGCAAATTCGTTTGCATAATAATAAAACGAATAGGAATATTTATTTGGAGTTCGATTCCTTGGAGAAGAATGAAATGACAGCTTCTCAGTGATCAACTGTCAGGTGAAATTGTCCTTCCCATTGCCGAAAGAGTCGATTTCGTTTTTTTTACGGGATACCCTTTCGACTGACGCTGACGAATGGTCCAGGCATCTAATTACGCCGAAACGAGCATACAATAACAACATAGATTGGTTGCTATGACTAGACACAAGAGAGAAAATGTGGCAGTCAAGGCTGATTGGAGCCGGCCCGTGTCGAATTGAAGCCCCCGCCACAGTCCCCTGCTCCCCCAAATGACCCCATCAATAAGATTCCTCGGATGAATGGGTTTGGAGACCGATTAGCAAAAGAGAATAACACCCGTCAACCTCCCCTCAGGGCCGCGATCAAAATTTCTCTTTCAATTAGCATTATACAAGGATTTTTTTCCAAGTATTTTGGGATATAATTAAAAATCCATCAAAGCGTTCAGGTTGATATATTATGACCTTCTTAAGATCCCTGATCATTTTTATTTTTTATTTTTTTTATATCGGCCTTTTGAGAATGTCATTTTGATTAAATGGTTATTTTCCAAATGGATAGTTTTATATAAATAGACAAGAAACTCCTCCCAAAGATGCAAACTTTATTATTATAGTTAATTTACTAAACTTATACTTATTTAACCCACAAATCGGTTGCCAAAATGTTTTTAAATGATATATTTAATTTTAATGGGTTTTTCTTGCTTTTTTTATTATATTTAAAACATATTTTAACTTAAATAGTATGTTTAAATGAAATACACTTATCCATTAAAGTTAATATTAGAGGGAATGCATTTTCTTAATACCTGGGACGGATTTTCAAATTTTTAAGACCATTATAAACAACAGTTCAATGTAAATGCGAAAAACCCATAATTTTTTCGGGAATAATGTAGTTTTTTCAAACATACCCTACACAATTGGTAACCATACTTGTTTCTTGTCTATCAGTAATGTCACGATGTGTAATTATGAATAATCAGTAATCTCACGATGTGTAATTATGAATAAATAATAAGTAAAATATATAAAATACAATCCATTTAAATTTAATATCAAAATAGTATAATTTATTTGAAAAATAAAGAATTTGAAATAATACGGGTAGTTGGAAGGATAAACCGGTGATACAAAAAGAAAAAAAATGAATATTCGTTTGTAATAATCTAAATTATAAATTGATTCCATTTCTATGACTCTATAAATATAATTTATGGTTAAGTTGACTCTAAGTACATGACATGGATACAGTAATTTATTTAAAAAGAGATTTCAAATGACATATGTCTACACGCCCTAAGATATTTATAATACCATCCTAGTGTCTTATTGTAAATGAATATGGGTGTGAACAACATCAACAACAACAAGACGGTGAAATATTTAGGCTAAATGATACAATATGAGCTCTTCGGTTTAATGTGGCGCGTTTTGTTGTTAAGTTCGAAATATCGAGGGATTGTGGTATTCATTTTGGAATGTTAATCTGAGCCAAACCACACCCCAACGTTCTTGACAGAAAAAAATGGGCAGAGAGAGAGAGAGAGAGTGAGAAAGGAAAAAAGAAACTGCGGAGGAAAGAAGGTGGGGGGAATGGTGAAGGGAAACGAAGATGGTTTGGAAGACAGCAGCTTCTGCAATATTTCATAAACCGGGCTACAAATCAGCTTCCAAGGGCAAAGAATTAGCATGGCAGCCACTGAGATAAAGACGATGAGGACCTTTAAGGGATCAGAGGGAAGAGAGATATGGGAAAACGGTGAGAGAGACCACATGGTCAAACCACTCTCATCAAGAGATTAAAAAAAAATCTGGAGTGTCTCCACTCGACTATCTCGCAAATTTGAATTGGATTAAATAACATATATTATATTTAAATTATATTTAATTAATTATAAATTATAAAAATTAAAATTAATAAATAAAATTTATTAAATCAGTGCGTGTTGGGCTCTTTGTTGATGGCACCACGTCACGTACTGGGGCGTGATTGCCAGTCAACGTGTTAAAAAATGAATTCAGTTACTTTCAGCGATTCAATTAAGCTGACATTCTATATATAGCAGTTTTATACAATTTTTAATCATGTGAAAAACTATCAAACATATATCTTTGTTTTTACGGTTAGTTTAGAGGAAAAAAACGTGGAAAGTATTAACCCTCTTCCGAAAGAGCTACATTTCCCAATAGTTGATAGAAAACTACGAATTTTGAATAATGCCCGTGTACACACACACACACACACACACACACACACACACACACACACACATTAGTTAGTTAGTTAGAACGTTAGTGAAAATGACTCAGGGACCTTAAAAACGTATAAAAACATTAAAAAGGTAAAAAAGGTGTTTGGTTCTTTATTCCAATCAATCAATTAGAAAAATAATTTTTTTTCAATCTCTCTCATCAAGACATCCAGTAAAAATCATTCTAGGTGATAAGAACACCAAATAATGAGTGATTCTCCAAAGAATGAAGTAAAAACAAGCGTTGTTCGTATGTTTTACTTTTTAATTAATTAGGCGGCAGTGGTTGGTCCGATGTTTGTTCCATTTGCATTCTGACACCGTTTCAACTCGGAGAAACCCAGCCGAATTTAATGAAGCATTCCATATAAAAGCAAATGGGATTAAATAAATATCGGTTCGAAAGTTTAAGAGTCGAAAACAATTAGAATGTGCGAGGAATTGATAAAAATAAAATAAAAATAAAAAAAAAAAAATGCAAAAAGAAAAACGAATAGTTTTTGAATTAAATCTAGGTTGGGTTTGAATTTCGACAAACGTGTGAAAGAAAATCGCCCCACGAAAATGCAATTTATTTTATTTTATTTATTTATTTATTTATTTTGAGTGAATATTTGTTGTGTGATTTATATAAATAAATCCCTTTTGAGTTTTGTTATTTCGTGTAAAATTCTTCCAAGAGAAAGAGAGAAAAAGAGAAGGAAGTCATGTAAATTGAACTTCATAAAAAAAATATAATACAATACGAATACAAACAGACGGAATATATTGAAAATAATATTGAATTTATTTTTATTAGAATGTTAGAATTATATGCAAATTCTCAATATATTATTATTATACTATACACAATTCCTATCCTAAAATAAAACGTATTATTTATTACTAATATTATTTTTTTTAATTAAAATACAAAAAACAAACGACATTGATAAATTCAAATTAAAATGAAAAAAATATACAATTTAATAAAAATAATTATTAATTAAACACTTTGAAATTAAGAAATATATTTTATTTATGCGCATTTCGGTTGATAAGATAACAATAAAAATGCGCATAGAGCAAATATATTAATTAATTAATTAATTAATTTGCTACACGGGCATTATTCAAAATTCGTAGTTTTCTATCAACTTTTGAGAAATTTAGCTCATTCAGAAGAGGGCCATTACATACCACGTTTTCATTTTTTTCCTAATTGACCGTAAAAATAAATCTATATGTTTGATAGACTTTCACATGATTAAAAATGTATAAAACTGCTATATATAGAACTGCTAAAAATATTCAGCTTGATTAAATCGCTGAAAGTACCGGAATTAATTTTTTAACACGTTGGCTGCTAATCACGCACCAGCATGTGACGTGGTGTCATCAACAAAGAGTCAAACACGAGCTGGTTTAATAAATATTCTATATTAATTTTAATTTATAATTTATATAATTAATTAAATTCAATTTAAATATAATATATATTAATTAATCCAATTCAAATTTGCGAGATAGTCGAGTGGAGACACTCCAGATTTTTATTTTATTGATTCATGATTTATAGAAATTTCGGTTTTATGAGTCATTTGGCACCTTATAAAATTTATTATTTTTCAAATTTAAAATAAATTACAAAATATTTTATATGATAATAAATATTAAAGAATATTAAAAATATATGAATTAAAAAAAAGTATTGTTGTATAAATATTATAATGAGTACACTTGAGATCAATATAAATAATAATATAATCTCTTGAACCTAAAATCGTTATTTTTTATGAATCACGATTAAAATATTTTTTCTAATCATTATTTATTTTTAATATATGTACATTAAATTAATTTATTGGTACTTTTCTGTTAGTTGGGTGCGTGCAAAAAAAAATCACCAAACATGGCGTTTTGGATCAACAAAGTACACACATACATAAATAAACCCACTTATTAGGTACTAACTTAACTCTCTTCAGGCAAAAAAAACAAAAAAACAGACAAACATTTTTACCGACCGACGATAGTAAGGGAGGTATTGTTTTTACACCAAATTTCACATGCGGAGATTTTTACATATCTCCACAAATCATGCATTTTCTTAACAGAAAAAAGTATTTTTAGCATGATGTCTGTCCGTCCGTCCGTCTGTCCGTCCGTATAGATGTGTACAGCCTGAACGGCTCAACGGATTCTGATGAAATTTGGTATATTTACTTAATGCATCAGTGGGATGAATTGATCAACTTTTGGTGCAAATACGGAAACCGGAAGTGGTAGTATTAGCGATCGACGATAGGTAGGGAAGGGTTATTTTCACACCAAATTTCACATAAGGAGATTTTTTACATATCACCACGAATCATGCACTTTGTATTGGTTTTATCCTCGAGAAAAAACATACATATTTATTAGTTTTTTCTTGATTTAAAATTATATGACGTAATCCAGCCATTCATGACGTCACAGCCTGGTCTTGCATATATATTATAAATAAAATAAAATTAAAAATGTTTATATTTATTATTTATGTATCCATATCTGTTTTTTATTACATTAATAGATATATTAAAATTACTTGAAATTGTTTCTGTAGCTGGAAATTAATTTATTTCAAACCGTCGGACGGTTCGGACCTGGCCACAGGTCAACTTATTTTAGGAGAGGTTAAAAACCAGGGCTTCGAACCGGAACTGAACCGAAAACCGAAAACCGAAAAAAACCGGTATTTTTGTCGGAACGAAAACCGGAGCTGAACCGAAAAAAATAATATCGGTTTATTTCGGTTCAGTACGTGTTCAATCCAGAGTTGCCACAAGAGGTGTTTTGGCAACACCCAAGCCCGAATTTTTTTCAATTAGTTATGCCTCGCACTGCATGGTGTCGCTAAAAACTTTATTTCAAAAATTAGTGTCCTAGTCATACTCTCCCTTCGGTTGTGTTGGCAGCGTCTCGTAGTCGCAATACAGAATTTAATGTTTTCATCGTTTGTTTAATACTGATATTTTGATTTAATGATAGTATTAATTTTTTAAATTATTTATTCCATTTGTTACAGGGTTATGTATTGATATAAAGAAAATGATTCATAAATATAAATAAAATTATTAAATAAATTTAAACAAATATTGAAAACCTTTGACCAAGTACGAAGATTAGACAGTAAAAAACTTATTTTAGAATTTTGGGAGGAAAATAAAAATACATATCCTCATTTTAACAAAATTGCAATGGTGGTTTTAGGAGATACTGCAACACAAGTTAGTGTTGAAAGAGCTTTCTCTGGTTTAAAGTTTATTTTACGAGACAATAGAAATAGTTTAAATAAAAATATATTGGAAGATATTTTAATAATTAGAGGTATAATTTTCATCTTTTATAATTCTAGTTATAATTATAAGTAAATATATCCAAGAATCCTGTATACTTTAACATTAAATATACGAATTTGTTTCGTTTGTTGAGTGTTTAAAAGTGGAAGGATGTAAAAAAATATTCATACTTATTTGTTCCGTTTAATAAATTATATTAACATCTTATATTATATACTTCTAATTATTATACCTTTAATTAATTATTATTATTTATATTATATTGTATCAATTCATGTAGTATGATTTAGGGTGGTAGCAAGAAATATTATTATATATTTATGGCAGACTCGGCATACCCCGACCTAAATTTCTAATACAAATAAAAGGTCTTTAAAATTAATTAATCGGAGCTGAACCGAAAACCGAAAACCGAAAAAAACCGTTATTTTTGCCGGAACGAAAACCGGAACCGAACTGATATATTTTTTTTTTATTGAACCGGAACGAAAACCGAAACGAAAAAAATAACGGTTCGAAGCCCTGTTAAAAACTTTCTTAAATTGTCCAGAATTTTCGGGATAAAGAGGATATATGCAAAGATAAATTTAAAAGTGAATATATTTGATTGTTTTTGGATTAGCCCAAAGATATTCCATTCATTTTGAAAATCTATTTTCGCAACTTGAATGAAATTTTCATTCGTTTTAAGTGGTTTTCCCTGAGAGGTGAGTTAAGATAGTACAGGGAGACCAGGAAAGCTTTCCCGGGGATCGGATGTTTATCCAAATACATAATTCATAATGTATGAGAATTAATCGAAATCGAGCCCCTCTCTTTTTGATAATTAGCCATGGAATGCTGCTTTATAGATTCAAAGGCTAAAGCACATAGGCCGTTTACTTATGGCTTGCAGATATGACTGGTTAATTAGAATCAGACAAACATATGCATGATTCCGTTTTGTGTTTGTAGGAGCGCGAGCTACGTGCCGATTTCCAATTAGCCGCATATTAAAGTCTCTATCTGGCGGCTGAACAGATTCAGAAGAAAAAAAAAAAAAAAAAAAAAAAAAAAATAAAAAAATAAATTAATGATTAATTTTGGAATTTCATTGTCATTTTTGGAGAGAGATATAGACCTGTTTGATTACTCATTATTAAATATTATTGGCTTTCAATAGAGAGACGAAGACAAAAAATGTATAATAAATGCATTATAGGAGAATGTAAAAAAAAAAAAAAAAACAAAAAAAAAAACTGGTCCTGCTCAAGATTTGATCCGAGTTTCTCAGGGCCGGTTTTTCTATTGATAATTAACAATTATTAAATTCAGTCTGATCTTATAAAGTAATATAATAACCGTTATAAAAACAACTTATGAGGAAGCATCAGCACAGAAGATTATAGTCGAAGTAAAAAAAAAAGACAGGAGAGTGGTGCGTAGAGCGTAGTGAAGCCACATCAGCTACTGGGCGTAATGGCGGCTGCGGCTCCTGTCCTATTAATAGGACAGGCTGCTTCTCTCATTAAAGGGGGACTCCCCTACAAGCAGTTTCTTTTATCAAATTGCTTATGCTTCGACGCCAAAACCAATTTACCCCTCCTCCCTGATCAAGGAAGGTTTTTTTTTTATCATAGAAAGATCTTTTGAAATTAGGACAAGAAGGATTTCAACGGTTCAATAGGAAACAAATATTAAATGAGAATCAATCATTATTCTTATTTATAAATAAATCATCAAAAATAAATTATAACGATAATTTAATATTAATTAATAATTTCTTAGGAAATACATGGTCTTGCATAAGTAAATTAACCGCGAATGTAGTGTTGTTAGAATAATATAATTCAAATTTTCAAAGTATTCTGCATTGTTGTCTCCATGAATGTTCTAACAACACTGCATTTACGTTTAACTAAGTTATATACCCACTATTTTTACTATCCTGCCAGAGATAGTATGCGATCACAAAAAATTTAGATGTTTTTATACGTTTTGAAGGTCCCTGAGTCATTTTCACTAAGGCTGAGGAAAAATGTCTACCGGTGTGTGTTTATGTGTGTGTGTGTGTCGACAAGATTACGCAAAAACGGTCTGGACTAGAATAATGAAATTTGGTACACGGGCATTATTCAAAATTCGTAATTGTCTTTCCAATTTTGAGAAATGTAGCTCATTCTTAAAAGGACCATTACCTACCATGTTTTCATATTTTTTTCTCTAAACTGACCATAAAAATAAAGATTTGTTTGATAGTTTTTCACATGATTAAAAATTGTATAAAACTGCTATATATAGACTTTCAGCTTGATTGTATCGCTGAAAGTACCGGAATTAATTTTTTAACACGTTGACTGCCAATCACGCGCCAGCACGTGACGTGGTGTTATCAACAAAGAGCCAAACACGCGCTGATTTAATAAATATTATTTATTAATTTTAATTTATAATTTAATTAATTAAATTTAATTTAAATATAATATATGTTTTAATTAATCCAATTCAAATTTGCGAGATAATCGAGTGGAGACACTCCAGATTTTTTCATTTTTCTATTTTCTTTATAATCACAATTACAAATGACACACATTAGACTCTTTTAATAACTTTTGGTAATATCAATTTTTGCTTGAATTTTTAATAATTCATTAACTACCTTACCTTAGAAAATGACTATTTGATAGAGGAAGCGATTAGATACTTACACTCTTTCCCCCCCTCTCCTCTTCTACCAAAACTACCCATCCACGTGGACAAGATAATCTATTACTAAGGGATGGAATTAGAAATAACACCAACCCAAGCCGCCCTAAGATAAACAATGCCCGTAGAACGCAGAAATCTGACAGAATTCAACCCTTTGTAAATCAATCCGCTGTCCCGTTTGTGTTTTGGAATGAAGAATTTGTTGTAATATCATCACATTCTACATGAAAAGTAGGTAATAAATACAATTATAGTCATATATTGTATACAATTAAATATGATCACTTTAAGTAATTATTATTATTGATATGAATTCAATTCTCTCTTTTCTTTTCTTTTCACTTTATCTTTTTTTTTGTGTGATTTAAATCAACATAAGAGAATCTTATATATATATATATATTTTTTTTTTGTAAATTGAATATATTCACCTTTCTTTGATGAGTTTGAAAATGAAAGACGATATATGAATACAGAAATTCTCTAATTAGTTAATTTTTCAAAGGCAACCGAGAATAGAGCAACAAGGGAAAGAGAGGAGTTAAGGGGATGTTGTATTTTTTTTTTTTATTTTTTTTTTTTGGTGGGGAAAATCCCTTGTTTATTTATTTATTCATTTTTATTTGCTCCCTTCTCTTATGTTAAATATTATGTTATGAAAATCAGAAATAGC
The DNA here is from genome assembly GCA_963082975.1 of Labia minor. Lineage (NCBI taxonomy): Eukaryota > Metazoa > Arthropoda > Insecta > Dermaptera > Spongiphoridae > Labia > Labia minor. Next base: position 40,461,517 of record OY720348.1, on the reverse strand, counting down.
ATCAAGCATGTCTGCATTTTACTTTACTTGGGATGCAGATGTATACATTCAATTAAGATAAGTTAATTTACATGTTTATTTTTAATTTGAACTTTATTTTGAACTTAATTCAATGTTTTAAATTTTGTTTTTTTATGTTTTTAAAATATTTCTATGATTATCATTATCATTTTGTAATGTTATAACAAATAAAAAACCAGCACGTGTTTGGCACTTTGGTGATGGCACCACATCACGTACTGGCGCGTGATTGGCAGTAAACGAGTTAAAAAATTAATTCCGGTACTTTCAGCGATTCAATCAAGCTATATTCTATATATAGGAGTTTTATACAATTTTTAATCATGTGAAAGGCTATCAAATATATAGCTTTATTTTTACGGTCACTTTAGAGGAAAAAAAAATGAAAACGTGGTAGGTAATGGTCCTCTTCTGAATGAGCTATATTTCTCAAAACTTGATAGAAAACTACGAATTTTGAATAATGCCAGTGTACCAAATTTCATTATAGAGACATTTTTCTCAGCCTTAGTGAAAATGACTCAGGAATCTTCAAAACGTATAAAAACATCAAAATCTCGATATCGAAAATTTTCGTGATCGCACTACTATCTGTGATGAGATATTAAAAGAATGAAGTTATCATTATCGAGAATCTATCCAAATAGTAACTATAATAGATGCAGATGGAGTGGGGTAATATTAGTAGTGTAAAAAATTTATAAGCACGAAGTCTTTTGAAACAATTAATAATAAAAATGATTTTATTTCTCGTGGGAGATAAAAAAATTGTTAAAAAGAAATTATTTGTCATTACGAGAGAGAGAGAGATTAGTAAATTAATGAAGACAATGAATTAAAAAAATGTCAGAAGTTGAATTTCTTTTAATTATGGATCTTTTCTTATGGATGATCTAATGAGTTTTTTTTTTATTTAGTAAATTAAGTATAATTTCGAGTTATATTTTTGTTTTAAATAAATTTATAACGACTCGGAATATCTAAATAGATATATAATAATAATTTTCAGTAAAAAGTTGTCCAAAATGACGATCATTTCAAGCAATAAGAAAGTTTTTTAATGGATGAGAATAAATTTATTAATTTAATTTTCTATCACTATAAAATACATTTTCATATTATAAAGCATTCATTAAGTTACTTTAATGGGTTTTTATATTAATAAAAGATTGATGTTAGAATTTTATTATAATATATATTGTATATGTCATTGAATCACGTTGTCGTGGGTTTAAGTCTAGCAAGGAAATGTTTATCTAGCCTAGATGATCAAAATTGAAAACTAATTGACACATAAAAAGTAATCCACCGATTCATAAAATAAAAATATTGATTGAGAGAATACGTTGTGCTGATCATGCAAACCCTTTACCCCGCTTAAGCGGCAACCAACTTGCGCCCTGTCCTTTCATTTCAATATATCATTAAATAAACATATTTAAAAAATAGTATCATTGATTGTTAGTATTCGATTAGTGCCTATTGAATTGAATTTTATTTGAATTATAACAATAAAAGAAAAAAAATATCAATATTTTACTAAAATAGTAGATTCAATAATATTTTTATTATTCTTTTTATGGAATTTATCAACATAATTCACGTTTTCATATTATAATCTGTTTTTCCCTCACACACTTCATTTTTCAGATTACTATTCAACTGTGACTGTTATTATTAATACTAAAACAACAAAACGCAGCCCGCTCTCTCACAAGGATAGTTAATTTTAAGTAGATAAACAATAAAGAAAATATTATTCAAGTAGATTTGCTTAGAATAACAAAAATAAGAAATCAAATTATTATAACAAAAAGGGGTGAACAATAGGAAATCTTTTTCATAACATATATATATATATATATATATATATATATATATAGTTATATCTATCCTTTAAACAATATTATTGTAACCTTTTCAAAGATAATCAAAATAAAAAATTAACTTCCATTCTTAATATATATATAATTTTTACTAATATAATAAGATAAGATATATATATATATATATATATAGGGTGACCAAACGTCCCGTTTTTTCTGGATTGTCCCATTTTTAGGTGCTCTGAACCGGCGTTACGAAAAAATATCTTCTGCACATCCTCTTATCCGGTTTTGTAAATATTTAGGGCATTCCGTACTTTTTCAAAATTTTTCCAATTTGGTTCTAAAAAAAAGGGTAAAACGTTTTCTGGACTGAGCTCTTAAACATTTCGTACTTTTTTTTCAAAAATTTTTCAACTTGGTAAAAAAAAAAAAAAGGTAAACCGTTTGTCCCGGTTTGGTGTTTTCGAAATATGGTCACCCTATATATATATATATATATCATATAATTTAATACCATTAAATTTAATTTTTTTTTATTTAGTAAATGGAAATGCATTTTTAAATTTGTTTATTTTGAATTTTTAATGATGATTGATGATTTTAATCAATCTTTATATATATATATATATATACAGGACACATTTATTATAAATTATTAATTAAAAAATACTTTTTTTAAAAAAAAAAATTGTGAATGGAATCATTGAAATGTTACCTGATTGTTAAGCTTCGGAGCTTCAGAGAGGTTTGAAAATTATTTTATTCGCCAAATGAATATTGATAATAGTAAATCATATCAATCAATTTTCACTGTCATGTTGGTCGTTTATTAAATATATATAATATTAAATATATATATATATATATATATATATTAGTATAGAAATTGAATGTTGGTTATATCTGTGAAAATGGAGAATGGTTATTTTGTAAGCGAGCCAGGGATCAAAGTCCGAAAGGTGAATAGCCGTTTTGGATGGAGTTGGGAACGGTGTTTATGTCACTTGGAAATGCTTTGGAATCGATTGTGATGCCTATTCTAAAGGGGCGCTTGCTGTCGCCAATTCTTTTGTCAATCGTTCCCCTTTTCTTCAATTCTTTAAGGGACTGTCATAATATTATGCTAGAACAAAAGTCGAGCATTTTGGGATTTCAGGATTGAAAAGAGACAACAAAAAAAAAAAAAAAAAAAATAAAAAATAAAAAAAATAAAACGATCCGTTTTTATATGGCGGGGGGAAACTCACGCGCGCAATTGGCTCTATCTAATTGGTCTTAAATCACGCCTAGAATAGTAATCGATCCGAAATTCATGAGTACTCCCACACCGAGTCACAATGAGTGAAAGAGAAGCAGCCGAGGGGCTTAAATGCGCAATGCCTTGTCGAGAAATTGAAAGGAAGAAATGAACAGGAGGGGAAGTTCGCCCTATACTTTCGTCGTTTCTTCATCCGTCACCACCATCACCCACCCTTCCTCCGTCCGTCAACATCGATGTATGCAACGAGACAAACATCAACACCTGCCAGCATCCTAATACGTGAAAAAAAGTCAGGGAATCCCTCACGCACAAGCCATTCAAGCTGCTTTTTATAAATCGTATAACGGAAAAGAATCGACAAAGTGGACGGATAGACAAATCCCTTCCACCAAATGAACTATCAAAATCTGTTCAATTTGAAATAATAAATGAAAAGAGAAGTTTTTTTTTTTACAAGTAGTTAAATAAATAAATAAATTTGTACCATAAATATAGATATAACAAAAAAATACTATCTACTATTTCACAAATTTGAATTGGATTAATTAACATATATTACATTTAAATTAAAGTTAATTATATTTATAAATTATAAATTAAAATTAATAAATAGTATTTATTAAACTAGGGCGTGTTTGACTCTTTGTTCAATGACACCACGTCACGTGCTGACGCGTGATTGGCAGTCAACGTGTTAAAAAATTAATTCCGGTACTTTCAGCGATACAATCAAGCTGAAATTCTATATATAGCAGTTTTATACAATTTTTAATCATGTGAAAAACTATCAAACAAACATCTTTATTTTTATGGTGAGTTTAGAGAAAAAAATATGAAAACATGGCAGGTAATGGTCCTTTTACGCTACATTTCTCAAAATTGGATAGAAAATTACGAATTTTGAATAATGGCCGTGTACCAAATTTCATTATTCTAGTCCAAACCGTTTTTGCGTAATCTTGTCTACTCACACACACACCGGTAGACATTTTTCCTCAGCCTTAGTGAAAATGACTCAGGGACCTTCAAAACGTATAAAAACATCGAAATTTTTTGTGATCGCATACTATCTCTGGCGAGATATTAAAAATAGAGGGTATATAACTTAGTTAAAAGTAAATGCAGTGTTGTTAGAACATTCATGGACAACAATGCAGAATACTTTGAAAATTTGAATTATATTATTCTAACAACACTACATTCGCGGTTAATTTACTTATGCCAGACCATGTATTTCCTAAGAAATTATTAATTAATATTAAATTATAATTAATATTATAGTTTTTGAGTAATCTTGTCCACACACACATCCATTTTTCTCAACCTTAGTGAAAATGACTCAGGGAACTTCAAAACGTATAAAAACATGAAAATCTCGATATCGATAATTTTCGTGATCCAAATACTATCTCTGGCGAGATAATAAAAAAACAATCTTTCAAAATACAAAACAAAAATAATATATGTAATTTGGTAATTTGGAAAATCATGATAATTTGAGTATTTGATAAACGTCTTGGTGTAATTCGTTAATTCTATCTAGGCAGTCGTTCATCAGGTGAGTGGATGCTACGCCTACCTGTGATACCGATTTTTATGGGTTGGAATTCCTCTCCGTAAACGATATGAAATCAATTACAGGATCGATATCGCTTAATTGTTAGCGGTGACATAGGAGGATCGTTTTGGAAAGTGGGATAAAGATTGTTTAGTGTTGTGAGTTGATCGTAATGTGTCAAACCGAGTGACATAGGTTGAATCTTTTTTTTTTTTTTTTTTTTTTTTTTTTAGAAAAAAGGCAGGACTTGACGGCCGGTTAGTCATTTGAAGGGGATGTGGATTGTTTGAAAGAGGGGGAGGCACCGGCTAGTGAAGGAAGAGAGAAATGAGTAGGTAGAGGTGCTTCTCGAGTGGTTGAAACGGAGGCGAGCTGTCAAAACAGCCAACGCCAACCAACACAGGAAACGGAGCAATTAAGCAGCGAACTCGACATTGTCAGAACATGCAATGACGAATGATTTCAAGTGACTGCCGCAGAATTATTTAGTCTCATTGACTTACGACTTCTGTCCCTGAGATTTATTCCAAATGTTGTTTTATTTATTTTTACTATTTCGTCATTGTTTTTCTCTAAACTGACCGTAAAAATAAAGACATAGGTTTGATAGTTTTTCACATGATTAAAAATTGTACAAAACTGCTATATATAGAATTTCAGTTGGATTGAATCGCTGAAAGTACCGGAATTAATTTTTTAACAAGTTGACCGCCAATCACGCGCCAGCACATGACGTGATGCCATCAATAAAGAGCCAAATACGCGCTAGTTTAATAAATATTATTTATTAATTTTAATTTATAATTTATAAATATAATTAAATTTAATTGAAATATAATATATGTTTTTTAATTTAATTCAAATTGCGAGATAGTCGAGTGGAGATACTCCAGATTTTATTTTATTTTATTTTTTTAGGGGGGGGGGCATAGAAAGGGGAAGATTTAGTTAAAGGGAAAATGGAATGACCAAATCAACTTGAACAACTTGAAGAGAACATTGCAGATTTATTTTCTTCAAAATATGAAAATAAAATGTGTGGAAGAGATATAAATGTCATATCACGGTCGCCTTAAAAAAATTAGCTGGAGTGTCTCCACTCGACTATCTCGCAATTTGAATTAGATTAAATAACATAATATATTATATTTAAAATAAATTTAATTAATTATAAATTATAAATAATAAATATTAAACCAGCGCATGTTTGGCTTTTTGTTGATGGAACCACGTCACGTGTTGGCGTGTGAGATTTGCAGTGTTAAAAAATTAATTCTGGTAATTTCAGCGAATCAATCAAGCTGAAATTCTATATATAGCAGTTTTATACAATTATTAATCATGTGAAAAATTATCAATCATATATCTTTATTTTTACGGTCACTTTTAGGAAAAAAAATCAAAACGTTGTAAGTAATGACCCTCTTCCGGTTGAGCTACATTTCTCAAAAGTTGATAGAAAACTACGAATTTTGAATAATGCTCATGTACCAAATTTCATCATTCTAGCTCAAACCGTTTTTGCGTAATCTTGGTTACACACACACACACACACACACACACACACACACACACAGAGACATTTTTCTCAACCTTAGTGAAAATGATTCAGGAACCTTTAAAACGTATAAAAACATCAAAATCTCAACATCGAAAATTTTCGTGATCGCAATACTATCTCTTACGATAGTAAAAAAGAAAAATTTTTTTTAACCCCATCAAAATATAAAATTTAATATTTTATTTTAATCACCATAAAATTAATAACTAATGTGCTTGTTCCCTGAAGTCATGAATTACAAAGAAACTATTTAATAATTTTCATTAATACTAAATAATAAATAATAAGTTGTAGAGCATATTAAATAATAATCTAAGCAGAAATGATAATAATAATTCGAGGGTGATTTAATTAAAATAAATTTACTTGTAGCGAGTTTACTCCAAGTTGAGTTTTTGTTCGCCAATAAAATTAAGCTCTATAATAATATAGAACCCCCATCTGTTTTCCAACTGGTTAATGTTAATAAACAGACAAAAACACAACCGCTAGAGTTCAACATTGGATTATTGGATAGTGGTTCGTTTTCGTTTATTTATATATATATATATATATATATATATATATATATATACATATATATCCCCACCACTCTGTTTTTTTACACCTGTCTAATGGATTTAAAATTCGACAAAATAATATTCTATTGAGATCAAATTAAATAAATAAAAATAAAAATGAATAATTTAATTTATAAGTAATTTTTTTGATAAAAAAATACTTTTTCAAAAATCATTCAGAAAGCAAGAAAATTCAATGTCATTATTTATTTAATTATTTAATCAATTATAATAATAAATAATTTGTAGAATAAATGAAATAAATATAATAAAATTACTTTAATAATTATTGAAAATATATAATATCCATGCATTATAAGAAGTATAATTGGATTAAGATGGAAATACTTTATCATTATTAATAATATTTTTACTATCTCCGCAGAGGTAGTATTGTCGATGTCGAGATTTTGATGTTTTTATACGTTTTGAAGATCTCTGAGTCATTTTCACTAAGGTTGAGAAAAATGTACCACGTTTTGATTTCTTTCCCTCTAAACTGGCCGTAAAAATAAAGATATATGTTTGATAATTTATCACATGATTAAAAATTGTATTAAACTGCTATATATAGAATTTCAGCTTGATTGAATTACTGTAAGTACCAGAATTAATTTTTTAACACTGCAAATCTCACGCGCCAACACGTGACGTGGTGCCATCAACAAAGAGCCAAACATGCGCTATTTTAATAAATATTATCTATTAATTTTAATTTATAATTTATAATTAATTAAATTTAATTTAAATATAATATATTATGTTATTTAATCCGATTTAAATTGCGAGATAGTCGAGTGGAGACACTCCAGAGTTTTTTTTATTTGTATTGATAGACAAAATCAAATTCGGTTAAAGAAGTTAGTGAAAGATATAATATACTTGCTTTGGGGTCCTAATGGGCTCCATTTAAATTTCGATAAACATCAGTTTGGATTTTTTTTATTTACTTATTTTTTTTTTTTGAAGAGCGACAAAAAAAAATTCCAGTTAAAAAATATAAGATATAAGATTTTTTAAAGGTATTTTTATAAAAAAATTCAAAGAATATTTGAAAAATTTAGAAATTTTTATGAAATAAAAAAAAAAAATAAAAAAATAAATAAATTGGGAATAAAATCCTGAATGGTTATACTGTTAGCCAAGCCTCAGGGGGTGGCATCACTTCAGAAGTAATTCAGTTTTTTTTTTTTTTTTTTTTTATTAAAATCGAAACATCATCCAAACCATTGTTCGTTGAAATATAGAATTAAAGAAAGTGGAAGCGAACTCCTTGCATGAGGGTCTTTCGTGAAAAGGGGACCCACCCGCGGACCTATTATCCTGCACACAACACTCAAAGGCCTATTTGCCGCCTAGAAATATCCTATTTTTTTTTTCTTTCTATGATTATTTCCACTTAATGACTTCCACTTGATTCCCGATAAACATCATTTGAAATGACATGTCCCTAAACTGCGTGGAAATCGGGGTAATTAGATAATATTATTTTATATAAAATAATATAAAAATATATAATAAAATAAGATAACAAAAAAAAAGGGGATACGGGTGCTATTTTATAAAAATCGAATTGTTTTTTTTTTTTTTTTTTTTTTTTTTTTTGGTAGTCAATTTTGTTTTTATTTATTTATTTATTTATATATTTATTTTAGAGATATAAATAATCATTTAATTTGATCTAAACATGAAAAAACATTAAGTTTGAATTTATATGTTCGGAAACGCGCGCCTGGGCGTGAGGAAGGAAACGTTATTAAAACAATTCTTATGAGGCACCTGATAAGGTTTAGATAATTGAATTATTTTTCAAAGTGAATAGTAGGAAAAATTTAAAAAAAAAAAAAAAAAATTTTTTTTGTTCTTTAAGTAAAAGATGTAAAGAGAGAGAAAGGTGGAAGGGAAGGAGCCATCAGGGATCTAGGAAGAAAAATAAATTACGATTAAAGTTTTATGCAACGTCAGGAGGTTTTTTTTTTATAGATTGGGGTTCTCTGAAATTGACTGAATCTTATGAAAAGTGTCACCAATTTCGCCTCAACGTGCACGTTGATTTTTACCTACGGCAGAAATATTTGTATCAAAATTAATCTAGCAAGAAAAGAGAAGAGGTGGTGGGGAGGTGGCTTGTTACTTATCTAAGAAGCAACTGTCAATAATATCAAAGAGCGGACATCCCAGGAAGATGGATGCATGCAATCGACATCGATTGAATCTTTAACCGATAGAAAGTGTCCTCTGGCAGTGCATCAAAGGGCCAAATCAAACCCTACTTGCCTTCAAAATAACATTTCGAAAAACTTGGTTATTTAATTAAAAATAAAAATAAAATTATCATAAACATAATAATAATAATAATAATGAAAATAATGTAGATAGAACGAAGAAATATTATTTCCTAGTTCTCAATTCTTTTTGGTACTAAAGAAACTTCCATGAAAATTATTTTGAAAATGACGCCAAAATGGGCGCCGAATCTTCGAGACTCAAATCTCACAATTAAATGTGAAAATAAACTGGAAATAATTTTTAATAATATATATATAGTGAAAATCATTTAATTCAGAGGTTCTCAAACATTTTGAAGTTGGTACCACAGAAACTCCTATGAAAGTTATTTTTAAAATGACGCCAAAATGGGCGCCGAATCGTCGAGACTCAATCTCACAATTAAATATGAAAATAAACCGGAAATAATTTTTAATAATATATATATAGTGAAAATCATTTAATTCAGAGGTTCTCAAACTTTATGAAACTTTATGAAGTTGGTACCACAGGATAATTTTGTTACTAAAAGTAACAGTACAGTAGGTACCACCGTCAGATTATATAAGGTACCAGCAGTGGTATATGTACCTATGTTCTAGTAAATTTTAAATTGACTTATAACTATAAAACAAAATTAAGTTTCATCCTTTAAAGTTGGATGATATTGGGTGGAGGAATGTGATTGCAGCGAATAAGAACTTTCGATTTCTGTAACGTTACTGATTGTGAGTTAGATAGATAAAATGAATTTTTTTATTTTAATCTAAAATACCTCATAATAAATCCATTCATAAATATTAATAATTTAATATTAATGATATAAATACATATTATTCAAATGACATATCCAATTTCTATAAAAGATTATTTCCATTTTTTGTATCAATGTTATGTTAAGTTATTTAATATGCATGATTTGTTTTAAAATTAATTAAATAAGAACGATAACAAATTATTAAAACATATATATACCAAAATCTAAATCTATATATATATATATATATATATATATATATGATAATTTTCATATATATATAGCATTTAGCAATCATAGACAGAATTTGTCATTTTAATTAGTGGAATTAATTTAACTATCCAATCATTATATGATTCCACAAGGCACTCAGGTTAAATGAGCCTTATTTTAAATAATTTATGAAAATGAATTGAAATTTAAATTTGAATGTCGCTTGTCTCGATTTACAGTGTATGAATTGGAATGAGTGAAGGAAAGATGGAGAAATATGATGAAAATTCACTTTTGTTAATATGTTGTAGATTGATTGTTATTTTAAACAATTAACTTATCTTTTCTTAAGTTCAAAGAAAAACAAATCAATCATCCACATGGCGAAAAGTCACTTTCAAAGTTGGATCATGTTGCCATTTTAATCGGCCACGTTAGCTCGTTCTAGAAATGGAATACAAAGAAGGCGGCTACAATTCAAAGTATTTAAATAAAATACAACTCATTAATTGTAACATGAAATGATTAAACAATAACCCGAATAAACAATTATCTTTAATCAATCATTTAATTTTTATAAAATACTGTTTTCAGCATTGTAATATCCTAAAATTAAGTTATACTGAAGGACAGCATGTCTTTCCTACAAGATCTATTCTAAGAGATTTGGAAAATAATAAGTAACGAAAAGGAAATCAAGATAAACGTTGAGAAGATCAGTTGTACTGATCATACAACCCCATCTACTCCGCTTAGCAGGAGATAGCTACCGACTTGTTGTCCTTTAATACAGTGATACCCAAAGGGTGCGCCGCGGATCCCAGTGGAGCCGTGTTTCCGTCATTAGGGGGCCGCCAATTAGATATTTTATATTATCCCAAGGAAAATAGTAAGTATAAGCTTTTAATTTTTCGCTGTTAAATGGGTAATCGATTTTAAAAAATGACAGTTTTTAAATTTTTTAAGAAAGTCAAAAATTTAGAAAAAAATCTGATGTATTGAGGGAGCCGCAAACCGGAAAAGATTGGGAACCTCTGCTTTAATAAGATATTTAAAAGCCAGGTTTCTTCTTTTATATATCTGACAATTTATTATAACATATATTAAAGATAAATAATAAATACTATAAATAAATAGGATAACTAAAATAGTACACACATTTGACATTTATGACATACTTTCTAAAATTTAAATAATTTTTCATTAATTATTTTCATTTTATTTTTTTTGTTAATTTATTTAATATTAAATGAATATTATATATAGTGACGGAAAAATAAACACCAGAATGGCGCTGTTATCGGGCAATGGCAATTCTCAGTGTCACCCTGACGTTTACTTTTTTCCGTCACTGGACATAGATATCATATATTTTTGGACTTTTTAATTCTCAACAAACATACTCTATATTAAATATATTAATAATCAAATATTGAAATTCGTGATAAATTTAATTGTTGGAATAGATTTACAAAATTATTGAATTATAGAATTTCCAAATTATATTTTATTTCGATAAAATTATTACTTTCTGTTCTGTTCTGGGGGATTTAGATACATAAATTTAAAATATAAATATAGATGATAGAAATTAGCATACGGAAGAAAACATCTTTTCTACACTTTTGTTGGAGTATGTACACCGATTTTTTTTTTTTTTTTTTTTTGTATTGGTTTGACTGACTGTTGGATACGATTCGAATACATTCGTAACCCTATCTTCAGAGGCCATCTTCAACTAATACATCCAGTCAAGTGGAGATGATCAGTTTGTCGTTGTTATTTTTTTTCTACCTTTTCTAGATTTTCAGAAATCGCTGAGTGCAAACAAAGAATGCCGAATACTCTTTATCTTTTCACACACCAGATCAATTTTTTTTTTTAAAAAAAAAGGATTTATTGGAGCAGATATTTCATTGTCCACATCTTCCTCCTCCCATTTTCCCCAACAACTATCAAAGCAAAAACATTAGTAAAATAATTTTACAACCGTTATATCATATAGTACATCTAAAACAAACAAAAAATACATCTAACTAACATTTTAGTCAATAGAATAAGATTGATACAAAAATCGATTTTATTCATGAAATAGATAAGAATATTGTAAAAAGTTTCAAGTTTAAATATACATATTTTGATATATATATATATATATATATATATATATATTTATATTGATATGTAAAGTGCGCGGACTTTTACAACATTTCTTTTTGGTCATATTAGTATACTAGGTTAAAAAGTTATTAGCATTATATATATTATATACCCACGATGGCTCTTTTCGAGTTTATTGTGGCTAAATTAAAAAATTTAAATTTTTTCCAATTTGGCTCTTAAACATTTTCGATTTTCCAATATGGCTCTAAGTATCACCTCTGGTGGCCACCCCTGTTATATACTACTATGGCCAAAATGTAAGATGACTTGTTTTAAAAATCCGCGCGCTTTATGTATCAATATAATTATTTGTTTATAAGTTGGTATAACTGTCCTTGAAATCTAAGGTTTCATATGAATATCTTTGTTAAATTAGAAATTATATAGTTATTTTTGTAATCGTTTCAAAAATTTTAGTATAATACTCATTATTCCTTAGAAGCTTTTTTAAAAAAAATGTTTACTTCCGTTGTTAATTAAAATTTTCCATTTTAAGAAATTTTGCAACAATTAAATTAAATGATAGAGTTAGAGGGTGTAAGATAAATGATATAATCCTTTCCAAACATAGTACCTAGAGATTTGAAGAAGAGGGGAAAAGGTGTTGCTGATATGATCATAAAGGAAGCGACCTTTTCTATTGGCCAGTAGCGGTCGCTTTTCACTAATTGCATTGTTAAAAATTTAGTCACCTGACGAATATAAACATCTGAGTTAATTCTCTGGTTACTAAACAACACACACATACATATATATCTTATATATAAAATTCTCGTGTCACAAAACTTTGAAATGATACTCCTCCGAAACGGCTGGACCGATTCTAATGAAATTTTTTATGCATATTCAGTAGGTCTCAGGGCATGTCAGACTTCTTTTATTAAACCGCTAATTGGTAAGGTGTGACCAGGGGGAGGTATTTAAATAAAATTAGTTTAGTTACAATGCTAGATCATAGAGGCGCTGGTGGCGATAATTTGGCGGTATTATAAATTCTGAGCAATGTGCAGATAAAAATCTTTATATATATATATATATATATATATATATATATATATCGATATATATTTTAATATTTTATTATTAAATTTTATTTAATTAAATTAATAATTATGTCAATTAATTTTTCCTGCATAAATAAACATATATAAAAAACTATAGAGATGGGACAGGGTAGGAGTTAGATGATTATAGCTCAGAATAGGGACACTCGGGGGGGTACAGGGGGCGGAGCCCCCGTCTAGGTGTGGAGAGCGCCGAAGGCGCTCGGAGCAGCTAGTATATATATATAATAAAGAAATACCTATACATTAAAACAAGAATGAAATAATATATCAAATTTAAAAAAAAAAAAATAAATAAATTGTGTCTAAACTAATTTATTAAGATTCATATTCCAAGGGTCTCATAATTAACTGAATTCATTTTTATTAACCAAAAGAAGTTTATAAAAAAACACAATACCCGCATGCATACGTAAAAAAACAATGACGACGATAATGATGATGATGCTAATAATGATAATAATATTCATAAAACTGGCATGAATTATTTATTCGTTTTTGGTGCAGTGAGTTAGGCAGTGGTTCATGGTCGCTAAACAAGAAAAGTCGAGGTAAAAATCCGGCTACCGGATAATTGTACCCTTTTTTTTACAAACTTTAAATGTAGAGTAATTAATAAATCAGAGATGCCGTATATGTTGAGTTAAATCATAATTAAAGAGAGAAGGAGCATCTTCCCTTTGAGAAAGTAGTTAAATTAACATAAATAAATAAAAATATTTCAATTTTGTTTGGAAATGTATTGTAAGGATTAAAATTCTTTGTGTGATCTTATTTATATAAAATTATTTATAATCTTTGTATATTTTGTAATAAACTGAGGAAAAAAAATATTTAATAAATTACTGAAGAAGGACGCGATTGGAGTCCGAAATGTCGGTATTAATTCAAATAAAAAAGTAATACTTATTAATTTTACTCTCACCTACTCAACATTTCATGTTTTAACTAAAGAAATAATTAAACTTTTAATCTATTTTGTTATTAAAAAAAATAAATAATTCATTTTTCAAGTATAATAATATTTGATTGTGATATGATTTATATATTTGATGTTATTTTATTTCGTAAGACTAATGTGATAAAAAATCTTTATCAAATTTATAGGCCTTTGAAGCAGGAAGCGTTTGACGTCCGAAACGTCGGAAATAAAAAAAGAATAATTATTAAATGTTTTTTAATTCTTCCTGCTCATTGAATTCAAACATATGGTGGCAAATATTATAATTATTGAGTGAGATATATAATTATTTTGTAATATAGAGTAAAAAAAATTTGAAAAATGCTACAAAAGTGAGAAAAAAATGTTTGACAGGTTTAGAAGTCTTGGAATGGAATCCGAAACGTCGGTATCAATTCAAAATGAAATAGGAATATTTATTATTTGATTTAATTTTAATCTTGCCTACTCCCCTTCCATTGACAATTTTTACTATCTCGCCAGGGGTAGTATTGCGATCACGAAAATTTTGATTGATTGATTTCGAGATTTTGATCTTTTTATATGTTTTGAAGGTCCCTGACTCATTCTCATTAAGTTTGAGAAAAATGGCTTTGTGTGTGTGTGTGTGTGTATGTAGACAAGACAACACAAAAACGGTTTGAGCTAGAATAATGAAATTTGGTACAAGGGCATTATTCAAAATTCGTAGTTTTCTCTAAACTGAGAGTAAAAATAAAGATATATGTTTGATAGTTTTTCACATGATTAAAAATTGTATAAAATTGCTATATATATAATTTCAGCTTGATTAAATCGGTGAAAGTACCAGAATTCATTTTTTAACACTGCTAATCACGCGCCAGCACGTGACGTGATGTCATCAACAAAGAGCCGAATGGTTTAATATATATTTATTAATTTTAATTTATAATTTAATTAATTAAATCTAATTAAATATAATATATGTGTTAATTAATCCAATTCAAATTTGCGAGATAGTGGAGTGGAGACACTCCAGCTTATTTAACTATGGAAATTATCACATTTTTAATTTTTTCTCTAAATAAATAAATAGAAAATTAGTTTAAGATATATTTAATAAATGCAATTTCGCTTTTAATCTAACACCCGATAACGAAATTAAAAATGAAACATTCGAGGGTGTTGAATCACAAAAAAAAAAAAAAAGTTTTCAAAGTTGGTTTACAAAGAATCCTATTAAAAAAAAAATCTTTCGTTTCCAATCTGCATCGATAATTCATTGAGTCTGGTTTTCTCTAAAATAAATAACTATTTTGTAATGTCCAAGAAGAAACAATTTTTCATTATCGTACCATACCACCATATCTATTAACATATATATATTAATCACAAAATGATTTGGGTTGTTTGGGGGCACAATAACCAATTAATCGGTGCCATTGATCGTTTCCCACACTGGAAACTTCACCAAAAAAAAAAGTATTAACCAATTCGACGAGGAAACAATAATTTACTTTCTCCCACTGACATTGTCCAACTCATTTCCATACGATTGATTAATTATTGATCATTGAAATTCCAACACTCCACGTCGTTGATTTAATTGTCTTTCCCAGTAGGTGGTGGTGGAGTGGTTGTCTTTGGGGGCCAGGTTGAGGGAGACGATTCGCGTTTGGTGTGTCCTCGTTGATTCGTCGGCGGTTAGCTGGTTGGTACGATGGGTGTCGACGGCATTCCTTTCCTGCCCACTTGTCTCTTCTCATTTTTATGATCCTCTATAAAACCTCACTTAATTTTGATTGATATGATTTTTATGATATTTTTTCCAGATGAACGAAATTTGAATTCTTTACTTAATGAGCTGATTGGTTTGGTCGATAATCGAAGATGGGCATACAAACGAATATTAAAAAAAAAGAAAATATGTTCTTTTTACGGACAGGACATAAAAAAAAAGATAATAATATACTTGTCGATGAATAATCTAATATTGATATTAACTATAATATTAAAAGTAATATTCATTGAAAGGCGGTAATAACTATTCTAAATATCTAAATTATTAGAAATGTATATATGTACTATATGTATATGTATATGTACTATTTGTATACATAAAATAAATAAATAATGAAAAAAAAAATAAAACAATTCTTTATATAAAGTTGTGAATTATTAATGTCTAAATTATTACAAACCAGCAATTTACTCAATTAAATGTAAATGACATATAATATATAACAATAAACAAAGTATAAATGAAATGACTTAATAGAAATAGATAATACGATTATTAATATATAGTTCTATTTATCAGAAGATTGATTTAAATAGAATAATAAATAATTAGAGAATACTAAAAATAAGGAGTGTCTCCACTCGACTCTCTCGCAAATTTCAATTGGAATATATTATATTTAAATTAAATTTAATTAATTATAAATTAAAATTAATAAATGATATTTATTAAACCAGCGCGTGTTTAGCTCTTTGTTGATGGCGGCATCACGTCATGTGCTGGTGCGTGATTTAAAGTGTTAAAAAATTAATTTTGGTACTTTCAGCGATTCAATCAAGCTGAAATTCTATATATAGCAGTTTTATAAAATTTGTAATCATGTGAAAAACTATCAAACATATATCTTTATTTTTACGGTCAATTTAGAGGAAAAAAAAATGAAAACGTTGTAGGTAATGACTTTCTTCTACATTTCTCAAAAGTGGATAGAAAACTACGAATTTTGAATAATGTCCATGTACCAAATTTCATTATTCTAGCTCAAACCGTTTTTTTGTAATCTTGTCTACATACATACACACATACACACACTCACAGAGAGACATTTTTCTCAACCCTAGTGAAAATGATTCAGGAACCTTCAAAACGTATGCGAGATAGTAAAAAATGAGAGCTAATATATTGATAAATAAATGATTTTGAAATTAAGTAAATTCTAAAGTACCATATATATATGTATTATTACATCTAATATATAAAATACAATGTGTATTTGTTTGTCCTCTGGGTATGCCTAAACTATTCTCCGAATGCTATAAATTTATGGGATATTAAATGCATGTAACTAAATATTCAATCAAATCGTACATATATAAATGTAGAGATAGTTCATTAGAAATAACTCAATAAATATTATTAATAGTATTTATTATAAGTATTTTTTTTTTTGCATTTGGTCTAAAATTACCGTCCTAGTCAGATATTTTTTAGTAGTTGACACAAAATTGTATATTAATGTATATTTGTAGTAAAATTATATATCCCTATATTTATCGAGTCAACTGGAACAGTTATCTCATTTTTAACAAAAAGAAATAACAAAAATCAATAACATCATTAATAAATAAATTTAATTGTTAATCTAAACATGATTTGCACGATTCCAAGTGGTTGCACCAAACAAATGAAATCACGAAATGCATAATTTTTATGTTGAAACAAACGTTATTTCGATTTGTTCAAAAAAAACAAACAAACAAATGCTATTGTCGAGGAGGTAAGAGTTGGTGCATGAGGGGTGGCGGCCAGGAGAGGCGGGCTACCCCCTCCTCTCAGAGTTATTTCCCCTCCACCACAGTCTTCTACTCCCTCAAATGTTCCGGTTGATAAAAAAGTAATTTGACAAAGATTTTTTTTTTTTTTTTTTTTGGAATTAGGCATATCATTAGGTGAGATTCACCCACCTCTTACCAATATTTATCGAGGTTATGTTAGGTTGGGTTTTGTAGGAATGGTGGAAGCAAGGGCGGGAACTGCTTGGCCGAGGGGGGGGGGGCTCATGCACCAACTCTTACCTCCTCGACTATAGTATAGTGGTATTTTAAAAAAAAAAATTTAAAAAGAAATAAATTGTATATATTAAAACATACATAATATAATCCATAAATATAGCAATAATTTATATTAGTTTTTATTTATTTTAAGTAGTTGACATATACAAAAAAATTTTCTTGTATTTATAAGTTGATATTTATATTATATTGATAATAAATTTTATTTTTCTAGACAGGAGAAAAAATAAAAATTATTGTTTTCTTTGAAAGTGATTTTTAATGGGGATTCAGTTTTTTGAATAGCCTTATAAAAAAAGTATTTCTATCTATTTAGCTCGAGAAGATATTTTGAAAAGATAAAATTGATGTTTATATATATATATATATATATATATACCAATCCTGTTTCGTTGGTAGAGTAAATATTTTTTTTATATTATTATTATTATTATTATTGTATATGAGAAATGATCATTAAAACGACAAGGTACTTTTAGCATAAATTTAGAATATAATCTGTGTTTTTCTAACCATTTTCAAGATTCCTATCTTTCTTTTGTGACTAATGCAGTTATGCAAATGGTGGATGGAGATCGTTGAATTGTGTCATCCACATGGAGCGAGGGCCGTTCTTGCTCCAGCAAACCAAATAAAATGATCATCGCGCGCGGCACGCATTTTTATAATGCATTTTTACTCTAGAATTGTTCTATTTTTATTAATTTTAAAGACGTGAAAAGAAAACAAAAAAAGAAAAAGAATAGGACTGTGAAAAAAAAACAGAGGTAAAAGTCAACGGTGAGATGAAAGAAGTGGTGGGGGGGGGGCTGAAAGGAGAAAAGGACAGAAAGAGGAGGAAGGGGGGGGGAGAGAAAGAATGAAACAGTCCTCTTAAAAGATGGAATAAATTGAAATAATAATTTAAATGAACTTTTAATTTTAATCGAAAAAGAAAGGACGTCGTGACTATCTAATTTACAACGAATCATGAAGTCTAGATGAAAATTTTCTATCATGAACATTAATAAAAAAAAATTTTGTTTTATTTTTTTTTTCTTAATTTTTTTTTTTTATTGTCCATTCACCTGTCAGTCCAAATAAATATCGATATTCTTGGAGAAGTAAAAGAAAAGAAAGAGAAATGACAAATACGATCAAACTTTGGAAAAATTGATAAAATTTAATGGTAAGTTAGTAAGTTTTTATTTTTTTATTAAATTTTTTCAACGATCCTAAAGTAAATCCTAACCTATGAAATTAAATGAAGTGGTGGATGAATAATTAAGAAGAAAATAATAGGTGGTGGTAATATTATAAACAAAATTTATTAATGGTTAATATTGCTTGGTTGGAGCTACAAAATTGTTTAAGTAAATAAATAAGTATTCTATTAAAAATACATGTTTTATTGATTAGGTTATATATTATTATTGTTGTTGTATTCTTTGTTTTATTGAAAACAGGACAATATAAAAAGTATAAAAGGATATTTAAAATGTTTTTTTTTTTGTTTTTGTTTTTTGAAAAGCATAAACCTTTTAATATACATATATATATATATATATATATATATAGGGTGTTTCAAAAAAATCCTAAGATTATTATTTTAATAATAACTACTATTACTATTTTCTTACGAGGGCAAGTCAATAAGTCCGCGAATTTTAGAATGAAACACAGGTTTTTGGATAAAAATTGATTTTATATTCAGTTCTATAGACTTCGTTCAACGTTTCTCCAATTTTTTTATGCCTTCCAAAAAATAAGATTTGTCGATGATTTCAACGTTGGAGTACAATCTGTGTCCGAGCCATTTCTTCAGGCTTAGAAACAAGAAATAGGCACTCGGGATAAATCCGGAGAATTCAGCGGATGAGGGAGCTATTCGTATCCTAACTCATAGATTTTCATAGAAATTCACTTTTTTTCATTTTCTTCTCAAATCACTAGGTAGTGTGCTATTAATAGATGTCAAACAAAAACTAAAAGACCCAGCTAGTTCAAATTTCGACAGGAGTCAGCTGAGAGTTGCCTGTAGTGTTGCCACTTTATTTAAGAGACGGGAAATTCAAAATGTCACGGACTTATTGATCTGCCTTCGTACTTATTTAATATTTATTTATTATTTTATTACGTTCATAACTAATCTTCAATATAATATTAAATTAGTTAATATTTTCTTTATTTTAATTGAAATAATTTTTATTTATTTTCTTATTTAATGAAATATATATATATATATTTATTTATTTTATATTTTATTTAAAAATTTTACTATTTACAATTAGAAAAAATAGTTTTATATATATAAGTGAGTATAAGACAGTTAATCTAATACTCCATCTTTTTTTCTAACCGTGCCATAATAAATCATTTAATATTTAATTTAATCTTTTAGGCTGTTTCAAAAAGGATTTTACATTATATATTAATGTATTTTACTTTTACAGATAAATTTAAAGAGGCAATATTCATTAAACACCCTATATATATATAAACGAGGTATTTCAAAAACACCCTGTATATATAAAATATTAAATTATTTCTAATGGCATTAGTAGCTTATATACATATAAAGCTATTTTTATTTTAATTTGCAAAATTTTTAAATAATATACAAAATAAATAAATAAATAAATGTAAATATTTAATTATTAAATAAGAAAATAAATAAAAATGTTTTCAATTAAAAGAAAGAACATTAATTATTATGCTCAAGATTATTTATTTATTAATGTAATAAATATATAAATATGAAATAAGTAAGAAAGGATTAATTAATGAAAACCATTAAAATAATCATTAAAATCTTTTCGTAGAAATAGCAAAAGCATCATTAAATTTTGAATTCAATGAGTTTAATGGAATTATTTTGCACATTGTGGAAAAAGTTTTTTTTTTCTTCTCACTTATATAAATTCTGCTAATTAAATTTGAAGATTAAAAAAAAAAAAAATAAAAATTGAAGAGATCCTTAGTAGAATAATTACTTAATTTCATTGCTAAAACTTGTTCTGGCAAGTTAATTGGGATTGTGACAACATTTAAATTATCTATCGATCCTTCATTTTCCTTTCAGTTCAGTTTTGGCATTCAAATAGAAAGGATCAAGAGCTAATCTTTATATTTAATTCTATATATAGTAAAGTTTGTTCTATTTAAAATGTGAGTTGAGTCAAATGACCTTTTCTTTTAAAATTAATATTAGTTTATTTAATTTTTATTGTATATAAAATTGTATATAATTTTAATATATATTTCTTATTTAACTTTACCCTCTTACTAACAGCCTATCTAGGGCCTTCCCTCTCCAAAAATGCCCCGAAAGGCCTCGGTGGCACCCAAAATTCTTTCTCTCTCCTTTCTTTAAATGTATATATTATTATTATTATTATTAATGTTATTGTTATTATATTTTTTTTTTGTTATTATTATTTTCGTTCTTTATTTTATGCCTCCAAATTGATTGAAAAATATAATCATGCAGGCAGGCGATTTGAATTGCAATCCATTCAAGGGAAATACCTTGAATCGATCACCTCCAGTCCCACGAATGGATGGTACAAAAGTAAATGATGAAGAGCAGAAATTAATTGCCTCGTCTCCTCTCCCTCCACTTATGTCGTGCACCCTTACAAACAGTAAAAGTTATTATAATGAATGGCAAAACGAAATAAAAGAAAAAAAAGCCCTTGAGCAAATAATAATTGAAATGCAACAACAGATTAAAAATCTGGAAAATAAAATAAAGATGATAGATGAAAAAAATGCATCGTCATCTATTCAAACAGTAATTGAACCAGTTTATAGTACTGATGAAGAAGAATTTGAAAAAGGAACTGACTGGATTGTTAAAACTAATAAAAAAAGAAAGTTGAACATCTCTATCAGTCCAGAAAATATTGATAAAAATATGAAAACAAAAAATATAGAAAAATATGAAAGTGAAAAAATGCAAAAGCCATATAACAATAACACTTCATCAAAATATGTTAAAGATGATAAATTTGATCCAAAACCACCACCAATTTATGTAAAGGAACAAAATAACCATGCACAATTTACACTTAGACTTAAAAATGAGTTGGGGGTGAATAAATTTCTAGCTAAAACACTTAGCAATGGTGATCTTAAGATTAATTTAGAAACATGTGAAGTATATCGAAATATGATTGACTTTCTTAAAAGAAACGCTGTATCACATCATACTTATGAGAACAAAAGTAACCGACCTATAAGAGTCATGGCAAAAGGTCTCCACTGTAGTTGGGATCCTGATGAAATCTTAAATGATCTTAAAAATAGAGGTCTTGCTATTGAACAAGTTACCCCAAAGCTTTCATGGAAAACAAAAAAGCCTCTTAACATGTTCATGCTAACCTTCAAAAATTCAGAAAACATTGAAACAATTTACAAAATAAACAGTATTCTTTATACCAAAATTGAAATTCACCCGATGCGTGGGTCAAAATTGGTTCCACAATGCAAAAAATGCCAAAAATTTGGGCATACACAAAACTACTGTTCGACAGGACCGAGATGCGTTAAGTGCAAGGTCAAGGGTCATCTAACTAAAGATTGCCCAAAACCAAAAGAAAATAAGGCAGAATGTGTAAACTGTGGCGGCGAACACCCTGCAAACTATCGAGGATGCGAAATAGCAATAAAAGCTCAAGAATTGAGAGCTAAACAAGTGAAAGTAAATTCACAAAGGCCAAATATTGAGAATGCATTACACCAAAAAACCCAACAACAAACTTATACTAAACCAAAAGTGATAGAAAAAATAGATCTACTCCCAAGAAAAGATAATAACAGTTATTCAGATAAACTTAAGAATGACGCAAGCCTGAATGCGACACTCCAAATAGTACTGAATAAGATAAATAAAATTGAATCTTTTCAAAATAAGATGAAAACCTCGATTACGGCAATTAATAGGCGAATAGGAGCGCTTGAAAATAAAAAATCTAATTATAAAAAATAATGAAAAACTTATCTATCATGTGCTGGAATGCCAATGGGCTCCTTGGTAAAAAAGATGAACTCCAAGTCACCTTAAATCTAAACAATATAGATGTGTGTCTTATTTCGGAAACACATGCAACCAGAGAAACAATATGTAAGATACGGGGTTATAAATTTTATCGTGCAAACCACCCGAGTAATCAGGCAAGAGGAGGAAGTGGTATACTGATAAAAGAGGTAATTCATCATTATGAAGAAAACAAAATAGAAACAGAGAAAACTCAAATTACCGCTGTGACTATAAGGACTCGTGATCATCCTATAACAATAGCAAGCATTTATTGTCCCCCACGTCACAAGTTAACGAAATTGGAATATAAAAGTATTTTTGACCATCTTGGCAATCGATTTGTTCTTGGTGGCGACTTCAATGCGAAACATACTTACTGGGGATCAAGACTTATCACAGATAAGGGAAGAGAATTGTACAAGGCAATATGTAATGAAAAATGCGATATAATGTCAACGGCAAAACCAACCTATTGGCCGTCGGATCCGAGAAAGATTCCAGACTTGATTGACTTTTTCATTACTCGAAATATATCTGCAAACTATGCCACTGTGGATGAATGTAATGAATTAAGCTCTGATCATATGCCAATTGTTTTGACACTCAGCGACTCAATTATTAAAAAATCTTGCAATTATACTCTCGTTAACAAATTTACTGACTGGGAAAGTTTTAAATTTGACCTAGCTCAACGAGTGAGGATTAATAGGCAAATGGTATCTCCGAATCAAATTGACCAAGAACTTGAAGAGCTTGTCTTGAATATACAAACGGCAGCTTGGGATAATACTCCTGAAATATATAAAAGAAAATCACAAGGAATAAATTATCCTAAAGAAATTGTCAATCTTGTCCATGAAAAAAGAAGAGCACGGGATAAGTGGCATAGAACAAGGGCTCCATTGGATAAAACAAGATGGAATCAACTAAATGCTATACTTAGAAACAAGATAAAACAAATAAAGAATGAATCAATTAATAGTTATATTAGGCATTTAACTTATACTAAAGATACGGAATACTCACTCTGGAAAACAGTAAAGACTATTAAGAGACCGATAACTCAATCACCACCTATAAGAGACACAAATAATAAATGGATCAAAGATAACCAAAGAAAAGCCGATGTTTTTGCTGAGTACCTTGAAAATATCTTCACTCCTAATCCTGCTGTGGATGGCGAGATACCACTCGAAACAATTACAACAATGGAGAAGGAAGTTGACATCCCGAAAGTGACGGTTCGAGAAATTGTTAGAACCATTAAACATGAGATTAATCCAAAGAAGACTCCTGGTTATGATCTCATTACTGGGGAAGTCATTAAACACCTTCCACGTAAGGCGATAGTGAAAATGTCACATATAATAAACTCAGCCCTAAAGATCAGGTATGTGCCTCAAATCTGGAAGATTGCTGAGGTGATTATGATTCATAAACTGGGAAAACCATGTGAAAGCTGTGCGTCATACAGACCAATATCGCTCTTACCTGTATTATCCAAACTGTTCGAGAAGCTTCTTCAAAAAAGACTATTAATTATTTTAGAACAAAAAAAGTTAATTCCTGATCACCAATTTGGGTTTCGCAGGCAGCACTCCACCATTGAACAAGTGCATAGACTTGTACAGGTCATTGAAGATGCCTTGGAAAGTAGAAAAGTGTGTTCGGCGGTCTTCCTCGATGTTACCCAGGCATTTGATAGAGTCTGGCATGAAGGGCTGAAACTCAAGCTTTATAAAGTGCTCCCAGCAAAGTACGCCGAAATATTAGAGTCTTATATATCAGACAGATTCTTCAGAGTACGCCAAGATGATGCATACTCTACATTAAAACATATCCGGGCTGGGGTGCCGCAGGGGAGCGTTCTAGGTCCACTGCTGTATCTACTTTATACAGCTGATCTACCGGAAATAGAAAGAAATACCACCGCAACGTTTGCGGATGACACGGCAATTTTGGCAATTGGAGATGACACGGAAGAGTCGGCAATGAAACTGAACCTCTCCATAACCAAGGTCCAAAAATGGACAAAAAAATGGAGGATCAGTTTAAATGAGACCAAATCGGTACATGTGAACTTCACCAACCCAAGAATAAATTATGTGCCGATAATACTCAACAACAAAATCATACCATATGCCAATGAAGCAAAATACTTGGGAATGACATTAGATGCAAGGCTGCGCTGGAAAGCTCATGTCAAAAAAAAGAGAGACGAAATTAATATCAAATATAGAAAAATGTATTGGCTAATGGGGCGACATTCAGTCCTGTCTATTGATAGCAAATTATTGCTATATAAACAGGTCCTAAAGCCAGTGTGGACCTATGGTAGTCAGCTCTGGGGCTGTGCTGCAAAGAGCAATGTGCAAATCATCCAAAGATGTCAAAACAAAATACTAAGGGCCGTTGTCAATGCCCCCTGGTATATTCGTAACGAAGAACTTCACCAAGATCTTAAGATCGAGACAGTAAAAGAAGAAATTCAACGATTTGCAGCAGCTCATCAAATTAGACTGCAAAGGCATACAAACACTGAGGCCGTTCGACTCCTTGACGTAGCCAACCAGACGAGAAGATTAAAAAGGAATAAACCTCACGAACTAATGGATTAAACTGCTCATGTTTGCATGTTTTTGAAAGCATAACTTTATATATTTTCTTTAAATAAATATCACTTATTAGTTAAGGTATATAACTAGATTGTGATTTGTAAAATAAAATAAAAAAAAAAAAAAAATTTTCCTTTCGATTAATTGCTGTTTTTATTTTTGTATCAATTCGAGGTTGCAAGTTTTTTGTAACCAAAAAGCCCTATGAATAGTTTGGATTTCCATTTTTTCATATGGATCTTATATTTGAACCAGAAATAAAAAATTTATGAAGAATGTGAAAAATATGGATTAATTTCTAATCAAAAATCATTTCATTGTTTTCATTGTAAATATTTGTAAATCGAATAAATCAAATATTTATCGTCATTGTATAGGTATAAACCTCAACAAGAAATAACAAATAACAAAAAATAATTAATATTATTAGTAAACATAGTTAACGGTTAACATGAACAGGATTTGCACGATTCTAAGTGGTTGTATTAAGCAATTGATCTAACAAAACGATTTTCTGCATAATTTTAATTAAGATATATAAAAAATATGCCGCTACAAGAACAATATTATAAAACAATTTGAATATTGCAGAAATGTAAAAGACCCTAAATCTTAATAAAAAATAAAAATTCAAATTTTAATATATTTAGTAGAAAATAAAGGAGGTGACGATAATAATTCTTACATTAATTATTGATTAAATTATATTTTATACCTAAGAAAATTGATAAGAAATCGGTTTGATAGACCAAGATCGCGTTGGACAATGTAATGAAGGAGTTGGGAGAGAATAGGAGTTGGATGGAATTAGCTCAGGATAGGAACCTTTGATGGAATATGATTGCTGCGGCCAAGAATTTTCAAGTTCTGTAGAGTAACAGAAATAGAATTTATATTTAAGATAAAACGGACCATTTCCACTGGGTATCTGCAGTAGTTTCAAATTTGAACTAAATCCCAAGGGAGGTTTGGGTCTCGTAAATCGGTCATCCATCAT
Organism: Labia minor; assembly: GCA_963082975.1. Taxonomy (NCBI): domain Eukaryota; kingdom Metazoa; phylum Arthropoda; class Insecta; order Dermaptera; family Spongiphoridae; genus Labia; species Labia minor. Next base: position 40,434,895 of record OY720348.1, on the reverse strand, counting down.
TAGTCAGGTTAGACATCAAGCGTGATTAATGTACGTCCCAGGACCGGACCAAATGGTACCATTCGGCCCTTACCTTCCGAATGCCTTGGATTATTGTGTCTTGTAAATGATATTCACTCCCGATTTAGGTTTAGTTTATTAGATTGTAATATATCAATCCAAACAAGTATCTCCAATAAATTCAATTCTAAATAGCATTCCTAGCTAAACGAGATATCCTAATCGAGCTCACGAATATACAATCCATCGATAATTATGGTTATTTATTAAAAAAAAATCAAAATCAGTAGAGGAGGGTGAGAGAAAATAAAAAATAAACACATTTTTTGTTATTTTTTTTTTCACAAAAGGACAGGACGATACGACAAAAAGAATCCGAATGATCGCTTAGCTTGTACTTTTAGTCTCCCTACTTGTTGCACAGTTGTTGTATGGGTCTTAGAAAAATCATCTTTCGAATGTTTCTTATCTATTATTAAGTAAATAAATAAATAAATAATAAACGTTAAGCGAGGGTTGAAAAGGAGATATTTTATTTTCAACTACGAGGATTCAATATTAAATAATTTTGTTTATTCACATTTATATAATATCTATATATATATATATATATATATATATATATAAATAGATATATATATATATCGGTACTTTAAAAAAATTATTCCTAATGAACTATGAATATTAATTAAAATAAATAAACGACAAAATATATTAAACAATTTCAAATAATTTAAAAGAACATAAATTAAAAAAAAAATAGTCATAAAACATATAGCCCTTAAACGTACGTATTAAAGCACTGAGAGAGAAAAGTATGGCTTGTGGATATAACATAATATATATTTCGTAATTTGATTACGAAATATTATTAAAATAAATATTTTTAATTTTATTTTATTTATAATATATTGTATTTAATTGTATTATATTGTATTTGAGGTCTGACGTAGTTGCTGGCCACATTTAAAATTTCCTATTTTAAATTAAGAAAAACTAATTAAGATGATTTTTCTTCAAACCAATACAGATCGATTTTTCTTTATAAAAATTATCTATGGTTTGAAAAAAATCCTCCCAACGGTTTTATATATCAAAAATACATATATATATATATATATATATATATATATATATATATATGTATACAATTTTTGCTAGTATAAAAAGATAAGATAAGATATAAGAGTATAATATATTAACTATTTTATTTCTTAGAATAAATACTGATCAGTAAAAATTCTAAGAGGTATAAAGAAAAATTTATTGGGTATAAAATGTTCTCAAAATGTGGTCAGAAGTTAAAAAATTAAAATAATATTAAAAAAAATGTTCAAAATGCCAAGAACTTTTTCGTCGGAATTTGCCTAGCGGCAACGAGAAATGCCCTTATTAATAAAAGGTTTGGGCTGAGACGTGTCGGGGGAGGAGTTGGTTCCCAAACCCTTTTTTTCGTTATAAAATCATTAGGAGCTGCAGAAAGGTAACTCTTTTTCTCAACCTGGATTTTATATATATATATATATATTTTATTAAGATAATAAATAGTTTAAAATAATAAATTGTAAATTATATCTAATAAAATAATAAATTATATTCTCTTAGAAATATAATAGAATGTATAAATTTTTCAATAAAGTATCGGGGTGAGGAAAAAAAAGGGAGGAAAAAACATTGTTAAATATTGATTGTTTTCGATTATAAAAATGTTAGGCAAATTTAGAAACAGGAGGGGGAAAATTAAGAAAATTAAAACTATAAATTAGGACACATAAAAAAAAAAATTCATCAAAAAAAAAAATGGATGATTTTAACCCTTAGGCAAAATTATAACTCGACGAATTCAACAATTATATATATATATATATATACATATATATTAGTACTTACAAGTTGATGATATTAGGAATTTGTTTCATTCTCAGAAAGAAGTAAATATATATGTAGAAACTGCCAGAGGAACAAATTATTCTTACCTGTAAAGAAAAAGACATTATTATGATTAGATAATGAGAAAATTAGTTAGGAAAGTATAATTAAATAGAGATTGTTTCTTAATAGTTTAAACCAGAAGCATTCCTGCGAAAGAGAGCGAAGATAGAGGCAGAAACATTAATATATCCTATTTTCTACAACAATTATGATCAATTAATACTAATTCCAACTCAATGTTTACAAATTATATTTTTTAAAATTTGGTAATTATTTCGTTGACACCCGCAGCTAGGTGGGTTCATGAAACTTACCCTGCTCTATTCCTTGTATGATTCTAAACAACTTTTTCTTATGACTTTTTGCATGATCTCTTTTAGTTTAATTAATAAAGCTTGTGGAGCTCATGTAAATAATTACCATTTTTTAAAATCTTTATCAATGACAATGAAAATATTATTTCTGATAATAATTTTATATTTATACTGATAACCCACTCAAGTTCTGAAGATGATCTTTCGAAGACCGAAACTTCAGACTAGTGTGCGATAAATAAATGAAATAATACAAAACTGTCTTTCTTCCATTTTCCTCATTCATCAGAACTAAATATAGTTTTAAAACACATTAACTTAAAAATAATAATAATAATAATGACCATACTGACAACCCACTCAAGTTCTGAAGATAGCATTAACCTAGACCGAAATTTCAGACTAGTGGGCGATACATAAATGAAATAATACAAAACTGACTTTCTTCTATTTTTCTCATTCATCAGAACTAAATACACTTTTAAAACACATTAACATAAAAATAATAATAATAATACTAATGACCATCTGGGCAGTTATTTATTATTGGGTCATTATTCATAATGATAAGAATAAGAAAAGATTTGGAACTGAAAGGCAGATAAATGCATGAAATAAAGAAGCCCTCAAAGGTGTATCCTATTTCGTTTGATTTGTTCCTGGACGTGAAATGTGGATCGTATTTCATATTTTATGTTGTGTCATTCATTGTAGGTGGGTTTGAATGCAGGTAGGGTCAAAGGCCGCCCTCTTCGATGACAACCATCAGAAGAACTCTCTTATACACACATATAATACATACATATAATACCAAAGATCTCTGATTGATTCAAAAAGATTGATTAAAAATAAAAACAAAAAAAAAAAGATCTGCTGATTATAAAATAGATTCAGTCCAATATTAACATATAATATTTATTTACTAATGGATAGGACTTCAAAAATAGTTTACTCTTTGACTATCTTGTCCTTTGGCTATTTCATCACTGAACCACATTCATTTAATATTCTTTGATCTCATTTTCCATAGAATTCAGGTTTTAATTTTTCGATCGTTTTATTTTGTTTTTTTTTTCTTTTTGTAGTATGTGTAGAAAAATGATATTTATTCCTGGTAAGTTAGTTTTCATACTCAGCTGTTGATATTTCATCTTTTGGTTTGTATCATTTATTTATTTATTTATTTTTTTTATAAGAAATTTCAACATTCCTCTCAAATAAGAATAATAAATTGATTTATCGTGTGAGAAAACTCTTAATTCTAATATAAAAGTTTTTCAAATGCCACCAACTTGAAATATATATATATATATGCTACAATATATATTTATAAGTTTATTTATAAATAAAAACATGGAATTCTTATATATATATATATATATATATATATTTCTTTCGTTTCCCCTTCCTCCCACCATTTTTTTTTAATAGAATATATTTTTCAATCTGCTGACGGAAAGAAAAATAAAATAAACCTTAACGTTTATTAAAAATATGTCAACATTCTATAAAGAAAAAGAGTCGATTTTTTTTATATTCCATATCGGATTTTATTTCTAAATGAATAATTTATGAGAAATATATTTCTATATTGGCGTAGTTCAGTTGAGTCAAGTGAGAACATAGTTTGAAGGGAGATTTGGTAGGGATATTGTAAGTAGTCCTCTGGGATGTAAATATTTTTTGAAACAGATTCTACGTGTAGAATGTAGATGTATAATCGAAATCAATTGTTCTATCAATTATGTAAGCAACATTTCTTAAAATTAAAATAATATCAAAAATATGGTGTATATATATATATATATATGTACTTCTAATTCTTTGTTCGATTAATTTTTTCATTTTAAAAAAATGTTTTCCAATTAACACACTATGAGCGGGGCGGGTATTTGTACCCGTTGCGGGGACTGCCACTTATAAGCGGGGCGGGTATTTATACCCGTTGCCACTTATATGAGGGATATATATTAGTTATCGTTTAAAATAAATAATTTTAAGTGACACAAGGGAAAATATATATTATATAAGTGGGGCAACGGGTATAAATACCCGCCCCGCTTATAAGTGGCAGTCCCCGCAACGGGTACAAATACCCGCCCCGCTCATAGTGTGTTAAAAAATACGATAGAATTTCAACTCAATAATATCAAAAATATGGTAAATATATATATATATATCAGTGATGGCAAACCTATGACCTACCATACACTGACCCACCCAAGCTTTTTTTAACTGACCCACGATTTGATTTTTATAAAAATTTTTCAAAAAAATAAGTAAAATGAATTTTGCGATCAGACTTTTAAATATTTCAGTCTTTTTTAAAATTTTTTCAACATTGTTCTAAAAAAAAGGTAAAATTATTTTTTCAGATGTTTATTTTAAAATTGTTTATATTAGTGACCCACGAGCTAGTACTAAAAAAATAATGATCAAAATTTGACCCTCTTCACTGATATATATACTTCTAATTCTTTGTTCAATTAATTTTTTCCATTTTTTTTTTGCAATTACAAAAGAAGGTAGAATTTCTACTCTAACAAACAAAATCATGTGAAACTTCTATAAGATTTCAAGGACAGTCATACCAACTTAAAAACAAATGACTGATTTGATTGGTGCATTTTCCCTTACTTTTTGATCATTTTAGTATAATGACTATAGAAAAGAAAAAAAAAATGATGGATGTGTGCAGTTTATAAATAATTAGATTGTAGATTAAAATATATATAAGGCCCTCTTTTTTATAAATAAAATATTTTTCCAGTAAAAAAAAAAAATATTGATGAAACAATTTTACTGGTAAAATGACGAAGCACAAAGCCTGGAATTGTTGAAGAAGAAAACAGCGAATTTCTAAAGCTATTGTGCGTGTGTGTTTTACCATTAGATTATTTAAAGTACTCGGTTAATGATTATGATCCGAGGAGCATCGATCCTATCCGGGGATCTTCTTCAGATGAATGGAGCTAGGCATGCGTGAGCTGATCTATTCCAACACAGCGAAGATCGAGCAGAAGCGACGTGACTGAACTCGGATTACTCTTGCAGGATAATTGTGTGGAAGTCTCAAGAGAGTGAGAGAGAGAAAGGAGAGTCGCCTTTTTATATTTTTTTTAATACTTTTTAGTCAAGCTGTGTGCGATTTCACTGAAGAAATAAAGTGACTATTGTATTGTGTTCCAACCTGAACCTGAACAAGGTGGTCAATTCCGGTCGATTGAGGCTGTTCAATTCTGCTTGGCAGGAGGTCCCCTCCACTACCACACCCCTCACTCGTATGAAAAGAACCTCCTTTATAGAAATCCTAAATTGGAAATTTCAACTTCTTTCTGGGTCTTTGGTTACTATCTGAATGAATAATTTGTCATCTCCCTTCCGGAGGGCATTACTTCGATGATTTTAATTGACAACTCAACAAACAATTCTATCACCTATTCAACCACCTAAGTGTATTGTTTGATTATTTAACTGCTCTATAACCAATATCGAAATATCAAACAAAAAGATAAAAGTATAAATCATTATTTTTGGAATTAATTCTCACAAACATTTGTTATTTTTTATTTATTATAGTCAAATATTTATGTTGAATTAAATATTTTTATTGATATACTACTAGTTATGACTAGGTAATGAGTAGCTTGTTGATTTTCAAATCTTGTATATCATATCGCGTTATTGTGAAGGTCAAATGAATTTTTTCAAAGTTCATAGAGATTTCCTGTTTGGTAAATTAAACAACGATAACAGATAGCCATTTCAATATACAAGTGTGCTATTATATGATTTATGAGGCCTGAATTTGTTGATACATTTGATTGACAGAAGTACTCCGCCTTGTTTTCGCTTAACGAGATGCTCACTTGTAGCGACTAACTGGAAAGCGCCAAAACAATATGAAACGGATCTAATTAGATGATTCACGAGGGCTAAATTGGTTGTTTCGTTTATTTACCTTGATAAATTTCATTGAATAAAGATGCCGGAGGTGATGTGGGCGGTGCGCACATCGCGAATGATAACACGAAAACCGGAATGATGCTGAGGGAGTGTTCCTTGCTATGAGGCTAGACTCAATTAACGAGATTTATCATAACCATCAAAATAATTCATAAATATTTCAAATAAATATAACCAAACCAGTTAGACTCCTATTAGAAACCAAATACCGTTGCCATCCTCTATCTCAATAATCTCCATATTCTTTCTTCAAGTATCATCTATATTCAAGTGAGAAGGTCAACAAAATATGACTATTGCCAAACGTAGCTCTTTATAAGCGAAAAGTTTACAAAAGAGGATAAAACAAAATAGAAACCTCAAACTGTATGTCTAATGGTGACCCCAATCGAAGTTTAAAACTGTGATTAGGAGAAAGAGATTATTCTGATGAGTCTATTTAGGAAATTTGCTGAAATAAACAGATATGATCAACGTTGTTTATTAAAACATTAGAAAACCAGAAAACTCAAATTTGTTTTGGCACCTAGTAAACCAAGCGGAAAATCATGTTATTTTTTTTCTTGACACTGGAACTAATAGTTGAAAAAAGGACAATTTGCTCTCTTGCCATTTAGGCACCTTTTTCATTCTACTTCTATTCCTACCATAGATCCAAATCGATGTTTACTTTTATTCAGCCATTTAAATACTCATGTTTTAAAACTAACAAATAATAGCTAGTAGAACAAAAGAACACACATAGAAGTTAGACAAAATAATTTTAATAATTTTCAATATTCACTCTAAATAGGAAATCAATATTCAAGAAAAATTAAGTTTCTTGATGATATATTATTCTTCTCTTCATTTTATTAAAAATAAAAATAGAAATGTTTGTTTTTTTATAATATATATAATAGTATAGTAATAAATTATTATTAGAAGGAAATTGATTAATTGATTAACATAATATTTTTTCTCAAAGTTTTATTAAAGTGTAGTTGATATTATTCAGATAAAAAAATTCAATATTTTTCAATATATGGAATTTAATTGAAATGCCCGGATGAAAAAGTATATGAATATTTAAAGATCCACGAGTACAAAGTGTTTCATCGATATTTGGAGGGAAGAGAGATGAGAGGGGGGAGGAGATTCAATGAATCTACTTGGAATACGACGCGTTAAGATGACTTTGAAAAAAATCGTCGATCGAATATCGAGATGAGTAGGACATCGAGCCAAATGATAGATCTCGTCATGGACCATTGGGTTGTCGGCAGGAGGGCCCGAAAAAGGGGCTCGACCCGACCAATACCTATTATTAATAGTGGCATGACCTGCAGCGAGAAACCATACAGACTCCAGCGGAGGGGAATAAATTGAAATTTGATCTCCAAATGAACGGAGTAAAAAAAAAGAAACTTGTTTCCGAATGAAATGAATGCGTCTATTTAAGTTTAATTTTGACTACTATCGATCTATCTAATATTAAAATATATATATGTCAAATTATATTCACGTTTAAATGTGAGATTAGAGTCTCGACGTTTCGGAGCCCATTCGGTGAGATTTTCAAGTGAATTTATTTAGGAGAGATTTATTTGGGGATTCTGTGTGGGTCGAAGTCCATGTGACCAAGAATCGATGAGGAGTTTTTTGTTGAGATATTGGACTTAGTGTAATCGTAAGCTCCGAAAAATCCTTGGCACTAACACTACCCCTCACACACAACTGCTCGTGAATACAGCCTGAGGCCAACTTGGCCAGTTGGAAATGGCGCCAAAATGGGCGCCGAAACGTCGAGAATTAAATCTCACAATTAAATGCGAAAATAGCCCGGAAATAATTTTTCATAATAATAGAAACTTTCACGGAAACTTAACCGAACATATATATATATATATATGGTATAAATATATGAAAACAAAATTAAATTTTCTATATTTTATATTCTCATTTAAAGCATTAATAGAATTTTATGAAGATACTTTTTCAAATTAAATTATCTCTTTTAGAAAAATGTATTTGTCATAAAATAAAATTTTAAAAAATAACATCTCTTCACAATGTCATAATATTAGTGACCAAAGATAATCTAACCGGTTTTCATATAAAGAATGTATATTTCTTTATCTCTCTCTCTCTCTATATATATATATATATATATATATATACATATATAATCTTATTCAGGTTATTCTTTTTATTTGATTTGAAGAAAAGGTCTTGCTTCCAAAAAAAAAAAAATAATAAAAAAATAAAATAGACATTTATTAATTTATTAAATTCTAAATGATAAATCATAACAAACATACATCTTTATTTCTAATCTAAAAGTATATAAATATATACGTGGGCGGTTCAAATACATATAAACGATCATTTTTTTATGATCTTACTTTGATTAATCGTACTATATCCTACAAGTGAAAAGTTTTAAGTTTTTTACTATCTCGTCAGAGATAGTATTTCGATCACGAAAATTTTCGATGTCGGGATTTTGATGTTTTTATACGTTTTGAAGGTACCTGAGTCATTTTCATTAAGGTTGTGTGTGTGGACAAGATTACGCAAAAACGGTTTGAACTAGAATGAAATTTGGTACACAGGCATTTTTATAAATTCGTAGTTTTGAGAAATGTAACTCTTTCGGAAGAGGGTCATTACCCCTACCACGTTTTTATTTTTTTCCCTCTAAACTGACCGTAAAAATCAAAATATATGTTTGATAGTTTTTCAGATGATTAAAAATTGTATAAAACTGCTATATATAGAATTTCAGCTTGATTGAATAGCTGAAAGTACCAGAATTAATCTTTGACTGCCAATCACGCGCCAGCACGTGACCTGGAATGCGATGCTTTAATAAATATTATTTATTAATTTTAATTTATAATTTATAATTAATTAAAATTAATTTAAATATAATATATAATATAATACATATAATATATGAATCCAATTCAAATTTGCGAGATAGTCGAGTGGAGGCACTTTGGTCAAAATAAAACAATTTTGTCCAAAGAAACTTAAAATACTTTTGCTAATGATTTTCAAAACAATATTAAAAATTATCATTATTGTATATGAAATGGATTAATTCTCGTGGATATAAGTTGAAATTTTGAAAAAATTATCCTTATAGAAAATAATTTTATTTAAAGTAATATTTATTTTTTTATATTATATAATAGTTTCTCATTGATGTAATGAATACATTCAGAATTTTGGTTTTTAATCTTCTCCTCAGAAAAATGATCTGAAAAATTAATAAAGTAAATAAAAAAAAAGAAATCGTAAATAAAGGAGGTGACCAAAATTTATTTTCACAACCTTTTTTTCATTAAGAAATATAAAATAATATTTTACAGTTATTGTGTACTGTCTATTAAATTAAACAAAAGAAAAAATTATTAAAATACTAGAAAAAAAAACAAATATTATCATATCATTCAAATATTATACAAAATAAGTTGACCTGTGGCCAGGTCCGAACCGACCGACGGTTTGAAGTAAATTAATTTCCAGCTACAGAAACAATTTCAAATAATTTTAATATATCTATTAATGTAATAAAAAACAGATATGGATATAACATAAATATTTTTAATTTTATTTTATTTATAATATATATGCAAGACCAGGCTGTGACGTCATGAATGGCTGGATTACGTCATATAATTTTAAATCAAGAAAAAACTAATAAATATGTATGTTTTTTCTCGAGGATAAAACCAATACAAAGTGCATGATTCGTGGTGATATGTAACAAATCTCCTTATGTGAAATTTGGTGTGAAAATAACCCTTCCCTTCCTATCGTCGATCGCTAATACTACCACTTCCGGTTTCCGGATTTGCACCAAAAGTTGATCAATTCATCCCACTGATGCATTAAGGAAATATACCTAATTTCATCAAAATCGGTTGAGCCGTTCAGGCTGTACACATCTATAGACAGACGGACGGACGGACAGACATCATGCTAAAAATACTTTTTTCTGTTAAGAAAATGCATGATTCGTGGAGATATTTAAAAATCTCCGCATGTGAACTTTGGTGTGAAAACAATACCTCCCTTACTATCGTCGGTCGGTAAAAAAAAAAAATAAAATAGAGATTTCGATAAATAATCAATATGAAATTAATTTATTTCACAGCAAGCATTAGTTGAAATATTTTAATAAGTTATGTAAATTAAAATTAAACTTAAGTAATATAAAACTTATTATGAATAATTCTTTAATTAAACCATCGGTGAAGTTTTAAATTTATTGATATATTTTGCTTTATAAGCATTTCGGTTGTTACACCATCATCAGAACTTTCTTCTTCTCAACAGTTTTTGATAATTGTGATTTTGATAAAAATGCGAATAAAGCAAATATATGAATAAACTTAAAACTTCACTGATTAATTATTTAATAATTATTTTTTAGGATCAATTTTAATTTATATAACTAATAAAATTATTGTAATACTTTTTTTTAACTTATATCTTTATCGAATAAAATATTTATTTATTTATTATATTTAATTAATTAAAAAAAAATATTTTCATCTTATTTATTAGTACTTGAAAAGACATTTATATTTGTGGTTGAAAATGAACGGGACATGATTTTTAGATAAGGAAGAAAATTAATAATTATTAAATGACCCGAAGGGCGGCTGGGAAAGGATGCTTTGGGGAGAAGTAATAACAAATCCTCACTGAACAAGCATAGGGTCAGAGATGAGTCAAAATGACAAAAGTGATTCATAGATCATGTGATTCTAATCCATGGATATTTACGTATTAAAATAGGCCTACCGAATATTGTATGATTATTTGAATAAACAAATATGCCAGAGACATAATCAGCAATTAATGGGAGGAATCAATCATTGCCTATCAATGAAAATATAATTTTTAAAAATAAAATGAGAGACTTTTTCATTAATAGATATAAAATATTCTTTTATATTTCACTATTATTTTTGAAGGTTGTATTATGTGATTGTGCGTCGTGAATCATGACTTTAAAGGACGAAAATAGTCTCAACGTTTTTGAATATAGAACATTTTGTAGATTCGTGAAAAAAATGAAAAGGAAGAGAGAAAATGAGTAGATTGGATAATGAGAATTTATATGACTTCTATGAAACCACATTGAAAGTTAAAGACAAAATTAAGGAAGTTACGATGGCTGGGACACGTCAATGAATGAATGGGCGGGAAAAGAATAGCGAAAAGTTTGTTGAAAAGGAAACCAATTGGGAAAAGACAGGTTAATAGACCAAAGAAGACAGAGATGAAAATATAGAAATTGGCTTTAAAATAGCTCAGAATAGTTGTAGAAACTTACGAGATAGATATTTCCATAATTTGTTTGTTATAATATTTCTGTTATTAATATTATATTCATAAAATAACACCTACATAATATATATACTTCTTTATTCTATATTTATTAAAAAGCGGTACATTAATTCGATTAAACTGTTAGTTTTTTAAAGTAAATACTTAAACCATACTACAGATGAGAGCAAAATTAGCAAACTTAAAAGAGTAATTTTTAATTAATTAAACGAGAGGATGTTTCAAGTTTAGTGATATATTTGCTTTATGTGTATTTAAGATGTGTGATGCAAGAACCGAAATGTGCATAAAGTAAATAAATCAATATACTTGAAACTTTACTATTTAATTAATTAAAATTGACTCTTATTAAATTTGATTTTAGTACGATATATAGATATATATTGTAAGTTCATTATAATATAAAAATAAGTTGACCCGTGGCCAGATCTGAACCGACCGACAGTTTGAAATAAATTAATTTCCAGCTACAGAAACAATTTCAAATAATTTTAATATATCTATTAATGTAATAAAAAACAGATATGGATATAACATAAATAATTTTAATTTTATTTTATTTATAATATATATGCAAGACCAGGCTGTGACGTCATGAATGGCTGGATGACGTCATATAATTTTAAATTAAGAAAAAAACTAATAAAGTTGATTTTTCTCGAAGATAAAACCAATACAACGTGAATGATTCGTGTGATAATATGTAAAAAATCTCCTCATGAGAAATTTGGTGTGAAAATAACCCTTTCCTTCTTATCGTCGATCGCTAATACTACTACTTCCGGTTTCCGGATTTGCACCAAATACCAAATTTCATCAAAATCCGTTGAGCCGTTCAGGCTGTACACATCTATACGGACATCATGCTAAAAATACTTTTTTCTGTTTAGAAAATGCATGATTCGTGGAGATATTTAAAAATCTCCACACGTGAAATTTGGTGTGAAAACAATACCTCCCTTACTATCGTCGGTCGGTAAATATATATGAATCACAATAGAATAAATTGATTTATGATAATTTATTATATATTTTAAAGGTTACATAATGAAGGATTATTATTTTTATAATAACGCATTTTAGCTGTTACATCTCAACAGCTCCTGAAATGCGCATAAAGCAAATAATTTGAAACGTCATCGTTTAATTAATTAAAAATGAATTTTTATTTATTAAAAAAAAAACTAAAAAACTAAATAATAATTTTTTTTTGAAATTCATGTTTTTGTTTTTTTTTTTTTTATATATATAATTTAATCGTTTATAGAATTAAAAGTATGAGTTATATAATGACGAAGAATTTTTTCTTTTCTTTTCTATTAGTATAAATAATAGCAATAATAGGAAATTTAATACAAACGAAGATTAAGATAAAGGTGTGAATTGGAAATCTTGCATGATATCTTTACTAATCTGCAGTCAGTTTCACTTTGCTTTAAAAGTCTCAAATAGCTGTTAGATTCTCTTTCTAGACGTATCGATAAAACTGGTTTTTGGATGCTATATTTCTATAGAAATATAGATAAATTGTATGCCGCCTGTTTGAAACGATAAAATTGTGAAGTAAAATTGTGTTCTATGTTGGGTATTTGTCTTTCGAAAATGTATCTGTTTTGCAATGGAATAGGAAAAATAAATAAGAAGTAAATAGATGAATGAATGTATAAATAAATTACCGCGTGAGTGAATTACAGCCCTTTCATTTCAACAAGACGGGCTGAATTTGTAAGCATACGAGCGAGACCCATACCAATCAGATCAACCACAATGCGCTCACAAAGTAATTTGCCCCCCCCCCCCCCCGCGCTCCTCACTCCGCCACCTTATTATTTCTAATAAAAATAGTTTATCCTATCGTGGAATGTCATTTATGGGCTTAGTGTAACACAACCTAATCAAACATCTATAAAAAAATATATTATAATATATGCATCAATGATGAAACGAATTTTCCATTATTATTGAAGAAATTAATTAATTTAATAAATAAGTACCTCGGACCTTTAAAAAAATTATTCCTTATGAACTGTGAATATTTAAGATTAAGATTATTATTTAAAATAAATAAACGACGAAATATATGAAACAATTTTAAATAATTAATCAAATTACGAAATATATATTATGTTATATCCACATGCCATACTTTTCTGGTTTTCAGTGCATTAATATGTACGTTTGAGGGCTGTATGTTTTATGACTATTTTTTTTAATTTATGTTCTTTTAATTAATATATACAAAAATAATAATAATTAAAAGAATATAATTAAATAATAATATTATAAAATATTATGATAATAATATAATTATTATATAATAATTAAAAGAACATAACATAACATAGAGCAGTTTAATATGTTATAAATATACAAATATATATGCCATTTTTTATTATTAAAATTTCTATTTTTTAATAAGAAAAATCTAACAAAGATTATATTTTCTGTGGCTGAAACCAATTCAGGTAGATTTTCTTTATAAAATTATCTATTATGTGAATTTCAAAAAAAATCCTTAGAGTGGTTTAATATCTCAAATATATATATATAAGTATACATGATTTGCTAGTATAATAAGATAAAAATAATTGATTCATTTAATTTATTCAATTTATTTAAGAATAATTAATTATTTGAGAAATCCTTAAAAATTTAATTAAAATTGTTTTTTTGTTGTTTTTTTTTTGGTTGTTTGTTTTCTACTATTTTTTTGTATACTTTTTAAATTAGTAGTTTGGTTAAATTGACGGTAAAATAGCACCCACTTAATGGTTATTAATTACTAATGAGCCACATCTAAAATAACAATTTGTTTAACCATTGGTTATGGAGCCAGCCTCCGTCTCAATCTACCCGGAGAGACACCCCATAACAGTATAATAAATCCAAGAAATCATAGAGGGGAGTATCAACTGATAAACTTCCACCCATTGATTTAATAAATTGCCATGTAATTGAATTTTAATCAAAACTTATAATTTATATTTTTGTTTCTTTTTATTTGTGAAAATTTGTCATGTTTTATTCATATTATTTATTTATTTATGTTTTTTAATTTATATTCTTATATACTTATATAAAAGTGATCAGAGTAAGCACATTTCAACACACACACAACCGTCCTTAACTCAACCCACCTCCATACAATTCCATTTCTCTTCTAATTCCCTCCTGTATACCTTTATATTGTATTCTAGGAGTACTCACCGATCGTTTCTAAATATATAAATAATATACAATTCATTTTGATAAGGGAAATAAAATAAATGTGTGGTCTTTATTGACAGGGGATACTCTTTAGTTCTTACCTCCCCTCTCCTCATTCAGTAAAAACAGCTGAAAAGAAAAGTGTAGTGGAAAGAACTGCTTTCTTTTTTTTTTTGAAACTAGGGACATGAATCCAACTCAACGGTTGTTCTTTTGCCCCTTCATCATCCTCCCTCCTTTTCCCTCTCTGTTAGATGATATTTGAATTTTTGACAACAATCTACCGAATATTCACGGTTGCTGGATAATCTCTTATCTGGCCGTTTTATCAGCCAGCCGCTTCGTCCGATGTGCCAACCAACTCTTCGGCAAGGAATTCTCTTCCTCATTCTACTTTAAATGTCTTCACTAGATAACATAATATTTATTTATATTCTGGATATATTTCTAGATCTTGAATCACTGAGATTCCGAGAAAAATACTGTTTGCTTTACATTATTCCTTGTAGTTATATTCTTTGAAGTCTTTAACCTCAAATAACTAGACAATTAAAAACAAAATTTAAATTTTTCTTTTTTTATTTATTTCTATTTTCTATTTTTTTTTATCAAAATACTAAATGAATAAAATTTATTGAGGAATTAGGGTTGTTTTTTTTTAATATTATCATTTTATTTTCCCTCTTTTTGACTTGATAAATATATATAATATATCTTTTGAAATTGTATATATATTGTAACCGTTTTTATATCTAATAACTTTTCACAAAATAGACGAATAAAATAATATAATAAAAACATTTATTCTAAAAAAATTTCGCAGTCATTTATTTTATTAATAATTATTTGATTTCGATAGATTTACATATTTATGTATATAATTTGAATATATTTTCTCTTGTCCTTTGTCATTTAATCTAGTATTGTTTATACTTCATTTTATAATATAATTTAATTTTCTAATTAATTAATTCTATAAAATTGTTTTATTTTGAGCTAATTTAAGGTAGGGTCAAAAAATTGACCCCGAACAATATGTGTGTTTATCGAATCAAAGAATATAACAACAAAAACCGAATAAATAGTATATTTCACACAATCGAATTAATTAATAAAAAAAAAACTTTCAAATTTATATAATATAAATATTTCTTAGTCATCATCATTTTAATTTAGAATATTTAGATAGAATATTTTCAGTCAGTACTTTTAAAAAAATATCAGATTGAGAAATCTGGAGTGTCTCCACTCGACTATCTCGCAATTTGAATTGGATTAATTAACATATATTATATTTAAATTAAATTTAATTGGTTATAAATTATAAATTAAAATTAATAAATAATATTTATTGGTGTTTGGCTCGTTGTTAATGCCACCACGTCACGTGCTGGCGCGTGATTGCCAGTAAACGTGTTCAAAAATTAATTCCGGTACTTTCAGCGATACAATCAAGCTGAAAGTCTATATATAGCAGTTTTATACAATTTTTAATCATGTGAAAAACTATCAAACATATATCTTTATTTTTGCGGTCAGATTAGAGGGATAAAAATGAAAACGTGGTAGTGTAATGACTCTCTTCCAGATGAGCTACATTTCTCAAAAGTCGATAGAAAACTACGAATTTTGAATAATGCCCGTGTACCAAATTTCATTATTCTAGCCCAAACCGTCTTTGCGTGATCTTGTCTAAATACACACACAGACACACACACAAACAGACAGATATTTTTCTCAACCTTAGTGAAAATGACTCAGGGACCTTCAAAACGTATAAAAACATCAAAATCTCGAAATCGACAATTTTCGTGATCGCAATACTATCTCTGACGAAATATTAAAAATATAATATTATTTATATTGAAATAAATTTTTCCAATTTCGTTAAAAAAAATATTAAATCTATTTATATGTAAGATTAATACTAAAAAAAATTCAAGGAGTATAAAAATATTACTTTTTTGTTCCTTTAGTTTATTTTTACCGACCGACGATAGTAAGGGAGGTATTGTTTTCACACCAAATTTCACATGTGGAGATTTTTACATATCTCCACGAATCATGCATTTTCTAAACAGAAAAAAGTATTTTTAGCATGATGTCTGTCCGTCCGTCTGTCCGTCTGTCCGTCCGTCTGTCCGTCTGTCCGTCCGTATAGATGTGTACAGCCTGAACGGCTCAACCGATTTTGATGAAATTTGGTATATTTACTTAATGCATCAGTGGGATGAATTGATCAACTTTTGGTGCAAATCCGTGAACCGGAAGTGGTAGTATTAGCGATCGACGATAGGAAGGAAAGGGTTATTTTCACACCAAAGGAGATTTTTTTATATATCACCACGAATCATGCACTTTGTATTGGTTTTATCCTCGAGAAAAATCATATTTATTAGTTTTTTCTTGATTTAAAATTATATGACGTCATCCAGCCATTCATGACGTCACAGTCTGGTCTTACATATATATTATAAATAAAATAAAATTAAAAATATTTATGTTATATCCATATCTGTTTGTTATTACATTAATAGATATATTAAAATTATTTGAAATTGTTTCTGTAGCTGGAAATTAATTTATTTCAAACAGTCGGTCGGTTCGGACCTGGCCACAGGTCAACTTATTTTTATTTAAACCTATTTTCTTATTCATTGCAAGATGTAGGCCCCATAACTGTTTCCAGATTTCTCTAACCTTTTGTTTTTAGCATTCACCATTGAATGATTAGGGGGTTGTTAGTCATGCAACGCCACGTTGGCTAAACGCGTTGGCGAGTGGATGGAATATATGGAAAGGATTTGAATATTAAAAAGATTTTTAGGGTTTGGGACTCGACTTCCTCAATGGAAGACGAGGAAAAGTCGTGGCTTGCATGAGAAAGGTTGCATCCCTGAAGTGGACATCTCTCAATCAGGATCTACCCGTTACTCCTTTTATCTCCTTTAACCCTTCTTATTTCACTTAATTAAATTAATTAATTAAGATCATCAGAAAAAGAGTACAAAACTAATTTTACTGAGAATATATAACAAACTTTAATCTAAATATATAAAAATTCTTTAATAGAAATAAAAAAAATCTATCTCAGTCTAGAATAGAAAAAATTTGATCAAATTCGTTTTATTGAAATCAGAAAAAATAACTCTCTAGTTAAATTTGAAAAATCATTCTAAATATTTTCTTTTTTGAGTTAAAATATCTAAATTAATAATAATCACAATGAAATTAGTTTATTTTTATATAATGTAATAAAATGTAATTTTTAAGCACGTTACAACGTTGCAAGGTGACTGAGAGAAGAGGGGGGGGGGGGGCTAAATATATTCAAGCGGGCGTACGAATAGTCATTTGTCTTTTCTGTTATCCTTTTTTTTTATTATTATTTTTTTTTTTATTATTATAAAAATAAGATGTTGATCGATATTGGCGATAATTTTTGAGTAATCGATGGCGAGCGGAGACAATGGCCGCCGGAGGGACCGAAAGCAAAGGCGGAGGAATCTTCGCTCACGTTAAAAAACGCCCACTGAGAGAGAGAGAGAGATATGATTCGCAGTAGAAAACATAAATGCGAGTCTCATAAAATAGAAACAAAAGAGCCACAAAGTTAGGCGGTGAATCCCCGCACAAAAAAACATTAACATTTCACACGAGGATATATAAAAATATATATAAAGCAAGATAGATAACGCCCGTTATCGTAATATATATAAATAAATATATATATATATATATATATTAAAGATGTTGGGCAAGTGGTGAGGAGGAATAATTTTGGTAGCTAGGAAAGAATAGAAATCATTCTTCCCCCCCCCCTCAACAAACCACCACTCAATTGGAACGATTCCAGGAGGATCGGATGAATCATGTGGACAATACATTAAATTTTCAGGCCAAACTGTCCTCGAGGGTAGAAACGTAAAAAAAAAAATTCCCCCTCCTCCACTCTCTCCTCACCGGCAAAGGATTATTTCCCATTATTATTTTCCTTATTGACTATGTCTATTCACCTGAATTGAAATATTTATAAATGCATCGAGGGTTGATCACATTAAGTCTATTTTAGGAAACCAAAAAAAAAAAAAAAAAAAAAAAAAATCAAACATATTGAAATGATAGATTCATGAAATATTGAAGAATTCAGTGATTTAAACTGAAAATCATTTTGAACGTAAAAATTTATTGATTGATTATTACCGAATCTATGACAAATATTATTTATGAAATTTGATTGATACTATAGAAATACCCATTTATTTAATAAATGAAATGCAATATAAAAAGCATATAAGATAAAAAAAAACAAGAAATAATATACATTAATTTAATTTATTAATATTAACAATAATAATAAAAAAAAAAAAACAAGAAATATAAAATAAATAAATTGAATTGATTAATAACAATTTATTAAAAACAAAGGTACTGGTATCATTTAGTCCTTCCCTCAACGGATTGGAAAAAAATACCAGTGCGTACCTTAGATTATCCTGAATGATTTTTGATATGAAATATTTTCTAGAAATTTCGTGTTTATGAGAGAAAAATTAATATAATTTGCATATAAATTGGGGGTGGGGGGGGCATGTTTTGACAGTTATAGTATGACTTATGATCACAAGAGGGCGAGACCTTCACCTTGTCCAGTAGATAGCGCAATTATATAGAATTTGAATTTAAATATATATTAACACAATTTTTTTTAATTGGTGATAATTGCTTTTTCGGTTTTTTAAATTCGGTTTATTTTATTTTAGAAAAAATTAAATTCATACTAAAGTCATTCGAAAAAATTATTTTAATTGCGCTATCTACTGGGCAAAGCAAACACAATGGTGAAGGCCGCGCCATCTCTTGACCTAAAGCCAAGCTTGGTTGAAGGTATCGCCCTCTTGGGGACAATCATTTCTATCTCGGAACCATGGATGTAAATAATTACCAAAAAAAAAAAAAAATAATTAGAATAAAAAAAAAAACTAGGAAATAATATAAATTAATTCAATTAATTAATTATTAACACGAATAAAAAAATAAATAAATAAAAAAAAACAAGAAATAATATAATTTAATTAATTAAGTTTATTAATAACAATAAAAAAATAAATAAAAATAAAAAATCACGAAATAATATCAAATAATTCAATTAATTTATTTTTTACAATAATAAAAAAATAAAATAAAAATAAAAAACAAGAAATAAAATATAAATTAATTTAATTGATTAATTAATAAAAATAATAAAAAAAAAAAATACTTTGAAAATTGATATTCTTTCAGAAAGGTTATTAAATCATAATTCTAAGTGATATATGTATCTATATAGGAATAAAAAAGAATCTTAATTTTCTATTTTAAAAGTAAAATAGAAATAAAAAGAAAATGGTGTCTTCCCATTTTTCCTATTTGTATATCCGGGCACGTACAAAGAATTTTTCCAAGGACTTAAGAACAAATAAATTCTTAATATTAAAGTTCGTAAAGTATAAAATATATTCTAAGTGATAATATAAATATATATATATATATATATATATATATATATATATATACATATATTTAAGTATAGTTTTAAATTTTTTTTTAAGATATCCATGTTGTATATTGTAAAGTAGCTTGTTAATATTGTCCTATCTGTTTCAGTTAAGCATTTTACGTAGGGTGCGGTGGTGTTTGGGTAATCGTGCTCGTCGCCCACGAATGCAAAACAATCCGGGCGTTGAGCTTCCAGGCGGTGGTATCTTCGTTTCCAGACGAAAAAGCTTCCTGTTATGGCTGGTGTTAGTCAAGACAGCTAATATATAGGGCCAAGGGTCACGGTAATCCTTTAAAGTTGGAATCAAGGGTGGTTTGTTCTTTCAGATGATACGAGCTTCGATTTTTTTTTTTATTTTAGCAACTCGTGAGACAAAAACAACCCTCCAATGTTTACGCTCGTATTTTTAAGTTGTGGATATTAATTTGAAATAATGGTGCGAGAGAAAGGCAAATAAAACCCTTTCATCGCGTCACGATTAATATTATTTAGTTATTTATTTATTTTATATATAATTAATTATTCTTCATTGAATGATTTACTAAGAAAGGGGTAGAAATAGTTTGTAGTTTATAGAATCGAAATTGATGATTATTTATGAATTTTTATTTATATATAAATGTCATTTTTAATAATAATAATAATAATAATATTAAGAAAATAATTAATTAATTAATTGGGTTTATGGAATTAATTTTTTAATTAACACTTTATTTATATCAATTTTACCAATTTTAATTAAAGAAAGGAAAAATTATAATTTTGTAAATTATAATGATGAAGGAAAAAAAATAAAATAAAATAAATAAATTTAATACAATTTTTTTTTTAATGAATACTTGATTATAAATAGTTTGTTTATCTACCGTCCAAACTACAGTTTTTAGACTTTCACAATGGATGTTTTGGAATTTCAAATTAATTTTATAATAAAAAAAATAAAAAAAATTTATATTAAATAAACTTGTATTGTAATAGAATAAATGACATTTATATATTGTATAATATTTACTACTTTTCAATTATTCAGATTCATATTTCATTGTGGGAAAGATGGGCATTTAAAAAATTTTAATAGGTACTAAGAAAAATACAAAAATAAGCTACCACTATACTTGATATTAATAGAAAAACTACAGATAATCTGGATATTTTAGGTGTTATATTAATTTAAAAAGTAAAATTCTACGTTTCAAAATATAGAAAAATTATGAAATAACTTTCATGTGAAGACCAATACATTCTCAAGTGGCAAGAAAGAAGAGAGTACGCCACCCAAATATTTTATAAAATAATAACTTTCCAATTTAAATAAATATTAAAAAAAATATATATATTTTAATTTTTTTAATCATTTACATATTTTTTTTTTATTTCATTTTATTTTAATTTTTTTTTTTTTTTTAATTTGCAATAATTTCAATTTAGTTTACTTGATATTCGGTTTTGTTGTTTATTGAAATCGTGAAGATAATTTCACTTGAAAATATCCGAGCACGATATAACTCGGCTGTCTGTCATTGTGTTTTGGCGCGTCTAGGGCATTAAGCCCTTGGGCAGTAAACTGAGCCCTGGGAACTTCCATATATCCGAGTTGCCTTAATGGAGCCCAATGCCAATCATCCCGTTTCCAATTATCTCTCTCAAGAAGGATAATCACCTGAACAAGGATGAGGGGGAGGTGGTTGTTACACTGTGAAAATAACAAAACTAACATAGAAGACAAAAAAAAAACGGGGAAAGGGAGGTTTAACCAATGAATAATTTTTATTAAAATATATATAAGGAAAATCACCTTAATAAGAGGGATAGTTGAGTTACACTGTGAAAATATCGAATCCTAAACTCCTTCTAAACGGCTTCATGAATCTTAATGGTTCAGGTATCATTAGAACCGTCATCACCCAACAATAATGGATAAGATTGAAAATTTCAAAAAAGTTGATCCGTTCCAAAGTTATGGGCAAAAACCAACCCAAATAAACAAAGCTCCATGTGGCGCCTCTGGTGGCTCAGTTAAGAAGTTGACACTCAAAATAAAATCATAAATTCTAAAAATTTCCAAACAAATAATGTTTATAATATTTAAATTTTTATTTTAAGTTCTAATAATATTAAAATTAAACTTAAATTAAATTGAATATTACTCATAATGAATTAATATTTTCTAAAACAAAGTAAGTAATATTTTTTATATTTAAATTTATATTTTGAAATATTTCAAATGAGAGAAAAAATATACTGATTGAATTAAAATAAATTAAAACCTTTCGCATACGGACTTTCAACATATTACTATGTATTACATCGGAGGTACAGGGGGCAGAGTCCTCTGTTTAGGAGCGAAGAGCACCGAAGGCCCTTTGAGAAGCTAGTAAATATAATATAATAACCTTAACAGGAGGGTTAGTTTATATACAATGTGAAAATTTCGAAACTAACTTAGAAGACAAAAAAAAGGGAGAAAGGGGGGTTTAGCCAATGAATAATATTTATTAGTAAATATATATGTGTGTGTGTGTGTTTGTTTTTGTTTTTATATTGTCGAGTTGAAATAAAACCAACAAGGTTTGACGTATTGCCAACAAGTTTGAATCCAATTGTATAGATTATTCGAGAAACGTAAGTCGTGGCTGGGTTGGCTGATTTAGGCCAGATGCTGCCTGAGAGTGAGAGAGAAAGAAAGAAATCGTTTGCAAAAAAAAAGAAAAAAAAAGCAAGAAAAAAATATCTATAGGAAAAAATTATAATGAAGTCAATGCATAATTCAATGCATGTAGCGATGGAATGACCGGTTATTCTGTGATCTCAATCGGGCCGAGGACCAGTAAATGGTGTCATAAGTAGCTAATTAACGAAGAGAGACAAGCGAATTAATGGCAGTTTATTTGAAAGACCAATTCTAGAAATAAAAAAAAAAAATGCTTTTGTCTCTGTCTTTGAAATTTTTCCAAAATCGAAACCAATAAGTTCTTTATCGACTGTTTAGCAATTAAAAACAATGCAAAGAAAAAAATAAAACATTTGATATGGAATGACAGTATTTTTTTATTTGGAAACTGGTAACTTCATAATTTAAATTTATTTTTTTATACTATTTTATTATTTTGGGGAATTGGAACTTAGGGCCAATGATATGAAAGGTTTTTTTTCCACCTGTTTTATAAAAACTAAATGAAATAACAACAAATTATTTATCAATTTATTGAGAGACTAGTTTTAAATTTGTTTACAAAGAAACCAAATGGGAAAAAATCGGCGGGACAAATAAAAGTAATTATTTAAATGGATTAAGTAAATTAAGGAATCAAATCTTCTAATAAATAGAATGATTTATAATAGTATTTAAATAAAACTTTGTTAAGTATATTTTGTATAAAAAACTATTCTTTTAAAAAGAATCATTATTTTTGATATAATAAACTTTACAAAATGTATTTAATATTATTAATATTATTTGAAGATAGACCCTGAGGATCACGCAATGCTTTAAAGAGAAATTATTAATTATTGAATTTCCCTAGGTTCGAACTCGAGACATTAGTGTGGTAGACTGTCGTGCTAACCACTATACCACTGAAAAGTGTATATTTAATATATAAATGCTTATTTATATTACTTTTGTCTATACACCGGTATTTTCTCAACTGATTTCTCTGTACACAAACTTAATACTTATATACAATTATTAATATTATTATTATAGATATAAAGAAGGCTACAGGGTGAGAGCTAGCGCATCTGGCTCATATTCTCGTGGTCCCGGGTTTAAGTCCCGGGCCTGGTAAGGGAATTTTTCTAGATGGGGTCTATGGGACGGAGTCAACCCAGCCTCCGGGATCAACATTGGGAAGCTGCTTGATAAAAAGTAGCGTCTCCGATCAAGAAAATCAAGGTAAAGGTTGATAGGACCCGTTCTACTGATCATAGGACACCTAATTGATATAACCGACTTGATAGGCGTTGTCCTTGCCTAGGACGTACAAAAGTCAGAGGTTTTTTTTTATTATAGATATTATAACACATTCTATTTCAACAGCAGTTTTGAAAAGTATTCCTAAAAATATGTGGAGAGCATCAAAGACAAAGTTCATCCAAAAAGTGTTGGAAAACACATTTAATCAAAGATGAGTCAGTTAAACCCAACCGATGCCATTCAGGTGAAAATATTTGTAAATAATAAAATAAATAAAAAAAACAAACAAACAAACAGAAAAACAAAACTAATCAGTTAATTATGTTCCTGACAAATGGGGCAGGATTGTTTGTCCCCGTGGTTCATTAGCCGTCGCGACTGAGATTTAATATCGGCAGACGAGTGCGGAGCCCCGCATTTCGCCTTCAGGCCCCCGGAGCCCCATCCATTAAGGAACCGTCTCCACATATCAAGCCAAATGGTGTGCTCAGGACCGTTAATCCCGGGTGTGACAGCCGCCAAGGATCCCGGCCGATGCAACGATGCAAGGACTCTATAAAACCAAAACCGGCACCCGGTTTTCGTTCGGCTTGGCTAACCTGCCGTCTTGTCTGTCTCCCTGTCGTCCATTCCTTTTCCAAACATTCATGACGACAGCTCGCGAATATATCTTGTTGGAAGTTGAACGCATAAATTGCTCAATAGCAAATTCCTTTTTGGCTTAATGTTTTTATTCGGTGAATGCTATAGCAAATTTAATGATAGGAATTGAATTGAATACTGATCAATGAAATTGTATTTATTTATTTATTTTAATTAATCTTCAATGTAGAGAGTTGAAACTTCAAAACATTGGCTTTGTTTCAAATAGAAGAAACAATTTATTATTATTATTATTATTCTTTATTCTCGATTAAATTAATTCCGTAGTTTATTTGTTTATAGATAAATCTTCTACCAATCCCCCTCTCCACACACACACACACACACACCTCCCCCACCTCCAATCTAATTAGCATCGCTTTATCAAAAATAAATCAGCATTTAATTCTACATTAGCGATTAACGATTTTATACACATCGACTTAATGAGTAATTCAATTGGTTTTTATCAATAGAAAATATAAATTGAATTGAAACAGGACATAATATAATAATAATAATTTAGAGAAGTTTAGAGCTTTATTTGTTATCAATTAGTTAAGACACATTGATAGTAGACAATATCTACTATTATAACGATAAGAGAGGTAGGATTTTATTGAACAAGGGGGGAAAAATATTCAATTGAACTTTTCATATAATATAAAATTATATGAATTATAATAAAATTAAATTCCACAAACGGACATATATCTATATTAGTGAGTACGTTGACTGTTCTAGTGTAATTAACGCTTTTTGTTTTTGTTTTTTTTTTTTGTATTTATAAACAAATTATAGAATGAAAAAGTATGTTCGATATAGAGCTTCTGTTTGATTTACGTCCCCCTTGTTCCAAGTTGTCCCATGAGTGATATATAAAAACAATACACAATGAATACGAAACAAAATTCGTTGAAATTACATCTCATAAATGCAGACAATTCTTTGTAGTTATTCCAATTTATTTAATTCTAATCGAAATGTTATGGTAGTGATGAATTATGAATTAAAATAATATTTCATTGAGGTGATTTCTTGACAAATAATAGGTGTAGGGAGAGCGACGAATTGGTAGACCAAGAATGGGCAGACAATATTGGGAGATGGGAGAGAGTGGGGGTTTGGAGGAGTGTGGTTGCTGCGAACTTTCGAGTTCTGTACAGCCACAAAGATAGATGGATAGAAACTATTTAATTGTATTTTGTTGCATTAGAAATTGATAAATAAATTTATAAAGAAAGAATATTCTTTTAAATGAATATAAAGAGGGTAATGATTTGAAAAAAAAAATCTGGAATGTCTTGACTCGACAAATTTGAATTTGATTAATTAACATATATTAATTAACATATATTAAATTAAATTTAATTAATTAAATTATAAATTAATAAATAATATGTATTAAACCAGTGCGTGTTTGACTTTTGGTTGATGACACCACGTCACGTGGCCAATTGGCTGTCAACGTGTTAAAAAATTTAAAAAATTAATTTCGGAACTTTCAACGATTTAATCAAGCTGAAATTCTATATATAGCAGTTTTATACAATTTTTAATCATGTGAAAGACTATCAAACATATTGCTTTATTTTTACGGTCACTTTAGAGGAAAAAAAATGAAAACGTGGACAATAATGACCCTCTTCTAAATAAATTTCATTAATCTAGCTCAAACGTTAGTTATTAATCCTATACTCACACATGCACACAGCCATTTTTCTCAACCTTAGTGAAAATGACTCAGGGACCTTCAAAACGTATAAAAACATCAAAATCTCGACATCGAAAATTTTCGTGATCGCAATACTATGACTCAGGCGAGATAGTAAAAATGAACATTTTGAGAGAAAGTCTAAGATGATAGTTAATAGTACAATACCAGGGTTTCTTTTAAAGATTACATTTTCTTCTAACAATTCCGAAAGTTTAATCCACAAATTTCGATACTTTGTCCGGATTATTTAGCAACATACTAGAATTAATATTTTTATTTATTGATCACACAAGTCTAAATGTAGAGGGTTAATTCCATCTAAAAGAACCAATCCCTATGATAAGTTTTTTCGAAATAGGATTAAAATACTTTTCGTATATATATATATATATATATATGTATATATAATGAAAGTTATATTAACAATGAAATTTTGACTTATTTATGATCATAATGAAGCATATTTATATATGAACTCATTTCATTATTTGATTGACGTTTTTATTTAATCTTTCTCAGTAAAAATACATTAAATCTAAATGTTCTAATTAAAACTCAAACATTGAGATTAATCTACAATTAAATAATTGATGTACATAAAATAATAGAGTCATTTTGTCTGGTTTTCGAGTCTTAAATTTTTATTAGGTAGTTTCATGCTATGGGGGAAGGGGAGTGGAATACATAGGCAGAGCCGGGTCGATCCAACAAATTATTCTTGTCAAATTGAAGTCTAAATAAACACAGTCTGGTTTTATCATCAACCCAAAAATATGAAAATTTCACTCATTATTTTAAATTATTTGATAAAAATATTTAGAATATATATATATATATATAATAAAATAAAATAAAATAAATTCACCGTCTTAATTAATTAAATAGGTTTAGGGAATTAGTTGTATGGTATTAATAGTTATATAAAAATTGTAATGTAATTATATAAATAAATTATAATTATAATTGTAAATATATTATATTAAAGTATTTGGGAGAGAAACAGTATAAATTGTTATTGTAAAGTGTGGATAACAACTTTAAGAATCGATTTCTTTTACAGGTAAAATCTTGTAATACTGTAAATATATGTAATTAACTTATTTTAAAAATGTAAATAAATTTCTTTTACAGAGAAAGGAAATTGATTTAAGTAATACCCAATCCTAAAAATATTCCCACCTAAGTAACCTCTTGACAATGGCGACAAAATGGATGCCGAAACGTCGAGAAAACAATCCCACAAAAATACGTGAACATATCCCAGATAAATCTGATGATAATAATATATATATATATTTATTTATTTATTTATTACAATCTATGTCTTATGGATACTACTTCACTTTGAAGTTAATCTAATTAATCAATAAAATAATTAATTCGATTGGATAGGCAAAAATAAATTCAATTTAATAGCAAGCATGGAGTGGATTTGTTAATGTGATGTTTATGTTTTCAAAAACACACAAAGGATGTGTTTTTTTTATTTAATAAGGAGATTTCCTATAATTATATATATTTTTTTTATTAAAAAACTTGATTTTATTCGCTTACCTGTAGCACAAGATGTCCATCATGAACCCAAGCGACGACGATGTCTGCGTCGCGCATCGTGCCATCCTGAGAGAAGCCGAGGGCGACGTACCCTCTTGTACGGGCGCGAAGCTCAAAGGTGATATGCCTGTGGGAGGGGGTCCATGCAAGGTGGACGTGGGGGTCAAGCTGCCAGGAGTGTGCCCAATGGGCGGCTAGGCAAGTGGGTGCCAGCCCAAATGCCCAAAGCGCGTAGAACATTTGTACTAGCAACATCGTCCCGGGTGGAGATCTCTTAGGGCTTTTCGGCACCCAGGCGATGTTGCCTGGGGTGCATGATTTGGCCCAGCGCTGCAACAAAAAAAAAATACAAACAATATTAGAATTAAGTGAAGGAGATTAAGAAAATAATTAGAGATGGGATAGGGAGATGATACCACTAATAATAATAATAATGAGACTCTTTAGTGGTTAGCACGACGGTCTACCACACTCAAGACTCGAGTTCGGGCCTAGAGAAATTCAATAATTAATAATTTCTCTTTGAAGTTCTGCGTCTATCCGCAAATTATAAATATTAACTATAGTTATTATTATAATCTAATATAGTTTTAAATATGTCTATTGACAGTTGCGAAGCGTGATCTATTATGTTGGGGGGAGGGGGTGGGGGCCGGGAGTCTCTCCCGGAAAAAATTTTGAAAAAATAAATTATTTATTTATTCATAACATTTAGACTATATTATACGTAATTTAAAGATTTTTTTTTTACTTTTGGGTTCACAGTTACAAAATTAATCACTTTTAAATTTATTTTTTGCAGAATGTGGGGGGGGGGGGCACGATCCCCCTCCATCCCGACGCCTATGTCTATTGATATATGTAGAAAGATACATATGATAATAAAGCACATAGTATGTATAATAAAGATAATTAACAAATATATAATTAATGTTAATGTAAATTTAAAATATTTTGAACTAAAAAAATTACCTTAATAATTTTTTTGTGTTTATTTGGAAATATTAAAATGCTGTTCACTATTAATTAGCTGGACCGATATTCATGAAGTTATATATCCTATTGATGCCACATAATCTAATATATATATATAGTAGATATATAATCTATAAATTATTTTTGATATAAAACTACTGACGCCTCCCTCAATTCAAAGAACATGTCCAGGCTTGTCCGTCAATAAGTATAAAAATAAAAATTCTAACAATTCCTAGAATTATTAAAATGTAGAAAGATAATTTTAATTTTCAAATAATATTACCAAATATAATTTTATATAAATCATACATTTATTCTAAAAGTTCTCATTTTAATTAATTTCATGAAATCATTAAATTTATTTTGTTTAATATTTTAATATATAATATTTATATACATATATATAAATAAAATATATATATATATACTAGCTGCTCAGAGCGCCTTCGGCGCTCTTCACACCTAGACGGGGGCTCCGCCCCCTGTACCCCCGAGTGGTACATAGTATTTGGTGGTTGAAAGTAGTAAAAGGTTTTCATCCATTTTGTTTCAATCAGTATATTACATAAAACATTCATTTCTTTTTGTGTTCTTATTTAAAAAATATATTTTAATTTAATCACTATATTAATTATATATATTATTATTGTATATGTTATATCTATCTACCTATGTGGCTCAAAGATACTCGAAAGTTCTTAGCCGCAACAACCACATTTCTCCAAGTGTCCCTATCCTGAGCCCTTGTTCCATCTCTCTTACGTCCCTTCCTACGCGTCATTGGTTTTCCAAGCGGACGTTTTCCAATCGGTCTTCCCACCAATATCTTTTTCCTCTCCCATTCTAGCCACGTGCCCTGCCTATCGCAGCTTTTTCCCTTTTATAAGCCTAACTATTTCTGAAGATGCAGAGAGGCCATGCAATTTCTTGTTATACAGTCTCCCTCATACCCGGTGACCTCATCTTTCTTTGGCCAATAAATGCAGGGAAGAATCCTATTCTCAAATACTCTGAATCTACTCTCATCTTCAAGGGTCATAGACCATGCCTCCCACCCATATAATGCAACAGGCAAAATAATCTTTTTATATATTCCCTTTGATAATAATTTTGAAGAGATAAGCCTCTTTATTGCAGATAACAGGCGTTTCCCGATTGCAACCCCGATTTAAATTCTTCTCAAATATTATTATCCTTCATGATTACATTCAATTTTTATACATATTCAAATTCTACATTTTGTATCTTAAGATTTTGTATGGTAATACTCTTCCTCTTTGTTACTAAATATTTTTTCTTATCACTATTAATTTCAAACCTCCATTAAATTTTCCTCGCTATCTGTAATTGAAATTGCCGAATCTCCTATTATATTTAAGTCGTCTGAGTAACCTAATATTTTACAATTGATTTCCGCATCTTATTCTTTCTTTACTACCTTCAAGAGAAATTTGAAGATTGAAAATTTGAAAAAGTTTATCCGGATCTATTGAGTCATGCGTATGTTTTACTAAAGTCTACAAATAATTAGTGAACAGAAATATTGAATTCGCGGTTTTTTTCCTAATATCTGTCATAATGAAAATATCTTAATTAATGTTGGTCGATTTGGCCTGAACCCGCAATGATATCTCCTAATATTTCCTCCGCCTATGGTTCTTAAGTATTGTATATGTTATAATAGTGAAATAGAGTATAATATTTCTTGATCATTACATTTTGGTATTTTATTTTCATTGCTAGATTATTATTGAATATTTTTAATTTTAATGAAACTTGGGAAAATGCAAAAATAGAGACTTGAGACAATATATAAAAATTAACGGTATAAAACTATAGATAAATGACCAATATATACATTCATTAATAGTATTAATTTAAATTAATTGATTTATTTGTTTTTTTTATTATTAAGTTCATTTATTAATTTTTTTAGATCATAGTTATTTTCCTTAAAAGAAACTTAAATTTTGTGGTGCTAGGGGATTTGAAAATTATTCGTCGCAATATGAAGATTTCGCTTACAGTTTCTGTCATGTCCGACCTCCATCCAACAGTTATTTTCTGTTAAGTTTTTTGCTTCTCTTAATCATGTGATCTATATATTTAATTTTTTTTGATTCATTATAATAAACTTTAAACAAATAAAAATTTTTACTTTGTTAATTTATATAAATTTCAATATAAACTGATTGTGAGTGATACGCTTAGCCAATACTCTGAATAATTTGTGTACAAAAATAATGAATGTTCTTAGCGAGATTTGATATAATGTTGTATGATTTGTCCTAAATCTGAATTAGAAGAAAATTATAAATTGCATTAAAATGTGACCTTTTAGAATAAATTATTTAATTGAAATGATATTTAAATATGTATAAGAATTTAAAAAAATATTATATTCTTTGTTTGGCAATTGTTATTTAATTATGTGCAACATGATTCGACTTGCACAGAGCATCGTTATTTTTTATTAATATCACATAATAAAAATGAATCTTTTAAACATAATAAATAAAAAAGACATTTTAATAAATTTAAAAAATATACCCAATTTAAAAATGTCAAAAATTTAAAACAACTTTATATCATCATATTTTAATTTTTATATAATATATATATATATATATTTAGTAATTAATAATAGAGTAATTAAATTAAAATAAAAAACAAAGATAATATAATTCAGTCATTTTAATTCAGGTTAAATAATATTTTTTTTTATTATTCAATGATAAAATTTATATATTATTATATATATATTATAGAAAAGAAGAAATATTCAATTAAATAAAAAATAATTTAAGATAAAAATATGATCTAATAAATATTTTAATTAAATTGAGAACTTTTAGAATAAATTATCTAATTGAATTGATATTTGAATATTAGAATTTAAAATAAAAAGGGAAATATTATAATAATTCTTTGATTGGGAATAGCTATGATAATTCATTGTTTGAAATGATTCCGCTAGGCCGACAGTGAGCCGCGAGCTGCTCTTGAATGAACAACACGGAGAATTATATAAACTTTAAAAAATTAATTTCTGCGGTTATTGATAAGATATAAATAAAATTTATAGCCTATGTTACTCTAGAGGTATATAAGAATATTGTGATGTAATTTCAAAGAAATCGGTTCAGCCAATTCTGAGTCTATAAAATAGTAATTTTCCGGACAGACAGACCGACAGACAGACAGACCGACAGACAGACAGACCGACAGACAGACAGACCGACAGACAGACAGACAGACAGACAGACAGACAGACAGACGTGAAAAATTCTAAAGTCACTTTTGGATTCTAGAGGTCATGAAACGCGAAGATATGCAAAAATTTTTAAATTCTGAGCAATGTGCAGACAAAAACCTTTTTTTATATATATAGATATTAATGTTTTTTTTTCTTTTTGTTATCATTTTAATATAATATTATTTAAATAAATGAAGAAAAATTGTATTTTGATGATAAAAGTATAAATTTTATAATAATAAATGTATATATATAAATCTTATCTTATTATACTAGCAAAAAAATTGCATTTATATATATATTTGTATATTTTTGAAAGATTAAACCGCTCTAATGATTTTTTTGAAATTCACACCATAATTTTTATAAAGAAAAATCAATCTGTATTGATTTGGGGAAAAATCATCTTTATTAATTTTTTCTTAATTTAAAATAGTAAATTTAAATAACGTGAGCAACTACGTCAGACAGCGTTTCCTTAAATGCAAAATATTATAAATAAAATAAAATTAAAAATATTTATTTTAATAATATTTTGTAATCAAATTACGAATATAATGTTATATCCACAGGCCATACTTTTCTCTCTGTCAGTGCATTAATACGTACGTTTAAGGGCTATATGTTTTAAAACTATTTTTTTAAACTTTATTTTCTATTAAATTATTTGAAATTGTTTCATATATTTTGTCATTTATTTATTTTAAATAATAATCTTAATCTTAAATATTTATTTTTCATAAGGCATAATTTTTTTAAAGTACCGAGTGGAGCTCGGTGAACCAGGTAATATTAATACCTATACCAATAAAATATATTTAGATTTTGATGTTTTTGATATTTGTTATTAACTACTCTCACCAACAAAAGAAATAAAAAACAAATAAAATAATTTTTAAAAAAATTAATATTTATAGTTATAGGTTCTTTACATAAAAAATGTCCATAATCTTTAAATTCATAAAAGTCCCGTTGACCGTTTTCAAGATCAGAAAAGATAAATAGCATAGTATAATATTATATAAAAAGTATAAAATAAATAACAATTTATACCTAAATGTAGGTTCTAATATAAAAAGGATTTATAACTGTGAAAAATTTAGAAAAGACTTCAATTACTTAAAAAAATAAATAAATAAATTGTCTAGCTCAATAAATTATATAATAAATAAAGAGCCTCATAGTATAGTTAAATAACATTTTGTGATTAATTAATATTTATTTACATTTTTTTTTATTATTATTAATCTAAAAGGAAGTACTTATATTTATTATAAATTGAAAAAAAAAAAAAAATTAAAAAAAAAAAAAAATAAATAAATAAAAATGAATGATTGAAATAAAAAGAGTGTCTTTTTTCAGTGAGAAGAATGCACTCGCTTTGTATTAAAGCTTAACCGCAAAAATTAATTAACGAATCTAATAGAATTAATTAGCATTAATTGTCAAGGTGAATGATGAGGTGAGGAATTCTGTTGAAAACATAAACGAGAGAGAATGAGAGAAAAAAAAGTGAAGCCTTATTTATCATTTTAATTTATACCCTTTGTATCCGGTTCCATTTCGGTAAATTCTCTCTCTGTTTATTTTAAATATTTTGATATAAAAAAAAAAAGAAAATCTCTATTAGGGAAAAAAAGAAGAATATTAGTTGTTATTATAGATAGAGATAGAGAATAGTATCTATTAGTATATATCTGATTTGTAAATCGATTAATTACCCATCCGATTCTAGTAGTGAATGTAGAAGTTAAACTTGAATGTTGATGAAAAAATTATATGTAGTTTAGATTAGATAAAAAGGAGGATATCCTGTGTAGAGGAACATGCTATCAAAGGGTTTAGCCATTGAAAGCTTCTCTACTTATTTTCTACAGATTTCTATCAAAGTTGTAAACCAGTGAATACCATGCAGTACAAGAGTCGAAACGCAAAATGTATAGTTTAAACCTAAAATGATACTATTAATTTATGTTTGTGACATTACTAGAATGTTTTTGACTTCAGTAACCCCATTCCTCCAACCATTCATATCCTAAGCCATCTCTAAACTATTTCTATCTTCTAGTCAGTCAACCGAACTCTTGGTTTATAAACCGATCG
Source organism: Labia minor (assembly GCA_963082975.1). Taxonomy (NCBI): domain Eukaryota; kingdom Metazoa; phylum Arthropoda; class Insecta; order Dermaptera; family Spongiphoridae; genus Labia; species Labia minor. Next base: position 40,400,425 of record OY720348.1, on the reverse strand, counting down.
TTTCTCATTTGGTTTGCCTATAAATATACTTCTTGTTAGCCTTTCGTTAGTCATTTGAGCCACATATCGTGCCCATTTATTTTACTCGATTTTATGACTCGGACTATGTTTGCGATTGGATAGAGGTCGTGCATTTCTTGTTATGAATTCTTCGACATTTCTCTATGGCATCATTTTTTTTCGGTTCGGTTCGGTTAAGAAAAATCTATTACTAAATACTCTAAAATTATTCTCTTAAATAAATATTGTTATGAATTCTTCGACATTCATCTATGATTTCATCTTTTTCGGTTCAGTTCGGTTCGGTTAAGAAAAATCGATTACTTAATACACTAAAATTATTCTATTAAAATTAAATTATCAATTTGTTGTAGTAGTACAATTCCATCGGTTAAAAAAATTATTAAATTGAAACAATTAAAAACTTTTATAAATGACCCATTATCTAACAGACCAGCCTGTCATTGATTTGGGCACAATCCAATTAAAGACCAATAGTTTCTCTACTATCTATTCCAACAGGGGAAAATTTTCCAATTCATGACTACTCCGCTAAAATAATCCTCGATTATAGTTTAGTTCTCAGCATTATGGTTGTTTGCCAAGATTCAAAACATGTTAAGATTATTATGCCTCCCTCGAAATTCTCTTAGGGTTCTCTAAACTTTCGAAAAGTCTCCTTCTATTCTACACTAAGGTATGTAATAGGCTTATTTAGGAAAGGAAGGGGGTCATATAACAATGAATAAGAAATAATCTTTCGCTTCAATAGTTGAAAGCTTCATTTGGTGGTTTTACTCTCGAAGGAATTCATTTATTATAATTATTCCATGAGATATCTATTCTGTATTGAATTAAATTATTTTCTTATACATTATTTATTTTTAATGTATGGTAGGTAATTAATTAACCTTGACATAAATAACTCTCATTCTATTTTGTTAGTTTTCCTCTATAATTTTAATAACGCCATTTGGATTTTTCCCACAAGTGTATGGCAGCCGCTATATATTTATAGAGGAAAAACAATATATCAACCGAGTCAAAAACAGTTTCCATTATATAAAATGCTTCTTAGAAAAATTATTGTCTCAGGCAAACATAAGAAATAAAACTGGTCAAAGAAAAATTCTCTCCCGCTTTGTGAACTGCATTCGAGACGACACATACAAGCGGCGTCGCGGGGGTGGAGGTTGAATGGGAGGGAGGGAAAAAAGCAGAAAAAAGACCTGGTCGGGAACTGGTGTCAAAATATCATATAATATATATTAATTTTGTTTGCGACTTCACACCAGCTGTCTCCTCTTCTCTTCTCTTTTCATTTTTCCTTCAACAAGCCTTTAACATTTTGTATGAAACATTTGATTGCTGAAAAAATTCCACCTATCATCCAGCATGCCGGAACAGATCGGCTGTTCAGTTAAGTTGACGTATGACCAAACGAAGTAGGAAGTTATAGAGAAGGCAAAAAAAAAATAAAAAAAATGGAGCACTTTTCCTGATTTATTTGAGAATAGTTTAGCGTTCCTCTTGGAATATTATTCATATTTTATAATATTATGAGATGTGTGCGGGAGGCTTAAGGTTAATTAATGATCATCCAAAAAAGGCTGTTTCTATAATTATTCATAATTTAATTAATGGTGACAGGTGGGATGGTGTAAAGGCAAAGACAACTGGTCCAGCCAAAATGAAACACTACCCTTGTGATAAAAGATCTGTGCTTTTTGGTGAAAAAAGAATTATACCTGACTAACTAATAAAGAATTTTTGTCGACTGTACTTGAACAACGGAGAGTTTTTATACTGCATATTTATTATTTTATATTGATTTATATTGAACCAATTTAATTAAATCCTAAAAAGGAAAAATCAGAGTGTTTCAGAGCAATCATCTCCCAATAAATACATCTACAAATTATAGAGAAGTCAGAAACAGATTATTTTAAAATGTATTCAGCTGATTAATAATTTAAATAATTTATTATTTTTTTTTTTAAATTATTTATTTTTTATTATGAAAATAAAAATCTGGAGTGTCTCCACACGACGATCTCGCAATTTGAATTGGATTAATTAACATATATTATATTTAAATTAAATTTAATTAAAATTAAATTATAAATTAATATTAATAAATAATATTTATTAGTGTTTGGCTCGTTGTTGATGCCACCACGTCACGTGCTGGCGCGTGATTGCCAGTCAACATGTTAAAAAATTAATTCAGGTACTTTCAGCAATTCAATCAAACTGAAATTCTATATATAGCAGTTTTATACAATTTTTAATCATGTGAAAAACTATCAAACATATATTTTTATTTTTACGGTCACTTTAGAGGGAAAAAAAATGAAAACGTGGTAGGTAATGACTCTCTTAGGGGGAGCTACATTTGTCAAAAGTTGAGAGAAAACTACGAATTTTGAATAATACCCGTGTACCAAATTTCATTATTCCAGCTCAAACTGTTTAAATCTTGTCTACATAAACACACATATACACACAGACATTTTTCTCAACCTTAGTGAAAATGAGTCAGGGACCTTCAAAACGTACAAAAACATCAAAATTTCAACATCGAAAATTTTCGTGATCACAATACTATCTCTGGCGAGATATTAAAAAAAGATATATATAATTAACTTATACTCGTATATATATATATAGATAGGTGCTCACATTAAAATACAAAACAAATATTGGGATCACAAAAAATTATATGAAAATTGTACTTTAGATTTTTATTAAAAATAGAAATGATAATCCTTGAAAGTCAAAATAATATATTAATTTGTTTTTTTTATCATTTTTTGTCATATTAGAATTTTTTCTAATATATATATTTTTGTTCAAGACACTTGACTTTCAACCTCGTGGTCCTGGGTTCAAATCCCAGGCCAAGCAAAAGAATATCTACCTAACTGAGTTTTTTAGAAACGATGCCCGCCAATCTTACGTGATCAAAATTGGGAAACTTTTTAAGTAGTTACCTCCGATCAAGAAAATCAAGATAATAGTTAAGAGGACCCGTTGTACTGATCATACAACTTAAGCGGCAACCGACTTGATAAACACCGTCCTTCTGCATGATGTCTAAAATCCAAAGGTTTATTTCCAAAGGAAATGTATATCCGTTTTTGATTATAAATTCAATTTCTATTTATTTAAAAATTTCTCATTAATTCAAGCAGCTGTTTTTGGTTGTTTTGTTTTGTAATATTTTTATTTTTTATTTTCTAGAAAAAAAGGGCAAATTTTGGAGCAGATGATAAGTCGAATTATTTTCTTGACCGGAAATGATATATATATATCAATATGTTAATTTAAAGTATTGTATATTTTGATAAATATTTACTATCTAATATTATTCTCTCAAACCCTTATGCTTATTATATGATAAAATAATACTTATCATCCTTTTAGTTCGATGGATGTTTACTTTTTGTTTATTTAAACTTAATTATAGTCTTTGACCACAACGTCTCAACGGTTGCGGGAAAAAAAAATTTAATAGAAGGAACATTCTGTCGCCTTAAAAAATTTCAAACAAAATACCTTTTTTCTCCTTAAAAATAAAAAAAATAATAATTCATCAACGTGTGTATTATATATATATATATATAAAGTTATATAATCTATTGTGTTTTATTTCTTTATTCCATTCATTTTTGTCTTCAAAGAAATTTTCTATTGATAAATGTTCTTAGTAAAATATGATCCCTATAATTTGTCTCGTTGGTTTTACCCGATTATTATAATGAATCTATGCATGTTTATGAAAATACAATAATAGTGTGATAGGGGAATAATTCCATTTGAACAATTCTATTTTTCGAGTTAAACAACGAAAACATTAGAGAATCAATCAATTGTATTCAAAACATTCTTTGAACCTTTCAATGATCATTTAATGATGCCATCCATTATTCCGGTGGAAATAAATCACATAACAAATTAAGAACTCAGTATAATCGATAATTATTAAAATTGAATATACCTATATATATATATATATATATATATATATATATATATTAGTACCTGAAATACCGAACTAATGCTAATTTATACATTTGTTAAATGGGTTTTCTAAAAATATGACCCATCAATAATTTGTTTCCTAAAATGGTACAAATTAATTAAAATAACGTGATTTTCATTTCAAGATGAAAAATATTTTCAAATTTACTTGATAAAATCTTTGATCCTATATTATATTTATAAATGTTGTTATAATTATTGTTATAATTAAATGGCTTCAGTTTTATATTTTTCAAAGTAGCAATAGCTTATAGACTGTTTTGACAAAGGATGCCACTGATAATAATATAAATTCTGAAATTATATTGACACCTGTACTTGTCTATATTTTAATTAAGAAAAGAGAATTAAGAAAGTAGGTTATATTTTTTTCTTTTTATTTATAATAATCAAATATCATTTATATTATTTATAATTTAATCTAAAAAACATTTTAATTAATGTAATATAATTTATTTAATATTATTAGATCAAATTTATTCTACTTATTTGAAATTCTTTCCTTTACAATTGTTCATACGTATTATATATTGCTAACTTCATGAATATTTTTTTTTTTTTTTTGGGTGGGGGAATGATAAATATATTTCTTAGTTCTATTTTAGAATAGTATTAAAATAAATATTTTTAATTTTATTACGAAATTAAATAAAAAATTTCCAAATATTTTAAATAAAAAAAAATATTAATACAATATCAATTAAAAAAGAATGGCGGGATGGAAATTTCAATATGGATGACGCGATTTGTTACGTCAAATAAAATATATATACAATTTTAGCTAGTATAATAATATATACCGGGACCCCGAGCCTCTCTCGGCTCGGTACTTAAGTTAAAAAAAATAATTCATTATTATTGGGTTTGGCTGATAATATTAATACTTGGGACACCGAGCTGATATACAATTCTTTAATTATTTATTACAATTATTAAATGTTGCATCAATGCATCAATCTGAATAAAATGAATGGAACTTGGTGTCCTCAATAATACATAAATATGTATTATTAGGTATGTTTCTAAGTGAATGAATATTTTTTTTTATTGGAAGAATGATAAATATATATCGTAATTTATAATTATAAAATATTATTAAAATATATATTTTTAATTTTATTTCGAAATTAAATTAAAAATTTTAAAATATTTTAAATATAAAAAAATATTAATACAATAACCTTTAAAAAAAGGCGGGAGTCAAATTTCAATATGGATGCCATTTTTGACGTCTCCATATATAATTTTAAATTAAGAAATAAATAATTAAGATGTATTTTTCCTGAGATGTGATCAATAAAAATCAATTTTTCTTTATAAATACTATATCTAGTGTGAATTTGAAAAAAATCGTTAGAGCGGTTTTTGAGAACCCATGGATATATATATATACAATTTTAGCTAGCATAATAAGATAAGAAATAATATATATGTAATCTCAAAATTTATCTAGGTTATTTATTCTAGTATTTTTTTTTTGTGAAGTGAAATTATTATTTAAAATAGGATGTTAGTTTTTTTTTATTTAGTTTTTGTATTTATTAAAAAAAACAATACAATGTAGATTGAGTGAAAAAGAGCTAATCTCTGTTAATTAATTTGCTTTTTTTTTGTTATGACATCATTATAGATTCATTCCAGAGTATTACAACAAATCACACTGAACGTGGATATAAATTTTGCCTGAGGATTCTTAAATAAAGTCATAAATGAACTTAGTTTGGTGATTTTTTTCCCTTTAGCGCGCCATTTTAAACAAAAGAAATATAGCAAGGCGTTCTGTATGTCTGTTTCTCCAATTCGTTTTTTTTTCTATCATTCTCCCCTTTTTCCCCTTCAACCTTTTATTTTCTTTTTTGTTTCTGTTTTGTTTTTTTTTCGTCTTTTAAGATTTTTTTTCTTCTCTTCTGTTTTGTGTGAGTTTGTAGGAAGAAAAGACCGATTCTCTACTAGAGTTCAAGTGTGTATTTGTGAGTGTGTGTTTTTTTTTGGCAACAAAGACTGATTAATCTTCTGATTGAAGTTCGAAAGAAAAATCGAAATTTTTGAAAGATATGAAGCTGATTGTCCAAGAAGATAATTAAATTTTTTTTGTCAATGTTTACTTCCTTTTGCTCTTATCTAAATCACTCAAATTTTAAATATTAGATTCTAGAACAAAATATGTGCATAAATAGATGTCTATTTGATAGTATAAATTGTAGAGATTATACTGAAATACTGAATATCCTATTTGAATTTTAATGACTAGTTTGAAGCATTTACATGATTGTAAAGGTATGTATAGTAAATATATATCTATGTAGGGATTTATCTATGCAACCAATGTAAACAGAAAATTAATGGGAATATCTTTTAAATCTACAATCTTCCTTCCATTATCATGTGTTGATAGATAAAATAGGAATCAATCATGCTAGAAAATTGAACGGTGGACATAAACTGCTCGATTGAATTAATTTTCATTATCTTCCAAGTCAAAATTTGTTTTAAATTTCAATTCTTTTGGAAGTTTATAGACCCAAATCTATGCAACAATCCATTCTTTACAAGACATTTTCCCAAATCTTTCAAAGACTTAAGAATCAATAACGGAGGGTTGTTGTTGTTTTTTTTTTTGAATTAGTGCCGCCCTAAATGGGTTATATGTTCTTTTTCAGGGCTATGTCATCAAAAAGAGACACATTTAGGGTAGAACCAATGTATAGTTTAAATCATGGTCGGCCAGATGTGAAGTTATTTTTGCATTTTGGTCATTGGATCATGTTCATTTACTGACATCTTGTCCCCAGATGTTCCTTTGTGAAGCTATTTGGAAAAGAACAAGGGTTGACATGATAATTGATATTTCTGAACTGAGGAATTTTGCTTTTCAACAATAAATGGTGTTAAATAATGACAAAATGAAAAAGAAACAGAAACAAACAAAATCGATATGAGAAAAAGAAGCCAATGAAGAACGGAGAGGTAAATGGATTTGACTGAATAATAGATTATAGTAGTAACAATATTATTTATGAAAAAGAATATTTTTTTTTTAGATATTTTTAATTAAATAAGCTGGAGTGTCTCCATTCTACTATGTCGCAAATTTGAATTGGATTAAATAACATATATTATATTTAAATTAAATTTAATTAATTAAATTAATGAGAGATACATTTCTCAAAAGTTGACAGAAAACTACGAATTTTGAATAATGCCCGTAGACCAAATTTCATTATTCTAGCTCAAACCGTTTTTGAGTAATCTTCTCTACATACACACACACACACACAGACATTTTTATCAACCTTAGTGAAAATGACTCAAGGACCTTCAAAACGTATAAAAACATCAAAATCTCGAAATCGAAAATTTTCGTGATCGCAATACTATATTAAAAATAAATTTATAAATAAATACACTCGATTTTTAATAAAAATTTAAAATTTTTTATATAATATATAAAAAAAAATAATTTCTCTGTTTAATCTCATTTTAAATAAATCATTGCATTCAAATCAGAATCCTTAAGAAAATTAATCTTCTCTAAATCTATATTTAAATAAATTTCTCAGAACTTCATAAGAATTTCAATACATTTTTATGAAATCAGATAAACTATCAAGGATTTCCTATTCGAGGAATATAAAAAAAAAGAATTAAGCTTAAAAAAGACTTTCAAATACAATTTCAATTTTGTTGTTAGTATAATTTCAATTTCAATCGTGTTACTTGCATCCAGTTGATAATTTTTTTTTTATAAAAGAGCAACCATTATAAGAAATGTGATTTAGCTTATATTCAAAAGAATTGAAATGATTTACCCTTTTAATGGTTGATGGTATTTCCGGCTTAGACAGAAGCTGACAAATATACAAAGAAAAGACGAAGAAATATATTTTAATATCTCAGAGTGAAAAAAAAAATAGAAAAATAAAAGAAAAAAAAATTTCTAAAGGAATAATTCCAATTATATCATTTATACTAAATGGGAAAATTTTATATTCAAACTTAATCCGATTAAAAAAAATTATCAATCTATTTCTTTACGAATGAAAGATAAGATGACTTGGTGATTTATATTGGCTCCTGACATAAATGACCAACATAGAAGAAAAAAAAAATTTTGCTGTCTCATATTCCTTGGAAAGTTAAATGAACAACAAAAAGTCAAAATTGAAAAATATAGCTTTACTATTCATGAAATTATAATTTAGGTATATTAACACACTATGAGCGGGGCGGGTATTTGTACCCGTTGCGGGGACTGCCACTTATAAGCGGGGCGGGTATTTATACCCGTTGCCACTTATATGAGGGATATATATTAGTTATCGTTTAAAATAAGCGGGGCGGGTATTTATACCCGTTGCCACTTATATGAGGGATATATATTAGTTATCGTTTAAAATAAGTAATTTTAAGTGACACAAGGGAAAATATATATTATATAAGTGGCAACGGGTATAAATACCCGCCCCGCTTATAAGTGGCAGTCCCCGCAACGGGTACAAATACCCGCCCCGCTCATAGTGTGTTAATATAATAATTTAACCTAATTATTACTCGAGTAGTGACAAGATATACTATATAAATAAAAATAGAGAGACATATAGGTATAAACAAATTTTTTTATTGGCTCGAAGGATCTTTATTAGCCATTTTATACATTTCTATAATTTCCAAAAATCAAATATTAAAATTTTAAATTTTTGTGAATTTTGAACCTTCATCTACAATTTCAGGAGATCGGCATTGTACCATTGAACTACGCTTTAGATAATAAACAGGTGAATACATTGTGACGTCACTGGTAGGAAAGAAACCAGCAAGGTAACCAATTGTGTAGCGTTTCTAAAAATTTTGACTTTTGTTCAATTTGAAGGAATTTCTATTAAGGGATGTTCCATTGGGTCTGGAAAATTTTATATAAGTCCCATGGGTTGAGAAAATTCATCATCTGTCCTTATCTCAACAACGTTCCATTGGTAACATCCTGCTATTTTGCCTACCAAAGTACTAAATGTAAACAATGATTTCAACAATTAAAAAATTAATTTGAAAATTTCTAAGGGAATATAGGTATGTTTAGGTTTCCTGAGCCGCCGCTCAGTCATTACAAAAAATTATTCCTTATTATCGGGTTTGGCTGGTAATGTTAATAAATGCTTGCTGAGGTCATTTAAATTTACTATTTTAAATTAAGAAAAAACTAACAAAGATGAGGGTAAAACGAATACAGATCGATTTTTCTTTATAAAAATTATCTATGGTGTGAATTTCAAAAAAATCCTTAAAGCAAAAATACAAATATATGTATATGCTAGTATAATAAATAAGATATAGGATAGTATTATTATATTATATCATAAATTATTATTATATTATTAAAAATTATTGAATAATTTTAAAATACGAAACAATATTATAAACAAACATTACCTCCCTTACTATCGTCGGTCGGTAAAAATTAGAAAAATATAAACTTAAAATATAGTATTTTACAAAATAAAAATAAAAAAAAAACAAATTTTTCATTTTCTAATAAAAAAAAAAATTTGTTCATATTTTTGCTTTCTTTTTTTTATATAAAAAATAATATTAAATATATATATATTATAACTAATAGAATCACTTTAATTTAATTTAATTCAGCAGAAAATAGAATTACAAAGCCGATAATCGTGATAATAATTATCCTTTATACTGTTTCGTCCTTTGCCTCGAAGAGAGTGTTTGAATGTTCTCGATGGTATCAAAAATCCCCTTATTAAATAATATTTGAAACCCCAGTGAATTATGTTTCCTTATTATGAATCCAGGATTCAATTGGTTGCTATGATATGATATCTCAAAAGGATCTGGGCTCCAAACTCAAGGAGTTGAGCCCGCTTGATTCTATTCCCGCTTGGCTAATTTGAAACCAGCTTGAGAGTCAGACAATTTTGCAATATTATCTAATAATATTATTTTAAGTTAATATTCTATTTACTTAAATGAATTAGAAATGAAATGGAAAATATATAGCTACATTTGTTGCTGTTCCTTTACTCGCGAAGAAATTTATAAATTCAATTTTATCCAAGATTATTATATTATATTCGATATACATTTAATATTTTGTTACTTTCAATGTATGTGTATGTGAGGGGAGAGGAAAGACTGCTGTGAAATATTTCCGAATATTTGTTGTTTTTTTTTTTAAATTCCTGTACCGAATAAATTCCCAGGCACATTGATAGTATTCAATGGATATATTATTAATTGTATAAGTAAATATTATGAATTAAATTTGAATAAATGGTTATTATTATAACTATTATTATTATTATTATAAAAATTTCATAAATATTAATCTAGTATGTGAAATATTGTTTCGGAATGTGAGTATTGTATACACTATTAAAATTTTAAACCATTATAATAATAATCTACAATCACATAAATATTATATATAAATTATATATATATTTATGAAAAAAAAATATGTTTATAATATTGTTTTATTTATATGAATTTAAATGTATTTTTTTTTCTAAGTTAATTATATATATAACAAACAAACAAACAAAAAACTTAGTAATTATTTAAGTTTAGTTTCAAATTCATTGGATTATTAAAATTTTCAAAATCGAATTTTATTGTATGAAAACTTTTCAAGAGTAAATTTTCAATTAATATTTTTAATTCATGGAATATAAAAATTCTTTTCGAAACTTGAACTAAATCCACTCGCCAGATTGTTTTTGGAAGCAAAACCTCATGGTAAATTCAAAATTCCATGAGATAGCAAAGTTTGCTTTCTATTATTAATTAGTAACCGCAACAGAATCCACATCAAGTTTAGGAATTAAAGCAAAGGGACAAAGGACATCCTTAGTACAAATATTAAATATTGGTTAAACAATTGAAATCAATTTTTTTTTTTATTATTGGTTTTGAAAATTAAACGACCAGAGATAAAACAAAAGAAAAATCGAATAATATATTTCTATAAAATAGTCGAATTCAATTACTTAAAATAGGAAAGTAGTAGAGTCCCATTGAATTGGTAACACTTGACTATCATCTTTTTTGAAGAAATTCAATTAAAATGGGATTAATTTCTTGGTTCATACACGAATCAAGAGTCAGTTGAATGGTAACATTGACTTACTTCCTCAAAAAAGTCAAGTCAGTTAATTAACTGATTGGTAACACTGAATAATTTTCTCAAAAAAGGTAATTGTTTGAAAGAATAACTTCCTCAAAAAAAGTAATTGTCAGTTATATATAATTGATAACACTGACTAACTTCCTCAAAAAAAGTCAGGTCAGTTAATCAACTGATTGGTAACACTGAATAACTTTCTCAAAAAAGGTAATTGTTTGAAAGATAACACTGAAAAACTTCCTCAAAAAAAGTAATTGTCAGTTAATTGATAACACTGACTAATTTTGTTCGCTGATATAGTCATTGTTATCGATCTAGTAAATATCACTTTTTTGAGGAAATCCTAATAATATGAGATTAGTTTCTCAGTTCAACCACTTGCAATCGTGCAAATTACGTTTACGTTAACAAGTATTTATGTTTACCAGTGACTTGGTTATTACTCTCTTGTTAAGTTAAAAAAAAATAGTCGGTTTTGAAACGAGAGACGTGATAATTTATCTTAAAAGATATATATAATTATACATATAATTAATATTAAGACAAAATTCGTTATTTAATGATTAATAAAGTAAATGGATCGTTTTTTTCTTCCTTAATCAGATCTAATGAGCAAACGTTTGTCTCATTTAACAATCTTGTTATACTGAAATTTCGGTTTGAATACTTTGGTAAATGAATTTCGTATCTATTCATTTGGAAAACCTTAACGTCAACCGTAAGTTAGACACTCAAAGACATTAGGCCAATCGATACCGTCGCTGATTGTCGGATTTGTCATACGAGAAAAACGCCTATAGCTAACATGTCGAGTGCATAACATATTACACTCACCAATAAAGACGCAAGATATGTCTGCTATAAATTTCTTTGAAAAGCACACACCAACACAGCTGTCTACGAAATAAGGTGGCACACCATTAATCCCGTTTCTAAATGAAAAGGGCAAACATTATTCCACCTGCAGAAGAGCAAGCGGGTTCTATGTTCGAAGGGTGTGCTGCGTGGAATTACACTAAACGTGCGGAAATTACATTGAAAGCGTACTCGAGACAAATGTTAATATATTTGTCGGGTTTGCGAGTTGGAGAGAATAGAACGTACAATAGAAGACAAGTAAAGTGAGATGGGTGGAAGAGGGAGGGGGGGAGGTTGAGGAGGGTGTGAGGGGATGAGGGGGGAGGATTGCGGTTGTGCACGTATTCTTTCCACCGATAACCACAACCAGTTCACAATGGAGAGTAAGACTTGGTGGAAAAATCGGAACAAATAGTCGCGATGTCAAATTTTTCCAACCGCATTGGAATGTTTTTAATAAAAATTTATTAAAAAATATTCTTAAAAGTTATTGACTATTTTTTTTTTCTCCCTACATGCAGATTATATATAGAAAATATTAAAGAGTGAGTGAGAGAGAGAGAGAGAGAAATAAATAAAATAAAATAATCAAAAAAAGAAAAATACAAAATGTGCCAGCTGTACATTGGATTATAATCAAACACAAGAATATTAAAATCGATAATTAAAAACTTTATAATTTAATTCATTCTCAAAATTCCTATTCCGATTCACATTCTAAATGAACAATCATTTGATTCCTTGGATTATTAATTTTTAGATATTAACTTTAATATTTATTTATTTATTTATGATAATTTAATTAAAGGTGACCTCTCCTATATGGCCATCTCTCAAGTAGCTCATTTTTTTAATTAATTATTTTATAATTGAAGTTCGACTATTGACTCTTTATACTTATTTCAAAGCGTATTAATTTAATTGAATTTATTTATTAATTATTTAAACTATTTAGTTAATTAGTTTTTCATTCATTGATTTTCAAGGAAATGAGAATATCATTTATTTTGATAAAATTAAAATAAATAAATGATTTATTTATTTATTTAGGATCATTTAATTAAAAGTGACCTCTCCTATAAAGCTATCTCAAATACTTTCTTGTATAATTAATTATTCTATAATTTAAGTTTATATATTGATTTGAAACAAAATGAGAATATCATTTATTTTGATAAAATTAAAAAAAAAATGATTTATTTATTTATTTATTCATGATAATTTAATTAAGAGTGACCTCTCCTATATGGCCATCTCAAATACCTTCTTGTTTAATTAATTATTTTATAATTGAAGTTCGACTATTGACTCTTTATACTTATTTCAAAGAGTATTTATCTAATTGAATTTATTTATTAATTATTTAAACTATTTAGTTAATTAATTTTTCATTCATTTATTATATATTGATTTGAAACAAAATAAGAATATCATTTAATTTTGATAAAAATTAAAAAAATAAATAAATAAAGGTTAATAAAGAGATATGAACAAAAAATACTAAACAAAAAAATAATAATAATAATCATAATAATAATAATAATAATAATAAATTGAAATAAAATCATCAAAAAGAGTGAACAGCAGTTAGTAAATCATCCCCTTTAACTGTAAACAAAATGAAAAGAACATTGTCTAATAAATAATACTTAATGATCGTTTTTTGATTGTACAATCAAGATTTAGGTAGTTACTTTTACCGAATTTCTTTCAATTGGATAGAAAGAAAGTAAATACACGACCTCTTCAAAGAGTTTTTCTTTTTCTCGTCTCCCTACCCATCCCCATCCCCATCCCCCTTCCCCACCCTCTCCTCTTCTATACTCTCTTAGCCTTACGCCATTTCTTCACCCACTCCACTTTCGTCTTTTTGCTAAATTTAGTTTGTATTGAAATTTATTAACGACATCGATCTTAAATAAGACCTGGAATCAGAAGTTCAAACGGCAACGACACACACATCTCAACGAGACAGTCAAAATACACAGCAAAAGGGTGGAAATTAAAAGCGTGTTGATTGTTTATTAAATCCTTTGATTTATCTAAAACATAAATCTTTTTTTGGGTAGCAATTTTATTCAATAAATATCACTTCCTTTCGAAGAAGAAGGATTGAAAAATAAATAAATAAATAAATAAAACAAAAAAATTAAGACAAAAATTGTGGTAGTATTTGTGGAATCAGATCAATATATTTTATAAATTAATAAATAAAAAATAAATAAATAATAAATAATAAATAAATAATAAATAATAAATCAAAAAAATAAAAATAAATAAAAACAGTGCCACTCATAAAAGTTCCAATAAAGTCGAATATAAAAATTCCATATTTCATATCAATATAAGAAATAAATGAAACATTTTTATTAAAACATTTAGAACACCTTTTTCCTAAATAAATCAACTTATATATATATATATATATATATATATGAAAATTGTAAAACAAAAAAAAAAATAAATAAATTTATTGATTGTGCATTGCTCGTTTCATATTTTAACGATATTTAAGTATATTTTGAGCTTGAAATTAAAATTAGAAGAATGAGAAAATCAAAGAAAATAAATGTTCAAAGTAATATTAAAAAATATACATAGTATTATTATTTCTAGTATTGTGGAGAGATTTTTAATTTCGAATTATTAAATTCGATTTATAATATATAATAGGATGAAAAAGGAAATTTATGTATTAACGAATATACTCTATTTTTTTTAAATATTTTAAATATTCATAAAATAATCTTACCCCCACCCCCTATCAGGTTGCAAAATATTTATTTACTATCAATCAATAAAATAGTAATATAAAAGTGTTATAACACAATTATCAATCAATTTAATTGGTACATCGGCATTGTTAGCAAAAGTTCCATCAATATTTGTCCGTTTTTTTTTCATTAATCTACATTAATTTAACATTTGTGTAATAAAAATATGTAAAGTGTTTTCTGTTGAATTGAATTGTGCTTATTTTAATGTTTAATGGAATATTTATTTAAATTTTATAAAATTATATTCAGGGAGCTCTTGAAATTTATGCAACAAGCAATTATCGATCTTTTTAAGTTAAATAACAAGTTTTCTTTAGATTTACTAGTCAATAGATAAGTTGTAAGATGGAATAGTTTAGAATTTTTTTATAATATATAGTAAAAAACAAAAATATAATGTATAATCATTCCCAAACAATTTTTATTTGTAGTCTTTATTTTCCAAACTACCATGTGGTTGATATTTACTACCTCTGCTATTTGCTGGTCTTAATCTGCCAGTTGCAAAAATTTCACTGACTTTGATATTAAAATATCCAGAACAGAATCGAGCAAATCATTTCTGGATCCTCACAGCAATCTCACCTTATACTTCAATATTTTTCGCACGTGTATTACCTTTTTTTATAGTAAAATTAATCATATTTATTCCAACATTTCATATTTCACTCATTTTCAAATCAATATTAATTTAAAACAAGTCAATAATTAGAAAACTATCTTCACAAAAAATGTCACCTTTTAACCAAATATATATATATATATTCAATTGTAATTTGGTAAATATGAACAAATTTTATTATTTCTTTAACCTTTTCACATTAATCAAGATAAACAATGTTTAATTGCAATTAATCAAATCTTTCTAATCCTATCAAATTTTTTTTGCAGTTAGTTTTTATATTATAACTTAATTTTTGAAGCTTTTTACTATCTCGCCAAAGATAGTATTACGATCACGAAAATTTTCGATATCGAGATTTTGATGTTTTTATACGTTTTGAAGGTCCCTGACTCAGGTTGAGAAAAATGTCTGTGTGTATATGTGTATGTATGTAGACAAGATTACGCAAAAACGGTTTGAGCTGGAATAATGAAATTTGGTACACGGGTATTATTCAAAATTCGTAGTTTTCTATCAACTTTTGAGAAATGTAGCTCAACCGGAAGAGGGTCATTACCTACCACGTTTTCATTTTTTTCCCTCTAAAGTGACCATAAAAATAAAGATATATGTTTGATAGTTTTTCACATGATTAAAAATTGTATACAACAGCTATATATAGAATTTCAGCTTGATTAAATCTCTGAAAGTACCTGAATTAATTTTTTAACACGTTGAAAGGCAATAACGCGACAGGACGTGACTAGGTGCCATCAACAAAGAGCCAAACATGCGCTAGTTTAATAAATATTATTTATTAATTTTAATTTATAATTTATATTTAATTAAATTTAATTTAAATATATTATATGTATTTTAATCCAATTCAAATTGCGAGATAGTCGAGTGGAGACACACCAGCTTATTTCCCCAAATAACATTTAATATTTCCAATTAATTTTTTTTTTTGATTAAATTGTAATCTGGTAAATATGAACAAATTATATGAATATTTTCCTATTATATGTACAATAATATTTAAGAGATCTTAATGTATCAATTCTTTGTTAATATGAAATATTTATTATTAATAATAAATTCGAATTTGTTAATAAGAACTTTAAATAAGAACCAATGAAAAATTAATCTACCTAAAGGGTAGGTGGTTTCATTTGAAATGGTATGAGACAGCCCAATATTCTCAGTCACAGCTTGCGTTGGAAAATTGAGCAATAATATTCATCAATTTGAATAAATAGAATTATTTAGATAATATAATATAATAACACACCATGAGAGAAGATAAAATATGAGCTGGTGGATGAATATTGATGGGGATGGGGTATGAATTCCAATTTTTCTGAAAGCCTTGACTCTTCTCACCATCGATCACTGCCATTTAATTAATCTTTCTATATATATTCATGTTTTTTTTTTAAGATAGATAGATTCCACTATTAGCTTAATTCGTATTAATTGTTTCATTCGTATGAACCTGACCCTTTTTCAAAACATTAATCAAAATATAGCTATAGATATAGGGATATATATATAAAAAAATGGATATCACGTTTGCATCGGCGTATTATTTTATAGGCTTGTAAACATGCAAGGTGATGGATGCATTAAGGGGACGCGGACTCTCAGGTTAATTACCGATTGATAGATTAATTATTGATTAATGATTTTAAGCTTGTATTTTAATCGGACGTCGTGGGTGCCTGGAAATATGAAAGCGGAACAGGGCAAAGTTAGAGCCGGAGAAGAGGGGGGGGGGAAAGGAAGAATGGATGAGAGAGGAGAAAGGGGAGGGGGAGGGTCAGTGGAACTCGTCGAAAGTTAATTAACGTTAAATAGTTACCATGTTTGGTGGCACCAATGAATTTACAATCATTTAAACTTATGCAAATATGTAATACTAACGAAACAATCAATGTTAATTCTCTTCAGATGAAAGACAGGGTAAAAAATAAAAGAAAAGAACAGAGTCAGGGGGGGGCTAGTTAGTTTATTATACATATATACAATTTATATATATATATATATATATATAAAGAGAGAGAGAGAGATTTCTAAAGATGATAAGAAAAACAAAGCGATTTGACTCTATTTGAATGGGTTGAATTATTTTTTTTTTTATTTTTGAAATGATTCTCTTTTAGAAAATTATTCCAAGTGGAACAACGTTAGAATAAATTAGAAGGCCAAGAAATGGGAGGAGCGTATTAGACATCATTGCAAGGCAAATAATCTAATAAAAGAATTTATCTATGTAATATCTATGTATACATTGTAGAAAGATAACTTTCCATTTTTTTTTTTGAATAGATTTAATAGATTAAATAAAGAATATAGAGTTTGTCATTTAAGATTATAAAAATGATTACTAAAAATATTTGCAATATTAGTTTAAGCTTCTGACGAGATTATCATATAAAACAACTGAATTTGTTGTTTTTTTTTATTTGTTTGCAAGAGTTAAAAAAGTTAAATTATTTAAATAGTTCCCACAAAAAAAAACATTCTACAATCGTCAGAACATCAAGATAAATATTTTAACATTGTTATTATTGATATTATCTAATTAATACAATATTTCAGATAGATGTAAATGAATATAAGATAAAAGAATGAAAGATGGATGGACCCTGGTCTTGGAATTTGGATTAAAATTGATTAACACTTTGGTGGGAAGAGAGTATATAGTGTATATTCATAAAAATAATATAATAATAAATAAATATATATAAAAATAACATATAAAAATGAAAATTGGGTAGTTATTTGATAAAAAGTAGCGAGTCCGCTCAAGAAAATCAAGATAAAGGTTGAAAGGATCTGTTATACTGATCATAGAACACCTTTACGCGGTAACTAATTTGAAACGCTCTGTTCTTTCGTACAAAATACTGTTCATTTATCAAATAAATAATATATTTTATATTATTACCTATGTATGTAAAAGTTATAATACAAAAAAACATTATTTTTGTGGAGGGGAGGTGCTATATTAGACCTGTAAGTGGCAGACTCCCAAAATTTTTCTTCAAAAAAAGAGAAAAGCAAAAGGCTAATACATTTATACCTGAGTCAATTGAATTTTAACATTTAAGTGGGTGGTAGCAGCAGGTGCACCTGAACGTAAGGCGAATTTTTTTTTCGATTGATCAACTGTCGGGATTGAAAAGTCAACGAATATCAAACTTAGCATCGTGATCAAAGAACAGCAACCCGACTTCAAAAAAAAAAATGTTCTATTTGTGTTGATATATTTTTTTTTTTGATTTCATGCAAATTTATGCTAACAAAAAAAAAATAAAATAAAAGATGATATTTATTTTATATCTCATCAATTAATAAAATATAATGTTAAGAACGAGTCTGAATAAGGAAAGGAAAGGTAGAATGGAGGGGTAGGGGGGGAGGAGAAGAGGAGAGGAGCGGGAACGAAACAAAACAGCCCTACGATATCAAATGTCGCTTTCCTTTTCGAAAACCGACCGAATGTTGACATCCGGGCTTCTCATCATCATTGTGAGTCGTTTATCAAATGGATGAATCTGCTTTTCATTGGAGTCCGCTTCACAGACACTCGCTTGTTTGCTTGCAAGATCCATCTTTTAATTCTAAAAACGAGGATCATTATTTCATTCGCGATGAAAGAACCAAACCCATAAACGAATAGGAGGAAAAGATATATTTTTTTATTTTTTATTTATTTATTTATTTTTTTTTTTTTTTGAATTGTTCATTGAGATTTAAAAAAAAAAATTCAAGAGAAATATCAATTTCTAAAACGAATAAAATAATCTAATTAAATCCAAATGGATAGGATATAGTCATCCTACCCCCGCCTCCCCTCCCACCACACTCTAGCAAGAGTTGAAGTACGAGCGAGAAAAATTAACAATAAAATGCCTATCTATGCATTCAAATTAAATCTATTTGAACAATTTTAATAAGTTGTAATATTTATTCAAGTATTATTGATGGATCATGGAAAAAAATTTCCCAGGTAAATAAAAAAAAACTAATAAAAAATCATTTTTTTTTTAAATCAAAATATTTTTTTATAATCCCGAATCTTTAGGGCTATTTCGGTTCACCTAGAACGATTATTTATTATATTTAATTCATTTTAGACGGTTATAAACTTTAATAAGTTTGAATTAGTAAAAATTTTAAATTTTATCATAAATTATATATACGCACTTTTAAGCTATAGAAAATGAATGAAAGTTATTTTGTTATGTCAGAATAGTACAGTTCACTTAACTGAAAGATGCATCAGTTGAAACTTTAAAGTCTTTAATGACTTTACTAAAAAATATTTTTTTTTAACTTTTTAAATATATATATATATATATATATATATATATATATGTATGTATTGACTGATGATCTATAGCTTATGTACAAAAAATGGTAAAAAAATTTAAATTCTAAGTAATTTAGTCGAAACTTTTCAATATAAAAATATTTTAGAGAATAGTGGAGAAAAAAAATTATGTTATTTTTTTCAAGATAATATGAGTAATTTTAATTTATTTCTGATTAATTCATTAATTAAAAATTAAATAGAATGAATTAAATTAATAAAGATATTTTTATGTAGAGATCACATGTTGAAAGTTATATGAATAAACTTCATTCATATGAGGATGGGACGTGGGGATTGATAGAAGAAAGGGATTGAAAATAGAATCACTACAATTTGCACCAAGTGATCCAACAAATATTAACTGTTAATTTTCAACTTCCTTTGAATTTCTTTCCTATAATTTCATAAATGCATAAATTGAATAAATTATTGTTCGTTAGTACTCTCCCTTCTTTGATTTTAACTGAATTCCGTATCATTTTCGCTCTTTAATCAACTCTTTTCATAAACAGTATTCATTAAATAAAGAAGATCTTCAAGATTCTATTCAATAACATTTTCGTCGATTCCATTTAATTTTAATCTCCCTTCCAACGTGAATTTTTCTACCGAAAGAAGAAATGAAAGATCACAACTCGTTAAATTGCAATGCTAGAGCTTAAAAAAAGGATTTTGTAATTATCTCCCTTCAACAATGCCTATTCGAAACTTGATCAAGAAAAATTGGATTAGATGGAATTTAGCCGGAATAAGAGGATGGAAGGTTGAGAGGAAGAAGTGCGGGAGAGGTGGAGGTTGGTGGGTGGGTAGAAGGGTGGGGGGAGGAAATCAAATGGAAAGACTATTGAAAAAAATTCGAGCATAAGAATAATTCTTATTTTGATTCTTATTATTCGTGAGAGAATAAGATGTTGGTGCAGACGGCGCTTGGACCTCCAATATTTTCCAGAGTGGCATGGCATCTTCTGCCTAATCATGTCCGAGTCTTTATTTATTTTTTTTTCATTTAAATCCCCTTGCCTCTATCGATTTTCATGAATTAATGGATGGTTACCGTATTTCAATAAATCATGAAACAATAAGCAGTGAAATCTTCCTTCAATGGATTATTAAAAAGAAGGAGAGGTGGGGGAAGAGCGAAAAAAATGAGAAAAGCATCATCTAACACACTTAGATAAATATTTGTGTGTTTCAAAAATGAAAATTGATGATAAATGATATGATTAGATTAAATAGGATGCGGGCCAAGTCATGAGTGGAGTTTGACATTCAAGATGAAGACGAATGGGAGTGTGTTGGGGGTGAAGAGGGTGAGTCAAACATCAATGTTTGATGGTCTTTTTGATTTCGTTCACAATCCTCTTTTATTGTATTGTGAGATAACATTTTAATTAATTTTCTTAGAGCAATTGTGCAAGAACAAGAGGCCAGTAAAAGAGAAGGAGAAGTATGTGTGTATGTTGGAGGAAGAGGGGAGGAGGGATGATGATAATTATGCGTTTGACCTATGGTATGGATGGTGTGGCCTGAGACGCAATGGGCAGGTCACCCACCACAGGCCGATACGACGCCTACCGATTACAACCAGTAATTTATCAAATAGCCCAGCCGAAAAACAGAGCGAGTGTGAAGCCGAAGGCCAGATTGTAATGGGGACGCTCTGCATACGTAGCCCATAGCGACCAGACAATTACAGAAGTAATGCCGGGTCGAGCATGTAAGCACGCACCAGCCGACAGATAGACAGGTGATTATTACTATACTAAGACAATGGGCACCATCTTCTTGAATAATATTAAATGCTAAACCCAAGACATGGTTAATCACAACGGAAATGAAGATTGGAAACCGGAACTTGCAACTCCAACACAAGTTTGGTAGCTAATAAAAATAATTAATTAGGATTACGCTAACGATGGAGCAAATATCATCAATCTTGCAAGTCGGTGACAAATGACCAAATTTGACGCATTGACTCGAGTTCAATACATCATTAGTGACATCTTGATGCTGAAGACACCATCATGAACCCCCATGATGCGGAGAACCGCTGCCTTCTTTTATTATTATTAATTATTGTAGAAAACTTGGGAGCAGATGGCGATGACGCGCAAGTTCCATGTCCATGGCTGTCGGTTCGTTTGCTTTGGCGACAACTTCACTTGTGCCATGAATAATTTTAAGGGAATACAAACGACCACCCCTTCTTTTCCACCCCCCCTCTCTCTCTCCGCGAGTGAAATTAAAAACAACGGCCTGCACTTCTCCATGGACTGTTATCACGAAGGGAAAAGCATCAAACCCTAACGATCTAAGAGTAGGGGGAGGCAATATTAACAAAATTACAGATTCCAAATAATAATTAAGTCGTCATATCATGGTTGATGATTAAGTAAGATCAATGCGGAGGGAGAAGGACAGGAAATGTAGGAAAGAGAAGATTCAAAAGGTAATGTTGAGGAGACAAATGATCATTTAGCATATATATACCACCCACCTTACTCCACCCCCTACTCCATGCACATGCCACCCCAATTCTCTATGTTCTCTGGAATCCGAATATATTATAGATAATTTAGATCAGAAGAGCATGGTGAACCTTTTAATGTCATACTGCTGTAATTCGTAGAATGTAACCTAATAGAGCCATGCAAAGCTTAGCTTTAACCAAATTTTCCCCTCATTCACCGACGAAAATAAAATTATATTAAAATTTAAATTTATTTGCAAATATTTATTTAGAAAATAAAATATTTTAATTAAAATATAATATCAATAAATTCAATAATATATATATGTATATATATATATTAAATAATTATTTAATTAATGCATATATTATAATTTTTTAATAATGTAAATATCACAAATTTACTCGAGGAAAATCAATTCAACTAACATTGCTGATAGGTGGCGACACTTCCTAAAGCTTCGGGGGTTTGTATATTTCCAATGCCATTGCCTGAGTAGAAAGCAGAAATTTTCTATTAAATTATTATTGAATATAATTTAAATGAATTTTAATAATAAAAATTAAATTTAAATATTATATATATATCTTTTTAATTATAATTTTAATTAAAAAAAAATAAAAATATTTTGATTTTTCCAAACTTAAAGATATTAATAAATGGTTATTAATTTATTTCAATTTTTATTGATTGCTTAAAAAAATTCACCCAATCCTAACCCACAAAAAAAAAAAATTATATATTGATGATATCAAACCATGAAATACAGTTTACAGACAAATTTTCTATCAGAAAGGAATCTAAAATAATAATATCAAAAATTCCAAAAATAAATTAATTATAATTATATTCATTTTTAAATGGATTAATTTTTATTTATAACTAGCTGTGAAGAGCGCCTAGAAGGCTAGACGGGGGCTCTGCCCCCCTGTACCCCCGAGTGATACATGGTATTTGGTTGAAAGTCTGTATGTAAAAGGTTTTCATCCATTTTGTTTCAATCAGTATAAGCAGATAAGACATATATTTGTTTTCTTGGAAAATATATGTTAATTTAATCAACAACAAATTTTCCTAGTATAATAATTAAGATTTATTGACTATTTCATATTATTATTTATATATTTACTAATATATTTGTGGCTCTTTGCATTTATTTAAGTAGATTTTAATTAATTAAATAATTAATATTCTAAGTTTATGAACATTATTTTTTTTTATAAATTATATTAATTAAAATTTATTTTCTTATTTCTGTTTGTTCTTTATTTTACATATATATGTACAAAACACAAAACAATAACACAGACAGACACACAGACATTGCCTTTTATATATATATATATATATAGATTAAAACCTTCCCTGGGATGCCCACAACAATCCCTGAAAGTTTCACCGTAATCGGACGGGTAGTTTTTGAGTATTTGACAGACACACAGACACACAGACATTGCCTTTTATATATATAGATAATTAGAAAAAAATACTCGTAGGTATATATAAAAATAATTTGATATAATATATTTCTTGGAAATAATTACTTAATTTTAATATAGTAATTAGGTTCCTAAAGAGGATGATTATTTATCCTTTGTAATTTTTTTAATTCAATTAAGCAAAATTTTTAATAATAAAGTTTTTTATTATATATATATACCTTATAAAAGTCACGGATGTATTATTATAATTATTATTGTTATTATTATTATTATTATTATTATTAGGTTGGTAGATGCTTTACTGAGAGGATACTAAATAAGCCATATATGTAGATAAGTACTCGTGGTGTATATGTAGATATTTAGCTAAGAAGACCCGGTGTGGATAATTGTCGTCGTCCTGGCGGTATATTAACTCGAAATGCCCCCGGCGGGGGTTGGCTATATCCAGAGCTCAAGTTGCCGTTGGAAGTGCAATTGACCAGGCGGCTAGATTTAGTGCTGCGGCAAACGCTTGATTGGTAAAGTTTCGGAGGCTGGGTGGCGTTTATCGCCGAGGAAAACTTGGCCCTGGTAACTTGGCCGCCGCCGGGAGGTGAGGATTTTTCTGTCCCGGAGATCCATGTCATTATCGAGAGAAGAGCCTGGGAACGGCGGTGCGTGCGCTTCCTCGCCTCATGCGGATGCCCAAGAATCCGTCCTTGGTTTGTGTGAGTGTCCGAGACGGATGATACCCGATCCTTTCGCGGCTGCAGTTTGAAGAATTGCAGAGAATCGAAAGGTGGAGTGGGGTAGGGTGGGGTGTGGGAGGAGAGGCTATGAAACAAACGAGCGACATGCGAAACAAACTCAATCGCCAACAAGAATGAAGTTATCCTCGATGTCCGATGGATAGGATAATTATTGATGGTGGATGGGGGGAGGGGTGGATAGGGGGTGGGGGGGAAGCTTAATTAAACAGATACACTGAGGAGGAGCTGTCCTGTCCGGCTATTTATTACTTTTTCTTATCGTCCTATCAGATGAGAAGATAAATTTCTTTCGGTTTCAATTAGAAAATGGAACTCATCGCGAAAGATACGCCAATTTAATGATAAATCACAGTAAAAACAAAAAACAAAATCGATTTTATTAGTATTATTATTATTACACAAAAGTCCAGAAATATGTAAACAAAATTTGGAATATGATGAAAATCATTAACATGATTTTTAATTATTCAATAAGTATAGAAAAAAGTAAAAGCAATTTTACTCTTTCCAATAGAAATCCCAAAACAGGAAATTAAATGTAATTTATAACGATACTTTAATCGATTATCTATAATTAAATATATAATGATTAATTAATTTAAATCAATAAGCAGAGGTGAATTACCAAATATAATTCTTAATTAGTCAATAAATAATTTAATTATATTTTATGAGAAAATTAAAATTAAATTATTTTTTAAACGTTTTGAATGAATGAACGTTTATTAGTGAATAAATTATTTCCAATTTTAGAAGTGAAATTTAATAAAAAAAAGTAGTTTTTGTGTGGATTGAATAAATAAATAAATATTTTTTTTTTTTTAAATATTTCCTAAAAACAATATATTCCTCTATAAGCTCTCTCTATTAAAATTTAAATATAATAAATAAAATAATAAATATATATAATAATAATAATAATAATAATAAATTTAAAATGCTATATCGAGAATGTTAATATATATATAAATTTAATAATTATCTTTTTTTTAAGAAATTGTACTTGCCAATTAAAATTTATTTAAAATCATATCGATAGTTAAATTATATATTATAAATAAAAAATTAATAAAAAAGCTTTTGTTTTATTTTTCATTTATTATTAAATATTATTATTAATTTTCATAAATACCTTATGGATTATATTAATTTTATCTATTTAGAATATTAATTGTATTTTTTTTTTAAATATTTTATTTATTTAATAATTAATTTTTTAATTACTGTTATAATTATTGTTTTTTTTTTAAATTTTGAATAATTCTTCTAATAATAAAATGTAAACCTTTACTACTAAATTATTAAATGATGTTATGCAAACAGTATCTAATAATAAAGTTAAAAAATATGCGTGTGTGTGTGTATGTATTTATTTAAAAATAAAATAAAAATAATAATAATAATAATAATATTAATAATAAAATATAAAAAAAAATATTTGTTTTATTAATAAAATTCATTTGTGCTGACTTATTTATTTTTTATATTTTTTTTAAAGATTATGCATTAACTAGAAATGTTTTTAATTGCTTGTTTGTTTTCAATTAATATTCATTTTAGAAAATATATTATTAAAATAAAATGTGAAATAGTTGGATGGGGGTAGTGTGAAAAAGATGTTCATATGTGGTAAATAATAAATAAAAGTTAGTTATTTTTTAAATTGTATATATATATATATATATATATATATATATATATGAATTAAATGTTATTAAAGGTCTAAGGGCTCTGAAAAGGACTATTGAGTGCTTTTCTTGATGTCGACGATCAGCGTGGCTAACTTGTCAATAAACAACAAGATACAACCACCGTGAGTTTCTATACTCTTTTGGTGAAGTCAAAGCATCTAACCATTAGCGGCAAAGCGATTGGACAGTAGAAAATGCTCAAATATGAAAATATTCATATAATATAAAAAGATAGAGTATAGAAGACCAGAAAAATGACGGAAAAAGATTTATGGAACGTTACTTATTATTATTACTTACATATTTTGTATAGAATAATATGTCAATATTTTATATACATATAAATAAATTGTATATAAAAAAAAACAAATAGAGATTAATTAAAAGATAACCACTTAGAAAACGACCCAAAGAAAATTTAAAAAAGCATGTATATATAAATATAATTATCTTAGAAATAATTAATTAAATATAAACTCATAATTAATAGGAAAACTTTCTAGGCAGATTGTAAATCAGAATTAACTGAAGATAGAAACAAAACGAGATCATCGCATCGTCTGGAATGATTATCATTTCAAAGGAATTGCGCCTGGAGTTGACAAATTCCTTAACGAAAATAAAAAAATAATTGTCAAATGATATCTTCTTAAAGCATAATTTTTTTTTTTTGCATAATTTTATTCTCATAAATATTTTAATTTTTTTTTTTTCTCAAAATCAAAATAGATAAACTACTCAGTTAGTTGAAAAATATTCTTATATATTATACATATATATATATATATATATATATATATATATACTTAAATGAATAATATATGTTCAAGTGTGGTTATGATTTGCAATGTCCTGAGGGGTAGTGGTGACTAAAAGGAGCCTCGTTATTCTGGAATAGCAAATGGCATCAACAAATGCATCGTTGCTTTGGATATTTGTTTAAAAAAATACTCAAACGAGGCGTTTTCCAATGCCATCCACCGATTAAGACATTCACCAATCCCTCAAATTCAACCATTCAAATAAATTATGTTAATTATTATTTTAAAATTAAATACAAAAATAAATAAATAAATTATATAATATAAATATTCGAGCAATCATAACTGGGAGATAAATTCAAATGATAAAAATTGAATGAATAAATTATTAGAATTAAATTGAAGATGATGAAGATGTTCTCGAAACGATCATTCTTTCTCAATTTAATTTAATTTATTATAGTCCTTTGGGTGGCATCTACGCTGGTATATAAATACAAAAAAAAAATTCTATATTTTACTATATATATATATAGTTCTTTTGTTGACTATTGTTACTTTCTGGGGAAAGGCTACACAAAAGGTAGGCACATAAATAGTATACATTCGTTTGAAAGCCTATCAAAATTCCAATTCTATAAATGCATTTCAATAAATCATTCCATGATTTTGGAAATGTTAAACAGAAATGACAAATCCGATTTATAATAAAAAATAAATTACAAGACTCGAGTCTCTCTACTTAATGAGTGTAGATTTAAATTTCAACATTTCATAATTATTTTATTTTTTTTTTAAATATACTAAAAATTTATCATAATCTAAAATAAATAAATAAATAAATAAGAAGAATTAAAATTACCTTGAATTATTATTAATTATTTTTGAGAACTTGATTATTATAAATTTTTCCATTAATTTTTTATTTTTTATTTTTTAATTTATCTTATTTTCTTTTTATTATCAAAAGTAATCTATAATATTTTATTTTAGATAAGAGAGTCTTTATTTTTCAATATATATTCCGTATATATATATATATATTTAACTTTTCGATTTTATTATCTATTCAATCATTCATTGATAAGAATCACATTTTTTTTTATTTCGATTATTTTGGGGGAGAAAATTTATATCAAGATGGTTTTAATTAAATGTAAATAACCGTCTGATTATAATTAATATCAGGACGAAGAATTATTATTAAAATATTTATGGATTCGATAGTAAATATGATAATAAATAAATAGTTTTAAATATAAAAAGAAGTTAATTGATTAATTAAGGGTTATTTATTTTAAATGCAATATAAAAACGATTTGTTAATATATATATATATATATATATAATAATAATTTCCGTCGTATGTATGTATGTATATGTTGTCTGTATTGTGAAGTTAGGTATGTGATGTCTATAACATTATGAAGTTAGTTACAAATTCAGTTTAAACTTAAATTGCAAACACCGTTTGCAACGGGTTCGTCTAGTATATAAATAAATATATTTTTGAAAATAGAATAGAAAATAGAATAAAAAATATTTCGATATTTGAGATAGAAAGGAAAATTTCATTGTCAAATGATGATAATATTATTCGATGATTCGAAATTGTAAATATAGAAAGTGAAAGGACAAAGAAGAAAGTAAAACTGGCAGAAAATAGTACGCGTAAATAGTATAAAGGATTCATTTAGGATTTCTATCCTCCAGGGGTAAAGGAATCCACCCTCCATGACCTCAATATTATTATTGCATGCTCGGTATTTGTTTATTCATTATGAAAATTTATATATATATATATATTTATTTATTTTTTTAATTCAATGTATTCGAATGGATACATATATAATTGAACGTGAAATTTTAATTAAAAAAAAAAAGTGAATAATTTTGCCCAGGAGTGAGCAAATATCGCCGTCGAAAGGGGAAAAGTCCATTAATAACAACATAACAATTCATGGTGATGGAGAAAATTTATTAGATATCAATAGAGGGGAGGGAGAAGAAAAAGAGATAAAATCTGAAAAGAGGTGTTTGGAAAAGAGGGAGGGGGGAGGGGTATATGAGACGAGGGTGATAGAAGGATGGTGAGGGGTTGAATTTAATCAAATATTAAAAGAGGATTGCAATCAAATGAATACATGTATTTAAAAAATGAAATAAAATTAAAAAAAATAATAATAATAATAATAAAAGAAAATTAGCTAAAACCAAAGAAATAAACATGAAATTTGCTACAAGTGAATTTTTTTGCTAAATCTTAATCATAGAGGATTTCCCTTTTTTTACAATCGCTTTAATTACTGGTTTAATTTATTTTATTAAACTATTTATGATATATATATTATATATAAATACATTTAACTTTGTGATTTTGACAAATGAATCGTTCACTAGAAGTATAATCCTTTATTAAAGTTCAAATAATTTTTTTTTTATTAATGATTAATCATTGTTTCGATTCATTAAAATAAATTTATTTTATTTTATTTCATATTAATATGCATATTAATAGAATATGGGAAAATAGATTGATTTATATTTTTCTATGTATAAATTAATTTTTACTATATAAGTAACTGTATTTATTAGAAATAAATCATTTTTTATTATTTATATATATTATAGATAGGTTTTGTTTAAAATAGAATAGAGTAATGGTATATAATGGCGAATTAAGAAATTTTTGAAAATTAGAAAATTATCAGAAATATTTTATATTATAAAAACAAAAACAAAAATATTTTGAATATTATTTATTTATTTATTTTTGAAAATAATGTAATAAATTTATGATTTTTCAATAATAGTATGATTATGGGTATTGAGAATATTGTTTTTTTTTAATTCTTAAAATCAAAAATTTAAAAAAAAAAAAATAATAAAAATAATTTACTTTCAATGAATAGTGGGGGATGAATTTGTGATTAAAAGAGAAATTGTCGTTAATTTGGCTGATGTGTTTTTAAATCATCCATGGCATGGACTGTTGGGTTGGAAGCCCGCTAAAGATCCCACCGAATGAACGGATCCTCCCAGGTGATTGACAATCACCTGAACGTCGCTCTGATCACAAACGAAAATAGAAATGCCAATTCTTTTCTAGGATGACAGAGATTGGATAATTGAAAAAAAAAAAAGATGGGATTGGGATTGGGTCAAGTCAATAGAATCGGTTAAGTGGGAAAGGAATGATTATCGGGAACGAGTCTCTCCACGGACCAGAAGATGTGATGTAGCGCAGTGAGCTCGTCCCGTGTGAGGAGGAGATCCATGTGCTCGGTTACTTACAATGACAGCAGCAATCCAGGACGAGGTGATCTTCAGGCCAAGCATGCAAATCAGATGAAATGCCGGTCAAAGGGAAACACTCTCACACACACGAGCACAGGTGCTTGGAAACACGCGCGATGATCGCGTGGCACAATCACTCGAGATGCCACGTGAAGGACCGTGGTTCGAGTCCGACTGAGCGCTTTTGCTTGCCGGCGGCCGCCCCTCCACTCACTCACTCACTCGCTCTCTCTCTCTCACTCACTCTCAGGCTCGTTCTCCTCCCCACCACCCGAATGCTCACGCACGGGTGGGGAGGAAGGCTGAGCCCGCATCGCCGATGGCCAACGGAGAGGGGAAGAAAGGGAGAAAAACACCCCTCGGCTCTTTTGCCTTTTGCATTGGCGGAGCAGAAAAATTATTACAATTTTTCAAGCTTCAACTTTCAAAATTATCCCCTTGCCCCCCACCCTCTTCTCTACATCCTTCTCCCCTCCACACGACATCCATCGATATCTCTATTGTGGTTAATAGAGCCGACACTTGGAAATGGTCCAGGTGTTACGCACCCCTTTACTCATCCTCTGGCAGGCCATTCATACATAAAATTTAGAACAATACCCCCCCACCCCCACCCCAACCCCGGAATTCTTTGGTATCTTTGGCGTGGGTGGGAGATTGGCAGGGGCGCTCCCGGAAAGGAAACCTCATCGACCTCTCAGCCAAACTATTGACGAGTTGAGCGTTGAGCGAAAGTGCGAGCACAGTGAGTGCCGTTCGCACGAGAATCCCCAATTAAGAACACTAAGACAGGGGATGATCGAGAGCTTGGTAAGTGACCCCACAAGACAGCCAAGAACGTCCCCACCACTACTACCACCTACCTAACTCCAATGGGATAAGTCATTCGATAATCTTATTTGATAATCACCAAGTGGGAGGATACTCATCACCATAGAAACAAATACAAATAGATGGACACAGAATACACACACACACAACCCTTCGTTTTCATTTAATTCATTTAAATAAATTTAATTTAATAAATGTAGTAAAAGAAAAAAAATATGGAGTGTCTCCACTCGACTATCTCGCAAATTTGAATTGAATTAAATAAAACATATATTATATTTAAATTAAATTTAATTAATTAAATTATAAATTAAAATTAATAAATAATATTTATTAAACCAGCGCGTGATTGGCTCTTTGTTGATGGCGCGTGAGATATGCAGTGTTAAAAAATTAATTCCGGTACTTTCAGGGATTCAATCAAGCTGAAATTTTATATATAGCAGTTTTATACAATTATTAATCATATGAAAAACTATCAAACATATATCTTTATTTTTACGGTGGCTTAATCAAAACGTTGTAGGTAATGACCCTCTTCCGGTTGAGCTACATTTCTCAAAAGTTGATACAAAACTAGGAATTTTGAATAATGCCAGTATACCAAATTTCATTATTCTAGCTCAAACCGTTTTAATCTTGTCTATTTACTCACATACACACACACACACAGACATTTTTCTCAACCTTAGTGAAAATGACTCAAGGACCTTCAAAACGTATAAAAACATCAAAATCTCGATATCGAAAATTTTCGTGATCGCAATATTATCTCTGACGACATAGTAAAAATTAAAAAAAAATGTCTAATATAAAGAAACAATTTTTTTTTTTTGAAAATTAATTTATATTTTAATCATAAACCTAATTCATACACCAAGAAGACATTTAAAAACACCTATTTATGGTATAGTAGCATCATATATTATTAATAATTAACAATTTCCAAAAATTATTAAAAATAAATCAATTTTAAATTAAATTTCAAACTAATTTCATTTTCATATTATTTTTTTTTTACTAAAAAAATATTTAATAAACCTACTCTCATAATTTTATTAAAATGGTAATTTTATAATATTTAAAATAGATCTATTTAGTTATTAATTTAAATGAAAAATTAATTAAAGAAATAGAAAGTTTTGGTTTTTTTCAAAAATCATATATAGAGATATACATTAATTGTTATCATCGTTTATTTATGGTAAATTATCAATGATTACAAATAATTATTATAATAATTATTACAACTCTCATATAATAATAAGATTTATTATATTTACAAAATCATATTAATAAACCACTTTGAATCATTGCTCACGAATTCAATTAATTACAAAAATAAAAAACTATAAACAATTTTGTCCAAAAATAAGATCCACATCTACAAAACCTTCCTAATATGAGTAAAAATTTATAAAAATACCTCAAAACTGTTTTTGAGAAATCAGATAAACATATACTATATCTCCAATCCATGCCAGGGTAATACGATTATATAAGTGATTATATACTATATATTATATTAATATTATTATTTTTATTAGGATAGTAACCATGAGAAGATTAAAACTAATTTATCATCGTATATCCTTAGATTAAAATTTAAATGATTTTTTTTCTTTTTTTTTTATATATATTTAATTTTCTTAACAATTTTTTTTTAAATATTATGTTTATCCATTAAAAACTTTAATAATAAAATGTTTAGTTTTTAGAAACAAATAAGCCATCAGTTAATTTGAGAAAAAAAACATTAAAATTAACAAAATAGGGGAAAACATTTTTTTTGCCTACCAGGGATGTGACATCCCTGGTAGGCAAAAAAAAGCATGGTTTTAAAGTGTCTATAATAACGAATTTTGAATTTCAACGAAGTAAATGGTTTTAATGACTAAATATATTAACCGTATGCTAGTGAAAATTGATTTGTACCTTGAAAATCTTTGAGTCTTATCAAAATCGAAGCAATTTCCACTAAATAATTGTTTAAATAAAAATTTTAAGATACGTCACAATTGTCTCTTTATCTCAGATACGTTCCATTCCCAACATCCTGCGATTTTTCCTACCAAAATACCGGATGTCAATATAAACAGACAACAAAATGACTTCTGAACCTATTACTGGGATTATATAATGTTCAAGATGACACCTTGAATATAATATATATTAGAATTTGAATATTTTACATATATATATATATAAGAGTTTAATAAAGGAAAATCACGAACGAAGAATTATTTAATTTAATAAAAATAATAATTTAATATTGACTTAAATAAATATGTATATGAACAAACATTTTCTTATCTATTTTTATATTTATTACCTATTATCTAATATAAAATTTCAATTTAATATATTTAGGCATAAAAATCATTTACTTCGTTGAAATTCAAAATTCGTTATTTCTCACTCAAATCATCAGTGTGGTAGTTTGTCTTACTAACCACTTAACCACTAACGAGTCTATAGCTGACATTATTTATTTATTTTTTTAATTACTATAGATATATAAATTTAATTGGAAAATAATATTTCGTGAAAAAACAATTATAATAAAACGAGGTTTTGTGTTCGGGTTGTGTTCAGTGAGTCCAGACCATGAGACACAAAGCGCATTGGAAGTGAGGAGGGGAATTATATTTTTTTTTATTTTTTTTGACAAGCTTTTTTCTATAAAAATGAGAGAACATTTTTATAACGAAATAAACGTTAATTAGGTAAAAGCAAATGGCGAGTGCCCCTTTGGCTGGGTCGCTTTGGATATCTCCGGTCGGTTTCACTTTAAGGATTAACGCAATTATCCACTTTTATGGTAATATCCTCATCGTAATGATCATCATACTACGATGGGGTAGATGCATTCATTCACGGTACAACTGAAAAAATTGAGGAAGCAAACGATCTGACATTTTTTTTTTTCAGTTTCAACTTCTCTCGTTCAAGAAGATTTTTTCCTCTCTCTTTTTACTATCCGAATACCTAAATCTTCTGAGGGTACTCCAAGGGAGAGGGATAAGTATTTTCAGCTCCCTAGTGAAATAATTCACTAGTCGATAGATTGGTGATTGGAGTGGAGCGACAATTTCATTGCAAACCTTGGAATTTACAATTCGATGGCTTTTGGAAAAGAATTCTTTAACAAACTTCCTATCCTCTATATTTTCTATTTTTTTTATTCTTATTATTTAAAAATTATTATTATTATTCTTATTATTTAAAAATTATTATTATTATTATTATTTAAAAATTATTATTATTATTATTATTTAAAAATTATTATTATTATTATTATTATTTAAAAATTATTAATATTATTATTATTTAAAAATTATTATTATTATTATTATTTAAAAATTATTATTATTATTATTATTATTAATTAAATAAAACCAAAATTTAGTATCAAAATTAATCAGAAGCTAAATTATTATTATATTGATATATAAAACTATTATTAATCTTCTATAATAATCCAATAAATATAAAAACAACTGAGCATATATATATATATATTCCTTATTTAATTAAATTAATTAATTTAATATAGCCAAGCATGTTTGATAAATTATATAAACCCTCTGTTTGTTTGATTTTAATTTTTCTATATAGTAAACTAATTATTATTATTTATTATTATTATTACTATTGCTTATTTGTGGTTAGTACCTTGGCTAATCATTAATTTATTCAACAAATTACCTGTGAGCGATGTTAAATTAATTAATATATTTAAATAATTAATCTTCACTTTGATTATTCATTTATATTTGTATACAATCAATAAAAGATAATTAAAATATAATAACATACATCATTAAAGCAATGTGTGTGTGTGTATGTGTGTTATGTTTTCTAATTCTTATTGGATTAATTAAAAAAAGCATAATATTTAAATATATAATAGAGAAAATCACTCTCACACTCTTAAAGAAAATAATAGATATTAATTTATTTATTATATATATATATATATATATTTATTTATTTTTTATTTTTTAAATAATTTATTTATTTTTTTTATTTCTTGAAGTTTAATTCCTAAATGTCAAAAAAGTTTAAATAAAAGGATATGTTAATTTATCATTATATCAGTCAGTCTCTCTCTCTCTCTCTATATATATATATATATATATATTCTCTCTCTCTCTCTCTATATATATATATATATATAAATTAATTCCATTTCTCAATTAGAACAGAACTCAGTTAAAAAATTTTAAATTTAGCAAATTTCTCATTAACATTATCTTTTTTATTATCAATTATTTTGACAATACATTTTTTTGTCATTTTTTTATTTTATTTATTTTTTTATTTTTTTTTTTTTTTTTTTGCTTTTTGCATTTAAAAGTGCGATTTATACTTTTGAATAATCAAAAATTACACTCTACAAAATATTCAAATTGAAAATAACAATTATATTACTTCATTTTAAAAGCTATATAATCACATGAATGAATGGAGATTTTTTTTTTTAAAAAACATTGATATTAATTCCTTAAAAAAATGAAATAAATTATATATTTATTATTAATGCTATCTATGTAGAATATATCTGGTATGTATATTATGTATATACAAAATACTGGATAGTTAAATATATATATATTAATATGAAATTCATTCAACTAATCAATATATAAAATTATTATTTTCTAAAGAGTTCGTGATATATTATTATTTCAAATAAAGTTTTTTTTTTTTTTTCTAGCAAAAATAGATAAATTTTTAAAATTTCTAACTAGTTTTGTCCTTAACAGCTCCGCCCTGAACATCTAAGTTATAATTATTAAATTTTCTTCAATTATTTGAAAAGTTTTCAGCCTTTTTTTTCTTTATCATTTTTCCCTTTTATGTGATGATGTGTGTGTGCGTGCGTATGTGTGTGGGTGTTTTTATGTTGAATTTTTGGGATTGCAAAGAAATTTACGTAAAGTCACGAACGTACTCTTTTGAATTGGAGATGGCCGTGTCGAGGAGTGCTTAAGCTGCACCACGCAGGTAGAAAGTAGGACTCGCCCTCCACCCCTCTTCCCCGCCTATTTTCGGTTCCCTTTCCCCTCCCTTCTCCCTAAAAAAAGGAAGGATTAAACTTTTGAAGGAGATTCCACTCCGATAACATTTCGATCTGAAGATGAAATCTCGTCTTTTTCTATCCAATTAAATGATTTATGAAATGGGTGGGGAGTTGGTGGGGGGTGGGGGTGGGGGCGATGTTTACTTTCACACGAATCTTTTTCTATTGCTACTATAATTGAGAAATAAGCACAGTTGCCTTTGTCAATGAATAGTAGATGAATAAAGGACTTGGGGAGGGCGCCCTTTGTGTGTACGAAACGTCATGTCAAATAGTCAGCTGCAAAATAAATGTATCTTACGTTTTATATATCGTCTTTCCAGCACCCTTCTCCGCTTTTTATTATCCACACTGTATAAAAATATAATACCTAAATAGAGTATAATTTCCGATATATATATATATATATATATTGATTTTTTGATTTTTTTTATTGATTTTTTGTCGTTTATAATTCAAAAATACATGACTGAGGGAGAAGTTATAAAATTTCAGTACCGGAAGCCTTGCACATATTCAAATTTATTTTAATAATTTAAATAATTTAATAAAAACATTAATCTTTTGTCTATCAAAAAAAAAACAAAACAAGCCCATTAAACTATGATACTACTCGTAGAACGGTATCTTAATTATTAATGAATAATTAAAAATTACTTGATAAGAATTAAAATAGTAAGAGAAAAAAATAATTAATTTACACTATAAGTATATGTATATATATACTACAGCGGTTAAGATGACAATATTTCACATTTAAAATATCTCTTAATGCGCATGTGTTAAACTGTAACCTTGAAACATTTCAAATAAATAGACAAATACTTTGCCTGCATTCTGCATTTCATTTCTCGAATTTAATTTCTTGTTGGTGTGTGAATTGAACATTTCTCTAATTTCAATTTGAAACCAATGTACCATAAAATCACGAGTGTTAATTAAAAATAAATATAATTAATCTCAAGTTTGTGTATGCAACCATCCAAAGTTTTTATGTTTACTTAGTACTTGGTGTTTCAATTATTTTTTATGCTAGTGTAGATTCTGGATAATAATTAAATAATAAAGACAAGTCATGTTCACTAATCAACAATTCTGCCTAATTTTATACCTGTGCAGATGAACTAGAGGGGATTTCCGGGACAGGTTCTTCAGCGATTTCTTCGACAACTGCCAATTTCATCAAGTTATATACTATATACATATTTACGATTTCATAGAATGTTTTAATTCTTTGGAAATCACTTAACATATTAAATTGAAGCTCATTAATGAACAAATGATACCTGAAAACTAAAATTACTCTTAATTGCTCGGCTGAAAATGATAATTACATTTAAGAAAAATTAATCCTTTTATAATGAGTTTAAACACCTTTCAGTAGGTTCTGACAAGGCTTTCTTTATAGGAGCTACTACATGGATGGATAGATCGCTTAATTGTGTTCATCAGTAATTCCCAAAGTGGTCTTTATCGACCCCCAGTGGTCTATGATAACTTGCAAGGGGTCTACGAAAAAAAAATTTGGGGGTCCATGAAGTGAAAATAGGGGTCCATGATAGTGGATCTCAATATACACTGATAGTACCTATTTACTTACATTATATTATCTTGTAATAAAACGGTGGCCAAACCGTGGTTCTTTTTGAGTTTATTGTTAAAAAAAAATAAAAAAAGGTAAAATTTAAAAAAATCAATATCAGGTAAGTAGGGGGTCTACCCAAAACCGAAAAACATGGCAAGGGGTCTATGACACAAAAAAGTTTGGGAACCTCTGGTGTACATGTATATTACTACTAGAAGTATGTATTTATTAATGGTTGAACTCAATTTAATTTTAATTCAAGTAATTCAATTTTATTTTTTTTAAAATGAATAAATGATTTTTTATAATATAGAATGTGTATTAATTTTTATTTATTAAAATATATAAAGTTAACTACCTTAAGATCTCTCTCTCTCTCTTTATATATATATCTGTACGTTTAGGTTTCCATAAAAGTTTTTCCTATTTTGAGAAGTTATTTTCAATCTTTATTGTATGCTTTGAGTATCCACGTTTCGGTGCCCTTTTTTGAGTCATTTTCAAGTGTTTTTTTTAAGAAAATTGAAAATAACCCGAAATAACTCATCATAATAGTAATAGTATATATATATATATATATATATATATATATATATTCTAGAACAAAAAAATCGATTAATGGTAAAGTATTGAATATATATAGTTAAGATAATTAAGATGACTATCTAAATTTAATTTATTCATTATAATTTTTTTTTAATTATATATTAGTGTTAAAAATTAGATTATTTTTTTTATAGGATTACGTCTTTGAATTTGTGATGTCAATACAATTATTTTTATTTTTTATTTTTAAATTATTTTTCTAATGTTTATCTTCTCTATGAAAAGTCATCATAAACCAAATTCTAGTTTATAAATTCTAAGATAAATAGATAAGTAGTCGATGTCCATTTATCATCCACCGTTCATTGTACCGTCGTTGTTTAGCAGATCCATTGGAATCGTTTGATTCTATCCATAATGAATAGTAACCGATTGTACGAGTGAATAAAAGTATTCTCATCTCCTTTTATTCAAGGAACCACGTTTTTATTTTTTCTCCAAAGCAATTCACAACATTTGGAGGGGTTCTTTTCTCGCCCTTGATAAAACGTGAGCGAGGGATAAAAGCTGGGAAGAAACGAGGAGGACAATTCGAGTGGACACAATTCTGTTGCTCATCTTATGAACAGCTGTCAATCACCTCACACCCACCCACTCACACAAACATACGCTATAGCACGGTCACCCAGGCACTTTCTCTTCCCCACATCTCGATATATTAACTTAGACACTGCCGGGGATGGAACTTGAAGGGACTTTGAGTCAAGGGCACGTTGTCAGAGAGGAGAGTTCTTCTTCCCCCCCCTCCACATCCCTCTATCACTATCCTAGCAACAGTTGACACACGTCGAGGTAATTCTCAAATGATCAGAAAAGCTGGATAACCCAAACCACCAAACCTCTACCTCTCTCTCCCTCACCTCGATATTTCCACCCCCACCCCCTCGTCCTTTTCCACACGCCAATCCATCTGCCACAGACCTCAACACTCAGAACTAAATTAATTTCCAAGCGAAAGATGAAACTAAGGCAGGTGCATAGTTTTCACCTAAAATTGAAACTAAGATTATAATACAATTGTACTAGTACTAATTTGGTGTGTGCGTGGGGAGGGAGGGAGGGGGGAAGAAGGAGGGTGTCATAGTCTCCCTTATTCGCGTGAAGTTCGAAACATGTTGAGATCATTAATTTCCTTTTGTAGTGATTTATTCGGAGGCTACCAAAATTAATTTATAATATTCACAACGAAATAGGTTAATGGCAATTTTGCAAAACTTTTACCATAGGAACAAGTTAAAACTTGTTAAGAAAAATTAGCTTCGCATTGTGCTGAATGCAAACATTAATTTTCGACAAGTAACCTTTTTTTATTT
This sequence comes from Labia minor, assembly GCA_963082975.1. NCBI lineage: Eukaryota > Metazoa > Arthropoda > Insecta > Dermaptera > Spongiphoridae > Labia > Labia minor. The sequence goes on along the minus strand of OY720348.1, from coordinate 40,360,788 downwards.
TTTTTTTTTTTTTATTTTTTTATTTTTATTTCTTTCACATACAGCAATTAGAAATAATTACAATTACAACCCCGAAATTATGAAAGTATGATTCATGTGTTTGCATGTTCAAAAGAGAAAAAGTAAAGTTGTTTTTATATACTTTTCACTTTTTATTTTTGTCTCCGTAAAAAAAACAAAATAATAATAAAAAACAAAAAAAAAAAAAAAAAAAATTAATCCGTTGTAGAGATTGAAATATCGGTGAATTAATAAAATAATTGTTATGTTTTCGATATCAGCGGTAAATATTAAAAACTACTAACGAAATAAAATAAAAATAAATTTGAATGACAATTAAAAGAAAATGAAAATGATTGTCCGAGAATGAATGAATGGAGGAGGGGTTGAGGGAACCAAATTCGAATTCAAAAGGAAGAAAGAAGAACAACAATCGAGTTAATGGATGGGACGTGGTTGACGCTTCTTGGAACATGGAGCCCTTTGTGGCCGAGAGAAAAGCAAAAGGTTATTCGTTACAGCCCAATTATTATGGATTAACTCACGGCAACTATCAGAAATTCATCTAACACTGCCCACATTCAAAATTAAACTCATTAGCAAATATAATAAAAAGTCAATATCATTTAAAACAAAAAAAAAATAAAAATATTTAAAAAAAACCTTATGGGTTTATCCTAAAATTAAACATTACAATTAAATTATCTTAACTAATGTGTATATATATATATATATAAAGGGTGTTTCAAAAATAAGTCAAAAATTATCTTTTGAAGGACATTGTTTTGTTTTAATTTTTATAGATAAATTTTAAATAGTAATGATTGATAAAGCTCCGATTTATATATCAACATTGTTTCAAAATGAATTATAAGTTGAAAAGTAATTTTAAAAATAGAACTTCATACTTATTTTCGAACATCATATATATATATAAATATATATATATATTATATATATATATATATATATATGAATAGAGTGAACGCTCTATATAAGCAACCTTTCTTTGAGCAATATACGTTATAAGCAAATTTGACAATTGTTGTAGTTAATATCTGATAATTAGATTAGTTATTTATATTTATTCTGGCACAGTTTAGTTAGTAAAAGAAATAAGGAAAAATATTTATCAGACATAAGAAACTTTTTTATTTAGATTGGTTCAAATGAGTTGCTTATATAGAGCGTTCACAATATACCTGATTTTTCTGTTTTATTGTGAACTTTGAGTCTCAAGACTTTGTCGCCTATTTTGGCGCACTTTTCAAGAAATTTTTGGGACTCTGGGTTGTAATCTGTATCCTAAAAAAATTGCTTCCTAAAAAAAAACTCTTAAAAATGCGCCAAAATGAAGGCCGAAACACCGGTACACATATTTCACAATAAAAAGTGAAAATAACAAGGTAATAATAATAAAAACTTTCACAGAAACCTAAACGAACATAGATATATATGTAGTGATTTGTAAGGGGTTGGATCGTTGTCTAGGGGTAAATTATCTCGATAGAGCAACAACACTTCTTGTTTGAGCTTTTCTATAAAATTGGTTATTTATAAATAAATATACATAGGCAAATACACACTCTCTCATCATCATATACATCACGAATCTAAACAGAATCCTCTAAACGGAATAGAATCCCCTGCGGGAGTTCTCGTTCCAATTTATAACTTAATCCCTCTCTTACTTGATTGTCGGGAGAAGGGGGTGGGAGGCTTTTTCTTAGCCGTCACCAAAGGCCCATCTCGAGCATGGTGAGGGAGACCCACGGTAAATTTCCGCTACCATCGGTTGCATTTTACAAAAAGAACAAGGAATTGGAGTGAGGAGGTCGAAACAACCTTGTCGCCAACATCTCTTGAACTCAATTTCAACTCCAACATATATGTATATATATATTAGTATATAATAATATATTTAATGAAAGAAAAAACTACATTAAATTTTTAAATGTAAAATTCTATATCAATATTATCAGTCAAATTTAAATTTTAAAATAATAAACATTTATAAATCAACTTAATTACTCTATAAATTACTCTATTATGTGAAACTTTCATCTTATTAATAGAAAATATTAAATTAATTAAGTTTATTTAATATCATTGATTAATTGGTCTTTTTGTCCTAATCACTTATAAACAGTAAACTTGTAAAGAAAGCAATTCAATTCGACAATAATTTAGTAAATTAGTAATGATAATAATATTTTGGTTGATAAAACATTCATTATTCAAAATGTCAGATTGTAACGAAATTATTAATAGACTGTCATTGTAGATATTTTGAGTTTTTATTTCTCCATTAAATTCCAATAGGAAATTCTTAATCGTTTTTTTATTACCTTTCGATATATAGATATATATTAAATGTATATATATACATATATATATATATATGTATATATATATGTATAAAGATCTCTTATTTTGATTTTTTAAAAAAATCACGAATTTGGGTTTATTCGAAAGCTTAGATTTCTGAAAATGATAATCTGTGTAATCTGTTATTTGTTTAAATTAAGTTCTAAAAAGTAAAAATATTTCATTTAAATCTAAATTAAATTATATTAACTCAAAAAGTACAATAAAAAAAAATACAAAAAAATTGTGAATACAGGGAAATTGAAAAATCGAAACTCAAATCTCAAAAAAAAAAAAAATGTGATTTTAACTCAGAAATAACTTTTCAAAATAAATACTTTCAAAGAAGCTTAAACAATACATACATTAACTATTAATATATATATATATATATATATATATATTTATAATATATAAATACTAATATATATATATATATATAGTAGTTAATGTATGTATTGTTTATATATATATATATATAGTTCCTGGTTTACCGAGCCGTCTCGTTCAAATAATTTAAAAGAACATAAATTAAAAAAAATACTCACATAAAACATACCCCCCTTAAAAGTACGTACTAATACACTGAAAGACAGAAAAATATGGCCTGTGGATATAACTTAATATATATTTCGTTATTTGATTTTATTTATATTTATAATATTTTGTATTTAAGTAGGCCCTTTCTGACTTAGTTACTGAAGTCATTTAAATTTCCTATTTTAAATTAAGAAAAAAATAATAAAAATTATTTTTCTTAATGCTGAAACCAATACAGATCGATTTTTCTTTATAAAAATTATCTATGGTGGTGAATTTCAAAAAATCCTTCGAGCGGTTTAATATTTCAAAAATACAAATATATATACATATATATACAATTTTTGCTAGGATAATAAGATAAGATATATTAATTTCCAAAACTAATAAAATAGATTTAGCAATTTTGTGAGGTGTAAGTGAAAAGGAACTTTTGAGTCCCCATCCTCATTATTGATAATCAATGGTGACATAAACAAAATGTATAAATTCTACAAAAATATTTATCACAAAGTACATAGAAAATCAATGTAAATGATTATTATTATGTTCACTAGCAATTTATCTAAAATTTATATATTTTAAAAGAGATTATTTAATATTTATTTATATACATGAAAGAAAAGAAGAAATATCGATCGGTTGCCAGTTATTTTTTATTATCGATTTACTGCAAAAGAGGTAATACGTGCAGTCTATATGATATTTCTATTATTGGATGCTCTTGCAGGTATCAATTGTAAATTCCTGCTGTAAATCTCCTCTCAATAATGAAATGAAGGCAAGTGGCATCCACTTCCCATTTCTTTTAATTTTCTCGTGTATGGTTATTTATGAGCGTAACTTGGTAGGCCGCATACCGACATCATGTAAAAATGCTAGGCATCTTAATGAATTCGGCGGTGTGTGGGAGAAAAAAAGATGGGAGGAGGTGGGGAGAAGGAGGAGAATGGGGGAAGGAGAGAGAGAGAGAGAGAGAGAGAGGTGGCCAATGCGAGAATTGCTTTCTGGAAAAATATCGAATAAGGAGGTAAAAAGAGATCCTCTGTGGCTGATGTGCCCGTCGTCCACGGAGGTCACCAGTCATGAATATGGATGCGTCCACCTCGCGTGACGGCCGGCTTTAACTATTTATTCGCAATACAAGTTTTGTCCATTTTCGTTCAACGAAATGCCACCGCTATCGATTGGTATCGTTTAATAGGAAATAAATAAATATATAATTATCTGAATCATTGACTTTTGATGATATAACAAAATGGCAATACGAATATTTATTGGGCCATAAATATGGAATAATACAACGGTGGTGGGGATTTTCTTCATGAGATTCCACCGACATCGGTAAAAGTGATAAAATGTCCATTAACCAATACTAAAAGAATTATTATAAATAATATAATTTTAATAAAAAAAAACAATATAACAATTAAAAAAAAAACAACAAGAATATGATAAATACATTTTTCAAAGGTAAATACTTGATAATTATAGTATCGCCACTTATTGGTATTGAATGCCCCTCCCCCCAAAAATTTGAGGTAAGAGAATATTATTATTATTGTTATTAACATTACCAACATCTAATACTGAAAGAGAAATCATACGTCATTCATAATAATAATAATAATATTTTAAAGACTCTTCAGTGGTTTTGTGGTTAGCACGACAGTCTACCACACTAAAGACTCGAGTTCGGGCATTGGGAAATTCATTAATCGATAATTTCTCTTTAAAGCAAATAATAATAATATTCCAACACCTTCCACATCCTTTATCGACCATAAATTGGTGACGTATTCAACGTGGTTTAACGTAAATTAACAAATAACAAAAAAAAAAAAAAATAAAATAAAATAAACAGATTAAAACTCATTTATTACTTTCAGGTTATTTTGAAGACGCAAATGCACAAACATCGCCCAACACCAAAAACTTATAAAGGCAGTCATCCAAGAAGTTATTGAATTTCCAACCTGAAATGACAAGAAGAACTATTGGCAATGATGCTACGTCAATTTGTCAATAATGGAGGACCCCATTTGCTAAAGATAATTTTTAGGAATGTAAATGGCATAGTATTTGTTATTTATAAATAAAAGTATTTTTGATGTATCTTACTTTCATTCTTTAAAATATAGGAGGTTTTTCTGCCAGACCCTGTAAAATCACAAAAAATATTAATAACACAAAACCTAACTCACTTTCATATTTTATTCCTTAGAATTCTTAATAATTCAATTGGAAGTGTAATAAAAATTATTAAATGATAAACCCTTAGCGATTCACATCATTTCTAAAACGATCAACTGTCAGGTCGTCGAAAAAATAGGTCAAATTGCGGAAAGGATATTGTTATTTAGAGCCCTAGCAATAATCCTAAGGATTTTCCAAGTTATTTAACCAATCGATATCTAATTTAGAAATTTTATTCAGTTAATGAACAGGGGGGGGAAATTTTAATATTAGAAATTATATATGAAGTTATTAAAAATGTGTAATAATAATAAATAATAGTTAATCATAATTAAATGAAAAATTTGTGGACTGTTTTTTAAATAAATATATTATGTATATATTATATAATATAATTAAAAAGGTAATCTTTTTTATAAAGAGAAACCCCCAGAAATAAATCATGACAAAATTTTATCAGTAAAAAATGTTACGTATGGATAAATAAACAAGCTTTAAATAATTTCAGTATGTAATATTGACATATTTGTGGGAAGAGTAAATTATTTGCTGAATGACTGATGGAAGGTGTCAATTTTTTTTCCAACTTGACTGATTAATATATATATATATACGATCCCATATATATATATATATATATATTCTGTTTCTCTTGGTAAATTACCACAAATATTGATTTTTATTTAATTATTTAATTATAACAACGAATCTATATATACATATAATGGTTATATTTTTAATACTCTAAGAAAACATTTTAATAATTTAATAAAATGTAGAAGAAAAGTTATAATCTACTCATAGAGATATTTTGTAAAGTTTAATAAAAATGAATATATGACTTGTTATTACAAATTAAACATGATAATTGAACGTATCAATTATTAACAACATTAATTAATTTCAATTTTAAAATAGTTGTTAAAAAATGATAGAGAATTAAGTGATATAAGATAATAATATTATTTTATTTATTATTTGCGGATAAACCCTGAGGATCACGCAGAGCTTTAAAATGAAATAATTAATTATTGAATTTCCCTAGGTCCGAACTCGATTCTTCAGTGTGGTAGACTGTCGTGCTAACCACTAAACCACTAAAAAGTCTAATATAATGTTAAATTATAAAACAAAATTGGCGAAGAGTTATATAAATTTTTCGGAAATACTACTATAGTATATTTTGTTGGTGTATAGGGAGTTATAATTTAATTCAAGGGATTCTTTCCCTTTCAACCTGGTTTATTTTACTTCTCTCCCCCTGACATTGTCGTATAGCTAAGATGACAAAAAAGGTCTCTTGTACTCCACTCAAATATAATTTTTTGTACAAATAACAGAAAAGAACGAGTCTGAACCATTGTAGAAGGAGGATTAGTAGAATGTAAGACAAAAAGATGGAGTGGTGAAAGATATACTATGAAAAGTTGGAGAGATGTATAATATGTAGTTGCATCATATAAAAATTGGAAGATTTATGGAAAAAAGTATAAAATTCCCTTTTCATAGTCAGGTGTCTTTTATGAAATTATTTAATCTATGTATATAACGATATTTAAAAGTTATTTCAAGAAGAAGCATGGTGGAAAAGGGAGTATAAAGGGATATAAAAGAAACTCCTTATACGTGCAGACAGGAAAGCGACAGACAAGTCTGACGTATTAGGTTCGAGTAAATTTTTTTTTAAATATCATTTATATTCAGTATATAGTCGATATGGTCATATCATATATATATATATATATATATATATATATATTATATTTTTATTAAAAATATAATCTACTAGGAATTAATCAATTCAATTCATGATGTTATTTTTTAATTTTTATAATGATTAATATTTAAAAAATAAACTTTCAATTAAATTTTAATCAAAGTTTTATTATATTGAATGAAATGATTCATGAATTTTAAAAATGTTTTTAGTAACAAGAAGTTGAAAAATCTGGAGTGTCTCCACTCGACTATCTCGCGATTTTGAATTGGATTAAATAACATATAAATTAAATTAATTAAATTATAAATTAAAATTAATAAATAATATTTATTAAACCAGCGCATGTTTGGCTCTTTGTTGATGGCACCACGTCATGTGTTGGCGCGTGAGATTTGCAGAGTTAAAAAATTAATTCTGGTACTTTCAGCCATTCAATATAGCAGTTTTATACAATTATTAATCCTGTGAAAATTATGTTTAAAATTATATATTAAAAATAATTAATAAAATATTCAATGTTTATATATTTTTATAATAAGAGAAAAAATAAAAATAATTTTTAATGAATTTTTTATTAAAATTTTGTGAAAATTCTTCCCTTCAAAGGTAGTCTTAACTAAACTTGAATTCCATAAAAAATCAAATATTTTAAAATCATTATTAATAATAAGAATAATACAATATTTACATATTTTCAATAATAATATTAAAAAATTTCTTATTTGTTTAAATTAATTAATTAAGTTTAAATAAATGTCAAATATCTACCTTCTATAGATGAATGATATTGAATTGAAGCAACGTTGCTGCTGCCGAGAGACCTTGTCGGGAGTTGACACATCCAAAATCAAAGAATCATCGACCAATTAGATTTGAGTGTGATGAAGTTAATGCAAATATCTATATTCTAAGGGATAAACCAGTCAGGACTTGTATTTAATCTTTTGCGCATCGTGTAAAGTGCAAGCAATTATTCTGCACCCATTTCAAAAGAAAAATATAATTATCTTATTACTATAATAGCAAAAATTGTATATATTTGTTTTATTGAAATATTAAACGGCTCTAGGGATTTTATTTTGAAATCCACACCATAGATAATTTTTATAAAGAAAAATCGATCTGTATTGTGGTTTCAGCCTCGGGAAAAATTATCTTTGTAAGTTTTTTCTTAATTAAAAATAGGAATTTTAATAATAAAAAAATGGCACTGAACCACGCTGGACAACGCTTCCTTAAATAAAAAATATTATAAATAACATAAAATTAAAAATATTTATTTTCATAATATTTTGTAATAAAATTACGAAATATATATTATGTTATATCCACAGGCCATACTTTTCTGTCTTTTAATGCATTAAAACGTACATTTAAGGGCTTTATATTATATGACTATTTTTTTTTTAAATTTATGTTCTTTTAAATTATTTGAAATTGTTTAATATATTTTGTCGTTTTAGATAATAATCTTAAATATTTATATTTCATAAGGCATAATTTTTTTTAAAATACCGAGAGGAGCTCGGTGAACCAGATAATATTAATATTAATTAATTAATATTACCAGCCAAACCCCATTATAAGGAATAATTTTTTTTAATGACCGAGCGGTGGCTTCGTATCTGTAAACCAGGTACTATAATATAAATGCAGTAATTTAAATAAAAAATTGATGTTTAAATAAACATTCCTTAAATTTTATTAAAAAAAAAATCAATTTGTTTTAAAAAAATTTAAAATAAATTTATAAATATCGATATTTATGCATGACTTAAAAGACCATCATCTCATATTATTTAAATTATATAACAAACTAGAAATAGAAATAATATTATATTAATGTGAATCATTAATTGTATATAATTTATATATATATATATATATATATATATAATACTAAAAAACCTTGTTCATTAAAATAAATTAAAAAATATGAATGTTTTATCTAATATTATATATATATAGTTTATAAAAAATAAATAATATTAATATAATATTAATTAATTAATTATATATTAATATTATATTTATATAACTTGATTTGTAATTTGATTATTATTTATAAAAATAGAAATAAGTATCTAATTAGATATTTTAAATAAATATATAAGTAAATGTATAATATTAATATTAATATTAATATTATATATATATATATATTTATATATAATATCTATATAACTTATTATGTTTTTCTAAGTCAAATTAATAAACCAGCTTGATTCATTGTAATGTTTTTATATTTTTTAACATGAATAAAAAAAATGATTTTTTCCAAAAATATGGCCTTTACAGATCGAGACTTCAACTCGAAATCTAAATTTTATAACAATCTTTAGTGTGGTTCTCAAGATGAGAATAACGTCGTAATAAGATGAGATTTAATAAGAAACAAGTTAAAATTTTCAAATTCCTATTGTCCTTAAATGCTGTTTAAAAAAATGCATGTATTTATGTAAATCTTTTCAAGCATATGTAGAAGACTAATAAAAGTACTATAAAATTAACCGAGTAGTCAACTTTTCATGAAGGTTGAAACTTTAAGTATAAAATCCTAATGAAATTTTAATTACCGAAGATATTCAAATAAGCCTGTTTTTATAGGCATCCTTGAAGAGAATCGTCAAACGAACTCCCGCCCAGAAAAATCTAAACCTGTGTGCTCGTATTTTTACTTTTTTTTCGTTTTTTTTTTGTTTGTTGAATGCTGGAGGGAATTTGAATGCAAACTTGAAACAGCTCTTAAGGCTTTTCTCAACAAAATTTCAATTGTAATTGAATAGAATACAAGTAAATTAGAGGGATTTAAACGTAGTGGCCACCACTATAATTAACAATTTCTATAATTTCATTTTCCAAGAGTCAAATTTTCAAATATTCAACGCAGGGTTCAAATTAGAGGGACATTCTTTAGTTCCTTTCAATCAAATAAACCAATTCTTATTATATATATATATATATTGAAATCAGTTGAGTTATTTAATTATATATTTTTATTATATATATGTGAGGACCAACTCTCAAATATTAGACAACATTTTTTTTTAGAAATATCCATTTTTCTATTTTTTTCTTACACAAAATTGTAAATAAAAAAATAAACTTTTGACTTTCTATTAAATATACAACTAATATTTCTATATAAAGGATAGACAAAAAAAACAATTATTTTGCCGGTTCTGTTATATGGTGAGACATGGTCTATGACCCTGGGGGACGAGAGTAAATTTAGAGTATTTGAAAATAGGATTCTTCGCAGCATTTATGGGCCAAAGAAAGATGAGTTCACCGGGGAATGGCGGAAACTGCATAACGAGGAATTGCATAACCTCTATGCATCTCCAGACCAAGCTATGGTTATAAAACCGAGAAGGATGCGATGGGCAGGACACGTGGCTAGAATGGGAGAGAAAGGAATGGCAAAGAATATATTAGTGGAGAGACCGATTGGGAAACGACAGCTTGGGTGAACAATGTAAGATGTGTAGGGACGTGAGAGAGATGGGAGTGGGTAGGTGTTGGATGGTTGTGGCTCTAGATAGGGACAGTTGGAGAAATGTGTTTGCTGCGGCCAAAAACTTTCAAATTCCGCAGATAGATAGAAAGGATAGACAAAATACAGAGTAATCGAAAATAAAAATATATAGTACCATTAAATGATATATCCTTTTTTTTGTTTTTACTTTTAAATTTAATCACATTTTTACATTTATGTTGATCATCTTGATTGATTAAAATAGTAAAGGGACCCGTCGAGTGACGCATCAGGAGGGTAAAAAAAAAAACCTGAGTGCCTCCCTTATCGAGTACTTTAAAATTCCGCTGGGATACTTTCAATGGATCCCCTTATTCAAAATGGTAACCAAATAATATAAACAATATTGGAAATACACTTTTTGCATTTTTAACGACATAAAAAAAAAAAAAAAAAAATAAATAAAAAAAAATTGCCGCTTGTGACGTGGCAATGCACGTGATAATCGGATAGATCAGCCGCTTTGGAAACGCAATTCACCAATGAGAAGAGTTTTTGATGACACTTTAACAAATTAATCGATCATTTCCAATTGAAAGATTCATTAAAAATTCTTTATGGTTCTTATATTATTATAAATGATTAAATAAATTTCAATAATTACTAATAATTTTTTTTTTAAATGGTAATAGAATGAAAATAAGAATATTTAAAAATAATTTATGATGAGGATGTCAAAAAATTTATGAAACTTTCTTCCCACATTCATCTTTTTTTTTTTTTTTTGATTATTTTTTATTCTTAATTAAATGTTGACTGTATTTGATTTTAAAAAAAAAATATCATTATTTTATAATTTAAACAATACACGTACTTATTTTTTTTTTTTTTTTTGTAATTTATTGATTTAATTAATCGTTTATATTTTATTAATCAAATACAATTTTAGAAAATTTCACAAATTAACTTTTCATTTTTGCAAATGTAGAGAAAGTGAAGCAAAATCAAATTACCCGATGGATTTTGATTCAATTCAAAAAAACGGATTAAATTTTTATTTTTAGAACATGCCTAGTAACTTACATATACAATTTTGATAAGTTATAAAATTAATTTTAAATGAAAATATTTTTTGAAATAAAAGGTACTATAATGAAATTTAAACGCTTATCATGAAAACTAATTGTTCTTGTGTTAAGCCTAACAGTATGGTATTCGTAAGTTTCAAAATTTGTATATGGTACAGCTTGGGATATAAAAAAAAGATATGGCAATTTTTTTTATTTTACAAAAATATATTGGATTTAAAATATTTTTTTATTTAATCAACGTAACCTGTTAATGTTATTATATTTTTTCTTTTAGGAACTTATTAAGCTTAAATTGGAGAAAAAGGATTAGAAATAAACAAAGAATATTAAAAAAGTCAAGTAGATCAAAATTAGAAAAATATACATTTCTAATACAAAGTTTATCACTTTACACCTAATAATTATTATTATTTGATATAAATTTCTTATCTTGAAAGAACAATTTCAAGTAAATTGTAATTTATTTATTGAACTTCTTTCAATTACTTTTAACTGTTCCAAGATTAGCTAGTAGGCAGTGTAGTACACCTTGGGACAAGATACAAGTCTACAAATTATTTTTTTTTTAATTTTTCTACAATGGATACGAGATTGAAAGTTATTTAATAATATAGAGAAAGGTTGTACTTGGTAAAATTTTGACAATAATTCATCAATAGAAAAAATTCGTAAAAAAAATTGGAAAAAGTTTCCCAAGGTGAGACACTCTCCCCTATATATATATATATATATATAATTTATGGGGAAAGTTTTTTATTAGCCAGGAGTGTATAAATTAATTAATGAATAGATTTATTTTTTTTTGTGTTTTTCTATTAGAATTAGAATTGAAATAAAATAAAATAACTTAAATATATTTTGTGATAAACAACAAACCTTACATTAAATCGTATTTTAAATATATATATAGATATATATATGTATAATTAGAAACTCTTTTAAACTTAGTCATTTCCTTGAGGCACTGTTTATGTTTGGACAGTGGAAAGGGTAAATTGCATTTCATTCATGAAAGAAACCAAATTTACTCTTAAATGACTAAAAAGGTCATTGTTATTTCGGCCTGATTGGCTACATTAGTTACAAAAACATGTCCTCTACAATAGTTAATTTTTATTTTAATTTGTGAACACCAAGCGACCAGAAACCAGTTTGAACTTCCAACTCTCTTGACAACGTTTCTTATGTTCTTCGCCTGAGGGAGAAAATTAAAAATGATGACATAACCACGAACATTGAAGAAAAACTTGGTAAGAAATTTTTTGATCGATTTTACATTAATCATTCTTCACACACAGATTCATAATTTTCTCTTTCATATAATTTCTTTTCCTTAAATAATTATTGATTTTCACGTTGACTCTTATTTAGAAACATATTTATTTTACTTTAATTTACCTATATTTTCTAATCACTATATATATATATATATATAGATAGATAGATCCAATAGAATATGAATAATAGGGTGTGAGGTTAGGAAAAAGGAGGAGGAGGGAAAGGGCAATCTAAAACTCCTTGGAATTTGAAAACAAATCCACTGAGCAAATATTTAAAAAAAAAATATTTTACTTTTGATAGGTCAAAAATATTATTTATTTAATATTTTTATTTTATTATTATAATTAATTTCGTCATTTTATATATTATTATAATGTAAATTAAAATTTAATTTAATTATTATTTTTGATTATTATTTTTAATAAGATGAATAGTGGATTATTTTCAAATTGCAATATGTTTAAGATTGTCCTCCTATCCCCCCTCCCCTCACCCGATTTCGTCCCCTCACACCCTATTCATGTTCGATTGGATCTGTTGTCCGCCTTATTGGCTCCTAAATGAGTCATAAAATGACAACTTCCTCTGTTTGGGACCTGCCCGGTTGTCTGCTTCAATGCAAATTCCCTCGGTAACGCCCAGTTGCCTCCGAAAATGCATTACCTAAATCAACTCGAAATTTTTCCTACCGGACCCAATTAACTTTATTGTCTGGCCTGTCTCTTTTGGATTTTTTCCTCCTCCCTCTCTCTTATTGACAAGAGTTCCGACAAAATCCAACAGGGACATTTCCGACCAAATGTTTCGTTGTAAATGAAATTCATGCTTTTGCTGTTGTGGTTGTTTCTTGTTTAATACACCAAAAACGAACTATTTAAACGAATGACTCATGAAATCATCTAAGAATGAAACTGCAAATCAACACGAGATGATTCCCCCGGATGACAAATTTTGTTAAATTCTTGTTGGGAGAGGACATTTCGTTTTCTTGGTAGCGTCTTTGTTACTCGTCTAATTGCTCAAATACAAAAGAAGACAACTATATACAATTACCATGCGTTCATTTATTCATCGAAACAACATTAAAATTCATCTAAAATACATTTGACTAATTAAATGCATAATAAATAATCATTTTTTCATTAAATATTTATTAATTTTCATTAAATTGCGATTTATTTAAAGAAGAAATGCATTTGTCAAAAGCTAATTGCATGTAATTCAAGTATATACCCCTGAAACGTTAGTCAACCTGCGTTGAGTGAAAAATGGATATTCCTACGCCATCTTACGACACTCTCAAAAACTACTCCTTTCATTAGAATTCTTCATCATTAAAAACATATTTTTATTCATAAATATTCGAAAAATTTCAATAATTTTATTCCAAAGCTTTTTTTAATGATAAAATGAATATACAAATTTAGCCTTTCTATAAAATTATTTATAAATTTTATGCCAGGTTATAGGATTATACAAATGTAATTAAAATTATATTACAATGTGTTTAAAACATTCGATAATAAAAATAATAATAATATTTTTAATACCAATTTGAAAAATAAATAAATTGTTAAAGAAAAAAAAAATGGAAAATTTTCAATATTTTACAATTAAATGTTTTTTCTCACTTATAATAATTTACTATTAATATTGTTTTAAAATTTTATATTTTTCTAACTTTTCAATATAATATTCAGATTTATTCTTCTAATAAAACTAAAACAGAGAAGTATGTCAGATCTTGGAAATAATTTTTAGGAAATTTATCTATATAAATTACTTCATGATTTTGAAAAAAAAAGTTGAAAAATTTTAAATTCTAACTTTTAAGAATTTATAGAAAGTATTTTTATACCACCAACAATATACTAAATACTTTATATATAGTAAATAAAAGTCAAAGTTTACTCAAATATAAATTTACTTGAAGCCATCACCAATTTGCTAAATAAACTTTATGATAAAAGTAGAAATGGTGGTGAAAAACGTTTTTCTGAAATCAGATTGAATTTTTGACGAAAATACGAGAACAAGTCAATAGGTCAGTGACTTTTTGATTAAAACATATGATTTTAGATAAAAAATTATTTTATTTTTCAACGTAATCTCCTTTGAGCTCTATACACTTAGTCCAACGTTTCTCCAATTTTTTTATCCCTTCCAAAAAATAAGATTTGTTAAGAACATCAAAATAGATTTGTTTGTGAGATGATTTCATCGTCGGTGGAGTCAAATCTCTTTCCTCCGAGCCATTTCTTCAGGTTTGGAAACAAAAATAGTCACTCGGGCTAAATCCGAAGAATAGGGCGAATGAGGGACCAATTTCTATCCCAATTCATGGATTTTCATGGAAATTCACTTTTTCTATTTTCTTTTCAAATCACGAGGCAGTCTGTTATGAATGGATGTCAAGCAAAAACTAAAAGACCCATTTGGTTTGAATTTCGACAGAGGTCAGCTGAGGTTGCATGTTAAAAGGAGCAGTATTGCCAATACATTTAAGAGACAGTAAATTCAAAAAGTCACGGACTTATTGACCAGTCCTCGTATGAACTCCATCATTCTTTATTAAACCTGAATAGGTAAAATATGGCTGAACAAAAAAAAAAATTATATTTAAATTTAGGCAAGCAACTTACTCCCCTCGTGCTTCTGAACACTTGGACATCATCCCTTGTGGGTTAGGGGTAGGTAAAAGGCCGGGTGCGACCGTCAGATTTTACTGAAAGGTACTGTCCAAGTATACCGCCACACGGATTCT
Source organism: Labia minor (assembly GCA_963082975.1). Lineage (NCBI taxonomy): Eukaryota > Metazoa > Arthropoda > Insecta > Dermaptera > Spongiphoridae > Labia > Labia minor. The sequence continues at coordinate 40,345,351 of OY720348.1, read as the reverse complement.
TTTTTTTTTTTTTGTACCCTGCCAACACCTAAACGATGTCAATAGCACGGACCTTTTTTTCACGCTGATCAATGGTATTGTTCTTCACCCCCCAATAGTTTTGTTAAAATATTATTAAATGCCGATTATCGAAACAGGGATGTATTGTCCCTCTCACGGAGAATGTTCCCCGGCACAACCAAATGGATATTAACATAATAGAAAGAAAAAAAAAACGTAATAAATTCCCCAGGCAACAAATAAATACATCTATATATCTCAATTAGTCAACAAGAATTCAGAAAAGATTATCTATTCGATTAAAAATAAATAAAAATAATGGAAGTAAAAAAATAAAAAAAAACACACACACCTATAAATAATTAAATTTTGAAATATTATTCTAGAGAAGGGAGAAAAATAGACAGAGATAAGCGAAGATAAATGGCCATTAGAGACGCATGCAATCGCTTTAGAGCAATGATAAAAGATTGAAGATTAGACGACTTCGATGAAACATTGAAACATTTATGAATTAAAAAAAAAAGCTTGTCATCAAGATACAATTGCCAATGTATGGAGAATTTCATCCTATCATATTTCCAATTTATTGTTTATTCCCACCCAAACATAATCAATGATAAAAATCAAAAATAAATATATAAATGTACAAATATAAATATACCTACTTAGATCTAAAATGAAAGTAGTTATATTGTTGAATTTGATAAGATCCTATAGAAAAATATAATAAATTTCAATGGATAGGTGACCTTAAATGTTACCTGGCCAACAAGTTAATTATGTTAATAAACGATCAATATTATTCAAAGAGTGTATTAATATGAAAGATTGTGTTTTTTACTATCTCCCCTCTAACCTAATTACTGAAATCGAAAATAATTGATAATTGAGATCTTGAAATTTGGCTTTCCTCTATTCATATATACCTACATCCAATTTCAACCATCTTCTAATTCCCTATGTTTATTATTTTTATTATCTTGTCAGAGAGAGTATTGCGATCACGAAAATTTTCCATGTCGAGATTTTGATGTTTTTATACGTTTTAAAGTTCCCTGAGTCATTTTCACTAAGGTTGAGAAAAATGTTTGTATATATATATATGTGTATGTATGTATGTGTGTGTGTGTGTATATATGTAGACAATATTATGCAAAAACGATATGAGCTAGAATAATGAACTTATGAGAAATGTAGCTCAACCGGAAGAGGGTCATTACCTACCACGTTTTCATTTTTTTCCTCTAAACTGACTGTAAAACTCAAGATATATGTTTGATAGTGTTTCACATGATTAAAAATTGTATATAAGCTTTATATAGAATTTCAGCTCGCTAAAAGTACCAGAATTAATTTTTTAACACGTTGACTGGCAATCACGCGCCAGCACGTGACGTGGTGCCATCAACAAAGTGCCAAACACGCGCTGGTTTAATAAATATTGTTTATTAATTTTAATTTATAATTTTAATTAAATTTAATTTAAATATAATATATCTGAATTAAACCAATTCAAATTTGAGAGATAGTCGAGTGGAGACACTCCAGATTTTTTTTTATTGTTATAATTTGATTTTACTTTGAAAATGATATGACAAATTCACCTGCATTTTAATTCTTTAATTAACAAATAAATTCAAAAAAAAAATTTAAATAATATAAATATTTAATAAATTAAGATGTAATCCTTGTGATAAAGCTTTAATGAAAATGAGATCAATAATGTTTCAATAATAATTTGATTGCATCGTCCACTCAGCGGTATTCTAATCTGAGCTTCCAAGCTTAAACAACTAAATACAATCCTATGTAAATTTGTTAATGCTGAGAGATATTATGCAAGTGGGAATAATGCACGGCGCAATTATGCACGTGTTATGGCTTTAGAAGGGTCTGCGGCAAGAAATCCAATCGATCATACAATTAGATTTCCCATCCTTCGTCCTAATAGATTTATAATTAAGGATAATTAGACGACACCATCCCTCCCCTCTAACCTGATTACTGAGATCGAAAATAATTGATAATTGAGATCTTGAAATTTGGCTTTCCTCTATTCATATATACCTACATCCAATTTCAACCATCTTCTAATTCCCTATGTTTATTATTTTTATTATCTTGTCAGAGAGAGTATTGCGATCACGAAAATTTTCCATGTCGAGATTTTGATGTTTTTATACGTTTTGAAGTTCCCTGAGTCATTTTCACTAAGGTTGAGAAAAATGTTTGTATATATATATATATATGTGTGTGTATGTGTGTGTGTGTGTATGAAGACAATATTTTGCAAATACGATATGAGCTAGAATAATGAACTTTTGAGAAATGTAGTTATTTCGGAAGAGGGTCATTACTTACCATGTTTTGACTTTTTTTTCCTCTAAAGTGACCGTAAAAATAAAGATATAAGTTCGATAGTTTTTCACATGATTAAAAATTGTATAAAACTGCTATATATAGAATTTCAGCTTGATTGAATTGCCGAAAGTACTGGAATTAATTTTTTAAGACGTTGACTGGCAATTACGCGCCATCAACAAAGAGTCAATACTGGTTTAATAAATATTATTTATTAATTTTAATTAATTTAATTTAATTTAAATATAATATATGTTAATTAATCCAATTAAAATTTGTGAGATAGTCGAGTTGAGACATTCCAGATTTTTTTTTCTCTTTTACCCACTTTTAGATTTCTTCGGTCATTTTACAATTAGTTTTCCAATTAACAATGTTCTTGATATTCTTTTCTCAAAAATTAAACTGCATCCAATTTCTACCCTCTCCTAATTCCCATTTTTTTAAATATACCTTTACCTATTTTATATCAATATTTTTTATTAATCATACAATTCCTCGTTATGATAATTCTATCTCATATGCATTTGTTACAAAAAATTTGATTAAAAATTTGATTTTTAAATAAACTGAAACTATTTCTCTTCTCCTAAAGTTATAATTATTGACTCAATCCATTAATTTAATATTTATTATTTTACTTGTCAAGTTGTATATAAATCTAAAATAAATTAATAAAAAAAGTAGTTTTGTATAATTATACTTTTCTGTAGGCATATAATATGTATTTACAATTAGAAATACTTTTTTGAATTTATGGTTCGAAAATTATTTAAGTAAAGTAAATTTTTAGTTATTTTTTATACAAAAAAAAAAACAAATTTAAAATTCTATATTATATTTTATTATAGTTAACATATACATATTTTAAAATATAATATTATTTTATATACTTCTTCACTCAAACTATTTGATAATGATTTCATTCACAAGAAAACTCAATTACTTCTTTTTTTAAAAAGGAAAAAAATATTCCGTATCGTTTTGAAATGAGTTTTCCAGTTGAGGGTTGTTATTTAGAAATGATTTTTCATTTGCAGTCAGACAGGAACTTGACTTGGGAAAGAAGGTTTATCTTTTCTTAGCTTTAATTAGCTTAAAGAAGTCACCAAGAAGAGGAAGAACAAGTTAACGAATGACATACCAAGAGAGCAAAGTTCGTGTAACTGTTCTACATATACGTTCGTCTTCTTGAAAATTTAATTAAAATTGAGCAATCAACAAATTAAAAGCAATGAATAAAGAGCAAACCAGAATCAACCCTGAAATGAAGAATCGTTACACGATTTTCTATGATTGTTAGCCAATTCTTTTACCTCTCACCGATATAGAAAACATGTTTTACGATCATATTAATCATTTATCGATTTATTTTACAAAAAGTATACTCTATTAATAAATTTCCATTAATTTTCCAAGATAATCGATTTGTGCTTTTAAAAGTAAACACTACTGAGAAATAATAAATAATTTATAATTATATATATATATATATGGGTGTATATAATTCAATTTTAAATTTATATAATTATTGTATGAAATTTAATTTCAAATTTAATGCGACGCATTGCAAGCAAGAGCTAAACAATTATATAGGAGAGATTTCAATGTTGATAATTCTGGCTTTAAAATTAATTGATTTCTTTTGATAGTGGAAAATGCAAATTCACATTTACTGAATTAGATAAGTCCCCCGCGGAGATAAAATAATAGCCCTAAATAAATAAGCATCGCCTATTGGAGCTAATTGGATTTAAGTTGAAATTAAATTTTGAAAGCGGTTGGGCCTAAATAATCTTCAACTAACCAACCAACCAAGGAAACATAAGCAAACATTATCCCTAAATTTATTCTAGAGATATAGATTATATTTAATCAACGGAAATTCTATCTATCGGAATCTGGAGACAAAATCTACAACAAAATAATTAAATTTTCATTTCAATCATTCATTCATAAAATAGAAATTAAGACCTTTCAACGTTCAACAACAATATGAGTTTCCTTCTAAGTAGATTCATAAATATGTATACCTATTTGACATGAGACAGTGATAGGTTATATCAGGTCAGGCACAAGTTTAATTTGTCCAGTGCCGGATTACCCAATAAGCAGAGTTTCAGATTTGTAGTGGTATCTCAACATGAGATTAAACTGTTCATATTTGTTATGCAAAGTTATTTCCAGGTTGGAAGGCGCCACAGGGTTGGAGTTAGCGTAGCTGGCTAACATTCTCGTGGTCTCCGTTTGAGGGCCCGGGCCTGGCAAGGGAATTTTTCTAACTGGGGTCTATGTGGCGGAGTAAACCCAGCCTCATGGTTCAAAATTGGGAAGCTATTATACTTGATAAAAGTCGAGTCTCCGATCAAGAAAATCAAGGTAAAGGTTGATAGGACCCGTTCTGCTGGTCATAGGATAACTAATTGATATAACCGACTTGAAGGCGCTGTCCTTGCGTAGGGCGTACAAAAGTCAGTTTTTTTTTTTTAAATATCAAATATCAAATAAAAATTAAATAAATATCGGTTTGGACATTATTTAATCATTTGAGGAATTTGAAATTTCATTTGTACATAATACATATATATATATAAGAATAAGTATATAAATAATATGAATAATATTATAGATGGTTAATGTATTATATTCATGTATATTACATTGATTTGGTTTAATTGACAGGAATTATAAATAAGACAATGTTATTATAGAAAATTGGTATGTTTATTAAAACGTTTTTATAACGTTTTTCTAAACTTCACTTCATGTCGGTCAAATAAATAAGCTGAAGTGTCTTCATTCGACTATCTCGCAATTTGAATTGGATTAGATAACATAATATATTATATTTAAATTAAATTTAATTAATTAAATTATAAATTAAAATTAATAAATTATTAAACCAGCGCGTGATTGGCTCTTTGTTGATGGCGCGTGAGATATCCAGTGTTAAAAAATTAATTCTGGTACTTTCAGAGGTTCAATCATGCTGAGATTCTATATATAGCAGTTTTATACAATTTTTAATCATGTGAAAATCTATCAAAAATATATCTTTATTTTTACGTTCACTTTAGAGGAAAAAAAATCAAAACATTGTTAGGTAATTACCCTCTTCTGGTTAAGCTACATTTCTCAAAAGTGGATAGAAAACTACAAATTTTGAATAATGACTGTATACCAAATTTCATGATTTTAGCTCAAACTGTTTTTGCGTAATCTTGTCTACACACACACACATATATTTTTCTCAACCTTAGTGAAAATGATTCAGGAACCTTCAAAACGTATAAAAACATCAAAATCTCAACATCGAAAATTTTCGTGATCGCAATACTATCTCTGACGAGATAGTAAAAATTGGAATCAAATTTTTATCAACTTTAAATTGAGGCTCTAAAAATTTTTGTAGATATTTAAATGAATATCTAAATAATATGAAAGAAATATATTTGAATCATAATTATAATTAATCAATTATAATATAATTTTAATGATGTATGTGTTTTATTACAAGAGGTATCAGATATGTAGTGATATTATTATTTTTAATAATAAAAATAAAAAAAAAAATTTTATTTTAGAATTGCTAAAATTAAAAAACATTTTTAATAAAGTGATAAGTGAAAAAAATTTTAAAAACATGTTAACTATTTACAGAAATAAAACGCTATTAATATATATATATATATATTTAGTCCACGAGAAAAACGTTGTTTTATATTTTTATATTTTTTATAATTTAATTTATATCATTCCATCTATTCATCTGTTTTAATGGAAATCATTTTTGTGTATATTAAAGATTTACTATAATAAAAGAATATGGATTAATTATTTCATTAAATCTATTTTTATAATTATCTTGCAATTTAATTATACCGTATTTAATTACTTAATAATTTATATATATATATATCATAAAATTAATTATTATAGAAATTTATAAATATAACAAGTAATTATATGAATAAATAATCCTTTAATTAATATATATATATATATATATATATAAATATATATATATATAGATAGATAGATAGGTAAATAGAGAAAGAAAGAGAGAGAGAGAAGGGTGTATGTGTAAAAGGAAAAGTGGAAGGGGTGGTCTCTCATTAGAGGCTGATCTTCTAGCTAATGGATTTTTTCAAATGGCACTAGAAAATAAAGAGCATGGTTAAGGGTATTTGCCAATCGACAATTATTTATTAGCTTTATAGTACTAAATGTACATTTTTAAACAGCCATTGGTATTCCTTTTAAAATGTTGCCCAATCGGATTAGATTCCAAAATGTTTAATCAACATTATCATTTGCTACTTTCTATGATTATTTACAATACGAATTTATGTAGAAATCAATATTTTAGGAAAATAATTATCAGAATCATTGTTTGAGCCTGATCCAATCTAATTTTTTTTTGTTTTTGTTTTTTTTTTTTTGTTTTTTTTTTTGTTTATGGAAAATTGAATGCATGAAAAACGGAAATATTAGATTGAATAAATAAATTTGAAACTTGTCATCACACACATTAATTTAACAAAAATTTATTATCTTTTTGAACGATAGAATTGAAAGATTTATGATTAATTTATTTATTTGTTGATGATATTGACAGAATGAAATGCTAAAGTTTTATTTAATACAATTTCAATAATTTTATTATTATTATTCGTATTAATTAATATTATTTTTAATATACTTTTTGTGTGTAATATTTTGTAAATTTCATTAACGTTCAATATTTGGTTATACGTCGGTTGATGAATTTCTTAGAATGCCGGCTGGGTTTTAATTAAACATTACCCTGATGAGAAAAAGCATGGGACTAGGCTAATTGTCCCTGATCTCTATCATGACACCCTCCTTTCACCCCGGATTGGGCGATATGAGCAACTTTTCCGGGTGGTAGGATGATACATAATTTAGAAAGACGACTTAGTTGGCTGCAAACAGTTGGAATTTGAGTAAATTCCGCCAGGAATGTGACACACCTGCTGCTTGAGGCATAATATGATAGGAGCACCGGCTTTCTTCGTTCTGTACATAACTTTGGTACACCCCCCCCCCCTCCTCTCTCCGCATCCGCCAAAGCTCCATGCCTTTGCACCCAACACTTGTGAGCTCTCTTGCTCTCGTTTTTCACTTTCAAGTATGAAGTGTCGGTTGCCTGTTTTGAAGGCAAAGGAATAAGGGATTGTAGAATAAACAATTGTATTAGGATAGAATAGAATAATTATTTAATAATATTAAAGCTTGTTTAAGATATAATAACTTTTATTTTAATTTATTATTATTTATTTCAATATAGATATAGAATTTAAATTTTTAGATGGAATTAAATAAATAATGATTTATTCCATCCAACAAGTGAAGGAGTCACATAAAAAACCTCAGACACACATTTAACAAAAGGACAGTGTCCATCAAGCGAGCTAGATGTGTTCTATGATCAGTCCAACGGATCATTTTAAACTTTATCTTTATTTTCTTGATCGTACACCGCTATTTTTTATTTTAAGTACCTTCATAATTTTGATTACATAAGCTAGGTGCACCTCGTTCTCAAAGACAAGAGAGAAATACTCTTGCCAGCCCCGGGACTTGATCTCAAGACTACGAGGATGAGAGTCAAGCGTATTGTCTTACGTGTATATATTCTTCCATACTCTAGAATATTTTCAAATAAAATTTTATTATAATTTTTTGTATTCATTATAATATTTCTTTATTCATTGGAGAATTAAGTAACCAATTAATAAATGTAATTTAATTTAAAAGAAAAAAAAAACAAAATTTGGAAAATAATTTCATGTATTGGTATGAATGGAATGCGATTATTCTATTAAGTTCGATGAATATGGAGTGTCTATTATTTCGGTTGGTGCAAGACAAAAGCTGAATTGGTGGTTGAACGGATCAGACATTTTCCCCTAAACAATGACCAGAATGATTGGAAAAAATTACTTGCCATTGCCTTCACGAATCATTGTTTTTTAGTGACGGATTGTAAAATTAATGACTTATTATCCAAAAAACTTTTTATTAAATAAACGTTCATAAGAATTGTTTATCATTATTATTTTTTTTAAAATAATTTCCAGTGGAAAACAACAAACATAATCAATTAATTAAATACAATTAATTAATTAAAATTGACATTAATTTTTATAAAAGAATGTAATTTAGTAATTATTTATTCAATTATATATTTAATTCTCAATTTAATAAATTAAACATCTTAAAATATTTAAAAGCAACTAATATTCTAATTAACTTATAATATAACAAGACAAATAATTCATTACTTAGTAATATCACTGAATAAAATTTAATATTCACTTTATTAACATTCCTATATTAATTTCAATATTATTTAATATTAATTTCTTCAAATATTATTTTATTAATAAAACAATGAACAGAATAAGGATTGCCTTGAAGGCGTTACTCTTTAAATATTTATCATATCATATGAATAAAATTTAGAACACAATTGAGATTACTAAACTATTCATAATATTTCGAAAATTGTATTAAAAATATGAATAAAATAAAAAAAAAAAAAAAAATAAAATATACTTATGCTTGAAAATTATTTTAAAAAGAAAATGTAATTATTATTATTATTATAAATTAAGTTGGAATTAATGTCCTGAACTCAGGCGACTAAAGTCTCTTTTACATTTTGTCGTGATCAGTTTCATAAATAATAAATAAATAATATATATAAAATAAATAAAAATAAATACTTAAATTATTATACTAGCTGGAAAGAGGCCACCCTCGGATAGACTATTTAACCTAATATCAATTATCAATATCAGAACAAACTGGAATAACAAACAATATTGTCTGCCAACACCGATATGATTTGATATATTAAGAATATAAATTGCATAATCAATTAATTGAGCAATCTAATCGAGCCTGTTATTATTGTATATGGTAAAGAAGTCAATTATCAACAAAATTATTATGGTAAATATCAAAATTAAATCTATAAAATAATACTATACCAGTTATTTTATATGCATGTGAGGTGAGTAGACTATATTATTTGTTTAATTATCATTATTAAATAAAACTATAAAATATTTTATTAATTTTATATAACAGGAGTGGCTACACTTGGTGATACTTAGAGCCATATTGAAAAATCGAAAATGTTTAAGAGCCAAATCGGAAAAAAATTTTACTTTTTTTTGGGGGGGGGGGGAGAGGGAGGGGTTCGTAGCCACAGAAGCAAAAATTACAACGTTATGCGATTAAAATAGCTAATAATAAGTTGTACGCCCCGCATACAATAGTACTGCTGTTGCTATTGTAATAGAGTTGGGATAGATCGGATACATTTTACAACAAAGTTTTTATAACTTGCAGAAATAACTAAATTTTAAATTTTCTTTAAATAATTATATGTAAATAAATATGTGTGATGACGTAGTCTTTTTCCAGTTTAATATATGTAAATTCTAAATAGTGATAAAACTAAATTTTTTAATTGAACCACAATAAACTCAAAAAGAGTCACATGTGGCTCGCGAGTCACGGTTTGGCCATAGTTGTTATATCAGATTAAATTCATAAAAACTAATATATATATATATATATATATATATATAACTTGATGACGTCACTGGTAGGCAAAAAACAAGCATGGTTACAAATTGTGTAGAGAATGGCTGTGAAAACTGATTTGTTCCTTGAAAAAATCTGGGATTTTATTGAATTTCAAGTTATTTCCGCTAAACAGTTGTTTAATTGGGTATTAAGAAAATTCATTGCCTTTCCTCACCTCAATAATATTCCATTACCAACATCCTGCGATTTTTCCAACCAAAACACCTGGTGTAAATATAAACAGTGATTTCTCTTATATATATATATATATATATACCAGCTGCTCCGAGCGCCTTCGGCGCTTTCCACAGCTAGACGGGGGCTCCGCCCCCTGTACCCCCCCGAGTGTCCCTATTCTGAGCTATAACCATCTAACTCCTACCCTGTCCCATCTCTATAGTTTTTTATATATGTTTATTTATGCAGAAAAAATTAATTGACATAATTATTAATTTAATAAAATAAAATTTAATAATAACATTTAATTTAATAAAATAAAATTATTTAATAAAATATTAAAATAATAAAAATTAATAAATTTGTAAAAAAATATATAATACTTAAAGAAAAAAATGTGCCTTTGCGAGTTTCGAACTGAGGGTGCAAAGTCATAAGATGGCGCGCTAGCTGGTTTACCCATGAAGCAGTATTGTTTGCAAGTCTTCTATTAGAATTTATATACATGTCAAATTATCGCCACCAGCGCCTCTATGATCTAGTATGGTAACTAAACTATTTTTAATTAATTAGAACCCCCTGGACACACCTTACCAATTAGCGGTTTTATAAAGGAAGTCTGACATGCCCTGAGACCTACTGAATATACATAAAAAATTTCATAAGAATCGGTCCAGCCGTTTCGGAGGAGTATTTTTTCAAAGTTTTGTGACACGAGAATTTTATATATAAGATTAAACTATTTAATTATTTATTTTCGGATATAGCACACTCCTATTTCCAGCTCTCTCTATCCTTTTTTTAGGGTTCACAATTAAATGATTAGGGGGTTGTTAGTCATGAAACGCCACGTTAAGTCGACGGATTAGCGAGTGGACAGAATATATGTGAAGGATTTTAATATTGAAGAGATAGGAACTTTTTAGGGTTTAGGATGCGAGTGTTTCTCAATTGAAGACGAGGAAGTCGTTGCTTTGGTGAGCAGAGTTGCTCCCTGAAGTGGACCTATCTCTATCGGGGTCATAGAGCAGTGATTCTCACCCGCGAGATTATGAGGCTCTTAAACATTTCCGACTTTTTGTCTAAATTTTTTCAATTTGGTTGTTTTTTGGTAAACTTTTACACTTATCTTTTTCTTTGTGTGCCGCCAAATTTTTAAACCGTTAAAAGTGTGCCGCGGTAAAAAAAGGTTGAGAATCACTGTCATAGTGTCCACTTTGCTACTAATGAAGCTGAGGAACAATTTTTCTTTAAATTACTTAATTGAAAATTCGACTTTTGTTGGTTTCGAGCGATCCAAATCCTGGCTTGCTAGTTGCCTAAGCTATCCTATTCCCCCATTATATATATATATTTATATATATATATATAGATAATAATCAGCTATATAACAACTTGAAAAGGTTTAAAAAATTTTAAAAATTTGAAAATTAATTAAGGATATCTATATCTATATCTATCTATCTATATCTATTTATATATGTATATAATCAATGAAAACAAATTATAGACAGAATTAATTAACATTTAAAAAGTAAACGTCCTAAACCATTATCTGAATTAGCAATGGAAGGATACCGTCTCCCCGTTTGGGATGGGCTCCCCAGCTCTGGAGGATTAAAACTCTCCGATAGGCACGCAATGTAATTTATAGATAAGTTCTGTGCGACGAACACTATACGTGCATAATCATACTATTATTATCATTATTTATATTTTATTTAACATTCGTTTCTAAAGAAGTAATAAATTTTTCTATCTTTCAGGATAAAATAGCTATAGATATATATAGACGTATAAATAAATGACCAACGAATATTCTCTCTTAAGGAATAATAAACAATTAGATATAGTATATTTTATATATTCTTTTTAATTAACTTTAAAACGAAATTAAAAATAATATACCATTTTTAAAAAGAAAACGAAAATTGTATTTGTTTATATTTAGATCAACGCGTCTAAAATTCTGGAAATATTCAACACTTTTTAATTAATTCTCCTCCTTCACATTTAATTTATTATATAATTTATTTCAATTAAAAATTAATAAATAAATTAAAAGTAATGAAAATAAAACGTTAAGTTTAATTATTTCTTCAACGATTAAGGACATGGTTCAATGCAGAACACATATAATATATAAATATAATATAATATACAATATTATAATAATATATAATATATATATTATTATTATTATTGTTATCACATTATTAGTTGCGGATAAAGCCTGAGGACTTTAAAGATAAATTATTCATTATTGAATTTTCATTGGCTTCGAGTCTTCAGTGTGGCAGACTGTCTTGATAACCACTTAAGAGTTTATATATATATATATATATATTTTGCATTGAACCGTGTAGATTTAGGCAATAGCTAGATTAAGATTTTATTAGAAAAAAATAATATTAAGTAATATAGAAAATTAAATATCATTACTAGACAATTGTTATTAATTTTTTTTAATATAGATTTTCAAAATACATATACATTTTAATTTTTATTTTTAAAAAAATATATTACTAAATGTATTTTTTATAATTTTAAACAAAATAGTATATAATTTCTAAAACTAAAATGTTTTTTATTAAATCACCAGACGAAGGGATTTTTTAAAATAAATTTTTATTAAAAACGCAAATGTGTAGGAATACGAAATTTGTTTAATTTTTAAATATTGAAATTCATAAAAAAAAAGAAAAAGAGTTGTTTGAAAAATATATATAGCCCCCTAATTTCAAAAGTGAATTTAAATTTCCTCTCGCCCTTCCCACATACTCTTTCTATTTCTCTTAACTACACCTTTTATTTAATTTTTAAGTTTTCTATATGTTTACACTCATAATAAATTGTATTAAGTAAATCATATTCTTAATTGTTAATTTATTTTACTGATTATAATATTATATATAAACGAATCACTAGTAGGATATGAATGGGGTCTAATAAACAAATAAATCAAGAAGTGAGGTGCCAAAAAGAAGCGGTACTGATTTATGTTTGGTTGATAATACCCCTCTAATGTTTGTAGATAATCGCATTTCCATGTTTATTGTTTTATAAAATAGATCAGCCCCGCCCACAGAAATTTAGATTCATCTATTTAATTAAGTAAATGAGAGGTTTTCATTTTGAAAATCTATCACTCTTCCCTATCACTCCACTCCCATAGGCTGCCAATAGACAAGCAGAATTATCGAAAAGCGACATTGGCTCCAATACCAATGATAAATTGCGTACAATTTGGCTCCGTCGATTATTATGCCTAGGTATGCACCCTCACAATACAAATACCCATTTATGCGGATATGTCAAACTCGATCAAAATTAAGTCATTAACATATTCATAAGGCCGGCCCTGCTTAATCATGAATGAATCATAATAATGTTATAGAGACATAGAGATAGTCACGCAACTAGAGAGAGAGCCCTCAAAAAGGGTAGGTCAATACTGTATTATGGGGTAGAGAGGAAGACGGGGGGGGGGAAGGAAGGGGTCAGTGCCTAACCCACTTCACTTCCAACTTATAACTCTCTTCTATTAACTAAGCAATCACCAATACAAACTTAAATTCTATTAAACATTTCAACAACTTGAAATCGTTCCAATTTTCTAAAAATAAACACAACAACATTTATTTATTTATTTATTCCATTCCAATTATATTTGGAATAAAATGAAACGAAGAATTAAAATTGAAATAAAAGCATGCAAGATAATTGTTATTGTTATATATCAATATCATGGACCATAAGTGTCCCAAAATATTGTGTTGCTTGAAAAGAGGACAACTTTATTAAAATATTATATAGACAAATACCCTATCTGTGTGACATTTGTTTCCTTCTATTTTAGTAGAATAAAAATAAATTAAAATACCCTTCGTTTTCGTGGCCGATAAATCAGAAAAACACTTGAACGGAAAACATGCAAATATGTCATTAGATATTAGGTGACATTAGGTCACGTGTCATGTGTTTAAACAAGAGTCAACCGAGGACGCCTCGTCAAACATTGAATTACCTATCTACCACTGCTGATAACTATTTTTAAATCTATATATAAAGTGTAACCTATTTGTATTCATAAATTACTAAGAATTGTGTCTCCGGAATGTATTTTTCCGTTAAGGGTCAAAAGGGAACCTCAACGAACAGGGGAGCTTTATAGTGGAAGGTCTACAAAAGAAAAAATTCTGATACAATGATAAGAATAATTTAAAAATGCCCAAATGGACAAATTATAACGATCAAAGAAAGATTTGGAATATATAATATATTATTATATTATTCCTAGTTAAAAAAGAAAATTAAAATAATATCTTTTATGATAAGATATTGTAATAGAAATAATGTTTTGTCCTACATCTTAATAACTTTAATAGAAAGAGTTTTGATTTTAGTTTGATAAAATAGTTAATAATAATATATAATATATAATGTATAATAGTTAAAAGTAATTTACTTTTCAATTATATTAATTAATTAATTGAAAATATAAAAATTTATAAGAAATAATTTTTAATTAACACTTGACGAAGATTTAAGTTTATAGTTTTATGTGTAGTTTCCCAAAAGTCTCGTTTTTAAAGGTATTATCCTAGCGTCCCGGCCAATTTGCTATTTTGTCCTGGACAATTGATAAAGATTGGAGAATGTATGTGTTAAACAAAGAATAGATTACTTGAAAAATAAATAGAGTTCAAACACAGGCTGTTTTTGAAATTATCAAGGAATTTTCGAAAAGTTTCCACTCTAGTGATAAATATTAAATTAATTAATAATAAGTTTTGTTGATGAAACTTTCACTTGAAAATTTTGCGGACCCTAACGGTAAGAATGATTTGAATGTTTGTTTGTTTTTTAGGTCATAATAATAGTTAATTATTAACTCGCATTTGGTGCATTTTGAGCAAATCCCCAAATTTGTCCCGTTTTTTGAAAACAAAATTATGGCATGTCTATTTATGCGCATTTTTATTGTTACGAAATAATTAAAATATATCTTCTTCTCAAAGAAGGTTTTGAGAAGTTATTTTCTTCTCAAAAGCTTCTGAAGAAGAGGTCTAGCAATTGAAATGCGCATAAAGCAAATATATCAAGAAACTTGAATCTTCATCAAGTGGTTATTTGAAAAATATTCTTATTCAGTTTTATATATTTAGATTTAATATTAGTTTACATAATATATTAAAAAGTTTCATCTGACTGAAAAAATGAAAATGTTTCGCCATATTTTACTTAAATAAAAATTTAATTTTTTTTTAGCCAAAAATAATTGGTTGATATTCAAAGTGTTGATTTGTTTTTTTTAATATTTTTATTATTCGTATTTATTGAAATTGCCAATAGTAACAAGATGTATATTTTATTTTAATTAAATATTTATAATTCGAAGTAATGCTTTGCAAATAGAGAGAGAGAGAGAGAGAGCTATATGATTAATTACTACATCAAATCTAATATTAACTATTTTTGGTATATTGTATTTACAATCCGAATTGAATATTATTTCTTTGATGCCAATTGATGGATATTTTTTTTTTGTAAAAAGAGAAACTACTCCGGACATTTCTATTTCTAAATAATAGGAAATGGTACAAAGATTATTTTTCCGGGGGCGGTTTCCGTCCGTTTCAGCATTAATATTCGTGTTAGGACCTCTTAGGTCATCAGGCCAGGAATGACTTTTAATGACCGACCGCTAATTATCATATCGATCCCACACGTGTTTAATTACTAATAACTTTAAACGGATAGTTTGTAAACATTAACAATAGATTAAGGGAGAGGAGTTTAAAGCTTTGAAACGAGTATTGGTGAGGTGGGAGAGGGGAGAGGGTCATGTTACTCAGCAAGAAAACACGATTCGATTAACACTTTTCGTCATGAAACAAGGTGGTCTTTGGTCAAAGGGCCCTGAACTAAAGTCCTTATTATTCTAATGAAGTGGAAGGAAATAGATACTACATATATGAGTTGTATATACTTGTAAATATATTTAATCACACTGAGGGTGAATGTGAATAATAAATATTTTAGTAATTTTTCAAATGTAAACATTTAAACTTTATTAATCATGATTTATTAATTATGACTATTTAATTTAGTGAAAAAATCAATTAAAAATTAAAATTATATAATTGAATAAAAATTTCAAATTTTAATGGTAGATACCTTGAAAAAAATAAATAAAAATAATTATATATTATATACATTAGTACAAGGGTAGGTCAATAAGTCCGTGACTTTTTGAATGAAACACAGATTTTTTGATAAAAAATTATTTTATTTTTCAACGTAGTCTCCTTTGTGCTCTATACACTTCGTCTAACGTTTCTCCAATTATTTGATCCCTTCCAAAAAATAAGATTTGTCGAGGACATCAAAATAGGTATTTGGTTGTGAGATGATTTCATCTTTGGAGTCAAATCTTTTTCCGCCATTTCTTCAGGTTTAGAAACAAGAAATAGACACTCGGGGATAAATCCGGAGAATAGGGCGAATGAGGGACCAATTTGTATCCCAATTCTTGGATTATCATGAAAATTCACTTTTTTCCATTTTTTTCTCAAATCACGAGGTAGTCTGCTATTAATGAAAAAACTAAAATACCCAGCTGGTTCAAATTTCGACAGGGGTCAGCTGATAGTGGCCTGCTGACAGGAGCAGTGTTTTCATTTCATTTAAGAGACGGGAAATTCAAAAAGCCACGGACTTATTGATCTGCCCTCTTATAATTGTACAATATTTAAGATTTCTGTTTTAGTAATATTTTTTAAAATTATATTTAATTTAGAAATAATTTAAAAGAATTTATGCTCATTGTTGTTTGTGTGTTTAATGGGATCTTAACTTAAAAACTGAAAGTTTATTTCGAAAAATGATGGTAAAAGTGTAAAAAAAAATTTGATTTTTAATATATGTCAATAAATATCAAGGAAAAGCACACACACACAAAAGATGTTTGATTAAATTTATTAGACATATTGATTGTATGAATTAAAATTGACAAAAAAATTGTACAAATATAAATAAAATAGAGTTGGTCAGTGAATGGCTAAAATAATTGAATATAGCTCTTGTGGTAGAGATTAAAATTCATTTATAAAGTACTTATATATTTATATAGGATGAATTATTTATAACAAATCAAATCCCAATGGATATAAATTTTAATCGTATTCACCAAAAGGGGAAGTGATTCTTTTTATGCAAATGAGAAAAATTAAAAAAAAAACGAATTTTAGAAACATCCGGCTCCCTCAAATCGGTAGAGGACAATTTTTTTTTGTGTGTGCACCTTTTCAATCAATAGTAAACAATGCAATGACACCGGGGATAAGCTCAGGATTTAGATTTTTAGAGTGATTGGTACTTGAAAGGGTTTATCGCTTCAGAAATTGAAAGGGAGTCGAATGCTGTTGTATAGAGAGAAAAGAGGGAGAAGGGAGAGGGGGGGGGGAGAAATCAGAGGTAGGAAGGAGGAAGGGGTATACTGGATTCATTTCGTACTTGGAAGGAGATAAAGTGCATTCAGTGGGATCCATGGAAAAACAATTGAATTCAATCTAAAGGAATTAATTTTTTAATGAAGAAATCCAGGGAGAAAAGTTTGTTTCTACTTTGAAAACTTTCGCGAGAGAAAAAGTATCTAAGATAAATGATTTTGTTCCAAAATTAGAAGGAAAAAAAAATAAAATAAAATATAAAATGGAAATGAAGAATAATTTAAAAAAAGATGAACGAATTATTAAAAAAATATTGGACTATAATATAAAATCTCTATGTACATAGTTGTATATAAAAGAAATATAATTTAATCTAGACGTATGTAATATATAAAGGCGCCATTGTGTGTGTGGGTAGCGAACCTGCCTCACATTCACATGGTCCCGGGTTCAAGTCCCGGTTCTGGCAAGGGAATTTCCCTAGCTGGGGTCTATGAGACGGAGTCAACCCATCCTCCGGGAACAACATTGGGGAAAAGCTACTCGATAGCGCCTCCGATCAAGAAAACCGTAACCTCGATTTTATAATTCTAACTATATCTGGAGATGCATAGAGGTCATGCAATTCCTCGTTATGCAATCTTCGCCATTCCCCGGAGACCTCATAATTGTTTTATATATTTTAACTTTTATCCCCTTTGATAATAATTTTGATGTGATAAGCCCCTTTATTGCATGATAACAGGCAACAATTCCTCTCTGTTACTAAATACTTTGTCTTAGCATTATTAATTTCTAGTCCCACCTCATTTCCTGTTTCAATTAATTTTTCTACACTATCTATAATTGCAATTGCCTAATCTCCTATTATATTTAAGTCGTCTGCGTAACCTAATACTTGAATTTTTTTGTTTAATTCGATTCCGTTTGACCTCTCCCCAATTTGTCTAATCACATATTCCAGAACTAAATTAAATAAAATTGGTGACAATGCTTCTCCTTGTTTTAACCCATTTCGAATTTCGAAAGTTTCTGACAATTGATTCCCGCATCTTACTCTTCCTTTACTACCCACAAGACAAATTTGAATCATACGTACTAGTTTTTTTGGAATTCCCATTAAGATCAAGATTTGAAAAAGTTTTTCCCGATCTACTTTTGTAAAGTCTACAAAGAGCTGGTGAACAGAAACATTGAATTTTCGTTTCTTTTCTAAAATCTGCCTTAATGAAAATATTTGATCTAAAGTCGATCGATTTGGCCTAAACCCATTTTAGCCATTTTAACCTTTGTTTTTATTTTTTCCCATAATTCTTCCGGATCCCTCGCCTCGTCATTTCCTTCAAGGATTAAACTATTAAATCTATTTATGATTTTGACCTGATTTTTTAATTTATGTTTCTCATTTTTAAAATTATCTAAATTGTATCGTATTTGATTAATTTCTCCTAACTTCGTGTTACGCGTCGATAGCATTAAAATCCAGATAAAATTTATTTTTATCGTTTTTAGATATCCACTCGTCATTATACTATCATATGTAATTAAATTTCAATTATATAATTAATGAAACATTCTAATTTTTGTTCATTAGTATATAGAAAAATTATAAGAATATCATATATTTTTAATCCAATGACCTTTGAGATATTATGCCCATTTCATTCACCCTTCGTGTAACTTACAATTGAAATTTAATTAAAATAACCTATGTGAAATATTTATAAACCTTATTTCAATCTCTGTTGAAATAAAATTCAATAATTCATAAACACTGGAAAGAAAATCAATAATCCCCTCAAATGTAAATCTATAGTCAATCCTATAAATATATATGTTCATTTAGGTTTTCCTGAAAGTTTTTATTATAATTAGATATTATTTCCGGGTTATTTTCACGTTTTATTGTGAGATTTGAGTCCCGAGGTTTCGTGCCCATTTTGGTGTCTTTTACAGAAGAGTTTTTTTTTGGGAGAGAATTTTTGGTATTTTGGTTCGTTTGCCCAAGAGTCAATTTTGGAATTTCTTATTGAATCTTTGGCTTACAACGTTCTGAAGCTCGAAGAATCATTTCAAAGAAAAATGGCTCAATGATGCCGCCAGACCAAAATCCGCACCAAACCGTCACTCTCTGGTGATGCATTGTCTTCTCCATGATAACGTGTGTGTTTTCCGTTCCCCAGATGCGGCAATTTTGTTTGTTGACGTATCCGCCAATATGGAAATGCGCCTCATCCGAAAAGATGATTTTTTGGCCAAAATCGGCGTCTCCTTCAAATGCGTACTGCAAGGCCAGCCGAGGCAGCCATTTGAATGAAATAGTATTTCATAAATAATTGGAAGGTCTATACTTCACTATGAAAAAATAAATTTGAAAATTCATCCAACCGTTTTTGTTTTATTGCATTTAAAAAAAAAATTGTTACATGGCGGACCCTGTATATACATATATATATGTATATATATGCAATTTTTGCTAGTATAATAAGATAAGATAAAATAATAAAATGAACAATAATAATAATAATTTTATTAATATTTAATGATGAATTGAAAAATTATTATTGATTCACTGGTGCTACCCATTTAATTATGGTAATAATAAAAAAAACAATATAATTTTAGAATGTTATACAATATATTTTATATTGAAATACATTGAAAAGAAAGGAAAGTAATATCAGTCGTGGTTTGTACCAATTCCTTCAATTCCAATTAAAAAATACAATATTTCATTTCAAATGCAATTGATAATTAAGAATATTGAACATCAAAGCAAACTTTCCAAACGATTTCATTAAAAAAGATGACAGTCTATTTTGAAGGGTTTCTTTTCCAAACAAACCTCTAATGAGAATAATTCATTTGCAATCATTATATCAACAAAAAAAGAAGACATATAATATAATAATAATATTCAAATCAATACCAATAATTTTTATTTATTTTTTAATATATCAAATTATTATTAATAAAATTTTTATATAATCTACATATAAAATTAATTATCTTTGTAACATTGGTAGAATTTAATTCATGAAAATTCTATTGATATAAAAGGGAATTAGTTTAATTTTGATTTTTAATGCGAATGCAACGATTTCAAAGATGGAAACTCACTCAATCTAATGAGTAGTAATTCACTTGGTGACCAATTAATTATTGAACGCCCCGAGTGTTTTCCTCCTTAATCCCAGACAGCCTCCCTTCACTCTTTGTTTGACCTACGTATCTGTCTATCTCCTGCCTAAGATGAATACCGTTCCAATTTTCCATTCATTTTGACAACAGAATTGGGATACTAAGCTAGTTTTGAATTTAAATGAATTCATTATATAAGGCAAAAGCCCATGTGTGCAAAAACGTATGCAAGATGGCGGCGGGCAATAATAGGATCGGCGGTGATTCATGCTGTTGAATGAAGAGCACCTGAGTCACTGCAAAGGGGATGCTGTTGTTATTGGTGGGGCGAGTAATACACGTCACCCCATTCAAACGTACTCTAATTATTATTTAATTTAAAATTAATATTAAAATAATTTTTACTTTCATTTACACACCGATAATTCAGTCACACTTTATTTAATCAAATTTTAAATTTTTTAAAAATTAGCTGGAGTGTCTCCACTCGACTATCTCGCAAATTTGAATTGAATTAAATATCATATATTAATTTAAATTAAATTAAATTAATTAAATTATAAATTAAAATTAATAAATAATATTTATTAAACCAGTGCATGTTTGGCTCTTTGTTGATGGCACCACGTGTTGGCGCGTGAGATTTGCAGTGTTAAAAAATTAATTCTGGTACTTTCAGCGATTCAATCAAGCTGAAATTCTATATATAGCAGTTTTATACAATTATTAATCATGTGAAAAATTATCAAACATATATCTTTATTTTTACGGTCACTTTAGAGGAAAAAAAATCAAAACGTTGTAGGTAATGACCCTCTTCCGGATGAGCTACATTTCTCAAAAGTTGATAGAAAACTATGAATTTTGAATAATGTCCATGTACCAAATTTCATCATTCTAGCTCAAACCGTTTTTGCGCAATCTTGTCTACATACATACACACACATACACACACACATACACACACACACACAGACATTTTTCTCAACCTTTGTGAAAATGATTCAGGAACCTTCAAAACGTATAAAAACATCAAAATCTCAACATCGAAAATTTTCATGATCGCAATACTATCTCTTACGAGATAGTAAAAAAGGTTGAATGATAAAATACAAGGACAGGTCAATAAGTCCGTGACTTTTTGAATGGAACACAAAAGCAAGTCTCGAAGGTGGTATTATGAATACTCGTAGCTTGTTCATTGAACACACTAATACTTAAGCCGAGATGAGGTTCGCTTATACTTTTCAGTCACTAAAAATAACTAGCATATAATTTATTAAAAAAGTATTCTGCCAAATCAGAATTTGAATATTATAACTTAGCAATCAATCAATTTGAATAATTTTATTTAATTAATGATATAAGTGATATATTTATTAATCATATTAAAAAATAAGAAACATTTATTAAATATTTTTTTAAATTGAAAAATTATATAAATTAAATTGAAATTAAATAATTAAATAAATAAAAATTACTTACTCTTTATTATTGTAAAAAATTATTTAAACTTAAATAGAGTTCAACTATTTAATTGAAAAGATTAAAGCTAGGAAAGGACTCAGACATCCCACATTAAAATAATTAGAGCAGTTTATAATATAATACTACTAGGGTCAAAAAGTTCGCGGAATTGGTTATTAAAAATTTATTAAAAATATTTATAACATTCTTACATTATTTCCCTTCAAAATATTCTCCTCCTGCATCTACACATTTATTCCACCGTTCATATAATTGTTGGAAACACCCTTGAAAGCCGTTTTTTGAAAGTTCCTTCAGCCGCTCCGTCGCATTTTCAATCACCTCTGACGAGTGCGACCGTCGCGAAAACGCTTATGCCACTCGCAAAGTGCTGTTTTCTTCATCGCAGAATTTCCGTATGCTTTTTTTAGCATCTCAAGAGTCTCCGAGGGTGATTTCTCCAGCAACACACAGAATTTAATATTGCCACGCTGCTCTAATGACGACATTGCACAATCCGACGAAAGAAAGAAACTACGATCTACAATATTAAACACCGAACGCACGGAACCAACTACAACTGCCTGCTAACCTCAAAAGCACATTCACTACCAGTTATGCCAACCTCACAAACAAAAATTTCCCTTTCAGCTAAGAAATACTTGACTATAAGCGACCATTCCGCGAACTTTTTGACCCTAGTAGTATATAAATCATGCTTTTGTTTTCATTTTTTTATTAATTTATTTATCATTATTCGATCATTTACGAATTTGTAAACATACTTATATTTTTCCTTTGATTCTTCTCTTCTTCTTCATCCAATTTCCTTTGAAAATGAATATTGATTAATTGAACAGTTTTACCTTAATAAGGTACTTTTATTTAATCACCATGGGATAAATGTAGATTCAAAACTATTTTTTAAAAATCTACTACCTGAAACAAAAATATAAATGTTTAAAAAATCTAATTATTTTTATTTATTCTAAATAAAATGAATTTTTAAATAAAATGCCGAATTACCATTAATAAAATAATAAAATAATACATGTTCTAAAGTAAGAAAGTGGGGTGAGGTGATTGTCGTTAACGCGAACAATTCCGAACTTGCACGAAATCAAAGATTATTTACACACCCTCAATTCATATATTAATTATAAGAATTTATGTTAAATAAAATTAAATTTATAAAAGATAAATATAAAATTAAAATAATAAATAAATATTAATTAATATTTGTTTTGTTATAAGTGATTTTTTAAAAATTAAAATATATAGGTACTTAAGTAGATATTTACTAAAAAATTATTATAATAGTTAAATAATTTTAAAAAAATAACGTAGGTACTTGTGTAAATGTGTATATTCCATAGAGATCACCTCTTAAGTGGATGTATATAAAAAATAAAAAACAATTTCAATTCCTTACTGAAATATAATTTAAAAAATATTAGTATTAAAAACATGATGTCTTTATGGTTGTAAACACCGACTGTTTACGAGATCAAAGAATCTCACTAAATTCAATTCATAAACTATCAAAGAGTATTGAAATATTTATCTTTTAATTTAAATTTATTTAAAATTACAAACATACAATAAAAAACAAAATAATAAATATTTGATATGTTTTGTTAAATTTGATTGATTAAATATTAAAATATATATTTTTAATTTAATTTATAATAGATGAATAATTGCAAAAGATAAAAAATTACTTACATGGATTTGTGTACATTTGATTGAAATTACATCTTTGGTTAATATGACATTTTACAAATTTAAATTCCACATATAGAATAATAGTTAAAATATTAATATATATAATCTAAAAAAATAATCTATGTATATAATATATATATAAACTCACCGTTTATTATTTGAATAAATTTCGCTTGAATTAAAAAGCATCTTTATGAGTTACTTGAGTTGTTGAAAGATGGACACGCGGTAAGTAAATAAATAAATTGACCAATTTCAATTTTTAATTGATATGAAAATATTTATAAAAATTGAATTAAAAAATATTAAATTATTTTCTAAAATAATTTTTATATTAATTTTGGAATATTTTTTTATAATTAATTAATTAATTGATTAATGCAGTGGTGTTAATTAGCAATATAATTTTATCATAAGGATTAAAAGAGGGTAGAGGTGGATAAGGAGGAGAGGATTGAGGGGAGTAATTAAGACAAGGCGACAATATTAAATGAGATGAATTACACAATATTAATCCGAATGCTACAATAAAGAATTGAATGGTATCAATTTCCTAATTAACAAATCTTATTTACTCATTGCTATTACGTTACTAATAATTAATATATTCATTTTAAATAATAAATAAGTTGACCTGTGGCCAGGTACGAACCGACCGACGGTTTGAAATAAATTAATTTCCAGCTACAGAAACAATTTCAAATAATTTTAATATATCTACATATTAATGTAATAAAAAACAGATATGGATATAACATAAATATTTTTAATTTTATTTTATTTATAATATATATGTAAGACCAGGCTGTGAAGTCATGAATGGCTGGATGACGTCATATAATTTTAAATTAAGAAAAAACTAATAAAGATGATTTTTCTCGAGAATAAAACCACCACAAAGTGCATGATTCGTGGTGATATGTAAAAAATCTCCTCATGTGAAATTTGGTGTGAAAATAATACATCCCTTACTATCGTCGGTCGGTAAAAATTGAATAATATTGGGTTTATTCACGGATGATATTATTATTTATGTAAACCGAGACATTTTTATCTCCCGGGGAATTTTTGCGGGGACACTGGGACAGAATACACATAAGAATAAGCAAAATGATCGAATGGGATTTGTAAGTCAGCTAAAGAATAAGAATATTTGATCTATCAAAATTAAAAAAATTTTTAGGAGATCTAATTTTATTTATTTATTTAAAATAAGTTGTACCACATGTTTATAATTAACAAAAATTATACATTAAGTTAATTTTTTAAATAAATAATAACTATATTTTATTTCTTTCCAAATATGATTTATCAGTACAATGATAAGAAAAAAATTTCATAATTTATTAATATTAAATTATTATTGAGTATAGATATATTCGATTACAATATATTTATATTCATATGAAATAATTTCCATAATAAAAAAAATAAAATATTTTTATATTTGGTAAGTTAAAAAGAAATAATAATGAAAAAGAGTTATATTTTTACAATATATATGATTTTTTTTTGTGATGTTTGCATTTTAATTTTATAAATTGAGAAATGATAATAATAATTAATTCTAACTATATAGTAAAATATTTAAAATATATCAAAGTTTAAATTATGAAATTGTATATTTCAAAATGAAAATAAAAAATTAAAGAAAATAATCGCGATATTCAATTATTTTTTTATTAATAATTAAATTAAAAAAAAACAATAGAATATTTAATAGGGCCTCATCCTTTCCCCATAAATTCGCCCTTCCAAGCCTCGCCTTCCGAAATTTAGAAAAAGTAATAATAAAGAAAGTTTGGCTTAAAAAAAGATTTAAAAAAAATAAGGCGTTTGGTCTGTAGCCTCTTTGAATCAGCCGAGAGTGTCTTTGATTTTTTGGATTTCGAAATGAAATCGTGACATTCGGGGCAACCTGAAATAAAACCTACCTAGTAAGGGAGTGCATAGCCTCCATCAATAAGGATGGAAGGCCCATGCTAATCGAAAAAGCCCTGTGCTCAAAAGGTAACCAACAATTTGTTCCTGTTCAGGCTAATCCCATTTTGGAACTGTGCTGAATTACCTTCCCGAATTCCCGTTCATCCAATCCACCTCAAATACACTCTCAGTAATACAAAATGGCACAATTCAGACCTGGAGTGCAATTCATGCAATCCATCCCTTAAATAATAGCATGGCATTTGTTTTATCCACCCATATTTTATTTATTTATTAATTCTAATCTAATCTATGAATTAATATGATGAGAACATGCATGAATGTAGGAGGCAACCACCTGAAAATTCCTAACAACTTTTTATATATATATATATATATGTATATATAAATATATCAAAAAATAGCCACCCTCCCAGTATAACGCATCGAAACCTACGAATTCTAAAAATACCTTTGTCTCTTCTGCCTCCTTTATCAATGCTTCTTCTTGAAAGATGTACTCTGAAATTCCCTAATCCCACTAAATTCTGTCATCTAATTTAATATATTTCTCTATAATCTCCTAATGAATATTATCAAAAGCAAAAAATCATTGTAATTTAATTCTACTTTCTATATTATATTAAACTTTACTTTAAATATTATATTAACATTTTCTATTTTAAAGTGCGCCATGCTAAATAAATAACGATTATTACTTACATTCGGAGAGCTGTATTTCAATCATTTCATCGTCATGAAGGATGGAGAAGATAATCAAGAATTCAAATCAACATTCAGTAGCAGGAACGAAGATTGAAACATGAAATAGAAGAAGAAAAATAACTTATTAGTTTATAATCAATAAATTTAAATTGAATTAAAAATAAAATTAATAATAAATACTGACCTCGGAGTTAATAAAGGGTTGATAGTTCTCGCAGATTAAACTCGAAGAACAGCTCGTAGACTTGAATTGATGTCCATCACTCTCGCCTCGATAAAGAAAAAAATAATTAAGATTAGATATTTATATTATATACAGGAAATAAAAAAAATAAGATTTAAATAAATAAATAATATTAATAGGATTAAAAAAGTGTATAGATTTTTAAAAATATTATCTTATTTCTGTAATATTAAAATACTAAAATTATTTTGCATTCTATTCTATATAGAACCATGATTATAATAATTTTTAATACGCATTTAATAGACATATAATAAAAATATCTTAGAAAACATCAGAAAACTAATTATGATTATATTATTAATTTCACGAAGATTTTATTCTGTTTAATTGATATCTAGGTAATAGAAATATTATTCATTTTTCAAAAGTGTTATAATAATATGAAATTGACAAAACAATATTCGAGATATATGAGATTTGAAAGGATCGGTGTGAGCGATAATGAGATTAGAAAGAATATATAGAATATTTAAAATTATATATTCCTATAGGAATATAAGCAATTTATATTTTTTTGATTTATAATTATATGAATTTTGAAAATAATCAGCACATCTTCCTATTTTTTAAATAAATAAGTTTCAATAGGATTAATATATATATATATATATTGAAATTTAAAAAATATTTCAATAAATATATTTAAAGAAAAATAAAATTTTGTATATGATTTTTTAATTTTTAAATAATTTTAATTTAACTTTTAATAAAATTTAATTAATGAGATCTGATAGAATATTTAAGATTAATTCTTTTCAAAGATTTGAATGAAAAATTTATAAATTTATTTGGGTATATGAATAAAAAATTATAAAAATGCACTTTATAAAATTTAATTTTTATTGAGATTTTTTTTTTTAAAGTTCACTAATCTTCCTTTTAATTAATAAAAATAAATAATAAAATTACAATTAATTCTTGATTAGCGACTGATTAAGGGATGATTTCAGAGGAGAGCCCGTTCAGGGTCTTGCATGCAGCAGGGAAGGGGAACGAATGCGTTCTAGTCAGCCTGCCGGCTGGAGGAGGTGTGCCAGGCGCCGGAGAGGGGCGAGCGGGGAGTGCAGAGGTGAGCGCTCTACTGCAAATTATTTCAAATAAAATACATATTAAAATAAAATAAAATAAACAAATATTAATTTTTAAAATTAGTGGTGTTTTATAATACATCTTAAATCGAATCATTAAGTTTAATTCTATTAAATCAATAAGCTTAATTTTATTCAAAGATCTTAATGGAAATTTAAAAAAAAAATTATAAATATATCAGTAAGAAGTTCATTAATGAAATTATCATATTTTGAAAAAAAAAACAAGGAGGTGGCGTATTAATGTAAATGGTTCAATTTAAATTTAAAAATAATAAGTTGACCTGTGGCCAGGTCCGAACCGACCGACGGTTTGAAATAAATTAATTTCCAGCTACAGAAACAATTTCAAATAATTTTAATAGATCTATTAATGTAATAAAAAAACAGATATGTATAGAACATAACTATTTTTAATTTTATTTTATTTATAATATATATGTAAGACCAGGCTGTAACGTCATGAATGGCTGGATGACGTCATATAATTTTAAATTAAGAAAAAAACTAATAAAGATGATTTTTCTCGAGAATAAAACCATCACAAAGTGCATGATTCGTGGTGATATGTAAAAAATCTCCTCATGTGAAATTTGGTGTGAAAATAACCCTTCCCTTTATACCGTCGATCGCTAATACTACCACTTCCGGTTTCGGGATTTGCACCAAAAGTTGATCAATTCATCATACTGTGATGCATTATGTAAGTATACCAAATTTCATCAAAATCCGTTGAGCCGTTCAGGCTGTACACATCTATACGGACGGACAGACGGACGGATGGATGGACGGACAGACATCATGCTAAAAATACTTTTTTCAGTTAAGAAAATGCATGATTCGTGGAGATATGTAAAAATCTCAACATGTGAAATTTGGTGTGAAAACAATACCTTCCTTACTATCGTCGGTCGGTAAAAACCTTCCCAAATACTATCCTAGTGTTAAAGACGCCCTTAGAAAGAAACTATTTTTTGCAATTTTAATTAACAACTTATAAAAATAGTTACATGTTTTCAACTCTTTTATTAGACACATCTTTTTTATTAAAAATAAAAAAATAAAATATTTAATTAAAAATATTAAATATATAAAAAATTTAAAAATATTAGTTTTTTTTATTTTAAAATTAAATATAAATAAATTTGTGTCAAGCTCGCTTCTGATTGTTAATAAAATAACAAATTTTTTGTTATTATACTTTTATAAAAATGTATATAATTATTATTTTTTATAAATATGACAATAAGAATAAATATATATTTTTATTAAAATCCAAAAAAAAAAATGATTTAATTTACATAAAATATAAAAAAATAATTAATAATTATTTTTAGAATTAGTTTAATTAAATCCATAAAATATAAATTAACAGCTGTTCAAATAACATAATTGTAATTTAATGGCAACACCACCTGTTAGAAAATGAAAATTTTATTGGGATTGATAAGTATTACGGGAAAAGGCAGAGAGAGAGAGAGAGAGAGGTGTTTTCTAATGTAGTTATACCTTCATAAATGTGATCGAGTATAAGAATGTTTAGAGTAAAATTCCGTTTCTCGCTTAATTCCCTCAGGAGTCAACTTCCTCCTGAACAAAAAACATGTCAACAAAATGAACCCCTTTGTTCCTGGTTGATGGCAAACCATCGTCGCTATTATCATTATTATCGCCCATCCTCTCTCCTATCTCGAGTAAAATTTATGATCATATAATATCAACTATTGTTCCAATTCTTAAAAGGAGGTTAAATATCAGTGGAACATGTCAGTTCAAACGATTAATTAACCTTTGCACAGGCAGGAACGAGTTGAGGCGAAAAGCGACCGATCTAAGCGAAATCATTAACAAAACAACGAAAGACATTCCTCATTTGTTATGATACAGAAAAAAATGGAACAGAATTTTCGATAATTGATAATTACCTATATATATATATAAATTATATATATATATATATATATATATAATTTCCGTCGTATGGATGTGATGTCTGTAACATTATGAAGTTAGTTACAGACAAATTGTCAAAATTAATTTAATTTGTAACTAACTTCATTTTTTTATAATTTTGTTTTGTTAAATTAAATAAGTGACAAATAAAAAAAAAATAAAATAAGTTGACCTGTGGCCAGGTCCGAACCGACCGACGGTTTGAAATAAATTAATTTTCAGCTACCGAAACAATTTCAAATAATTTTAATATATCTATTAATGTAATAAAAATCAAATAGGCATACATAAATAATAAATATAAACATTTTTAATTTTATTTTATTTATAATATATATGTAAGACCAGGCTGTGACGTCATGAATGGCTGGATGACGTCATATAATTTTAAATTAAGAAAAAACTAATAAAGATGATTTTTCTCGAAAATAAAACCAATACAAAGTGCATGATTCGTGGTGATATGTAAAAAATCTCCTTATGTGAAATTTGGTGCGAAAATAACCCTTCCCTTCCTATCGTCGATCGCTAATACTACCACTTCCGGTTTCCGGATTTGCACCAAAAGTTGATCAATTCATCCCACTGATGCATTAAGTAAATATAAAAAATTTCATCAAAATCCGTTGAGCCGTTCAGGCTGTACACATCTAGACGGACGGACAGATATCATGCTAAAAATACTTTTTTCTGTTAAGAAAATTCATGATTTGTGGAGATATGTAAAAATCTCCACATGTGAAATTTGGTGTGAAAACAATACCTCCCTTACTATCGCCGGTCGGTAAAAATTATTACGACGATTTGAATAAAGTTAATAAATTTATATTAAATCATTGTGTTGTTTTGTAAATATTTGAAACTATAGAAGACGTATGTCCCTCTAAAGCCCAATTTACACTGGCTTAGTACTTATCATTAGTTCAGGGGTGGGCAAATACTTTTAAGCGGGGGCTTTTTGAACACCCGCCGGCCCGTTGAAAAAGTTGGCTCTTATTTTGATTTTTCGTTCAATATGTTTCTAAACAATACCTCCCTTACTATCGTCGGTCGGTAAAAAAAAGATAAATTTTTTTTATTAGTGTTTTCGAAATATGGTCCTCCGGCCCGGAAGACATTTTGAAAATTTCATTTTGGCCCGCGCTTAAAAGTATTATCCCACCCCTGAACTAATGACAAGTACTAAGCACGTGTAAATTGAGCTTAAGAAGGGTTTTATGCCGCCGGCAGTATATCGTACCGGGAACAAGTTCTTCTTCTTCTTCTTCTTCTATTAAAGGCCTAAGGCCTGTTCTTCTTCACTATCCTCAGGTCTCTTGGTAAGAGTACGCCCAGCAGTCAGCCCATTTTTTTGGTGGCTTGGTCTCTGGTGTTGCTGGCCTTCCATCCCGGGCTATTCTCAAGAGCCCTTCCGCGTTGGCTCTTCCTACGTGTTCGTTCCATTTTTACGGCGAATCTTAACCCATTTGCCGATGTTAATAGGTTCGTTGCCGTGTCGTCAATGTGTTAATCATTCCAATTTTCGAGGCTGTGTGTGGTTCTTTGAGCAATTGTGATTTGCGTCTCTTGAGTAGATTGCTAGTCTCATCTCCGAGACGTGGATGTTCTTAGTTAAGTCGAAGCCCCCCAACACGACAAGGTGACATCCATGGTATTCTACGCTCTTTTTTTTTTAAATGTGTGTTTATTAGCCAGAAAAATAGATATATATACAAAAGTTTACAACAGAAACAAAATGTAAATCCCTAAACACATCGGGATTAGATAGTACATAATGTGTAAAACATATTTAACAAAAGTTACATTCATGTTTATAACATATTAAAATTTATTAATTATTAACTAATTTTACTTATTCTAAAAAAAAAAAAAAAATGTTATTTACATTGTAAGAGTTCAATAAAGATAGTTATTTACTAAAAACAGAAAGATACCAAATTAATGTCATGATACATGGCAGAAATGTGGTATATTTTTTTAACAATATTATGAGTTTTTACATTTATTTTAGGAAAACTGGCAATAGAACAAAAACCTAAAAATATCATAACTGAGGTAGGGATAAAAGGGACGAGGGATTCACAGGTAAAGGATAGGGGTGAGGTAGGGAAAATGATAAAATTTAAATAATAAGTACAGCCAATTGTTTATAATTTTAGCTTAATTATGAGACCGAGTCAATTTTTTAATTTTCAATTTTTAATCCACCAGTACTTTTTTTTATCGATATTCTCACTCTTATCTCTTGTGGAGATTGACATATTGAAACGCCAGAATCTATACAGGTCTTTGCTGTCTAGAAAGGGATCATAGGTTATGCTTCTGTCCGTATTTTTTCTGAATATATGGTAAATTATTGGAATATTATAGGTGTCTTGGATGTAGCAGTTTGCATCCAAGTAGGTAAAAGCCTCAGGTGGAATAAAGCCTGTAATTAGGGTTCGTCTGAAATACATGTCGTTTGGATATAATGCCCCATATATTAAGCTATTATCACGAATATTAATTATTCTGCTGTAGTAATTGCGAATTAGTTTGATTATAAAAGAGTCTATTCTGTTTAGATTGGAAATGTTGTATATTATTTCATTTTTGATATATTTTTTGAATTCTGATTCCTCGGACCTATATATGCCCAGACATGCTCTAAGACATCTCCTTTCAAATTTTCTTATTGACTCCATTACTGAGGCCGTTTGGTTGAACCATATGTGATTATAGGTCGAATAAAATAGACTGTAACATAGAATTTTTAATTTCGGATCTAGATGAGGACAGTAGAATAACTTTTTTAATCCCATAAAAGCCGATCTGGCTTTGATTAGTTGATTTTTTACGTGTTTGTCAAAAAGAAGACGTTCGTCTATATAAATACCTAGATACTTGACTAGATTTTTATGAGGAATGCTTTGATCGTCAATTTTGATTTTAAATTTTTTCCAGTTTAATTGAGTATTTCTAGAACATCTAGAAATTTGGGGCCTAAATAAAATAGTTTTGCATTTATTTATATTAATTTTTAATTTCCAGGAATGATAGAAGGAAAAGATTTTATTTACTAAAGATTCCAGATCTTTTTGTAATTTAGTAGAGTTTTTACCAGAAAGATAAACAATCAGGTCATCCGCGAAAGCAATCCCATATATTTGACACGTTTAAGTTATAAGCAGTGAGAATATCGCTAATATATATATTTTCCCATTTCTTCATTCTGTTTATGAATTAATGAAAAGTGAGAGACTATTGTGTTGAGTTTGTCGGTGGTATCATAAATTTCTAGGTTTCCAGAAGAATTTTTGTTTTGTTCTTGTATGTCTAATTTAGCTATTTTTTACCGACCGACGATAGTAAGGGAGGTATTGTTTTCACACCAAATTTCACATGTGGAGATTTTTTACATATCTCCACGAATCATGCATTTTCTTAACAGAAAAAAGTATTTTTAGCATGATGTCTGTCCGTCCGTCTGTCCGTCCGTCTGTCCGTCCGTCTGTCCGTCTGTCCGTCCGTATAGATGTGTACAGCCTGAACGGCTCAACCGATTTGGATGAAATTTGGTATATTTACTTAATGCATCAGTGGGATGAATTGATCAACTTTTGGTGCAAATCCGGAAACCGGAAGAGGTAGTATTAGCGATCGACGATAAGAAGGGAAGGGTTATTTTCGTACCAAATTTCACATAAGGAGATTTTTTACATATCACCACGAATCATGCACTCTGTATTGGTTTTATCCTCGAGAAAAATCATATTTATTAGTTTTTTCTTGATTTAAAATTATATGACGTCATCCAGCCATTCATGACGTCACAGCCTGGTCTTGCATATATATTATAAATAAAATAAAATTAAAAATGTTTATATTTATTATTTATGTATCCATATCTGTTTTTTATTACATTAATAGATATATGAAAATTATTTGAAATTGTTTCTGTAGCTGGAAATTAATTTATTTCAAACCGCCGGTCGGTTCGGACCTGGCCACAGGTCAACTTATATTAGTTTGGAATTATTTTTGTCTATTATTATTTTATTTGGTAGAGAGTTTTTTTTGTTATTTCTAAACAATGAGTTTATTTTTGGGAAGGTCTCTAATGAATTATTAAGAGGGATATTTTCAATTTTACCTTTCCAGTAATTATTAACCGAAATTGAGTATTCTTTAGAAATTCTTTGTTTTATTAGGGCTAGAAGCTTTTTCAGTTCGTAAAATTCATTGGAATTTGTGTTTAAATTATTTCTGTAGAATTTATTTATTTGAGAAATAAGAAAGCTTTTAGCTTTTGTTAATTTTTACCGACCGACGATAGTAAGGGAGGTATTGTTTTCACACCAAATTTCACATGTGGAGTTTTTAAATATCTCCACGAATCATGCATTTTCTTAACAAAAAAAAGTATTTTTAGCATGATGTCTGTCCGTCCGTCCGTCTGTCGGTAGATGTGTACAGCCTGAACGGCTCAACGGATTTTGATGAAATTTTTTATATTTACTTAATGCATCAGTGGGATGAATTGATCAACTTTTGGTGCAAATCCGGAAACCGGAAGTGGTAGTATTAGCGATCGACGATAGGAAGGGGGAAAGGTTATTTTCAACACCAAATTTCACATGAGGAGATTTTTTACATATCACCACGAATGTATTGGTTTTATCCTCGGGAAAAATCATCTTCATTATGTTTTTCTTAATTTAAAATTATATGACGTCACCCAGCCCTTCATGACGTCACAGCCTCCTTATTATGATCACGGGCAACGCCGGCTACTTCAGCTATATATTATAAATAAAATAAAATTAAAAATATTTATGTTCTATCCAAATCTGTTTTTTATTACATTAATAGATATATTAAAATTAAAATTATTTGAAATTGTTTCTGTAGCTGGAAATTAATTTATTTCAAACCGTCGGTCGGTTCGGACCTGGCCACAGGTCAACCTTTTTAATTTTGCTGTTTATTTATTTGTCACAAGAATTTTGAAATTTAATTTGAGGGGTGGAATTATGTAAGGCTTTTAACACGTGCTTTTCAATAAGGTCTATTGAATTGTCTATTTCCTCATTGTTGGTATCCTGCGCTCTCGGCTACCCTGCCTCCTGAAATTTAATCAAAAAAATCTTATTTGAATTCTCATTTATTAATACATTCAGAAGACAAACCATTTGAGTGTAACCATTGTCAGATGAAATTTACACGACAAGGTGACATCCACGGAGGCAGCTGATGTTAAATTAAATTGAAAATTTTTGTTCTTAGTTGGAATCGAACGCCAACTTCTTGCGTGGAAACTTAGTATCCTACGCTCTTGGCTAACCTGCCTGAGATATTAAATATATAAAATCCACCTAATAATACTAATTAAGATTTTCAGTATTTAAATTTTTGTATTATTTTTTATAATTTTTTTACGATCTAATAATATATTTTTAAGTTAATTTACATGTATGTATATTCCAATAACAAATATATATATATATATATATTGAATGTTTAAAAAAACAATTTTACAAGATGTTATTACAACTTGTGAAATTGAATTTTGAAACACACTATAAAAAAACTTAAAATTATCTAATCGATCTAAAACTTGTAAATCAAAATTTAAACAGAAATAACAACAGCATCCAACCTCGAATACAATAAAAGTACCTGGTTCACCGAGCCGCGGCTCAGTCATTAAAAAAAATTATTCCTTATTATCGGATTTGGATTGTTACCTGTTTGAACCGCTCAAAGACGCCCTAAGTGGAAAAAGATTTGCCAACGACGAGAAAGCTAAGGAAGCAGTGCTCTCTCTCTCTCTCTCTCTCTAAAGTAACTTCGGGGTAAATCGAAATAATTATTTTACAAGGGAATTTGTAAGCTACAAGAAAGATGGGACAAGTGGAGGGGGGGGGGTGCTTATGTTCAAAAATAGTCTGAATTTTCTAAGAATCAAATAAACGGTTTTTGAGCTATAGCCATTTGTCTCTTTGCCAATTGAATGACCCCCCCCCCCGTGCGTGAGCATGTGTGTATACATATAAATATATATAAATCAAAAAAAACGAAAATGAAATTTAAACAATAGTAAATTGCTAAATGCAAATCCAATGATTTAATAACAAATCTGAAATCACCCTTCCACCTTCCCGCTAGTCTCTATTCAATTCTCGGTGAATTCAATTAAATTTATATTGTAGATTATTAAAATTCAATTAGGTTATTTTTTATAATTTCCAAGCAGATAATAGACACAGGCTTAATTTACAAATAATCGAGCAACACGTACCTAAATATTCAATCTAAAATTGCTTCTTTTTCATTGCAATTATTATTATTTGCATTTATTTTTTACATAGTGAATGAATGAATGAAAGACTTTGTTGAATGTTCTGCCTCTTTAGCCAGGAAAAAATTACCGATGTATTGTAGCAACTACCCCCTTTGTATACTCCGAAAAGTCTTGTTATCCATTTTCTTATCTTCTGAAAGGAAGAGTCAATTATATATATATATATATATATATATGATATAATAGGAATGAAGTCTTATTCTTTTCTCAATTGAACAAAAAAAACATCCCTCTCTTTAGAGAATCAAACACTCACAAAAGAAAAGGATTTTCTTAATTCCTTAGCCATTATTCATTCATTGGATAAATTTAAAGTAATATGAAAAAAACAACTTATTAAAATATTTTTCTTACCATTATATTCATTTAAGATATTTAACAAATGGGTAATTTTGAACATTGGTATACTCCTCCTCAAGTAAAACACCAGCTCTTCTTCTTTGATATTTCTCAAATTCAAATTGAAAAAAATATAAGACATAGAAAGAATAATTTACAATTGTAACCCTTGGTCAAGTTTCATGTTGGTTGGTTTATTTGTGTTATGTGCATTCCGGTTGTTACACCATTATAAAAAGTGGTAATTATACAGGAGACGGGCTAAAGAAGGTAGGTGGTTGAAACTTACTTTGAGGTGTTCCTTGAATGATTCTGAACAACTTTATATGCAACATTTTTTATGATCTCTTTTAGTTTAATTAATAAAGAGTAATTAATTAAACAGTGTATTTGTCCTATATTTTGTATATTTTTAAGACAGACACACTATTAGTACGTGTAGGTGGCGCTAGGGAGTGTATGGGAAATCAATTTGAATTCAAATAAAATAAATAGATATAATAATATTTAATATTTATAAATTGTAAATTGTAATTAACATTCAGCATTCTTTTGGTGTTTCTTTATAAATATATAACAGTAAAATTAATTATTTACGCATTAAAGGGTCCTTTATTGTATAATTTAATAGGAAAATTCGGTTTATTTTATTTTAGAAATAGTTTTATTCATACTAAAGTTATTTAAAGACTGTTTCGGTTTTTTAAATTCGGTTTATTTTATTTTAAGTCTTTAAATAACTTTAGTATGAATAAAACTATTTCTAAAATAAAATAAACCGAATTTTCCTATTTAATTATACAATAAAGGACCCTTTAATGCGTAAATAATTAATTTTACTGTTATATATTTATAAAGAAACACCAAAAGAATGCTGAATGTTAATTACAATTTACAATTTACAAATATTAAATATTATTATATCTATTTATTTTATTTGAATTCAATTTGATTTCCCATACACTTCCTAGCGCCACCTACACGTACTGATACTGTGTCTAGGTGTTGCCACCTAGAGATAAAAAAGAGAAAACATAGTCAAAATGTCAGCCACTGAGCATTCATATAGGACAAATACACTGTTTAATTAATTACTTTTTGTTAATTAAACTAAAAGAGATCATAAAAAAAAGTTGCATATAAAGTTGTTCAGAATCATTCAAGGAACACCTCAGAGTAAGTTTCAACCACCTACCTTCTTTAGCCCGTCTCCTGTATAATTACCGAAAAAGTTTCTGATGATGACGTAATAACAAAAAATACACTA
Source organism: Labia minor (assembly GCA_963082975.1). Taxonomy (NCBI): domain Eukaryota; kingdom Metazoa; phylum Arthropoda; class Insecta; order Dermaptera; family Spongiphoridae; genus Labia; species Labia minor. Next base: position 40,307,514 of record OY720348.1, on the reverse strand, counting down.
TTATCAGAAAAAGTTTCTGATGATGACATAAAAAATGAATTGCATTTCGGTTGTTACACCATTATCAGAAAAAACTTCTGATGGTGACATAAAAACTGAAATTGACATAAAACAAATAAATTAATTAAATTCACCAAGAGTTTTAATTAAAAAAAAAAAGAATTCTTAATAATGTGAATATTTTTTTTTAAGTTTTCAATTTGAATATACTTAATTAAATATATTTAGCAGGAAAAGGGTATAACCCTGAAATCATATTGTTAATTGATTATTAGTTAAATTTTTTTTTCTATTCCAATTTATAAGTTGTATTGGTTAAATTGTTTTTGATTTTTGTTTTTTAATAATTTTAATTTTTTTTTTAATCTACATATATTTATTCGTTTTTAATTCTTTTTTTTAACAAGTAAAGATAGAAACGTGCAAAGTATGAAATAGAAAAATTTAAGTAAAAAGAAATATTTTTAAAAAATACACTTTACTTAAAATTGCACTAAAAAGTAAAAAATAAAATCACTGTAAAGTGTGTGCGCCCATTAGTGGAAGCAAATGTCTTACGGCAGAGGTTCTTAAACTGTGGTCCACGGACCCCTGGGGGTCCGCGAAGCCTTTACTGGGGGTCCGCAAAGCCATCGTACAGGTGCACGAGAAAATGATGAGTCAGTTAAAATTTAATATAAAAGGAGCGATGGCATGGCTTTGTGAGGAAACAGATCAAATACCCAAATTCAACGAAATGTGCAAGAAAATTATTGCTACCGTTTCCATCTTCATATTTAGCTGAATTTTCTAATAAAATCTGTTCTACAATATGCAAAAAAATCGTTATTCACCATGTAAAGGGCCGGAGGCCGGGTGAAAAAAAACAAAATTAAAATAAAAAGGCGATCTGTGATGAGGCTTGTTTATTTGAACAATCCTGGTTTTTATATATACAGCGAGTTGAGTTATGTACAAATTACGAGAGAAAGGACACAAAGGGGATGGTGATAGGGTGCGAATCGGGTGGTATATAATGGCGAGAGAGAGAGAGAGAGAGAGATAGCGGTTGTGTGGATGTGTATAATGAGAGATTTGGAAAACGTAATTGGAAGCGGTGGAGTTCTCAGCAACAAGGGTTGGCTGAGAGACGAGGGGGTGGTGTGGTGTGGTGAGTGATAAAAAGGGGATAAATAATTGTAGTAAAAGGGATAAACGAAGATGGCGGTTGAGGGATTCCTTGAAACAAGGTATTCAAGGAGGCGATGTGGTTGCGAAGAGAGGTGGGAGTCAAGTCGTAGCTCTGTCGACGGCCGGCCGGAGTCAGGCCAAGAAGGGGAACGGTGACACGTGCACGAACCAATAGATGGCGTCAGGCTTCACGACTGAACACACCAATTACTGTTAGAAATATTCACCATATATCCTTGTTCTTATGAGATCTTAAGCCAGAAATTAACTAATAAATTGACGTAAAGTACCTAAAGTTGGGATGGGGTCCGTCAAAAAGAATTTTCTCAAGTGGGGGTCCGCGGAGTACATAAGTTTAAGAACCTCTGTCTTACGGTGTTATTATAATTTGAGCGCACACACTTTACAGTGATTTATTTTTTACTTTTTAGTGCAATTTTAAGTAAAGTGTATTTTTTAAAAAGATTTCTTTTTACTTAAATTTATTTTATACTTTTTAGTCGTGTTCAGCGCCTCTAGAACTGCTCGGTTTTCATTTTTTAGGTTTTTTTGAGCTCAATACATACACAACAATATAAACACTATCAATACACTGGAAAGTTAGAATCACACTATCACGACACTGTAAAGTTAGAATCGCAATATCACGACACTATCAAGTTAGAATCAAGACTAACTACTAACTTTTTATTTCTGATAATATATATTATTATTATTATTTTTATTTATATAATTTATTTACATATATATATATATATATATATATATATATATAATATGTATGTGTATGTTTATTTTTTATATATATATATAAGAAGACAACCGATTCCTGGAACTTCTAATAGGCCAGAAGAAGAAATATTACGTGGTTAATTAGAGATGTTTTGACATTTGTAAATATAATGTATGATTCAAAAACTTTTAGTTTAAAACACCGCCTCTCTAGAACTGCTATCGCCATCTATGATTGAAATAGTGAACTATTCCATATTCCGCATATGAAAGTTTAGTTAATTAATTACCACTAATGGATAAATAATTCAGTGGATTTTTCAATTGATTCGTGTATTATTAGCAAGAGCAAGCGCGTATGCAAAATTTCAAGTTGATTGAATGACGGGAAGTTGTTGAAATATCGATTATAAAATGCCGAGGACAAACAATGCCGCGGACAAACAAACGGACAGTGTGAGTTAAGTAAAAGTGTATAAAAAAGGAAAATTTAGGGAAATAATGTTTATTTATTGTAAAAAAAAATTCGCGATTTAAATGGTATTTCCATTGTAAATTTTCTAATGAAAAGTACAAGATAATCAATTTATAAATCAAAACTAATTACTTTTTATTTAATTTTAAATTTAATTTTTTTTTTTTGTAGTTTGTTCGACAATAATATTTTTGTAAATTTCTCATCTGTAATTAAATTAATCGTAAAATTTTTATATATCACTTATTTCAGATATTTCCCCTTTCCAATGGTAGTACATAGTATACAATTCCTTTCAATTAAAAAGAATAACCCTCTGCTTTAAACAAGCCTCATCTGCCAAGACTAATAATAACGATCTCGGAATATTCCATTTATTTTATTCCTTTGTTTTACGAGTGACATTTTTAATCCATTTGTATTTTTCTGTTTCATCCCCTGATTAAAAATATTATTCATAATTTAATGGAATTTATGATATAATTTTTTTTATTACTCTCCTGTTAGAATAATAATCATTTTGAAATAATAGATAACATAAAATGAAATAACACAAAAAAAAAAATAATAATAATAAAAACAAAAAACAAAACAAAAAGCAAAAAAAGAGAACAAAAACAGTAAATGTTCATTAAATAATTTAGTAACATTGAATCTCAGATTGGGTTGTTGATCGAATAATATACCATAGAACTATTATTAGTATTAAATATAACACAAATATTCAGTGGCATTGTAAATTTATAAAAATATAAAAGACATACATTCAATTTATTATTATTATGAAATTATTAAACATTATTTGGAGAAACCATCATAATTAAATCCATGTTTAAATACTAATTATATAATTATATAGGATTATATAATTTTCCAAAAAGAGAGACAAACACACAAACATTCTAAAATTATAATTTTCCAGATCATGAAACGTAAAGTTATGTAAAAATTTTTTAATTCAAATCATTTCAAACAAAAACTTTTAAATATATACAGATATATGAGGGTCCTTCAATAAATTAAGAGACAAAGAAAGCAAGATGGAACAGGTGCATAACTGTGTGTGTGTGTTTGTAGGAGCTGGGGAGGGGGCGGGGTGATTATCTTGAATAATAGCCTGAATTTCATAAGAATAATGCGATCACGAAAATTTTGATGTCAAGATTTTAATGTTTTTATACGTTTTGAAGGTCCTTGAGTTATTTTCACTAAGGTTGAGAACCTGGCTGTGCTCCTACGAACAAGACTAGATGGATTTTCTTACGACACAAACAACCTTTGATGCTGTGGTGCTTCGAGCTTCAAACAATAATAATAAGAGCATTAATATAAATAAAATTATTCAGTAAAATAAATAAAATGATTCATTAAAATAAATAAAATTATTCATTAATTTAAATAAAATTATTCATTAATATAAATAAAATCAAAATAAATTTGAACAAAATTTTATTTACGTTTTATATAATATAAAAAATTAAATGAAATCTTGTCTTGATAAAGCTTTTTTATATTATTTATTATAATTAATTATTGTATTTATTTTCTTTTCATATTTTTGACCCAAATGACTTTAAATTATAACTCTGAAGACAAAATATTTCTACAGAGGAACAAATATCAGCTGTGACGGTGGCAATAAAAATAAGCTTTATCATTGCAATAGCGAAAATTATAATAAATCTAATTTTAAATAAAAAAATATTGAAAATGTTTTATAGCTTTTTTTAAAATTGTATTAATTTGTTATATTATATAAAACTTAAATAAAATTTTGTTTAAATTTATTTTGATTTTATTTATATTAATGCATATCCCTGTAATAGAGATATTATTTTTACTATCAAGCCAGAGATAGTATTGCAATCGCGAAAATTTTGGATGTCAAAATTTTGATGTTTTTATACATTTTGAAAGTCCCTGTGTCATTTTCACTAAGGTTGAGAAAAATGTCTGTGTGTGTGTGTATGTAGACAAGATTAAGCAAAAACGGTTTGAACTAGAATAATGAAATTTGGTACACGGGCATTATTCAAAATTACTAGTTTTCTCTCAACTTTTGAGAAATGTAGCTCATCCGGAAGTGGGTCATTACCTACCACGTTTTGATTTATTTCCTCTAAACTGACCGTAAAAATAAAGATATACGGTATGTTTGATAGTTTTTCATAAATTCTGATTAAAAATTGTATAAAACTGCTATATATAGAATTTCAGCTTGATTGAATCGCTGAAAGTACCAGAATAATTTTTTAAATTTGTTAACACGTTGACTGACAGTCACGCGCCAGCACGTGACGTGGTGCCATCAACAAAGAGCCAAACACGCGCTGGTATAATAAATATTATTTATTAATTTTAATTTATAATTTAATTAATTTTATTTAATTTAAATATAATATATGTTAATTATTCAAATTCAAATTTGCGAGATAGTCGAGTGGAGACACTCCAGAATTTACTTATTGAAGGACCCTCGTATTTGTAAATGTGTAAATATCTAAATAGAATAAATATTTTTATAATTTTTTTTTTTTTTATAATTTATTTACAAAATGAAATTTTAAATTTCGCATTGAATTGATCATTCAGTTTATAAAACATTAAAGAAATCTAAAAAACTTTTTAAATATTAATTAATGTATTATATATAAATATATATATATAGAGAGAGAGAAAGAGAGAGAGAGAGAGAGAGAGAGTGAGAGAGAGAATTTATAGATAATACATTCTTGATTTAAGATTGTTTATATGGTATTTGTATTTAGTGTCAGAATCTGAAAAGAAGTAAAAAAAGGGGTTTTCCATTGTGAAAGGTCTTTCGAATAATCCTAAGAGCATGTGGTGTATCCCAGATCATGCGTGACATGTGGACTCAAACCCTCCCCCCCTTGGAGCACGGCAAGGGGTTTTGTCTCGATCCTTAGGCCGAAATGCGCAAAAGCATTTCGAGCAATTGAGACGAGTGGCTCTCTGTACATTGCGCTAATGGAAATTGACTGTTACTCTAATCGAATTTTTGCTTTCGAGATTAAAATGGATTTAAAATTGAATCGCTTCCATTTCTCTCTCCAAGGGTTGATTGTTCCCATTCAAGAGTCTCGGGGACGAGTTAACTCCCCAGGGCGCAAAACGGAAAGGAACAGATGAATGAATGGAAGAAATTCAAAATGGGGATGCCCGATCCGTGCGGGGGAGGGGTGAAATCGAGTGGAAGTTACCCAGGGGTATAAATGTCCTAAGGCTGCTATTACCCTCCCAACAATCCCGTTCTTCATCATTTTGAAAGAAGATCAAACAAAGAGGTGTGCGCCCCTCCCCCACTTCGCCGGTGTATGGAAATTAGCCGGGACTTTGTTTGATACTGTTATCATAAGCAGGGCATATTCTTCTTTTGTCAAAAGTGAAGAGCCCCTTGAACCGTTGACTTTCCTTATTAGGGAACCGTCGATGCTCTGTTATTTCAGATCAACAGGTTGGAAGAGAATAGATTTCAAACTTTTCATTGAAGACCACCTCTTTCAGAATAATAATTCTTCAGATGAAAGTCAGTGTTATTTTAGAAAAATTATTTCCAACTTACGTAATAAAAATTGATTTTATATGTTGTTAAATTTTAAGGAACTAAAATAAATAATTTTTAATAAAAAATAAATCTGGAGTGTCTCCACTCGACTATCTCGCAAATTTGAATTGGATTAACTTTAAATTAAATTTAATTAATTGTAAATTATAAATTAAAATTAATAAATAATATTTATTAAACGAGCACGTCTTTGGCTCTTTGTTGATGGCACCACGTCACGTGCTGGCGCGTGACTGTCAGTCAACGTGTTAAAAAATTAATAAAAAAAAAATTAATTAAAATTAAAAAATTAATCAAGCTGAAATTCAATATATAGCAGTTTTATACAATTTTTAATCATGTGAAAAACTATCAAACATAGTGAAAATCACTCAGGGACCTTCAAAACATATAAAAACATCAAAATCTCGACATCGAAAATTTTCGTGATCGAAATACAATCTCTGACGAGATAGTAAAAATTTTTAACTAATTTAATGATAAATATTGATTAATTTCAAAGAAAATTTCATATATTAAAAATTAATATTTTTATTACTTATATGATAAGAGTATATAAAAGTATTAAGAATAGATTATTTTTCAATATTATTATATATTCAGTTGATAATACTAAATCATAATTAAATAGGAATTATTATTATTATTATTAATGATTTTTAATTTTTAATATTTATATTGATAGCTCTTAAGTTTTTTTACCTTTCGCCTATTTTTATCATATTAATATTCATTATTATCAAATTTTTTCAAAAATTACATTATACCTACATTGAATATTTCAAAAAGAAAAGAAAAAGTTAAAGAAAATAAACGCGATATTCAATTATTTTTTTTATTATTAATTAAATAAAAAAAAACAATTAAATATTTAATAGGGCCTCCTCCTCTCCCCATAAATTAGCCTTTCCAAGCCTCGCCTTGCGGAATTTGGAAAAGTAATGAAAAAGAAAGTTGGCCTTATTAAAGAAAGAATAATAAGGCGTTTAGTCTGTAAGCCTCTTTGAATCCGCTGAGAGTGCCTTTGATTTTTTGAATTTCGAAATGAATGGGCCATATTCGGGCCAACCTGAAATAAAACCTACCTAAGGGCTGCATGGCAGAGTAGATTCGAAAACCAACTCGAAGACTTGAATTAATGTCTCATCTCTCGTCTGAAAAAATAAGAAATTAAGTAAGATTAGATAAGATGTTAATCATCGAAATGAAAAATGATATAAAAATAAATAAATAACATTAATATCATTCAAAAGGTGTACATAAAGATTTTTAAAAATATTATTTTATTTCTGTGTTATTAAATTAATTAAATTTTTTAAAAAATTTCGGAAAATAATACTAACATCTTAAAGATGATTATCATTATAAAAAAAATATTTAGATATATATATTTTAAGAAAATTAAACCTGATAGAGAAGTTTAATTAACTTTTTTTTTCTTTTAATAAAATTGAATTATTGATAATGAATAAATAAATAAAGCAGTATATAAGTAATATATCATTAAAAAATTATAAAAATGCATGTTAAAGTATATTAAATTTTATTGAAATATTTTTATAAGTTCATTATCGAAATTAATATATTTTGAATAAACACATGGGTGGGTGAACTTACCAACTCAATGATGTTAAAGAGTTATAATGGATTCGAGAGAATTGGATTCCCCCCCACCAGATTTATCACAAGAGATTGGAAAGAAGTGGTCTGAGATCAATGAAATCAGAAATAATACATAGAATATTTAAAATTTTATATGAATATAAGAAAATTATATTTTTTTTCTTATTAATTTTGAAAATAAATAGTGTAGTCTAATTATTTCATGTATATTAATGAGCCTTGATAATTAACTATCTAATAAATATTTAAAATTTAAAAATATTTCGCAAAAATAATACTAACATCTTAATGAAGATTTTCAATTAAAATATATTTAAAGAAAATTAATCTTATAGATGAATTTTTATATAATATTTAAATATAATTTAATTATTTATTATTTATTTAATTAATAATTGAAAGCATTTAATTTTTAATAAAATTGAATTGATGTGATATTAAGTTGAATCGATAGAAAATATTTAAATTTAATTCTTTTCAAAATTTATAAAATTCAACTTTATTAGATTTATAAATATATATATATAAGATAATTAAAAAAATTATAAAATTCATTTTTTAAAACAAAAATTATTATTTATTTTTTATTTAAGTTGACTAATCTTCGTTTTAATTAATAAAAATAAATAAATTTTCAATTCATTAATGATTAGCGAATGATTGAGGGATGATTTCGGTGGAGAGGTCGGTCAACGTGTTCCCCTCCTCACTGAAAGGGAAATGCGTTCGAGGCAGGCCGGCCGGCAGGCAAGAGGTGGGGAGGCCAGGCGGAGGAGGAGAAGGCGACGGCCGGGTGGGGATGAGCGGGGCTAAGCGGAGTGTCTCTATGAAAATAAGCAAATTTATACAAATAAAAATCATTTTAATTAAATAAATACACAAATATATTAATTTTTACAATTAATAATCTTATTGAATCGATCTTAAATCAAATTGCAGGAATATTTATGCTTAATTTTTAAGTTTAATTATTTAATCTTAATTCTAATCAAAAATTTTAATGAAAAATTTAAAAAAATGTATAAATTTATATAAATATATCGAAGGGGAGGGTTATAAAATTTAATTTTTATGAAATATTTTTTTATGTTCTTTGATTATTCACAATAGAGTGAATGACACAAATATATATTTCTATTTCATTTAAATAATAACAAGGGGCAATAATCTCCTCTTAGTAAAAATATTTTTTTTTTTTACTAATCGGATTTTCTTTTTATTAAAAAATTATGAGCTGTGGCCACAGGCACAGAACCGACCGACGATTTGAAATAAATTGTTTTCCAAACAACATTATACTATATAAGTATAAAAAAAATATTTTTACTCGAATTAAAATGACTAAATTATATTATCTTGGGTTTTATTTTTAGATTAATTACTCAATTATTAATTACTACTATATTTTAGTGAAATATTTTCCGACAATGAATATAAAATTAATACTTTGTTAAATACCAATTCCGGTTTCCAGATATACACCAACAGTTTATGAATTCATGCTTCTATTAAGTAAATATACCAAATTTTATCAAAATCCGTTGAGCCGTTCGAGCTGTACACGTCTATACGGACATACAATGGACAGACGGACAGATATCATACTAAAAATACTTTTTTCTGTTAACAAAATGCATGATTCGTGGAGATATGTAAAAATTTCCACATGTGAAATTTGGTTTTAAAACAATACCTTCCCTTCCTATCGTCGGTCGGTAAAAAGTCAAAAAACTAATATTTAATATAGAACCATGCTCCAGGCAACAACCTAAAATGCTTCTATTACAATCGATACAAAATAATTAGAATTTTTATTAATCAATTATATATCACTTAAATGAAATAATTTATTTATTTGACAAGATATTATTTCAATTAATTTATTGAAATGAATAAATAAATTGTTTTATTTTTGTATCCAAAATTAGCATTAAAATATATATTGAGTATATTTAAAATTTTATTTATGTAAATTAATATTTACATATTCGGATTATATAATGGTTGTTATATTTTTCAATGATAGATTAATAATTATTGAAATTTTAAATTTTGAAAAAAACCGAAATTGAAAAATCATATATCGAGTCAATAATATCTTGTCAAATAATTGGCTACTTAATTAGGTAAAAAAAGAATAAAATTTTTAATGAAATTAAATAAGTTTTATCTTAAAAATAACGTTTTTTTGATAATAGTCATGGTCCATTTAAAAATATTCTCGAGAATAATAAAATTTTCTTGCCTGCACTGTGATCAAGTGGAATTTTGTTTGTGTTCATTTTACTAATAAATTATCATCTAATATTGGATCTATACTTGATCATTTTCTTATTCTTTTCAATTCAGGCCTCATGGCGGTCATATACAGTTGATTTTAACATTTATTGTTTCATTATAGTATTATTATTATTATTATTATTATTTTCGAATAGACCCTGAGGATCACGCTGAGCTTTAAAGAGAAATTAAGTATTATTTAAGAATTTCCCTAAGCCCGAACTCGAGTGTGGTAGACTGCCGTGCTAACCACTAATCCACTGAAGAGTCTTTCATTATAAATAATTATATCATTAAATCATTTAATTTTCATAAATTAGTTAAATTATGTATAATGCAAAATACACATAGAGAAAAAGATGTATTTAATTTAGAGGTTGTATTAAAGTAATTAATATTATAAATACATTTTACCTATAGATTAAAATCATGAAATATTAATAGAAGGGAATTAAATCGAGTTTTTAATTCAAATCAGTTCCACCTGCTAAATTGTTGTCTTAATTAAAAAAAAAATAATAATAATAATAAAAAATAAAATTGTTGAGTGAGTTTTCTATTTCGTCGCCAGTTCAATTGAATTATAATTATAATGTTTGAAAAAACTTGAAGATACCTGAATACATTCCACCTGTCGTAAGTTTGAAATAGAATAGAGTGGGGGGGAGAGGTAGAGGTGAATGAGTATATCTCTGGTACCAATCTCAATGGCCAGATCTCAAATTTCTCAATTGTATCCCATTGAAATTGACATTTTTCAACATAATCGTATTTTTCAAAATTTATTTTCTATTAGGAGAGTTGAGTTTGGAGTTGAGGGCCACCCTGGTTGGTTCATTTCCAAATCTGACTGAACCGCCAATTCTATTCACAATATTTTAGTTATAATTCGTTTATATAAATGATTTCTAATCTACCTTGTGTCCCGGAATATTAGTACAAAATATTTCATTTTTTTAATTATTTAATTTTAATGCTTATCCAAAACAAAAGAACAAAATTAAACATATCTTATCTTATCTTATACTAGCAAAAATTGTATATATTTGTATATTTTTGAGATATTAAACCGGAGGATTGTTTTTTGAAATTCACACCATAGATATAATATTTATAAAGAAAAATCGATCTGTATTGGTTTCATTCTTTTTTAATTGATATTGTATAAATATTTTTTTATATTTAAAATATTTTACAATTTTAATAATTTCAAATAAATTGTTAAATAAATTTGATCTAATAATATTAAATAAATTATATTATATTAATTAAAATGTTTTTTAGATTAAATTATAAATAATATAAATTATATTTGATTATTATAAATAAAAAGAAAAAATATAACCTCCTTTCTTAATCCTCCTTTCTTAATTAAAATATTGACAAGTACAGGTGTCAATATAATTTCAGAATTTATATTATTATCAGTAGTAATCCTTGGTCAAAACAGTGTATAAGCTATAAGTACTTTGAAAAATATAAAACAGAAGCCATCTAATTATAACAACATATATATGTATATCTATATATAGGATTAAATATTTTATCAAGTAAATTTGAATATATTTTTCATCTTGAAATGAAAATTAAGTTATTTTAATTAATTTGTACCATTTTAGGAAACAAATTTTTGATTTTAGAAAACCCATTTAACAATTTTAATAAATAATTAAAAAATTGTAAAATTTTTAAAGTTTATAATAATAAATTATATAAATTTGTTATAGGGTCCACAGCGATAGGTACTAAAAATAAAACTAAAAATAAATATTTTTTTTTTAATTTATCTAATTATATATCAATCATTTAACCGTAATGATTCTAGAATACTATTTGGATTAGAAAGTTTGTCAATTGACAAAGGAATTGGATTGCCATGTTCCGTTCCAATCGAAACAGCTTCAGAATGTAGTGGTGGAGTAGGAGGGAAGATAAAGGGGAAATGGAGAAATTTTAATTACGCAATCGATTTGATTCAATAGAGATATCTTCATTCGTTTACCCGACAAATATTCCAATGTAGAACATGTTGTACTTGGAACTGGAATATTGTTTTACACAAAAGTAAAAAAGATAAACACCACCCAATCTGCCTCCACCTCCCCCCCCTCATCCCGATATGGTCTCCCCTTCCCTCCCCCTTCTCTCTCCACACACTATACAAGCTGTCAATTGGATTTTTATACCAAGTTTCAAATCGGAAAAAAGTGTTCGCTGATAAAAGTGATCATCGAATGGAGCTTTTATGCAAATCCTCGTCGGCCATTTTGGTGGGTACATTGGTATTCAAGGCGAATACCACGATTAGCTGTCGTCGGACAGGTCCCGATGTTAATGCTAAGTGCTGATTTGAACGTCGGACACACGCAAACCGAGTGATACGCGGCTAATTAATTATTCTCATGTGCATTTTGCACTCGGTTGTGCCGAGTGGACGGTGACAGGCCGATGCCCAATCAACAAACAAAATGTGCCACTCTTTTTTTTTTATTTTCTTCTTCACAGAGTCACTAAAAGACGAGGAATTCATTATAAAGACGGCCAATTAATTCCAATATACATCACCATCTGAATTTGCCTGAGGAACACGCGCCATCCTATCCCCTCTCTTTTTTTTTCACTTGCACTACCATCTATAAATTTTTTACATGAATTGTTATTATATGAGATTATATTGAGATTTTACATATTGGAATTATAAATAAAAAAAAAAATAAAAATGCATAATACCTAAAAGGATAGAAGATTTCTATTTTACCAAATAAACTTAACAAAACTACGAGTGAAATAATATGGTAATTATATTGAATGGTCATCCAGTCATGGATTTGGATAAAACTTTACCAGTGGGTTCCTTTTTTAATTCTAAATAAACTTTTCTTATACAATTTTTGCGGGTCGCTTCTAGTTTACGAGATAAAAATTATTAAAATTTGCATATAAATCCATTGATATTCTATTTAGCTACCATGTTTTATTTGTTTGGCCAGTAGAAAGCGCCACTAATTTTCAGAGTTTTTTCCAGTTCAGATTAGATATTAAAAAATTAAAAAATTAATTAATTAAATAATTTCCCTATATCCAAACCGAACCGAAAAAACTGAAAATTAGGAATAAGTGGATAATTAGTGAATTAGTCAATAAAACATTACTTAATGAAATTATATTTTGAGGTTCATTATAAGCTAATCTGGCAAATTTTAATCCTTTTTATCTCGTAAACTAGAAACGACATTGCATAAGAAAAGTTTATTTAGAATTAAAAATGGAACCCACTGGTAAAGTTTTATTCAAATCCACGACTGGATGACCTGTTAATATAATTACCAATAATATAAATACAACTTCCATATACCAATATATTATAAGAAATTATTTCCGGATTATTTTCAAGATTTATTTTGAGATTTGAGTCTCGACATTTCGGTTTCAATTTGGCGTAATTACCAAGGGAATATTTTTGGAATTCTGGGTCTTTGTCTGTGTGACTAATAATCAATGTTGGAATTTCGGAGTGAATGGATGGATAATTACAGAATCCAGACATTTCTTAGTGTTAGTGCTAGTGCCAGGTATTCTTCGGAATTTCAGAACGCAGTATGTCAATAATTACCCAACCATTCAACCCAAAACCCAACATCGACTTTTGTTCACACAGACTACGACCCAGAATCCAAAAATATTCCCTTTTAAGAAACACACTTGAAAATGGCGCCAAAACTAGCGCCGGAACGTGGAGACTCAAATCTCACAATAAAAATTGCAAATAATCCGGAAATAACTTCTATTAATAAAAGTTTGTTTAATAAGTTCGCGAAATTGAAATGAAGTGAAATGAGGAAACCAGCGCATTTTGCAAATAGTTTTTTGAAACCCAAATTAACACTCAAAATATTGCTCACTGTGCCCAATGAATTGCCTAAAGCGTCTGTTAAATCTCTTTCAGTTAATCGACTGTCTTCCAATACCATATCTCCGAGAACTTATTGAACAACTTAGTATATTTAATATGTATAAGTAATTTAAAGAGACTAACTTAATAGATAAATATAAATTAAATTATAAAAATACCGATAGTGTGTTAATATAAATTTTACCATTAATAATATATAATCTTATTATTATAGTAAAAGTTTTAATTATATCTAGCTAAGTCATTTTAATCTAGAAGTCCGATCTATTATAAAATTATTAGGGTTTATTAACATTGAAAAATAAAGGTCTCATTTTTCCGGGGTTTTTTTTCAATTAATGTAATTAATGAACAGTAGCCAATAATTAAAAAATTATATCAATGTGCAATAATTATTAAATTGGCTAAAGAAAATAATATAATACCTAACTTGAATATTTTAATTTATTTATTTATATAGTAATATTACATTATTACTTGATATAATATATAAATCGTCCTACGAAAGGACAACGGCTATCAAGTCGGTTATATCAATTAGATGTTCTATAATCAGTAGAACGGGTCCTAACAACCTTTACCTTGATTTTCTTGATCAGAGGTGCTACTTTTTATCAAGTAGCTTCCCAATTTTGATCCAAGATGCTGGGTTGACTCCGATCCATACATCCCAGTTAGAAAAATTCCCTTGCCAGGCCCTGGACTTGAACCCGGGACCACGAGAATGCTATCTCCCACCCTGTGGCGCCTCTAAAAGTATAATTATTATTATTATTATTATTATTATTATTTGCGGATATGCCCTGAAGATCTTTTAAAGAGAAATTATTAATTTTTGAATTTCCCGAGACCCGAACTCGAGTGTTCAGTGTTGTAGACTGTTGTGCTAACCACTAATTCACTGAAGAGTCTATATACAGGGTGCTTCAAAAAAATGTATACACACTTTAAACTATTGTAGTTTTCCCGCTCTACAAGGCTAATGTTATATTTCTTCGCCAGGTGCCAGCATAATCGTCCCTCTATGTTATATTATCAGTTGGAATTTGTAATATCAACATGGGGGACGTACGTTTCAGTTTTGAAGAACGTAAGCAGGTTATTAAGTGGTACTGGAAGTTTGAGAATGTAAATGAAGTTCAAAGACAGTGGAGAAGGGAGTATGATACAGAACCACCTTCAAGATTAACAATTACACGCATACGAGACAAATTCGAAGTTCATGGAACAGTGTGTGATGTGCATAACGCTCTCCATACCTTACACCACTGGATTTCTTCTTGTGGGGCACAGTAAAAGATGAGGTGTACAAACGTAAACCACGTAACCTAGACATTCTTTGGAATGAGATTCAAGCAGTGTGTAGAGAAATCTCATTGGACGTTTTGATACGATGTACAGAATCAGTGGTGACTCGTACTCAGAATTGTATTGATGCTGCAGGTCACCAATTTGAACAGTATTAACATTTGTTATTTTAATATGTTTCATTTACATTGGACTTTCAGCTTTCTATTTTCCTGAAATTTAACTTTGTAGAACGGTAAATAAATTTTCTATGGAAGTTCAAATTGTGTATACATTTTTTTGAAACACCCTGTATATCCATTGTTCTAAAAGAAAAAAATTATAAAATATCTAATTTATCTCTAATAAAATGATTTAAACATTTCATTAAATTAATTATAATAATATCTTTCCAAGTAAATTATTTCATGTTAATGAGATTGTTGGATTAATTACTTAAAAGTAAAATAGGAAATTATCTATTTGAATAATTTAAAAGATTGTTAGATTTAATATTTTTGTATTCATTGGTGGACAGGTTCCCTGAACCGAGGGAAACTCGGGTTGAGCACTGTGGAGCTTTATCGGTTATACGAGTATATATATATATATATATAAGATAAGAATAGAAGGATTTATCATCAGCCCAACCAATTAATTTTGAGTCTATCACAATATTCCCAGGCAGACAGGAAAAAATTCATAAAACAATATATTTGAATTCTCAGTTTATGAAACGTTTGAATCATCTCTGCTTCAAACAAAACCGAGATACCTACCACACAGGTAATAGTTAATTTATTTACATAATTTTATATGTTTATTTCAGTTTATTAGAATGCAGCATTAATCGATTAATAATAATAATAATTTATTTATTTACTAATAATATACTAAATATAAAATTTAACTATTCATTCTCCCTAATAAGACTATATATATATATATATCGAAATAAATATGTTGTTAATATTATTAATAATAATGATATGAAAAAGTTGTAGCTTTCAAGGGTTTCTCATAAATAATTCTTCTGCTTATTCCCTCCCCCCTCACTTCTCTAAAAATATCTAGAATGGAAAAGCCAAACTTAATTTACATATACATATAGAATATCTTAAATAATATTAATCATTTTAATTAATAAATCAACAAAATATGAAATAAATTAGAAAAGTTGTAAACAGGTTTTTGGATGGTTTGTTGGCAAAAACTAAGAAGATGGATAAGCAGTTTATACAAAAAAACTTTATTAATATTAATATATTATTATTATTATTTTATCTTAAAAAACTTAAACTAAAAATTACATATTTAATAGATTTTAATTTTTGATGGACAACATAAATACATTAAAGTAGTACTTTATTTCATTCAATATATTTTAGTATACAATTTTAAGTAATATAAAAGTATAATCTGATTATAAAATATAATTAAATGATAATAGTCATATATATGTAAGTTCGGGTTTGGCCACGGGAGGGCGTTGGATTGAACAGAGCCAGACACACACGAACAGAAAGAAACAAGCATTCATCATAGAAACACCTATCCACCATTATTTTGTTATATATCTTTTCCCCTTATGAATTTAACCAAGTTACGCTTCCAAGAGACTTGAGATTTGTTTTATAAGTGAGGGATTGGAGATAAAAGAAGTGAGATGTAGTTTCTGAAATGTATAAAGTTATTTATTTACATATGTACATTGATTTTAAAATGGCCAAGCTAGTACCTGAAATGTATAAAGAAACAAATCTCAAGTCTCTTGGAAGCGTAACTTGGTTAAATTCATAAGGGGAAAAGATATATAACAAAATAATGGTGGATAGGTGTTTCTATGATGAATGCTTGTTTCTTTCTGTTCGTGTGTGTCTGGCTCTGTTCAATCCAACGCCCTCCCGTGGCCAAACCCGAACTTACATATATATATAATAATCTTATTATGCTAGTTAAAATTATAAATCAATATATACATATTTGTATTTTTGAAATATTAAACTGCTGTAAGGATTTTTCACTCCATAGATAATTTTTATAAAGACAAATCGATCTGTATTAGTTTCAGTCTCGGGAAAAATAATCTTTGTTATTTTTTTCTTAATTTAAAATAGGAATTTTAATAATAAACAAAATGGCGTCGGGTAACGCCGGACTGCGCTTCCTTAAATACAAAATATTATAAATAAAATAAAATAAAAAAATATTTATTTTAATAATGTTTTATAATCAAATTACAAAATATATATATATTATGTTATATCCACAGGCCAAACTTTTCTGTCTTTCAGTGTATTAATTTGTACATTTAAGGGCTGTATGTTTTATGACTATTTTTTTATGTTCTTTTATGTCCTTTTAAATTAATTGAAATTGTTTATATATTTTGTCGTTAATTTATTTTAAATAATAATCTTAATCTTAAATATTCATAGTTCATAAGGCATAATTTTTTTAAAGTACCGAGCGGCAACTTGGTGTACCAGGTACATATATATTTATATATAGTACAACGTTTCGATTGCTTATTCTGAAGTCGTTATCAAAAAGTTCCGATTCAAGCGGTCAGAGTTGTAGCAATTAATCGAAACGTTGTACGTTTATTTAACTAAATAAATAAATTATACAAATGTGTGGTGTTTTAATAAAAATCCCTTTAATTATTATAAAAACCACAAAAGTTTTAATAAATATATCTGTAAATTCACTTATTATGTTGTCCTTAATCTCCCCCTCCCTCGATCTTAAAAAAATCTAAAAAATATTTTCAATACTTGTTTATTCTCATTAATAGAGTAAAATGTTAATAAATTTAATTATATTATTTATAATATGGATTTTAATAAAAAAAAAAAATTAATCTTTTTATGTAGTATTTAAATTAAAAAAATTTCAATAACTGCGTCAAATCTTTTTCAAAAAATTAATTTATCACGTGTTCTACCTTTTATAACCTCCTCGATTTTAGGACTATGAACTTTGAGTATAGATTTTTAAATTTCATTCTGTATGAAATAAATACGCTTGTATAAATTTAATGGATGATAAATGTGTGGGTGGTGGTGTTGTTAAACTACATTACTGCTCGGCCAAGTGTAGAGTGTCTTGCCGAGTGTCAAGTGCAGGTCACACACAGGGTCAAACCAACCTGTCGGGGACAAGAAAGATGTCATCGTCTGAAACAGCTCTTTGTCTATTCGTAAATGCCAACGGTACAACTCCCCACTCCAAGACGATTTCCATTTTTGTTAGCAGTTGTTCATTTACTAGAAAGAAAAATCAAAAAGTACATTTGAAATTTATTTATGTAATATTATTTTATATCATCAATCTTGCACATACACATTTATAAAAACAAACACATTTTAAATAATTATTATTATTTTAATGAATTATTGAACTAAATTATGTTGTAAATTAACAAAAACACAAATAGAACAAAAAAAAAGATAAATAAATAAAAAAATCTGGAGTGTCTCCACTCGACTATCTCGCAAATTTGAATTAAATTAATTGTCATATATTATATTTAAATTAAATTTAATAAATTAAAATTATAAATTACAATTAATAAATAATATTTATTAAATCAACACGGGTTTAGCTCTTTGTTGATGGCACTACGTCACATTATTCAAAACCTATAAAAACATCAAAATCTCAATATCGAAAATTTTCTGGCTAGATAGTAAAAATATCATCTCCATTATTATTATTATTGTTTGAAGCTCGAAGCACCTCAGCATCAAAGGTTGTTTATATCGGAAGGAAATCAATCCATCATTTTAATACATGATTCAGGAAGAATTTAGTCTTCTTCGCAGGGGCAGAGCCAGGCAAATGGTAAACTATTGAGTTCTAACCGATTTCATTGTATCGGACTCAACGTAGCCCGGATAAATTACTTAGAAAGAATGAAACTATTTTTCATCCAAACAAAAATAAAAATAATAAGGGCAGGTAAGTCGGGCGACTGCCATGGGCGCCAAATTTCGTTGGGCGCCAATATAAAAATAAAATGATATATTTTTTAGATTTCATGAATTAAAATTGATCATTTTTCATGAGACATCAATTTTTTTAGCAATTGTTTATTCTCTAATAATATTAAATAAAAGTAAATTATTTTATTATTAAGAACAGATTGAATCTTTGTAATATTATTTGTAAGAAAACTATTTGTATAGTCAGAATTGATAATAACTTAAAAAAAAAAATAAACAAAACCAACAATTTACAAATAAAAATAATGAAACCTAAGAATTTTTATGGCTTTTATCACATATCATTGATGCTGACAAATGCTTTTTAATCTCTAAAAAGTTTATTTTTATTTATATTGAAAAGATAATTTGTAATCATATCACTTTGCATTAACAACATTTGCCGTTCTTTAAAGTAAAATATAAAAAAAAGTTTAGTTACGTATTCGTGGTGGAATTAATTAATTTTTATTATTTTTACATTAAATAAATAAATTTACATAAATTTCGGTAAGTAAGTTATTATTTTTACATTACATAAATTTACAATAATAAATTTTATAAATGAATAATTTAATTTATTTTTTTATTGTTTAATTTTGATTTTTTGTCTTTTTTACTATTTATTTTAATTTACAGTAAATTTATTCTTGTAAGAAAGAAAGCCAAATTATCTTTTGACAGGGGCGCTTAAAACCCTAGAACCAACCGCCTCTCAATCTATGTTAATGAATAAATACTATTAATAGATAAATAAATAAATAATAAAATATCACAGCTCAAAAAAAGAACTGTTAAGGGGTCTACATTGTACTTGACCAGAATTTAAATAAATAAATAATAACATGCTATAAAATATAAAAAAATAACAACATAAATATATATATATATATATATATAGATTTTTTTTTGCGTATGGACCGTCTTGGATCGCGCAAAGCTCCCATTCTTTCTTTTTCTTTGCCTGCCAGATTTCTTTCATTTTTTCACTTTGGGCCTTTTTTCGTTTTCAGACCATTCCGTTCCCGTTCTTTGGTTCGATCTTTCTCCGGTAGACACTTCCTATTATTGTTGTTGCCATCACGGTTGCTTGTTTTTGATGTTATCCTGCCGGAGAAGGGTTTGTAGAACCAGGGCTTGTCAGTTCCTGGAGCTGGGGGCAGCCGATGTTAAATTGAAATTAATTTATTTATTAATTTATTAATTTATTAAATAATCTCAAGTTCTATGCTGGGATTCGAACTCCGACTTCCTGTGTAGAAATCACGTACTCTACCCACTCGGCTATGCTGCCCCCATATATACCTATATATATAAAAATAAATAGTCTTATTTATATATCTTACATATATACCATAGATATTATTTCATATAAACTAAAAGTGGATATAATAATTTTTCCTGGAATCAAAATATAGTCTCATAGTCATAAGTCATAAATGAACAGTGGGAAATGTTGGACATTTTCCCGCCACGTATAAAAATGAACCACGGCGACAAACGGGCTTTCCTGAAGATTTTTAAAAAAACATGGATGAACCTTAAACTTCTGGTCACCTAATAACACTTTGAGAAATATTCTAGTGCATATAGAAATTTAGAAAATTTGATAAGTGTCCAGAGTCTCCCCATTCTCCCTTCTACATCAACGATCTAGTATATTTCAGCAATTCACATCCTTCGATCATTTCCCAATTGGTTTCCCTATAAATAAATTTTAGGTGCTCTTCACCCACTCAAGCCACGCGTCACACCCAAAATTGTCTACTAACGTATGATTAACCCATTAATTATTTTTTTTTTAATTTTTACATGAAAATCATAAATCTCGTTTATAACCCCTTCAAATGAAATAAAATGTACTTAAAAATATTGTTTTTTACTTAGATTTGGAATCATTGACTGTCTTCGTTTGAGGACTCTGGACGTTGTATGTCCAATATATATTTTATTTATTAATATTAAAATAATTTTTTTAATTATAAAGAAAAAAAACATCAAATACAATTTGTAATTTGTCGTTTCATTGGTTTTATTTTATTAGTTTAATTTTAAATTAAGTGGATTAGCAACTTCACTTATCCAAATCCC
The DNA here is from genome assembly GCA_963082975.1 of Labia minor. Classification (NCBI taxonomy): domain Eukaryota; kingdom Metazoa; phylum Arthropoda; class Insecta; order Dermaptera; family Spongiphoridae; genus Labia; species Labia minor. Next base: position 40,286,371 of record OY720348.1, on the reverse strand, counting down.
GATGATAAAAATGCATATAAAATTTCATTACTATTGAATCTTATCAAAATAAAAACATATTCATGATGAGCTAATTAAAGTTGTTTAGTGCGTGGGCGCTTGTTTATTATTTCTCTCTCCCTCTCTCTCTCTCTTTCAATCTCATATATATTCACACACACACACACACACATATATATATATATATATACATGCATACACTGTTTCCACTCAATTCGAAACTGTATTTATATATTAAAGTGGGAGAGAAAGAGAAGAGAGGTGCGTATGTGTGGGTGGTTGGGTGGGTGGGGATCGCTGATTGCCTATTAGAGATATTTTACATGGCCTGTTGCATGCATACATAATATGTTAATGTTGGCGATGTCTTGGGATATTCATTTAGACGGGAATAGAATACCAATGACTCCTCCGGGAAGGTAATAAAAACAAAACGGAAAAAACTGGTTTTCGTTGCACGACACTCTTCTCTACTAATGAATGTAATAACATTTTCAGAAGATAAACTTCTCGCGATTCAAATGGAAAAAAATAGTTTATTGCTATTCAATATTCTTTGGAAAGAAGAAATCGAGTGGCAACTCGAAGCCGAAGAAAGAAAAAGAAAAACTTCTCTGTTGATCGATCACTTTTCAAAATAACATTATATATACGAGGGCAGGGCAATAATTCCGTGTCTTTTTGAATTTCCCGTCTCTTAAATACAATTGCAACACTACTCCTGTCAACAGTCAATCAGCTGACTTCGTGATTTGAAAAGAAATTTGGAAAAAACTGAATATCCATGAAAATCGATAAATTTGAATACGAATAACTCCCTCATCCGCCCTATTCTCCAGATTTAGCCCCGAGTGATTATTTCTTGTTTCCAAACCTGATGAAATGGTTCGGCGGAAAGAGATTGAACTCTAACAATGAAATTATCTCATAAACAAATACCTATTTTGATGTTCTCGAGAAATCTTATATTTTGGAAGGGATAAACAAATTGGAAAAACGTTGAGCGAAGTATATAGAGCTCAAAGGAGACTACGTTTGAAAATAAAATAATTTTTTATCAAAAAAATCAGTGTTTCATTTAAAAAGTCAATGACTTATTGACCTGCCCTCGTATATAAAATGGAGTTTATGACTTTACAGAACGATAATTGTTTCAGGTTATTTGAAATAAAGTTCTATGAATTAAAAAATAAAAATAAAATCACATGGGAATATCGGAGGTACGAGGAATTGCATTGATCTCTATGTATTTCTTAATTTAGTTAGACACACATTCGAAATACATAAGAGAAAACATCGTGACGTCACTGGTAGGCAAGAAACCGGCATGGTTATATGGAAACAAGGAGGAAGCAAACTAAAAATATAATTGACTGGAAAAAAACCTTTCTGATCAATTGGTATCAAGATACTGAATAATTGTATTCGATTCATTGCGGATTGCAGTTCTATTCGTCAAGAATGAATGACTATTGTGCCCTGGTGAAGGGATTTGAAATTTCGCTCACCCCTCTTGAACCCGTTTGAAAAAGCATGCCTGATCTAATGAATAAAATAGAAAATTATCTATGAAAAGATATAAAAGACAACTCAAATCCAAAGGCCCAAAAATATACATCATATGTAAGCACAAAAATCAAGAGAAGATAATAAAATAAAATAAAAAAAAAAAAATTACAGACAATAGTGATCCTCGGTGAAAAGGTCTACCATTTGGAACAAATAAAGTAATGGGTGAGTAACTTGCTTGCTTATCAGTCATTTCAACTGACATTATTGAAGTGTACGCTTGGGGAAACACCAGAAAAAATTGAATATGCGGAAAATCAGATCAGACATCCGCGCTTATGAAACAAAAGCTTCCAATTGTTATCATACGCTAAGGATGGCCACCCTTTTTTTCTATTCAAAAAAAAAAAAAATTTCTCTTGGTTTATAATTATTTTCATTATTATTTATCAAAAATATAAAATGTATATATTGTTATACAATTAATTTTAATATATTATTAATTAATATATATTATATATATATATATATATTTTTAAAAAATTAAGAAAAATAGATTAAAAAAAAGAAAAATGGAATTCAATTTTAAAAAATGTTTACCTCTTGAATTCTAAAAAAAAATTATATATCTAATTCTTTGGTTTATTATTATTATTATTATTATTTGTCAAAAATTTATAATGATTTAATATATCATATGTAATTTAAAATTTCCTATGTTTTTTTAAAATTTAAGGTAGATATTAGATTTAAAAAAAAAAAGAAAAATTGAATTCAAATGTAAAACAAATTTTCCCTCTTGGATTCTTTATAACTCAGACAACGAGGTAATTATTTTTATGCCTTTTCTTATGTCTCTTTTTCTCTATTTTAATAATATATATATACACTTACATAATTGAATCTAGAATCGTATTATAATTGAACATATGTTTGTGTGAATGAATTTAAATTAAATATATTAATTGATAGATAGTGAGTATAAATAATAAAAAAAAAAATAAAAATTTACGAACAAATGCAGAAAAATATATAATTATTGTAATATGCTAAACGAGAAAAAGAATATCGTGAGATTTTGATCTCGCCTGGAAGTAGACAGCCTGCCTTGCGGGAAGCATGACTTTTAAGTGCCACCCACAACAAAAAAAAAAAAAACAACCTATCTCATCAGAAACTTATAATAGTTTTCTTCATCATTACAATTTCAACCAAATTATATATTTTACAGTTAAATACATTCCTATATGTTATGATAATAATATTGCGTTATTGAAATTTTACTAGCTTAAAAAATATGTTCATAGCTTCAATTAATTTATCTAATCATTGTTTGTTGATATATATGCTATATGTATATATTAATATCTTTCTTCAAATGACTTGCGGGCGTTAAAAAAGGTTTAAATAATTTTTATAGAATTTAAGTATGTTGTTGATATCATACAAAACTTCCATTAAAAAGTTCAGGTACACTAAAATGATTTCATTAAAAAAAGTAACTGACAGGCAGGTAATATCGTCAGGTTATAAGGCACCACCAGTAGTACATGTACCGCAGGTTGATAGCCTCTGTTTTAGGTGAAGAATTCTGTATAGGTCTCATATTGGAGACAATTCTTGGGTTAAATGACTGGGTTATCTTGAAATTGGCGCCAAAGTGGGCGTCGAAACTTTGAATTTCAAATCTAATAAAAATATGTGAATATAACCAGAAAATAACTTTACATATATGTTCATTTAGATTTCTGTTAAAGATTTTATTCTGAAAAAATAGTTTAGGGTTATTTATAAGACGTTTTATGAAATTTTTGACTCACGACTTTTCGGCGTTCATTTTGACTCCAATTTGGAGGGAATTTTTTTAAGAGAATTTTTGAGATTCTGTATAACAAAGAATGATGGCATTTTGGGTTAAATGGCTTGATTATCTTGAAAAAGCGCCAAAATGGGCGCCGAAACTTTGAGTTTCAAATCTCATAAAAATATGTGAATATAACCAGAAAATAACTTTCATAATATATAAATATATGAATGAAGAATAAATGAATGAAATGGGATTCAACTAAATAAATATATATGTATTTTGGAGATATTGAAATATTGTATTTCCCTTATGCCTTATGACTGTATAATAATGACAGAGGTACCCTATTGGGGTCAGAAATGTATGAAAAAAGGGACACACAATGAGGAAACTATATGAAAGAAATAGTGCTTCGCCCCAATAAAATTAACCGCTTAAAAGAGTTTCAGGACAACATTGAACGATAAAATAACATTTGTAAAGAAAAAATCTTGGGACGTTTAAAAGTAAAAAAAAAGTATAATAAAAGGGGAGGTAATGTAGGAAAAGAGTGGGGTGCAAAAAATATCAATTGAAAAATTAAAATCATAAATCTGCCTGGGAATGAAAAAGGGTAGGGAAGGGAAGGAGGGTTCACTTTCATTTAATTCAATATTTTTTTACACTTATACTCATGTATATATATATATATATATATATATATATACAATGGATATTTTAAATTCATAACTCATTGACATATCAAGCAGACCGCATTTTGGTTTTTAAGCACCCGTTGTGGGATGGGTGGGTTTTATTAGTGGCACACGACCCGTTAAACCCTTTGGACTATGATTTAATTTTATCGACAAGCCAGAAGAAGAGAGGGTGCCTGAATAACTCTAAGAGGTTTGTTCTACGATCATTTGTCATGGAAAGAACTGCCAAGTTACATTTATCACTTACAATTTCGAAAGGATTAGAGATTTTGGAAATCATTTGTATGGAATTTGGAATCGAGACAATATTAAATAAAGACAATTTCTATATTATTTCATTTAAATAAAAAAGAAAATTAATTTATTTTATTCCATTATAATTGTAAAAAAATGTATATATGTAAAATAATGTTTTTGAATAAAACAATTAATTAACAAAACAAAAAATTAAAATAAATCTGATTTCTTCACCATTACAATATTCTTTATATTTCAACATACTTGACTCCCGGGTTAAAGACTTCCGGCAAAGAAATATTTCTCAAACGGTAGTCTATGAGAACGGGCCTATGTGATCAATATTCGCAAGATAAAAAGTAGCGCCTCCAATCAAAATAATCAAGATAAAGGTTGAGAGGATCCGTTCTACTGATCATAGAAGAACTTCACATCGTTTAGTCGGCAACCGACTTGATAAACTTGTTCTTTTGTAGAACGTCAGAGGTTGTTTTAAATTGATTTAAGTCATATATATACTAAATCCTATGATTAGAGAGATAACAGAGGAAAAAAAGAAAAACCCGGTAAAACACATAATATAAAAATTGAGAATTGAAAAAAACCAAAGTTCAAAATAAAATGTAGACTAAAAAATAAAGAATAAAATTTAAAGAAAGAGAAAATAAGCTGGAGGGTCTCCACTCGACTATCTCGCAAATTTGAATTGGATTAGTTAACATAGATTATATTTAAATTAAATTTAATTAATTATAAATAATATTTATTAAATCAGCGCATGTTTGGCTCTTTGTTGATGGCAACACGTCACGTGTTGGCGCGTCATTGCCAGACGTTTTAAAAAATTAATTCCGGTACTTTCAGCAATTCAATCAAGCTGAAATTCTATATATAGCAGTTTTATACAATTTTTAATCATGTGAAAAACTATCAAACATATCTTTATTTTTACGGTCAGTTTAGAGGAAAAAAAATCAAAACATTGTAGGTAATGACCCTCTTTCAGTTGAGCTACATTTCTCAAAAGTTGATAGAAAACTACGAATTTTGAATAATGCCCATGTACCAAGTTACATTATTCTAGCTCAAACCTTTTTTGCGTAAACTTGTCTACATACATACATACATACACACACACACACACACACACACACACACACACACACACACACACAAACACATATATACACCTCTGGTAAGATAGTAAAAACGACAAAACGAAAAAAAATATTCAATAAAAATTCAAAAAGTCACGGACTTATTGACCTGTCCTTCTATATTTGGGAATAATTTAAAAGAGAAATATATAAAATAAAATAAAAAGTAAAAAGTCTTTCTATTTATAGATTAATAAAAAATACTAGATAATTTTAGTGTTTCAACTATTCACAGGTTAAAATTGTTTATTATATATACATATTGTAAATTATAAATAAAATAAAAAGTAAAATTCAAATTTAAATCAATTTAAAAAAATAAAAAAAAAATCTTAATAAAATATTTATTTATAACAAATAAAAAAAAATAAAATAGAAATTAAATATTTTTCAGAGAATAACTTATTAGAATATTAATTTTTGAAATAATCTCGAAGGGTTGCAAGCGCCCCTCGTGCTTTGATGCCTGTCCTTGACAAAACCACCCCTGGGCTATAGTGACTTGCTTATATGGGTGAGTAGACCCAACATACAGATAATATTGTCATCAGCTGTCCCAACAAAGTGACCTCACTATTGCCGACAATATCTTTGTGTTCCCCTTTTTTCAGGCTGAGCCTTTTGGTCCCCTGCCGGCTGCATCTCCTTTAATTATACACGTTGTTGGACCAAAGACCTGGCTCCAATAAAATTTCCATAAATTATTAATACAAAGGGTGACTTCATTATATTTTGATATAAAATTTTTTTTATAAAGAATATTAATTGAAAATTGGTTTGAATTATATATATATATATATATTATCTTTTAAAATGTTTATTAAGACAAATTTTATCTAATTTTGATATATAACCTATAGCTTTTGAAGATCTATGAAAGGACAGTACCTTTCATTCCGATTTCTGCGGGTTAAAGGTGTTAAATGATCCTCCCAACTTTTATCTTGATTTTCTTGATCGGAGGCCGCTACTTCTTAGTAGTTTTCTAATTTTGATCACTGATTATAAATGAAAAATAAAAAAAAAGACATAATAAATCTTATTTTATTGTTTTAATGTATATTTTGTTTTGTTTGGATATTCTAAGACAAATTGTCAATTGGTATAATTAAGAAATTTTTTATGCTTACTGCTATAGTGTGTTAGGAGTAAATTGATATTAATTATACTTGTTGGAAGTTGGAACATGTGACATCGTTTGCAATTGATATATTTATTTTATTAATGAGAAGACATTTTGACACCAGTAAAATTTATACTGTATTCATTGAACAAAATAGCTATCATAATTAGAATTTAAAAATACATATTATTATAAATTTGAGGATAAATGACATTTTTAAGTCATTGTACTCACATATCATAATTTTATTCTTTATTTTTTAAACCAAAAATTGTCCAACATGTCCAATATATTAAATATAAAGGCTTCCCAGTTCAAAAATTAAAGAAAAAACACTCTAGTTTTCTTTATATTATTATTTAATTATTTTAAAATATATGAACAACAAATATACAAATATATAATTATTCAAGTAAACGCATTTTCGTGGATTTGGATAATACTATACCAGTGGGTTCCTTTTGCAATTCCAAATAAACTTTTCTTATGAAATTTTTTCGGACCTCTTCTAGTTTACGAGATAAGAATTATTAAAATAAAGATTTTTTAAGTTTGACAGATTATTTATGAACGTCGAAATGCACCCCATTAAGTAATGTTTTATTGACTAATTCACTAATTATTCACTTATTCACTAATTTTTGATTTTTATAAGGATATTGGAAAATTAAATTAAATTAATTTTTTTTAATTTTTATAAATCGAAACCGAACTTATAAAAACCAAAAATTAGTGAGCTCTCTGGTAGCCAAACGGATAAAACATGCTAGCTAAATAGAATATATATGGATTTATATGAAAATTTTAATAATTTTTACCTCTTAAACTAGAACTGGTAAAGTATTATCCAAATCCACGAAAATGCGTTTACTTGAATAATTAGCAAAATGTGGATTTGAGATTTTTTTTTAACATCATATGATAAATAATAACTATTTTTATTATTTTCAGTGGATTCAAATGATATAAATATTACAATTTACTATATTTTTTTTTAAATATTGTAACTTTAAAGATATTCCTATTATAGGACATCTGCTGCCATCTAGTAAGAATTCTTTGAAAGTTTAGTCTATGTTGCTTTTGATAGATGGAACTACAAACAACTTTTCATTAAATGGATTATTTGAAATAAATTTCTTCATATGACTTAATTTCCCTAGCTATTTTACCTAAACAGCTTCTAGATAAAGTGATAATGTAATGTAAATTGTTGGAGATGGTCCGATGGATCTGATAGTTCTTCAGAATTAATTTTAGTTATTTTTAGATGTTGAGTTGGTCAATGTTATTAACTCATGATTGCGTGGAAATCGTGTTTTGTTTAATATAATATCTCAAGTCACTTCGTTTAAAGAAGTCTTGTGGTTAATATCATTAAGTGGTTTATCTTTACTAATTTTAATAATAAAAAAATGTCCGACTCAGGCGTAGATTTGGCTTTTGATATTGCGGGTATAGTGACACCTGACTTAGATATTGATATTCAGGATTTATTTGAAGATGAGAGTTTATTTTTTACTGCAAATGGAAGAAGTCTAAAAACAGAGGATTTTTTTTATAAATTGAAATCAAAAACAGTTCCTGAAAGGTGAGCAATGCGTTTTATGAAAAAAAAAAAATTATTGACCATATTATCAATGAAAACATAAATCCCGGTTTAATTTTAAAATCAGATAATTTATATTGTTGGCCTGATTGTAGACATCTTATCTAATAATTAAACATAAATTGTTTTGTTTAGCGATACTAAAAAAATACATAAATAAATAAGATAGCAAAATATTTATTAAATTTAAAAAAAATATTATTATATGATTCTTTGTTTAATCTATTGATTAATAAGAATGATTATTACTGATTGTCGCGTATGAATTTAAATATATTTGACCTTTGAATGTGAAATGGATTTTATAGTTATATATCTATTTGAATTTTAAAAAGAAATTTACATTTTTATTTTTTTTTTAAGTAGAAACAATCCTGATTTTGAGTTAGTGAATTATTATGTAATTAATAAACAATGAACCGGCATTGCCAGTGTTACCATTTCTTTCGTCCTCGGGGGAAGTACTCGTAAACCAGTTGGTAGTTCAACCATCTAAATAAATAATCGTCATCTGATTGGTGATAATTGATAATTACCGAAGAGTCCAGTCACCTTACTTACCGTCGTTTATTCTTTTACACACAAATCGAACTTTTTATTTGTTTTCTTTAAAAATCATCAAACAATTTATCGATGCAAAATTTCAATAATTGTTCTACGTGTTGTTCTTATCCCATAATGTCACCTTCAAAGATAGATATTATTAATATTAAACTATTCAAATTTTAAAATTAATTCTATGCTGTAAGTATGAAATTTAAATTAAGAAACAAACAAAAAAAAAAAAAGAAAATAAAAGTTTCTATCTCAATTTATTATCATTGGGCTCTAATCGAATTATTATCAACCATTTAAAATATAATTTTCCAATGTAAACAATCCTATTTACATGTTATATAAGTGATTCCAATAGTTCTATTGTACTTGTAAAGTGATGAGCGAACACGAACCTCGTCTCCATCAAGCGATTTCGAGGGCAGCTTATAAAAAAAAAAATAAATTAAAGTACATTTACAAAATAAGATGTGAAGATAATATAATTATAAACTATTTTTTTCGAATAAACAAAATAATAAAACAAAATAATTAATTTCTTATATAATATTTATATATACTATAGTATATCATGACTATTCAGTGGTTAGCATCACATTCTACCACTCTGAAGACTCGAGTTCAGGCCTATGGAAATTCAATAATTAATAATTTTATTTAAAGCTGTGTGTGATCCTCATGGTCTATTCACAAATAATAATAATAATAATTTATATATATCATTCTTTGAATGTTAACGTTATATATACTTGTAGGTTGACTTAACTACATCAACGGTATTAAAACATAATTTAACATAATTTATGAATAATAAGAAGAAAATTATTATTTTCTATTAATTTACAACTAATTTATTAAAAATTTAAGAATAAATGGAACTTCTGCTTGAGAAGGAAAAAATGGATTGTTTTTTTTTGCTTAATTTAGTTGAAATAGCAAATTGACAATCTGCAAAGAAAAAGAAAAATATTTATTAAATCTTTATCATAATTAAATAACTATTAATATTAATAATCATATAAATATAATTAAATCGACCTTCAAGTTTAGATATCTCTACGTCTATAAGTTAGATCACCCAAGAGGATGAGTTTAAAAAAAAAGATTGATGTCATTTGAAATGAAACTATGCTGACAGGAACTATACCGATATCTATCTAGTATTACGAAAATCAATTTGAAATATCATTTTATATGCTTTCTAACAGAATAAAATATTCCTCAATTCATATATGCGAGTATATGAAAAATAAACAATATAATTTAAAATATAATATTGCCTGGATATTGCTTAGAATTAAATTTGAGGTAGAGAATTGAATTATATTGTTTGTTAGAATGTTTGTGTCTATTCAGGAATGTTGTGTGATACCATAGACTTTAAATCCAATAAATTATTTAATATATTTAATATGTACATCCTATGAAAGATCACCAACTATCAAGCTGGCCTGAGCGTAGTAGAGATGTTATATGATCAGTACAACGGATCTTCCCAACCTCTATCTTGATTTTCTTCATGAGAGAAACTACTTTTTATTTCAAGAAGATTCGCAATTTCGATCACATACGCTCGTTCCCATAGACCACAGTTAAAGAAAACATGGGACTTAAACCATGTTGAGAATCAAGTATGTTATTCACAGAAAACGTGGGGTTTTCATATATATATATATATATATACACTGAAAAAAAATATAAAAATTAATATTTAATATATAACCCTTAATAAAAAAAATTAAGTAAATTTACACTCTCCTTCGAACAAAACAATAGTAAATCTAACAATTCCTATAATTAGTAATCTATATCTATGTATATATATATATTATGTATAAATATCAATTTTTCAATCGATTTATAGTAAGTAATAATGTCAGGTACTTGAAGTTAGAGTTTGTGATTAATGGGGAGGGGTTGTCTGTGCTTATTAATATTGACTCTGGAACATCATTGGATTAAATGCATTGAACTTAAAAGAAGCAATAGGGAACATATTTTTAAAAAAATATTTCTTTAAAAATTTCAAAACATTTTTCATATGATCGCCCTAAAACCTAATCCTGGTTGGCTAGTTGGATGTGCTACCTTTTAAGCCATACTACTCCCCATATATATAGTATATAATTTTTTTTTTCATTCATCATAATCAATTAAATATCATTTCAATTAATTTAATAATATTATTCGATCATGATTAATTAATATTTTTCACCCTCTTTTCAAAACCAGAAAGACAAATAAAATACATCCATAAATATAGGGGGCGATCATATTAAAAATGTTTTGAAATTTTTAAAGAAAATTTTTTTTTTTAAAATATGTTCCCTATTGTTTTTTTTAAGTTCAATGCATTTAATCCAATGATTTTCCAGAGTCAATATTAATATGCAGACACCCCCTCCCCATTACTCACAAACTCTAACTTCAAGTACCTGACATTATTACTTACTATAAATCGATTGAAAAATTGATATTTATACGTAAAACAGACTTACCATATTATTTTATCCGAACTGGTGCTTCCATTTGTGCTTCATTTCATGAAATTATATATATATATATATATATATATTGAAATTTTGAGTGGAATAATCACAGATTACACATATATTTATTATATATATATACAGTGGTGTTGTGCTATTTTTTTTTTACCGGAACGCGTTCCGGACTCCGGTTCACGGTTCGGAAAAACAAGCCGGTTCGTTCCGGTTTTTGTTCCGGTTCGGGTTCGGTTCAAACCCTTGTTTATAATAATATATATAAAAATTCGTCAAAAATTAGAAAGAAAAAAATCAGCAATTCTTTTTAATTTTTTTTTTTTCAATACGTCAGCCAATTCTTGTTATCAGAAATCATCTTTAGTTCCGGAACGCGTTCCTGTCCACACAAAAAGGAAGTACCGGAACCACGTTCCGGAGCGTTCCGGCTCGACAACACCACTGTATATATATAATATATTTAATATTAAAAAAAAATATTAACACAATTATCTTTCTATATTCTAAACTAAAGGATAAAATCCCTTAATTTAATATTTATTTATATTATCGACCGCTCTAGCATCTACGGCACCCCGGGTAAATTGGCGCCCCTATATTCATAAAAATTATTACATTCATAAACAAAATGGCGCCCTTCAGATTTTCCGCCAAAGACAAATGCCCGGATTGCCGCCTTCTAGAGCGGGCCCTGATTTATATTTCAGATACATATACACTTTTAAATTTTATATAATTTAAATAATTTATTTTTATCTAACTAATATTATTAAAAAAAAGTCTAATAACACATTTTTTATTTATAATCTGTTTTCAATGATAAAATTCAAGGATTCAGGAATGAAAATTAAATTAATCATCTATAAAATTTTATATATCTATTATAGATTAGTATTATGATTGAATTTATTAGTTTTTATTGTTAATAAAAAAAAAAAAACTAAATAATAACACACGTTTTTTTTCTCTCCCCCCCCCCCTCTCCCCACTTACCTAAAAATACTTTTTTTGATAGAACGCGTCTCAACAAGGATTTAATGTGATTTTTTTTTATTTTAACCTTCCATTCAATCTAAATTTGAAAATTACTATTATTTTTATGAAAGTTTTTCACACAATTAATATAATAAAGCGAATAAATAGCAATTAAATAAATTAGTACTTTTCTGATTTACATGTAATATTTGGTTAATGATATCAAAATAAATCATTTGAAGTAACAAATTAATTTATAATATCATATTTTATTCAATTTGTGTAATATTTAAAGTTATTCTTAATATATATATATATATATATAATTTATTAATAATATATAATGTTATAATTTATGAATTATATAATATTTTAAAACTACTAAGTATTTAATCATAAATTAAATTTTGTAAATCTTTTTATTAACATTGGGTTATAAAATACTTAGATATTTACTTATTTATTTTATATAATTTTATTTATATTTACTTCAGTGTACGCTACAGTATATTCTTTTGAAGTTATATATATGTATGTATATATACTATTGAATTTTTTGTTGACAATGACATTTAGCAATCTTGCACGAAACTTCATGTTACACTTACATTTGATCTCCTAGGGGTTATTAGCAAAACTCATACATGGGTTACTCCTTCCCCCTCGAAACTTGTTATACGTTGTTGCTTAATTTTTAAGAGATTTGGCAGAATCTAGTGTACTTAATATGCCAAGGCCGTGGAACATAAATAAATAAACAAATTTCAAATGTTTGATTTTCGAAAGTATAGATGTAAAATTACAAATCAATCATATATATATATATATATAATAAATACCTATTATTTGAAAATATAAGATTGATTTTACTCCTTTTTTTATTTTTTTAAATTTTTTTATTTAATTAAAATTAAATAAATCAAAAATATTATTAAATATAAATAAAAAATAATCATATTCTTGATTTTTTATAATTAAAATTCTGTAATTAAAAAACAATTATATACGAGTATATGTGCCACTCACAATCAGAAGCCAAATCAATTAACTCCAATTTTTAAAATTTTGCTCTTAATGTAATGTAATCTGCAACATATGAAGTGAATAATGAATTTGATAATCTTAATATTACAATGCAATATACATTTTGCTGTAATCAATAAACCTGAATTTTCTACAAACTGTGAACTTTGGGCTTCATTTTCTCAGTTTCTTTAAATGTGGAGTTAATCACTTTGGCTTCTGAATGGCATATATATATATATATATATATATATATATATATATATATATATATATATATAATAGATACCTATTATTTGAAAATAAGACTGATTTTACTCCTTTTTGTATTTTTATTTTTTATTTAATTAATATTACTAAATATAAATAAAAAATAATAATAATCTTCGTTTTTTATAATTAAAATTCTTTTATCTGAATTTGAAGAATTGTAATGGGAATGTATTTTAATATTTTATTATAATTAATATTATTATTATTAATATTATTAGTAATATCTGTAAATTTCATAAAGTAAACATTGCTTGATTGAAGTTGTTGGATTGTTATCGTAAGGGGTGTTTCATCTTAATAATAGATGATGACTCCGATGGCGGCAACTTCCCTATACAATTGAGTTAACTTGGCCACTGGTCAAAAGCTCAGGGTCGTTTCCATTCGCAAGTTTGAAAATAGCTTTGGTTGATGGCGGCGTGCGCATCCTACCACACGTGGTAGCTTCGGATGGAAAGAAAAAAAAAAAAAAAAAAATCTACGAGCGGATCGAACCGAAAAAATACAGAAAATAATAATAATCGAATTTAAGTACGGATGGTGTGGAGCCGAAGGAGGGCGGTAGGGAGGGGGGGGGGATGAAGAGAGAGAGAGAGAGAATTTGGACGGCAGTCTTCGAGCGCGGAATGAACGGGAACGATATTCAAGAGTTTCAGGAGGTGATCGAGCAAATGGATCGCGTGTTGAACGTCCCACTGGCACCGCCCCCGCGGAGTTACCATGTGCCTCGGTTCCCGTTGGTGTCCACCACTCGGGAATGTACTCCTAGTGCACCGGGGATCACCAACGGCATTGACGAGGAACTGCGAGCAATTTTAGACGGAGATCCATCGCTTGTGGACGCGAGATGGCCACCGCCCCCCGCACAACTCTACGCCACACTGCCACCGCCTGGCGAGTACGCTCCCTATTAAAAAAAAAAAATCCCAATTATCAGGGCACACCGTTCGATATATGAGCATCCACTGAAGGAAAAGTGGATCTAGTCTCGGAACCAGCTGGAGAGAGAGAATTGAACTGCCTGAGCCACTTTCACTGAACGAAAACAGCCTTGACCGTTCCCAGACCGATAGACAGAACGAACAGGCAGGCCGAGTTCAAAACCCATTGCGAATGTTTATTTGAAACATAATTTATGATTATCATTACTGATAAGAATTGAAAGTTAATACAATAAAAATAAAATATATATATATATATATATATATATATATTAATTAAATATTTAATTTAAAATTAATTTTTTTTTATACCTATATATTATTTTCGGTTTAGTTGAATATCTTATCTTTTTATACTAGCAAAAATGATATATATATAAATATATTTGTTTGTATAAATTTGAGATATTAAACCGCTATAAGGTTTTTTTTTTGAAATTCATACCATAGATCTAATATTTATAAAGAAACATCGATCTGTATTAGTTTCAGCCTCGAGAAAAATCGAGTTTTTTAGTATTTTCATAATTTAAAATAGTAAATTCAAATGACGTCACAAATTACGTCAATCCTATTGAAATTTGCCTCCCGCTATTCTTTTTTAATTGATATTGTATTAATATTTTTTTATATTTAAAATATTTTAAAATCTTTTTATTTAATTTAGAAATAAAATTAAAAATATTTATTTTAATAATATTTTAGAATAAAAAATTAAGAAATATATTTATCATTCTCCCACCCCAAAAAAGAAAATATTAATGATTTAGAAACATATAATACATATGAACAATTAAAAGGAAGGAATTTCAAATAAATTGTAGAATAAATTTGATCTAATAATATTAAATAAATTATATTATATTAATTAAAATGTTTTTTAGATTAAATTATAAATAATATAAATGATATTTGATTATTATAAATAAAAAGAAAAAAATATAACCTCCTTTCTTTAATCCTCCTTTCTTAATTAAAATATAAACAAGTGTCAATATAATTTCAGAATTTATATTATTATCAGTAGTAATCGACCTTTCAATTAATCTGTACCATTTTAGGAAACAAATTATTGATGGGTCATTTTTTAAAAAACAAAACCATTTAACTATTGTAATAAATAATTAAAAAATTATAAAATTTTTAAAAGTTTTTAATAATAAATTGTATAAATTTGTTAAAGGGTCGAGCGATAGCTCAGTGTGTTCCAGGTACTTATCTAATAATTACTAAAATTTATTTATAAAATGAAATAAATAAATAAATATAGCTATTATATAAACATGTATATTAATTCAGACAATTCAAAAAAAAATAAATTAAAATTACAAATTCTCTTAATTAAAAATGTCAGGTATTATTAAGTGAATAAAAGGAACATGAATAAAGAATTTGATAAATTTAGCATTCCATATGGGCGCGTGTGTGTTTTTGCCTGCGTCTGCTACTATAAATACAAGCCCTTACCCAATTGAGCCTTGATTTCTCCTTGGCCATGGCCCTGCTCCTTGCCAAATCCTCTTGAAACGATTATCTTTTTTTATTTTTATAATATTCGTCGCTTTATTTACAACTGTCCTTTGACTTTCCTTTTACATTAGGCAAGTATTTTCTATCGGTATGCATACGCATAGATAATTTCAACCAAATACGATAATTGCTAAGCAATTATTACCTCCTCTTGATGATTGATGGATTGGAAATCGTGATAATGAATTGTAATTTTTGAATGCGGTCAGGGGAGCGTGTGTTTTTCAATATTCAACAATGGAAAGATGAAAACAGTGGTTAAAAATATCAGCATTCATTTTAAAAACATGAATTGTATTCATTTTTTTTTTTTTGTTTTTTTTACTATCTCGTCCAGATATAGTATTGCAATTACGATTTTCGATGTCGAGATTTTGATGTTTTTATACGTTTTGAAGGTCCCTGAGTCATTTTCACTAAGGTTGAGAAAAATGTCTGTGTGTATGTCTGTATGTAGACAAGATTACGTAAAAACGATTTAGAATAATGAAATTTGGTACATGGGCATTATTCAAAATTCGTAGTTTTCTATCAACTTTTGAGAAATGAAGCACATCCAGAAGTGGGTCATTACCTATCACGTATTCATTTTTTTCCTCTAAACTGACCGTAAAAATAAAGATATTTGTTTGATAGTTTTTCACATGATTAAAAATTGTATAAAACTGTTATATATCGAATTTCAGGTTGCTTGATTAGCTGAAAGTATCGGAATTAATTTTTTGAAACTGCAAATCACGCGCCAGCACGTGACGTGGTGGCATTAACAAAGAGTCAAACACACTCTCGTTTAGTAAAATATTATTTATTAATTTTAATTTATAATTTTTATAATTAATTAAATTTAATTTAAATATAATATATGTTATTTAATCCAATTCAAATTTGCGAGATAGTCGAGTGGAGACACTCCAGATTTTTTTTTAAATGCAACAACGCACTTTGGTCCAATTGGACAGACGAGTTTGGCTTGATGCCACTTGTTCGTTTTGTGAACTTTTCAATTCAATCTCACATTGGAAGTATGTCTGAAGTGTCGACGGAAGTTGTCATGATTCATGAGGATGGATGGATAATCGCCAACCGCACATACTGATAAAGAGGATTGTAGGAATAAATCGGGGGTTCCCGGAATTCATGTCAATTGGAAAGAAAAAGACAACCAATCACTATAAGATAAAAGAATGGAGGATATCATATCATTGATAGAGATCAATTTACAAAATAGAACGAAAAATAAATAATTTTAATTTTAAAAAATCCTAGCTGTGAACAGCCTCTCTATTAAGACCAACCCCCCTTGATCCGCCTATTCGTATTTTCATGTTTGAATTTATATTGTATAATTAATTACTAAGATCGTTTCTTTTCATTATTTTATTATCTATGCCAAATTTCATTGCAATACCTTATTTTCGTTTAATTTATTAACCAAATATACAAATATAGTCTTTTTGTTTATAGTTTATCTCAATTTTATTATTATTATATCGTATTATTTTAATATTATTTTGTTAGTTCCAAAAAATTCACCTTACTATTTATTCTTAATTTATTTTCACACCAAATTTCACATGAGGAGATTTTTACATATCTCCACGAATCATGCATTAACAGGAAAAAGTATTTTAAGAATGATGTCTGTCCGTCCGTCAGTCCGTCTGTCCATTGTGTGTCGGTATAGACGTGTACAGCTTGAACAGCTAAACGGATTTTGATACACTTTGGTTTATTTACTTAATGCATCAGTAACATGAATTCATCAACTTTTGATGTATATCCGGTAATCGTATAAGTGGTAGTTTCCAAAGTAATTAATTAATTGTATATTCATTGTTGGAAACTTTTCACTTAAAATATATTACTAATTAATAATTAAGTAATTAAACTAAAAATGAAAACCAAGATAATATAATTTAGTTTAAATTTTTGTTTTTTTTTTAATGAAAATAATCAAATGAATATACTATAATGAAGTAGTAACTTGCTTATAATAATAATAATAATAATAATCTCCTGAAAGAGCAATGAAAAAGTATTATACCTAAAATATAAAGATAGATCAAGATCTATTCAATTAACATTATATATATATATATATATATATATAGGGTAAACCGAGGTATATAAGGAGGTTAGCGTTATTACGTGTTTTTTATATCTCAAAAACTAAGCCTTTTGGCGTGGGAAAGGCATTGGGGGACGATAATAACCACATACACGACCTGATGAAGCGTGTCTTCTTTATTTATAAGCAAACTGTCGTGCAAGGAGGATTTATTTTGTCCGCCATTGTGAAGATCAACACAAGCGAAATTTCATTATATTTATTTCAAAGGTCTATAATTTGTTTTCCTTTACAATTTTTCCAAATACACTATATTCTATGTTTTTGCACATTCTTTAAAATGAACATTAAGTCATATTTATTCATTATTATTGTTTACTATTTGCAAGTCTTTATCTAAAATTGTGGTATGACGTACTTTTTAATTCTTAAAACTGACCTAATTAAATATTTATACATTTCATCGTTATGAGTTTTTATTTTTGTTTTACATGTAATTTTCCATGAGCCATATCCCCCACACCAATTTTTACTATGAATACTTAATACACCTAAGTACCATTAACACCAATAATCATGTCATAATAGGTTAATACCTATTTAAGATTTAGCAAAAACCCGAATGGAGTGTCATATTCATCGGGTTTACTTTCTAGATATACGATTAAAACAAAATTGAATAATAAATTCAACTAATTTCATTAAATAATAAATAATTAATTAATAAGAAACTTCTAGTAAATAAACCTTCTAAAAATTCAATTGGTATTTATTTATTTATCTTTAAAAAATAACTAGGTATATTGATAGTGAGTGAGTGAGTAAGTGGTGAGATGAAAAGAAGTGTATTTAAATTCCAAACATTTATTTAAATGGAAACAGATAAAAATATACTAAAAGCGATAATCTTGAGAAATTGATTTTCTATTGAATGCATTGTAGAATGGCATTCATTTAAATGTGATAGATCTAGTAATAGTTCGGCTATTAACTATGCCATTCATGCAAAGCCACACCCGTGAATTGGGAGCGTGAAAGGAAAGGGATTTGAGAGGGCTAATAAAACTTGTGAAGTAACTTTAAGATTTTTATTGATTAATAAATGTTAAATTAACTTGATAAAAAATAATTTATATTTATACATTAAACAAAAATATATTCTATGATTTTCATGTATTATTATTATTATTATTATTTTTTTGAATTTTTTAAAATATATCAAATCCTTTCGATAACCGAAATGTAAATGATTATAATACCTATTGTCAAAATTATAATTAAAAATCTGATTGTTTTATTTAAATTAAATTATACTTTCTAAAATTAACTATTACCCTTGCTGAATAAGAATTGATACATTTTATTAAAAAGTTTAGATAATCTCAATATTCTGGGGAATTTGGGGAGAGTCGTATATAATACACATTATTATAAACTGTTCTCCCAATTTCTACCAATAATAATATTAATTAACTTAATTTAAAGATAGTTTAACTATAAGAAATTATTAGAATAAAGTTATTTAATAATAGAGGTTCGTTGAATGATAGGTTGCAGGTAGAAAGGGGCAATCAAAAAATTACAAAGATTGGTGAATCATAATAAAAATAATACAAAGAATAGAAGGAATGGAGTTTGTTGATATCCCCACTCCTTCTTCATTTGTTTTGTTAACATTTTTAAAAATATTAATATATTTTCGAGAGTTGTTGCCTTTGTTTCATTTGAATCTGTTGACACTAAAAAATTTGTATTTTTTTAATTCCTGTGTCTCCGAATCCTGATTGAATAGAGGCTTAGTAATCTTCACCAATCTCTGACCCGGTTTTCGTTTCTTCAATCACAGACTACGCCTCACATTTATAAAGTACAACAGCAAAATATTAATTTTACAATGCTCCTGACTGTAAATAGTGTTATATTACTCTATAAAAATAGTTGTGAAAGAAAGATAAATAACTAATGCAATGATACTTCTCTCAATTGGTGATTAAACTATTAAGATACTAAATAGAATAAAAAGAACAAAATTAAAGTTAATAAATTCTAAATAAATTTTAAAATCATTAGTATATGTATATGATTAATTAAATATGCGAATAAATAATTATTTAAAAACTAAGAATCTTTAAATATGATGAGTAAGAGAATGTTATCACTATAAAAAGATGTTATGTTAGTTATGTTTATTTTAGAATGTATTGGATTGTTTATTTATATGTGTGCTCGTTGTTTTCATTATAAGAACACATTGAGTTTAATATATTTTTAAATTATTTCATAATCGGGTCAAATAAGTAATTATGATTTTAACAGAGATAGCTAGGGAGCATTTTTTAATCATAATTATTAAAGTGAAAAATGCATATAATATTCTGGATAGAAAATAGATGATAAGGATAAAAATAAAATTGAAAAATTAATTTTCTTTTGATTGCTAGTTTTTAACGGGTCAATAAACTTAAAAGAAAGTTAATTTCTTTTTTTCTTCATTCGTTCTTGTGATTATTTATATATATATTCTGGTTGATGTGTGAATTGTTGTTGTTGTTGTTGTTTTATTTTTAATTTATTGTAGTGTAACATGTCATTTAATAAGTCAGTTGGATAAATAAGGGTAAATAAGAATTTTTATTAAAAGACCACATTGTTTGTAAAAAATAATTTTAAAATTCCTTTAATAATTTTTGGCAAAATTATTCTCTTTAAGACAGTTGTTTCGCTGGCGATATACTGATTATAGGGATCTTACACAAACTTTTCAATTCCATTTTTACTATCTCGCCAGTGTGTGTGTGTGTGTGTGTGTGTGTGTGTGTGTGTTGTGTGGACAAGATTACGCAAAAAAGGTTTAGAATAATGAAATTTGGTACATGGGCATTATTCAAAATTCGTAGTTTTCTATCAACTTTTGAGAAATGTTGCTCATCCAGAAGTGGGTCATTACCTACCACGTTTTGATTTTTGTTCCTCTAAAATGGCCGTAAAAATAAAGTTATATGTTTGATAGTGTGTGTGTGTGTGTGTGTGTGGACAAGATTACGCAAAAAAGTTTTAGAATAATGAAATTTGGTACATGGGCATTATTCAAAATTCGTACTTTTCTATCAACTTTTGAGAAATGTTGCTCATCCAGAAGTAGGTCATTACCTACCACGTTTTGATTTTTGTTCCTCTAAAATGGCCGTAAAATTAAAGTTATATGTTTGATAGTTTTTCATATGATTAAAAATTGTATAAAACTGTTATATATCGAATTTCAGGTTGATTGATTAGCTGAAAGTATCGGAATTAATTTTTTAAAACTGCAAATCACACGCGCCAGAGCAAGCCAATCACGCGCTGGTATAATAAATATTATTTATAAATTTTAATTTAATATTTAATTAATTAAATTTAATTTTTTTATATTATATGTTATTTAATCCAATTCTAATTGTGAGATAGTCGTGTGGAGATACTCCAGATTTTTTTACTTTTACCTTAAATCAGACTAAAATTTATTCCCAGTGAACATTACCTTGAGATCTGGAATTATGCTGGGTGCTAAGTTGGATGGAGAACCAATTCAACATTTATTTAATGCAATTTCATTGTTTTGTAAACTAATCTTCTTATCACCATCAAATTCTGATATTTAATTTGAATGATGGTTCGAAATACATTCCAGATTTTTGATAGTGACGCCATCATTCTTTCGGGTTTATTGGATAGTCTATTATAGTTTAAGTAAACAATTGGTTGAATGTAAAAATTTCTTTTGAAATTTAAATTTAAAATACATACATATATATATATATATATATATATATATATATATATATATATATATAGGTGTATATGAAAAAAATGTAAAGAAAAATATTTTGGAGTATAAAAAATTTTAAAAAATATTTTTAATTTGTAATTTATTGTTACTACTACTGAAAATAGATAACATTGGTTTTATCATAAAAGTGATTCCAAGTGATTGTGCCATCTAATTTTAACATAGATAAATACGTTTTCAAAAATATAAGAAAAAGAAAAATGAAATCATTAAATTGGAAAATGATAATTTTGTGTTTATTTTTAAGATTATAGAAAAAAGTTTCAAAATTTTCTATTGTATCATATCAAAATTCAATTCATTTATTTTCTTTGTATATATTGTATATATCATTATCATGATTACATTGTTCTTTGATAACTCATGCTTGTTAACAATATTATATAATAATATATTAATATTTAAATTTCCAATTGCAATTTTTGAATTATATTTAATTTTAATTTTTTACTGGAATGGTTTGTGATTAAAAGGCATTTAAATAATGAATTTTATTGGAAATTTATAAATTGAAATATGATTTGAACAAAAAAAAAAAACAAAAAAATTGTCACCAAATTATATTCTTCTATGTTTGTAATATATTTACTATCATTGTGAAAGGAAAGAGGGGAGAAAACAAAGACTAATGACTGATCTATAAGGAAAAATATTGCAACCAGTAAGTTGGAATTTCATTTCCGTTTACATAACAAAACATGGATGATGTTGATAAATCAATCGATATTGGAAGTCGATATTGGAATGTGAGAGTAATTAGGGATGATTTTATCGAAATTGAATTCAGTCCATCATTCCAATTAGAAATTTTCCAAATATAGAAAATAAAAAAGTATCAATAGCTAGGATTTATATTATTTATTCCAAACAACAAATATATATATATATATATATATATATATATATATATATATACTATATATGTTATCTATAATGAAAAAAAAAGAAAATATTCTTATCATATGTCGGTTTCTTCTGCCGAGATAAGCAATGTTTAATAATTTTTTTTTTTTTTTTTTTTTTATTTTATTTTTTATTTTATTTTACAAATCACAATCTAGTTATATACCTTAACTAATAAGTGATATTTATTTAAAGAAAATATATAAAGTTATGCTTTCAAAAACATGCAAACATGAGCAGTTTAATCCATTAGTTCGTGAGGTTTATTCCTTTTTAATCTTCTCGTCTGGTTGGCTACGTCAAGGAGTCGAACGGCCTCAGTGTTTGTATGCCTTTGCAGTCTAATTTGATGAGCTGCTGCAAATCGTTGAATTTCTTCTTTTACTGTCTCGATCTTAAGATCTTGGTGAAGTTCTTCGTTACGAATATACCAAGGGGCATTGACAACGGCCCTTAGTATTTTGTTTTGACATCTTTGGATGATTTGCACATTGCTCTTTGCAGCACAGCCCCAGAGCTGACTACCATAGGTCCACACTGGCTTTAGGACCTGTTTATATAGCAATAATTTGCTATCAATAGACAGGACTGAATGTCGCCCCATTAGCCAATACATTTTTCTATATTTGATATTAATTTCGTCTCTCTTTTTTTTGACATGAGCTTTCCAGCGCAGCCTTGCATCTAATGTCATTCCCAAGTATTTTGCTTCATTGGCATATGGTATGATTTTGTTGTTGAGTATTATCGGCACATAATTTATTCTTCGGTTGGTGAAGTTCACATGTACCGATTTGGTCTCATTTAAACTGATCCTCCATTTTTTTGTCCATTTTTGGACCTAATGTTTAATAATGAAAAATAAATTTAAAGAAACGATGATGATTATACATTAAAAATAAAACTGTTGCCAGATGGTATTTTCAATATGAATATTAAAAAATTTAAATAATATTTTAATAATAAAGGGAAATTGGTATTTTTTATTCAGAATATATTAAAAAAAATTCTTAATATGAGGATAAACAAGTATAATGTGATAGCAAACATATATATATATATATAAATATAATATTAAATTTTGAAAAATATTAAACTAAAAAATAAGTTTGTTTAAATTAATAAATTAATGATGATAATGATGTATAATAAAATAAAACCATTAATTAGATAATCAATTTTTTTATTTTATTTTATTTTTATTTTAATTTATTTAAAAAAAATCTATTCAATTTATTTTTACCCCTATCATTCTTCAATTAGATAAATTATTTATTTTTAAATTTCAATTAATTAAAAAAAAAATTAAATAAATACAATTTCAATTAATTAATTTAATTAATTAATTATTTTTTTTATTTAAAGATTGAATTAATTTTAATAATTATATTCATGCGAATATGATAATAAAATTTAAAATCATTTGATGCAAACTTTATTACTCTGGCTGGTTCATGAATTTTTCTGGAAATTGTACTTATGAAAAATTTCTCTTAATTACACATGCGAAAGAGAATCTTGTCGCTGCATTCCTCAATTGGAATCCATGTATTTAGAAAGCTCCAATGTTTTTTATCACGATAATAAAAATAAGGTCCAATCTTTTCGAAAATGATCCCATTCGTACTTCTCATGTCGTCCTCAGAATTGAAATGATCGGCCCTCCCACCTTTGACTCAAATCTTCCCAAGATATTAATTATAATTAAAATACAAAAAAAATTTGAAAATTATTTAAATTATAAATATTTATAAAATATAATAATCAATCTATAAATGTAGTTATACTTTTGAATTATTATTATTATTATATATTTTCTTATGGTGCTTAAATTCGATGTGCATATCTTGTAATACAATAACAATATAAAAATAGACACCAATTGATGAAATTTCTAATAGAGATGAATTTTTATTTTTTATAGTCCGCCAAGCTTCAAAACAGCAACACCCACATCGAGAACACAACTGAAACAACAATTGATGCGAGAAAAACTACAGGAGGAAGAACGACGAGAGGCGGCTGCTGCAGCGGCTGCAGTTGCCAGTGCCGCGTTAAGTGTACCTACTCCACCATTGCCGCTGCATCATACACTTCAAGGGATCGACTTGCCTCAGCAAGTGCTGCAGGTAACTGCCTAAATAACACATGTGGGTGGTCATCATGTCGGTTAACTAATAATGAAGCCTTCCTTAATGAGTTAATCGAGTCGTAAATTGTCGATTACATCATAATTGCTGATTTGGAAGAACATTCAACATATACTCGACATGCTACTATTTTCTTTTACTATTCAACACGGTCAATCTATCGATCTCTAAGATGATAACGATAATAAAGTATTTAAAATCGTCTCGAACATATGCCACCTCCATCCATTTCCTATTTTCTTCTAATTCCCTCCTATTTACTTTTATATTGACAAATTCTTAATCAATTACACACACACAAAATAGTTTTTATTATAATAGTCACACCTATTCGAGTCATGTGTTCGATCAATTAATATAATTTATTTTTAAAAACAAATTAATATGATAATATGTATGATATAAAAATAAATATACATAAAAATGTATTATTCATTTTAATGTGATTTTAATCCTATTCCAGAAATTGTTTAATTCTAGTCATATATTTATTCTATTCTGTATATATATTGTATTTTTTTTTCACTTACACATTTATTTAGCCACCATTAATAATTTATTAAGCATCACAAATATATTTTTTAAATTCATTTCAATTTATTTCATTTATAAAAATAAATAAATAAATATAAGCTTCTTCTAAAGCTAAATTAAATTTATAATTTTTATTTTTTGTCAGTCTTTAAATTTATTTAATTATATTAAAAATATTTCTCAAGTTAGAAAAACCAAAAACCTACTGATTAGATATTTTTTTTTTTAATTTGATATTTTTTATGATTGATATTCCCATGAACAAAATATTATTAATATATTTTTACATATGCCCTCAGATATTTATTTTTAATTTTTTTTTCTATTTTTTAGGTGAAAACGGTGCTTGAGAATCCGACCCGTTATCATGTCATTGAAAAACAACGCACACAAGTTCGCCAATATCTTTCGGAGTCCCTTCAACCCCACCCGAGTCAAATGACAACAGGGCATTTAGTTGCTGGGGGCTCGGCATCGGGCCCCCCAACAGTTACAAATTTTCGACCCAACGTTGGCGCCAGTCCCGAAACAACAGCAATGTCGCCTGGTTTAAGCTCCATTGGCACATCAGCCTCTGATGTAAGTACACCCTTTCCGAATTTTTAAAAGTCTACTAACGACATATTTTTTAGAATCAAAATATTCATTTATTTTTTTAAAAAAAATCTAATTATATGCTAAAAACTAAAAATATTCTTTAAAAAATAGTATGCTTTAGTTTTTAAAATATATTATTATTATTATTATTATAGGAAATTTATTTTAAAAAATAAAGCATTTTGTTATTAAAAATTATCTGATTGTTTAATTTATATAAAAATTATTAATTAAAATTTGTTATAGTAGTAATAAAAAATTTCAAAATTTTCATATTTATTTTGGATATTGGTAGAAAAATGAATTTTTTATTTTTTATTTTTTTTTTTTTGAATTGAGTTTGAGTATTTATTTTTCTTAATATTTTTGTATACTCAAATAACCTTTAATTTCTTAAGGGTAGGTACTTTATATATTTTATATAAATATATAGTGATAAATTAATCTTTTCTTAATAATCTTAAAAATTATAATTATTAAAAAATTTAAATATATTTTATTAAATATTTTATTTAATTAATTTATAAATTTATTAATAATTATTAATTAATGAAAAAAAAATATTAATTTAATAATTAATAATGAAATTAAATATAAATTAATACAATAATAATAAATAAATTTTATCAAAAAATAAATATATATTTATTTTTTATATAATTATTTATTTATTTCTCATTATATTTCTCATTTCTCATTATTTTGAATTTATCAACAATATATAATGATGTAATCATTAGTTAATTTAAAAACAAATTACCGCGAATAGCGCAAATTTCCAGAAATCAACACCAGATGGCACATGTACTTTAAAAAGAAAAGTTTTTTTATTACATTAGTAACTTGCCTTGAATCGAATAAATCATGATTAATCTCTTTAACCTAGATATTAGATTAAAAAAAGGAAAATCAATTTTTTTTATTCTTTTACTTTCTAAACCATGAGAAAATTTTCGGAAATAATATTTTTTCTAGCCGGAAGTAAGATAACAAATTTATTGAATAGAAATGATGGGAATTTATTAAATTAATAATCCCTTAGTTATTATTATTTATATAAATATATGAGATTATATATATTATATATAATAAATTCTCATTATTTATGCATATATAATATAAATTAAATATTTTTCAATGTATATATACTCTAGTCATTTTTTATAAATAAAAATTTATTATATAATTATAATAATTAATATAATAAATAATTTGTAATTTTAAAGAAAATGTTAATTTTATGTATATATATTTGGAAAATGTATAAAAAAAAAATATTTTTTTAAAAATGAAAAAAAAAAATAAATATGTAATAAAAAATAAAAATAAAAAATGTAATATCATCATTTCGAACAAATATAATTTGTTTAAGATTATCATTTCGATTATATACAAAAAAAAGAGTATTTAGATATAAATTTATTTCATTTATTAATTAAATCACGACATGATAATGATGTATGATAAAGAAATGATATAATCAAATCAAATTTTTTTTTATATTTATTTTAATTTATTTTTTCTTTTTTTTTTTTTTCTTTAAATTTATTTATTTTTCATTTATTTTTTTTTTTTAATTTTAGTTTCAATTTATTTAACCTAAATTAATCGATATAATTTTAACAATTTTAACGCCTCCCCCTCCATCTGCTAAATAATTATTATTAATTATATTAATTATAATTTTTTTGAAAATAAGCAAAATTTCAATGCGAATATGGTAAAAGATATATTTTTTTGTTAAATAAATGGATAAAAATTTATTTGTTCAATTACTTTGTTTTGGCCTTTGCTACTGCCTATTCTAAGATAATTATGTAATTTATTTTATTAGTACAATGACTAGAGTACTCCGCTATAGATTATATAATGCAAATAGATGTATAATGATCATTATTATTTTATATACTATTAATATTATACAATAATAATTATATTTCATTAATATTGATGTAAAACTATTACAAGAACCATTCAAGAATAAAAATTATTATTATTTATTTATTTTTTTTTTATTTACTAAGTTATTCTAACTAAAATCATAAATTATTTATTAATTTCATTGATTTATAAATTTACATTTCATTAATTTTCTTTGAATGAAACAAATAGTAGTATTCATATATATATAAATATACATGTATATTTCTAATCTACCCATTATATGATATATAATATATATATATATATATATATATATAACAATATATAATTTATAATATAATATTATATATATATATAAATATAAAGAATTAAAGAGAGAAACATGAATCTGACCAATTATTATAACATTCATTGAAGATTATATAATCTGTAATGTTAAAAATATTGAAGTAATATAGGTAAGTAACTAGTAATGATTTTTATATACAAATTTTGAAATTTTGATTTATTCTGCTATTTTGATTATTTTTTTTCAATTAAATATAATATGTTAACGATATTTATTAGATTTAAGTCTGAATTATTCTTTTATTTATTCTTTGATTATATATAATATTATTCTAATAAATATTTTATTTATTAACGCATAGCGCGTCATATTAATCAATTCTATATTCGTAGAAGAAATTATGTCCGGCATATTAAATAATTAATAACTTTTGTTGTACTTATAATGATGAAAAATGCAATGAATAGCTTATAGGAGTATATAAGAAAAGGTTATTAAACTTTGATATATCAGTTTTTAATCTGCCTGTATTGATAGTGGATGAATACTTTCCTTAACAAACTAAATATAACTTAATATAATATACTGAAATTAATTCACGTAATATACATACAATTCCAAACATAGTTGGAATTATAAAATAGAAGAAGTTGTGATGAGCGAGTCACGTGATTCGAATTTGAAGAGGGGGGGGAGGTAATTGAAGAAAATCCTATTCGTGAACGACTAGACCAAAGATGAGCTGACAATATATAGATTGATAATATATATATATATATATATAACCTCTGACTTTGTACGTCCTACGCAAGGACAACGCCTATCAAGCCTATCAATGAGGTGTCCTATGATCAGTAGAACGGGTCCTATCAACCTTTACCTTGATTTTCTTGATCGGAGGCGCAATCAAGTAGCTTTTCTCATTGTTGTTCCCAGAGACTGGGTTGACTCCGTCCCATAGACCCCAGCCCGGGACTTGAACTCGGGACCATGTGAATGTGAGGCAGGTTCGCTACCCACACACCCAATGGCGCCTTCAATATATATGTAAATCATATTCACCAATGTATTCATTTTATCTGGGGTTGGTAGCATTGGATGGTAGTTATATATATATATATTTAAGGTGGCATATGTTTTCGATGTAGGAATGTTTATGCTGTGGCCAAGAACTTTCAAGTTCAGTAACGCTACAAATGTAATTGTCATGTATTTATTAGACTAAACTTTTACCAAGAGTTGATTTTAGGAAGAAGATTTATATATGTATATACATTAAGTGAAGATAGGGATTATATGTTGGAATGTTAAAGCTGTAAGCAATAACTTTTAATTTTAGTTACGCTACAAATATAATTATATTAAATAGACTATACTTTCACCTAGAGTAGGATTTTGGAGGAAGATTATTATATATAATTTAAGATTAGTTGTAGGAATGTTTATGCTGTAACCAATAACTTTCAAGTTAAGTAACGTGACAAATATAATTATATTAATTAGACTACATTTTCACACTTAGAGTAGTATATGTGGGAGAAAGATTTATATATTTAAGTGAAGATAGAGATTAGATGTAGGAATGTTTAAGCTGTAATCAATAACTTTCAAGTTCATTAGCGCTACAAATATAAATATATTAATTAGACTATACTTTTACAGTTAGAGAATGGAATAAAAAATTTTACCTCATTACTTTTTTTTATTTACCATTTCTTTATTTGTTCATTCTTTATTTTTATGTTAAAATTATACTTGCTCATTTTTTTTTTTAATATTCATATGAAATCTTATCAATTGATTAATCAAAACAAAAAAAATTGGATGATATTATTAATCGATTAATCTAATCTAATAATTAATATAAATATGTATATAGATAACATTAAAAGTTCACCAATCTATATTGTCTCCTTTCGTTTGAAGTGCTCTGTTCGATAGGACACGTGCTTCTCCACTTTCATAAAACTCTTTCACCTGTTCTCTTTTTCTTTCTCTTTCTCACTGCCCACATTGACTGATGGAATTGGCAGGGCCTCTTTGCAATTTTCTCTGAGATCGGGATCACTTCCTGTTGATTGAGCCAAACACGTCGTTTAAATTTAGTGAATTATTATTATAATAAAATCGACAACACCACATTTTAGTAAAATAATTATAATAATATAATAAACAACCAAATTCCTACAACCGTTCTTGGCTCATTTTCATCCAATTCTTCTCTCAATTTTCCTTCGATCTATTTTTATATTGGCATCCCATCGTACGTTTAGCCTACCAGTCTTTTCATAATTGGTTTCTCTATTAACAAACTTCTCGTCAATATTTACACAATCATTCGAACCACATCCATGTCTATAACATCTATTTCAATTTTATGAATCTGATGTGGAGACTAATTTTTTTTTCAAACTATAAAGAAACTTATAAATATTCTGGTCTTATCCTCTAAAATCAGTGACCATGCCATTCAATTATATAATACAATTAGATACAGATAGATAAATATTACGAATTTAAATTATAAATTAATAATTAAACAAATTAAATTAAGTTTAATTAAATTTCATTTATGATAAAAGTATGAAAGCAGAGAAAAAATACAATAAATTAATATAGAGTATAATAGATTCTTCAGTGGTTTAGTGGTTAGCATGATATAAGAATAATAACGAATGTACAAAGAATGTATAATGTTATTAAATTAATTAAAATAAGACGGAAATGACTGTGTGTTTAGGGATTAAATTATATTGTAAAATATAATAGTGGTAATAAACAGACTTTAAAAAAAAAAAAAATAGTGGTTAGCATGACAGTCTACTACATTGGGGGGATAGGAAAATTCAATAATTTTTCTTTAAAGTTTTGTGTGATCCTCGGGGTCTAACCATAAATAATAATACTATAGAATATAATAGTAATTTAATTAATATAAAATATATGTTCATTAATATATAACTTTAAATTTATTTAAATAAAATGTATACACTTTTTTCTATTTGTTGTTACTAGAATGAAATAAAAAGCTTAATTAACTTAATTATAAAGATATATAATCATGTTTAATTATTTATTTACTAATGAGATTGTTTCAGATTAAACAATCTTTTAGATTTTTTTTTATCAGTGTTTATTAAATTATCTAATATGATAGAGATAATATATGAGTGTCTATAGACTCCAAAACATGATGATATCAACCTTCGAATTTTTATTTTAGATTAAATAATAAATAGATAATTGATATTTTTAATCAAATTATTAAATAAAATAAAATATTTTTAATAACTTTTATTTTAAAATTATATAATTAATTTCTTGAAAATTTATGATAAACGAATTTAGTTAATATATATAAGCATACTTCATTTATTTAATAATTGTTATTTTTTTTTCCTTATCATTTTCTATTATATAATTTAATATGAAAAACATCAAAGTAAATGAATATTCTATTCCATAGATGGATATTGAAAAAGAAGGTAAACATTTTTTATGCAATATCAAGATACCTATATAATTTCTAAATTTGTTTTTTTTTCTTCTTTCAAAATTTTTTCAGTCAATAAAAGATTTTAATCAAAAATGAAATGAAAACTTGGTGAACCGGTTTCAATGATACATCACTATTAAATAATATTTTGAAATATATTTTTCATGTTTGATGTTGTTTTATTGGCATAAATGTTTCTTCATTTAGAGGAAAGTAAAAATAAAAAAAAATAAAAAAAAAATTAATTACAGGATTAAAATTTGAAATTTTTGTAATTATTCAATATTGATGTTGTTAGATAATTACACTTTTATTAATTATTGTATTATTTTTGTACTTTTTACTATCTCGTAAGAGATAGTATTGCGATCACGAAAATTTTCGATGTTGAGATTTTGATGTTTTTATACGTTTTGAAGGTTCCTGAATGTGTGTGTGTGTGTGTGTGTGTAGTAACCAAGATTACGGAAAAACGGTTTGAGCTAGAATCATGAAATTTGGTACATGAGCATTATTCAAAATTCGTAGTTTTCTATCAACTTTTGAGAAATGTAGCTCAACCGGAAGAGGGTCATTACCTACAACGTTTTGATTTTTTTTTCCTCTAAAGTGACCGTAAAGATAAAGATATATGTTTGATAATTTTTCACATGATTAATAATTGTATAAAACTGCTATATATAGAATTTCAGCTTGATTGAATCGCTGAAATTACCAGAATTAATTTTTTAACACTGCAAATCTCACGCGCCAACACGTGACGTGGTGCCATCAACAAAAAGCCAAACATGCGCTGGTTTAATATTTATTATTTATAATTTATAATTAATTAAATTTAATTTAAATATAATATATTATGTTATTTAATCCAATTCAAATTGCGAGATAGTCGAGTGGAGACACTCCAACTAATTTTTAATGAATAGCTAAAATTTATTTACTAGGTAGTGATGAATAAGGATAAATTGATAATATTATTACCTCGTTTTGCATTCGTATTAGATAAGAACTGGTTAGCTATAATTAAATTTCAGAATTTCACATACATTTAAATAAATGTTTGGAAGGACAAAATCTTTTTAAATCATTATGGAATTTTTTGATATGCTTTTCATTTGCTTGATCTTTTTTAAGATAAAGATATATGTTTGATAATTTTTCACATGATTAATAATTGTATAAAACTGCTATATATAGAATTTCAGCTTGATTGAATCGCTGAAATTACCAGAATTAATTTTTTAACACTGCAAATCTCAGATCATTGATCAATCTTAGATCATTGATCAATTCCTGAAAGTTTTAAAAGATCGTTTTTGGTACCGCAATCCAAAAGAATTTATTCTTCTTCCTGAAAATACCACCAAATATCAACAATTTTGGGAGAACGTATTGTTTAAATATAATAAAAGCATATCATTTTGGTATTTATTGGTATTTATTTGTCTTCACGAAAATAATACGAAATATCTACAATTTTTGAAGAATTATTGTTTGGTCGCCATAATAACATATTTTAGTTCTGAAATCAGAATGGGTTTATTCATCTCCCCGAAAATACCACCAAATGTCTACAATTTTTGGAGAACATATTGTTTTATCGCCATAAAAACATCATTTTAGTATCAATTGGTATTTATTCGTCTTCCCGAAAATATTACCAAATATCTACAAGTTTTGGATAACATATTGATTGGTCGCCATAAAAACATAACATTTCGATACCTATTTGTATTTATTAGTCTCCCCAAAAATATTACCAAAGATTCACAAATTTTGGAGAACATATTGTTTGGTCACCATAATATCACTCAAGAATCAAATCGGGATTACCTTTTTTTTTGTTTCAGAACTACAAAGATATTTTTCAATATTCATTGTTTTAGTTTTTTGGTTTATACCAAACTAACGGAAAAGTACATTCATTAATTTTATACAATATTGATAAAATTGAAATCAATTATTATAATATTATTTAAGTAAATAATATTATTTAAAAATAACTGGTTTTAAATTAATGTCAATTTCATTATCTTTTCTCATAATTCTATGTAAATATTTGGATAAGTTAGCACTTCAATGTATAAAATAAATCAATTGATCATATTCTTGTTATTATTACGACGCTTATTATTTAAAATTCACTTTCAATGTGTGAGGAAATGTTTCTTTTTTTTTTATCAGATTCCACATTTTTAATAATATTATGAATTAACTTGTAATTTTCCGACTTGGATGGGTTCGCTGAGTCACAGGCTTATTGTTATTTGATTGTTCTGTTGCGGGTCAAGGTTGCATTACGGATATCTCTCGTCCAATTAGCTGAAGGATAGATGGCGATAACAGTGGTGGTTTTTCGCACGTGCAAAGATCTCACTGTCCGTATATGTTTGATCTATTACTCGATTAATCCGCCAGCGGCAGAAGTGTGGGAACGGCTTGCTAATTGAACGGGAAGCGGCAATCACGGCCAACATGGACCCCATGACCAATGACCCGGGTCATTGAGAATCCAGCAGTCTTCAGACTGGGTCCGTTCGAACCCTCCTCCACGCTAAACCATTTCCACTTATGTAATCGAGTGGGTTGCTTGGTCGGGAGTGACCATCGATTACCACGCCTGCTCTATCATTCCATCTAAATTTTCAACCTCAATGTTCCAAATAAATAAATAAATAAATCAGTAAGCGGAACTATCAGCTCATCAGTTTCAATTTCGGTCAAATTAACCTCTGCTCCCGTTGATCGTCATGCGCAAACAGGATTCATTGCATTCTTCCAAACAACAAAATACACACCAGTATTGTGTGTGGGTGAAGGGGGTCATAATGGAGTCATTCATTTTTTTTTTTATTTTTTGGAATGTGAAATGAAAATATAATTTATTTAAATTCCGAAAAAAGATCGTACAAGATAATCCATTAATATGATTATTATTATCTTGTCTGTCAAAATTTATTTAATAACATATTTTCAAACTAAGTTTAATTTATTCGTTCAATAAATTTTCTCAGAAATGTTTTTAACACTCTAATTTAAAATTATTAGTACATAGTCTCAAATATAAATATTTATACAATACCTATTCCAAATATTATCTTAATTAATAATATTTAACAAAACCTATCCATAAATTATTCTAAAGAGAATATTAAAATTAGTAATGACTACTAAAACAAAACGTGCAAAAATAAAGCCCAGAATGGTTAAACATTCAAATAAATAATGTGTTATTAAAAAATCGCTGATTAATTAACTTATTAAATTGATGACTAAAACATTTTTTATCATCTCATACAAAAACTAAGAAAAAAGTTTTCTTTGTATAATCATAATTCAATTCATAAATACAAATGGTTGATTGTGTTAGTTTGTAATAAAAATAAAATTATATACTTAACGAATATTTTAATAATTAATTTGAGAAATTATTGTTTTGTAGAATTGTAGAGACAATGGATAGACAGAAAAATAATAATTGTTATTTATTAGAAATGAACTCGAAAGTTCCTGATTTCAATAACCATATTCCTATTCCAAGCAATCACTACTTAATTCCTATCCTCTTCCAAATTCCTTATATATAAATTCATCCAGTGTATCCTTGTTTACCTATCAGCCATTTAAAAATTAGATTATTAAAAAACTCATCGACTCCTGTTTTGCTCTCTACTGTTTTATCCTTACAACCATTATAATCTACTCCATTTTATGGATAAAACTGTTAAGTAACTATTCTTCTTCATTCCCTGTCTTTTCCGCTTTGCAAATTTTTTCATAAAATTCTATGTTCAAAAATACCCTGAAACTAATTACTTTTCTTAACGTCATGGACTACGCCCCATATATTTTATAACCAGAAAAAGAAGAATTTTATCGATTTTAATTATCATCTTTTCTTTTAATAAGAAAAAATGATTTCATTGAAAGTTACATTTATTTTTTATTTTTTCTTCGTTTTTTAAACTCATTTAACCTGAGTATGAAGGATGATAAAATAAAAATACTTTTTTTCTCCATTTCCTGCGACATTGAAAATTTGAAAACGGTATTTTTTCTGTTATGTCATTAATGAGTCAGGTTACTATGATTGTATTTAGTATATTTTTCTTCTCTCTCTCTATATATTATTATATATATATATATATATATATATGAAATTTTAATAATTATACATTTACGTCATTTTAGAATTTTTTACCATTGAAATTATTTGAGCAGTAAAATGAAATGTTTTTGAATTCTTCAGAAAAACTATTAATAGCCACTTCAGTTAATTGATTCATTAAATTAATTGATATTTTTTATTTTATTAATTTTTATGTTCGATTTATTAATTAAAAATATTGTTTTTTTCCATGTTAAGATTTCGAAGAATTCTTTCAAATTCAGTGAACTAAAAATTTTATTTTGTATTTCATTTAATTGTGTAGCGATATTTTGGCATTGTCGGCAACTTTCAGTGAATGAAAAAGAGAGAGGAGAGCGGCAAATTTACATCATTGGATAATTATCTAGGCGGTGAAGGACAAAAGCCGTTGCCCTCTCCACTGGAATGTAATGTTTACATTAATTAAGTACATTTATAGGATCTATTAAAGAAAGTAATAACAAACTCCCCACCCATTCTTCTCTATCTCTGTATATTTTTCGGATTTTTTATTTACATAATTAAGATGATAATTTATTTTAAATGAAATAAATAAAATTTAAAAAAAAAATATGTGTTTAAGGTGTTGGTGGAATTTGAAAAAGAGGGAAGAGGGGCTGGGGGAAATAATTTAAATTGTATAGAATGAAATGAATGCTTTCTTCGAAGTTGGTATCTGAATTTGTTGAATCAGCAGCTGATTCACTCATTGCTAGAGAAATGTGTCGCCTCTCTTATCAGCGGGTGAAAATATTTTCCATCTTTTTAACAAAAAAAAAAAAAAAAAATTGGTAGAGTAAAAAAGTAAAAAACAAAATTGAAATTTATATATATATATATATATATCTTATCTTATTATACTAGCAAAAATTGTATATATATATATATATTTGTGTTTTTGAAATATTAAACTGCTCTAAGAATTTTTTTTAAAATTCACACCATTGATAATTTTTATAAACAAAAATCGATCTGTATTGGTTTCAGCACAGGGAAAATCTCATCTTTGTTAGTTTTTTCCTAATTTAAAATACGAATTTTAATAATAAAAATGGCACCGGGCAACACCAGAGAGCGCTTCCTTAAATACAAAATATTAAAAATATAAATAAAATTAGAAATTTTTATTTTAATAATATTTTGTAATCAAATTACGAAATATATATTATGTTATATCCACAGGCCATACTTTTCTGTTTTTTAGTGCATTAATACGTACGTTTAAGGACTGTATGTTTTATGACTATTTTATACTTTTCAATTTATGTTCTTTGAAATTAATTGAAATTGTTTCATATATTTTGTCATTTATTTATTTT
Source organism: Labia minor (assembly GCA_963082975.1). Classification (NCBI taxonomy): domain Eukaryota; kingdom Metazoa; phylum Arthropoda; class Insecta; order Dermaptera; family Spongiphoridae; genus Labia; species Labia minor. The sequence continues at coordinate 40,249,211 of OY720348.1, read as the reverse complement.
AAATAAAAACTTAGTCTTAAATATTCATAGTTCATAAGGAATAATTATTTTAAAGTACCCAGCGGCGACTCAGTGAACCAGGTACTATATATAAAGATCAATAAAATATATATTTCTAATTTTAAAATTGAATTGTTTTTTATTTATTCTTTGAAATTTAAATATTATTTATATTAAAAAAAATTAATGTAAAAATTTGGCGAATAATGTCTGTCGAAAAGTTTGTTTATGCTTAAACTAATTGTGAAACCGCAGATATTATTAAAAAAATAAAACATATATGAAGGGATTAGAAGAATATAAGAATGTGAATGGAGCTGGCTTAAGATAGAAATGGATGAAGGTTTGTAGTTGTTTTATTCTAGAATTTTCGAATTCAATATCATTAAAGATAGATAAGAATGTTTTAGAAATTATTTGAATTCGAATTAAGAAGCAATATTAGTAAGCTGCATATTTACAAAAAGTTTGACGTTTATTATCAGTAGATTATCAGTAATTTTTTTTTTATATTTATTCTAATCTTATCTAATCCTCTTAAGTAATAAACCAAGTGAATAAACACAATCAGAAGTTTTGTATGTATTTCAAATGTAAAGTGAAAATAAGGATTTATTTATTTTATTTTATTTTTTATTTTTATATATTAAATTTTTTTTTTAATTTAAAACTTTTAAGATGATCAAAGGGTTTTTTTTCTATGCCAATTTTTTTCATTTATTAGGCTTAATTAATTAATCTTAAAATTAATTGAACTTGACAAGGATCGATCCCTTAACCTCAAGTTCAGCGAACCAGGACTATAACCATTATTAACCTACCAACCTTTTCAAAAAAAAGATTTTTATGTGTACATTTTAGGGAGATTGGAAAGTATGCCAGGTGTTAAGATTTTTCACTTTTTTTTTTTAAAAAAATTATATGTTAATAATAATAATAATAATAATAAAATATTATAAGTAAGTATTTGATTACCTACATCCATACACCAGGAGACATTTATTCTAATTTTAATTTGATTTTCTTTGTTGTAAAGTCGTTAGATAAATTACATTATGATTAACTCTGAATACTAGATTGGCCATTTAAGCAAGTTGTCTTGTATTGCTCAAAAAAAAAAATGCCTAATATTTTTTTTTTATTTGGTAGAGTGAATGATTAATGAGCTCGTATTTCTCATTGTATTCGACACCTCTTCTCTCGAATAGGATAGTAAATGTCAGTCTTATTTGGAGACGGAATCCTTAATAGGCATCGCGTCATCACAGCTACAAATCTTGATTTCTTCAATGATTTAACAAGGACCATTCACATTATTATCATTATCAAACACTTTTATTAACTGATCATCTACACTACATGACATCCGTCATGTAGTTGATCATTTTATCAAACTTGATTTTTCCTTAAGTCAAAGAACAAACAAAAACAAACACGGCAAAAAAAAAAATTCCCCACCCCATTCACCCACCACCCTTCAATTTCATCATATTATTCATTTCATTTATTTTTTTTTAAAGTATTATACTTATTATATGATATACACGAGAATCATTCAATAAGTAAAGAGACAAATGATTATGGCTTAACAGTTTATTTGATTCTTACAAAATTCAAGCAATTTTTCACTCTCCCCCCCCTCCCCCCTCCACACACACAGTTATGCACTTGTCCCATCTTTCTTGGAGCTTCCTAAGCTGACTCGTGATAAGCTTCAAAAATTGGGTTGAGAGATCTTACCTCATCCTGCCTACAGTCCCGACCTTGCCCCACCTGATTTTTACCTGTTTATACCACTCAAAGACGCCACTCGTGAAAAAAGATTTGACAACAATGAGGAAGTCAAGGAAGAGATGCAAAAGTGGCTTTTGTGTAAATTGAAAGAATTCTTCGCCAAGGGAATTAAGAAGCTACATAAACTCTGAACAAATGAATAATAATTATCTTAAAAAATAGCCTGAATTTTGTAAGAAACCGTTTTTGAGCTATTGCCATTTATCTCTTTACTTATTAAATGACCCTCGTGTGTGTGTGTGTTTATATATTTATTTTTTTTCCTTCATATCTTGATATTCATAATGATCTTTCTTATTAAAAAAGTTATTTCTCTTGGCAGATAACTATGAAAAAAAAAATTTATTGCGATTGCATTTTAATGAGATAAAACGTGAACAGGGCAGAGATCATATAAATCTCCGTGACAATTCTACTTTGTTGTCAAAGCCAACGTCAAATAGATAACAACGGAAAAGATTAACACCAACTTAAATCATTAAAATGGAAATGAAACCAGGGTAAATATTGAAAGTGTACTTGAATGAGAAGATATATCTAATTGTGCTTCTTATTTCTAATTAATTGTAAATAATAGCATGGGAATAAATCAATACGGTAGATGAAAATAATTTATAAAAGCAATTTGATAAATTGAAAAATGGAATGGAATATAATTTATTATTGTTTTTTTTTTTTAATCCTATGAATAGACATAGTTATTTTGCAAAATTGTCTATTCATTGATTATATAAGAAATCAGTGTGTGAATCACACTACTTTCAGTCACGGTTAGATTCATGTTCACCAATGAACATTTTATGTTTTGCCTATAACCAGTATGGCCTTGGCGTGTTGAAAACACCGGATCTCATAAGATATCCGGAGTTGAGAAATTGGACTCTGGACCACGATTCATGCTGTTTGTATACTCTCTAAACTTGGATGAGATCAGGGAGATCTTTGGATGGTGATCGTAGTTAGAGATGAGTTTATAACTTTGATTTAAGGAGGAAAAAAGAAAGAAATAGAGGGAGAGAGAGAAAGATCAAAATAAACTTAAATATACAATAATTGACCGACAGTTCTAAAATTCAAACATTAAATTAGTCTTTTGAATATTAAATATTTTAAACCGAAAAATAGAACAATTAAATGTGAGATATAAAATATAAGCTGTGGCCAGGAATAGAACCGACCGACAATTTGAAATAAATTAATTTCCAAACAACATTATATATATATATATATATATATATATAATAAAAAAAATATTTTTAAAACTTGAATTAAAAGGACTAAATTACTTATATTCTCTTGGTTTTTATTTTTAGTTCAATTACTAAATTATTAAATACTACTATATTTTAAGTAAAATATTTGCCGACAATGAATATAAAATTAATACTTTGCAAACTACCACTTCCGGTTTCCGGGTATACACCAAAAGTTGATGAATTCATGGTACTGATGCATTAAGTAAATATACCAAATTGTATCAAAATCTGATTAGCTGTTCAAACTGTACACGTCTATACGAACACACAATGGACAGACAGACAGACATCATGCTAAAATACTTTTTTCTGTTAACAAAATGCATGATTCCTGAAGATATGTAAAAATCTCCACATGTGAAATTTGGTGTGAAAACAATACCTTCCATTCCTATCATCGGTCGGTAAAAATAGGATCTCCGTTTGTTTGCGAAAATAGGGATCACGGTCCCTTGTAGAAATTAGCTGGAGTGTCTCCACTCGACTATCTCGCAATTTGAATTGGATTAAATAACATAATATATTATATTTAAATTAAATTTAATTAATTATAAATTATAAATAATAAATAATAAATATTAAACCAGCGCATGTTTGGCTTTTTGTTGATGGCACCACGTCACGTGTTGACGCGTGAGATTTTCAGTGTTAAAAAATTAATTCTGGTAATTTCAGCGAATCAATCAAGCTGAAATTCTATATATAGCAGTTTTATATAATTATTAATCATGTGAAAAATTATCAAACATATATCTTTATTTTTACGGTCACTTTAGAGGAAAAAAAATCAAAACGTTGTAGGTAATGACCCTCTTCCGGTTGAGCTACATTTCTCAAAAGTTGATAGAAAACTATGAATTTTGAATAATGTCCATGTACCAAATTTCATCATTCTAGCTCAAACCGTTTTTGCGTAATCTTGCCTACATACATACACACACACATACACACATACACACATACACACACACATACACACACACAGACATTTTTCTCAACCTTAGTGAAAATGATTCAGGAACCTTCAAAACGTATAAAAACATCAAAATCTCAACATCGAAAATTTTCATGATCGCAATACTATCTCTGGCGAGATAGTAAAAAACAGTGTTTTATCATAAAAATATCATATGTTAAAATTGAATTATTTTAATAACTTCCTTTTGATTTAAATAATCATTTTAAAAATTTTTTAATAATAATAACAGTTTTCGGATAATATATTTATTTATTTATTATCTTTCAATTCTTTCACTTCTCATTCTTCTATCACATAATATTTTGTTCGATTGTATTTAAAATACAGATTATAATGACTTACATATATAATTATTATTGTTTGCAGATAGAACCTGAGGGTCACTCAGATCTTTAAAGAGAAATTATTAATTATTGAATTTTCTTAGGCCCGAACTTGAGTCTTCAGTGTGGTGGACTGTCGTACTAACCACTAAACCCCACTGAAGAGTCTATTACATATAATATATATATATATATATATTAAAATAGGATTAATATAAAAGGAAATTGAATTTTGAGAATGATAACAAAACAAAACATTTGCACTCCAAATTGCAAAAAATCTGGAGTGTCTCCACTCGACTACCTCGCAAATTAGAATTGGAATAATTAACATATATTATATTTAAATTTAATTTAATTAATCAAATTATAAATTAAAATTAATAAATAATATTTATTAAACCAGCGCGTGTTTGGCTCTTTGATGATGGCACCACTTCACGTGATCGCGCGTGATTGTCAGTCAGTCATACTTTTCTGACTTTCATTGCATTAATACGTACGTTTAAAGGGTGTATGTTTTATGATTATTATTTTTTTTAATTTATGTTCTTTTAAATTATTTGAACGGCGGCTCGGAGAACCATGTACTATAATATTATGGGTATAAATATTACCATTGAAAGTATTTCATTATTTAGTTAAAACTACTCAGGCTATTTTTAAAAAAATGTAGACTAAAACTTTTTATGAAGAAGAAAAGTAAACCTTCTTTGTATCTTTGTGATTATTTCCTCATTAGTTTATAAAAAAATAAATAATTATAATAAAATCATTATGTTACCATATCAATAAAGGAAAACAATATTAAAGTTTAAAATTTAGGGTTAAGTAAGTAAAGGGAAAACGACCCAAAAGATGCATCGGACGCAACTAAAAGTAGCACCACGGGGGTTGGGAATATAATATTGACCTAGGTACCAAATTTACGTTTAACTAACAGATAAACCAACAGACATCTTCATTGATATCTACAAACGAAATTAAAATAAAGTTTATAGTTATTCATTCTTATAATTGAGTCATAATTTCGATTTGATTTCTCTATTATATGATAAATACGTCATTTATTGTCTCTCGTAATTCATTCTATTCGCTTGGGAGATAATTTATGGAACGAATAATATTAGTTTACTTAGAAAAGTACTTTTACGCTTGGTAGGAGATTTATTAGGACCATAATTCATATCTTACTTATTTTGTATCAAGATAAAATAAAACGATGCCAGAAACAGGCGAAAGATAAAAATTCTATCTAATTTATACAAAAAACAAAAATCTGGAGAAACTCCACTCGACTATCTCGCAAATTTGAATTGCAACATATATTATATTTAAATTAAATTATAAATTAAAATTAATATATAATATTTATTAAATCAGCGTGTGTTTGGCTCTTTGTTGATGGCACCACGTCACGTGCTGGCGCGTGATTTGCAGTGTTAAAAAATTAATTCCACTACTTTCAAGCTGAAATTCTATATATAGCAGTTTTATATAATTTTTAATCATATGAAAAACTATCAAACATATATCTTTATTTTTACGGTGACTTTAGAGGAAGAAAATGAAAACGTGGTAGGTAATGACCCTCTTCTGGTTGAGCTACATTTCTCAAAAGTTGATAGAAAACTTCAAATTTTGAATAATGCCCTTATACCAAATTTCATTATTCTAGCTCAAACCGTTTTTGCGTAATCTTGTATATTTACACACACACACACAGACATTATTCTCAAACTTAGTCAAAATGACTCAAGGACATTCAAAACGTATAAAAACATCAAAATCTCGAGATCGAAAATTTTCGTGATCGCAATATTATCTCTGGCGAGATAGTAAAAATTTAACAAAATGTCTAATATAAAGAAACAATTTTTTTTTTTTGAAAATTAATTTATATTTTAATCATAAACCTAATTCATTCACCAAGAAGATATTTAAAAACACTTATTTATGGTATAGTAGCATCATATAATATTAATGATTAACAATTTCCAAAAATTATTAAAAATAAATCAATCAATATTGTTTTTTTTATTAAAAAAATATTTAATAAACCTACTCTCATAATTTTATTAAAATGGTAATTTTATAATATTTAATAGATCTATTTAGTTATTAATTTAAATGAAAAATAAGTTGACCTGTGGCCAGGTCCGAACCGACCGACTGTTTGAAATAAATTAATTTCCAGCTACAGAAACAATTTCAAATAATTTTAATATATCTATTAATGTAATAAAAAACAGATATGGATACATAAATAATAAATATAAACATTTTTAATTTTATTTTATTTATAATATATATGCAAGACCAGGCTGTGACGTCATGAATGGCTGGATGACGTCATATAATTTTAAATCAAGAAAAAACTAATAAATATGATTTTTCGCGAGGATAAAACCAATACAAAGTGCATGATTCGTGGTGATATATAAAAAAATCTCCTTTGGTGTGAAAATAACCCTTTCCTTCCTATCGTCGATCGCTAATACTACCACTTCCGGTTTCCGGAATTGCACCAAAAGTTGATCAATTCATCCCACTGATGCATTAAGTAAATATACCAAATTTCATCAAAATCGGTTGAGCCGTTCAGGCTGTACACATCTATACGGACGGACGGACAGACGGACGGATAGACATCATGCTAAAAATACTTTTTTCTGTTTAGAAAATGCATGATTCGTGGAGATATCTAAAAATCTCCACATGTGAAATTTGGTGTGAAAACAATACCTCCCTTACTATAGTCGGTCGGTAATTAATTAAAGAAATAGAAAGTTTTGTTTTTTTTCAAAAATTATATATAGAGATATACATTAATTGTTATCATCATTTATTTATGGTAAATTATCAATGATTACTAATAATTATTATAATAATTATTACAACTCTCATATAATAATAAGATTTATTATATTTCCAAAATCATATTAATAAACCACTTTGAATCATTGCTCACGAATTCAATTAATTACAAAAATAAAAAACTATAAATAATTTTGTCCAAAAATAAGATCCACATCTCAAAACCTTCTACACACACCCACAGAGAGAGAGAGAGAGATTTTTCTCAACCTTACAATTAGTGAAAATGACTCAGGGACCTTCAAAACGTATAAAAACTTCAAAATCTCGACATCGAAAATTTTTGTGAACTCAATACTATCTCTTGCGAGATAGTAAATAAATGAACAAATAAAGACAAAAATTATAAAACAGGAGAGGTTATATATTTCGATGGTATTATATAAATAACAATTGTAATAATGAACTATTTGTAAAAAAAAATGGCCTTAGTTATTTCCGGCTAAACCGGAACTATTAATAAATTCCGATCAAAATTATTATCCTGAACTGCGTGCTGTTTATTGTACTAATTTTATTATTAAATTGAGATCCATTTCAGTGTGAATTGTTTCCTTAAATCCATGAATTGAAATGATATTCCATTCATTACGAGAATCCTAATGAAGGATACCAATAAAATAAAAATAAATAATTTTGAAAATTAATGTCACGATCGAGATTGATAAGCGGAGAGCGATGCCTATTTTTTATTTTGTTTTCTTTCTTTTTTTTAATGATTTTGGAAAAGAATTTATTTTCATCTGTAAAAGGTCATTGAGGGTCGTTGGATAAACTTATATATCGATATTTTGGGTCCACAGTTCAAAAGTAAAAAGAAATTGAATATAAAAATGAGCTGTGGTCATACACAGGACCGACCGACGATTTGAAATAAATTAATTTCCAAACAACATTATATATACGAGGGCAATTCACAAAGTAGGTTACGTTTTGGAATTAAGACAAAACTAGTACAGGAAAATGTTTATTATTATATACATTTGAAAGAGCAACAAAAATACTAGTTTTCAACATAATCGCCAAAAAAGCTGAGACATTTATCGAAGCGATGGACGAGCTTCGAAATTCCTTCCTCATAGAAATCCGCCGCCTGAGTGTGGTACCCATCTGGCACAAAACTTATGGTAGCTTAAATTTTGAGAAACTATTTCGTAGAATAAACTTTTTCATTATTATTATTATTTTTTATTTAAAATTTTTTATTTTTTATTTTATTTTTATTTGTCTTCTTCTTCTTCTTATTATTATTAATATTATTTTATTATTAAGATTATATTACTTACCTACAAGTAGATGCCATAACTGACAGTGCCATTCAAATCATTTTCCTTCCTGCACTTCCCGGCCGTACCAGACGATATCTAATTATTCTCAAAAATAAAATAATAAAACATTAAAAAATTTATAAAATAAATAAATAAATATAACAAACTCAATAAATACCTATCATTAACTTTTTAATGATGATTAATTGACAAGTTTTCTCAGGATGATAGAACTGAATCCCTTTCCATCTTTTCTAATAATTGGAATAAAATAACAAGGAATTTTGGGAAGAATAGGAAAAGGTAAAATAAAAACTAACGCCAAAACATGAAGTAGCCTAAATATTTAATGCATAATTATAAATTAATTGTTATATACTATTATAAAATAAGACGCCACAGGATGAGAGGCTAGCATCGCTGACTCACATTCTCGTGATCCCGGGTTCAAGTCCCGGGCCTGGCAAGGGAATTTCTCTAGCTGGGGTCTATGGTATCAACATTGGGAAGCTACTTGATAAAAAGTAGCGCCTCCGATCAAGAAAATCCAGATAGAGGTTTATAAGACTACTGACCGCGTACTACTGATCATTAGACCCCTAATTTATATAACCGATTTGATTGGGGTTGCCCTTGCGTAGGACGCACAAAAGTCAGAGAATTTTTTTTATACTATTATAAAATAATTCTTTTACTTTATATATATATATATATATATTAAATTAGAATATTTTTAATAAAAATAAAATAAATATTAATAATAATAATTTGTGTGATTAAAAGCAAGAAATTAAATTTCATTTGTAGTATAAGAAATAAATTTGATTTCAATGGTAGTCATTTTAATGTTAGAATAAGACAAAGCTATTTTTCTAATGTGTTATATAATAAAAGTGAGTGAGGTATCTACACTGAGAATCTAACCGGATAATCAAACCACAAACTAGATAATACCAACAAAATGAAATTTTAATTATAGTAATCTTAACATCACCAGGGAGCTCTAATAGACACCTTGACATAGACAATTAATTGTCTTTGGATAATTTTATCAATGCCATTCAATTTAATTTGTGTAGAGTGCTAAACGACATTGTTCAATGGAATTGACCTCGTGGGAAGTATCAAGCACAATTTAAGAAATAGAAAATAAAAAAAATTATAATTACAACAAACATACTTATGCTTCGAATTATGCAAATTGTATAACTTTATTTAAAACTCATTTATATCGGAAGACAAGAATAAATATTGTTGTTGGATTGTAAATGAACTCAAATTCTAGCACTTCAATTCGGATCTGTCTGTTTTTAATGAATGATTATTAATTACTATTACTAATACTATAAAATAATGACATCTGTGAAGAATCATCTCTTGAAGGTTAATTTAAAAAAAAAATAAATTATGAGGTGTGGTAATAAATTTCTAATTTGATGGTATAATCTTTACAAAAATAATAATAAAAAATTTCAATTTTTTATTTTGTATTTTATATAAATATAAATTATATTTTTATCTATTTATCGCTATGGCTCAACGGTACTCGAAACTTTTTGGCCCCAGCAACCACATTTGCCCCTATCCACAACCATCCAACTCCTACCCTCTCCCATCTCTCTCACCTCCCTTCCTACATTGTCCACTCATCGTGTCCTTGATATTCTCACCGAACGTTTCCCAATCAGTTTCCCCACTAATATATTTTTCGCCATTCTTTTCTCTCCCATTCTAGCCACATGCCCATCGCAGCCTTCTTGATTTTATAACCCTAATTATATCTGAAGATGCAGAGAGGTCATGCAATTTCTCGTTATGTAGTTTCCGCCATTCTTCAGCGACCTCATCTTTCTTTGGTCCATAAATGCTGCGAAGAATCCTATTCTCAAATACTCTAAATCTACTAATTATTTAATTATGTATGTATCTCTCACTGTCATTTAATTACAAACTTGCTCTTAGATGATTTTTTTATAAGTATATAAATTATTTTAATTAATTTATTTTATTAGATATTTAACTAATTATGTACTTGAAAATGTTAAAATAAAATATAAGTAGATTATTATTTATCATTTTTTAAATATATTGAAATAAGCTGGCTTTTGTTTGATTAGTACATACTTATCTTTTTAAAATAAAATGAAAATGAATGTTTATTTTTTTCTAAATTGATGATTATTCAAGTAAACGCCTTTTCGTGGATTTCGATAATACTTTACCAGTGGTTTCCTTTTGCAATTCCAAATAAACTTTTCTTATTAAATATTTTTGGGCCCCTTCTAGTTTACGAGAAAAAAAATTATTAAAATAAAGATTTTTTAAGTTTGACAGATTAGCTGATTATGAACGTTGAAATGTGCCATTAAGTAATGTTTTATTGACCAATTCACTAATTATTCACTAATTTTCGGTTTTTATAAGTTCGTTTTGGATAGAGGAAAATTTTTTAAATAATTATTATTTATAATTTTCATAAATCCAAACCCAGCTTATAAAAACCGAAAATTAGTGAATAATTAGTGAATTGGTCAATAAAACATTACTTAATGGCACACACATTTCAACGTTCATAATCAGCTAATCTGTCAAAAACTTAAAAAATCTTTATTTTAACAATTTTTTTTCTCGTAAATTAGAAGAGGTCCGAAAAAATTTAATAAGGAAAGTTTATTTATAATTGCAAAAGGAACCAACTGGTAAAGTATTATCCTAATCCACGAAAAGGCGTTTATTTGAATAAAATTACCTTTAAATTTAGTATTTTTATAATTTTTAGTTTTGGAATATATATATATATATATATATATATATATATATATATAGATAGATAGATAGATAGATAGATAGATAGATAGTATACCTAAATATACAAAAAAAATTGAAAAACATCGTTTTTCTTGGTCAGGTCGGAAACTTTTCAGACCACACTCGTATATAGTATGTTAATTGTTCACTTTAGCATATTTATCATGGATTTGGATTAAATTTTACCAGCGGTTTCCTTTTTTCAATTCTAATGAAACTTTCCTTAGGCAATATGTGTCGGTCGCTTCTAGATTATGAGATAAAAATTATTAAATTTTGACAGATATACTACTTATAAAAGTACGGTTTGGCAGTCATTTAATGGTATAATAATGATTTAATGATTTGGCTAGGAGAGGGATTCACTAATTTTTGATTTTTTCAGTTCAGTTTGGATATAAAAAAATTAAAAAATTAAACAATTAAGTAATTTTCCTATATTCAAACCGAAGAGAAAAAAAAACCGAAAATTAATGAATTAAACAATAAAACATTACTTAATGGCTGCACAACCAGCTTATCTGTAAAAATTTAATAATTTTTATCTCGTAAACTAGAAGAGAACGAGAAATATTGCATAAGGAAAGTTGCTTTGGAATTATAAAAAAATCCACTGGTGAAGTTTTATCCAAATCCATGATACATATGCTAAAGTAAACAATTAATATAATATAAAAATATACTATATATACATATGTATTTGGTGCTATCAAAATATTTTTTTTTATAAAATAAAATAAAAAAAAAATTGGCTACTATATAAGATAATGAATCTTTGTGATTTAATAATACAATATGATATAAGAGTATTCTATAATAGATATTTAAGTATTTAAGTAATAAATATATTGAATTGTACTGGATTTACAAGATAATAGGCAGATACGTAAATTTAAACAACCCCATATTTATTTAGTTAAATTTTAAGATAATGATTGTTAATAGAGTTTCGGCATTGAATGAAATCGACGGCCTTGATCGATCGTTTCCCGATTCTTCATTTATGTAACTTCCTTAGTGAAACCTCCAAGCCAGTGTTATAATATTGTTTTCTTTTCTAATTTGAATTAAAGTGGATTAATCTTGTGTAGGTATGAGTGACGATGAGACCGACGCCCATATTCTGACGCCATTCCCAAAACCTAATAATCCCATCTCGAGGATGAGAAAAAAAAAACAAGGCCAGGTGTCTGTCAATTGGATTAGAGATGAAATTTTGTGGAGTTCGTCTTTGCTCTATTAGTTATATAATTTAAAACACGAAAGTTAAGCTAATAAGAACTTAAACAAAATTTAAACGAAAACTATCCAATTCATTAACAGTAGCGATCTTTTGTTAGTATTTGATGTTAGGTAGCAATCATTAGATGAGCCTCGATAATTTTTAAGGAGAATCAATAATGAATTGAACTTTCCATTTCTAATCAGGTTTTGAGATTTTTATACAATGAGAATAGTAGTTACACAAGATGGAATAAAAAATTAAAAAAAAAAAATAAAACATAGAAAATATAGAATTTTGTTAAAAATATTTAGAAAATTGATAATAATCTAATGAAAATCGTATAAAGTAGAATGAACGAACATTCAAACTATGAATAATTTTATATCTTAATAAATAAATCGTTGAATGAAACAAATAGTATTAAAACAATTTATACTAAAGATGTTAGTGAACGGAAATGATTTTTAAATAAATAAATAATAGAAATGGAAAATATTTCAGGTCGTTTTAATTTATTCCACATGATTCCACAAAAATGTGTAATAGAATTGAAAATATTAATTCAGAATATAAGTCGTAACGATAAACTACGGGACGGCTGTAAGTTTTTTATTGTCAATATATCTTAAATTAGGAATATAAAATGAAATAAAATGTGTAAAAAAATACAAAAGAAATTATTCGTTTTTTTTAATTTAACATGATCTTGAATGAAAGTAGGAAATCTTTAGGCAAAGACTACTCTCTCTCTCTCTAGAATTCCTATTCTTGTCTTTTACAATTATTAAGAATATTCCGAAGGTCGTTATAATTTTTTCCATGTGAAACCGTTGGAAAATCCTGTGTTAATAAAAAAAATATATAAATCATTTGTTCTGCCTCACATTTTAGTAACAATTATTTTTAGGATGGAATCGAAAAAATTGAATACGTACTAAAAGTGGAATTAAACGGAAATGATTATTTTTTTCAAACTTTATTTTGTTGAATTATCATTCATTTAAGAACATTTGAAATCTACATATAAATCATTAAGTGCAAAGAAATAATTTTGTTCTCTTAATTGAAATTTGAATTCAATGTTTTGAAAAACTCTATCGATTTTACTAGTCATTGAATTAGGAAAACAAAGTTATTTCAAGGAAGGAAACTTTTCTAGGGGAAGGACATGAATTTTCCATCATGGAAGGAAAGTAGGTCGATGGAAAATCATGAGCTCACGTGAGGGCAGGGTCGCTACACCCTGAAGTAGATGAAACTTCATCTACCCGTTACCCTAGATAAAAGTTCTCTATGCTAACTACTTCTCCTTGTTCTTCATCCAGCGGGTGACCTAAAGAAAATATTCCATTGTTGGGTATTTTTATAAAAAATAGGATCTAACTTTGGAAGAATGAAAATAGGTTTAAATATAGAAATCAAATAAAAGAGTAGTACTTTTTTTAATTAATTTATTATTATTTCAAGAATTGAGCAATAACAAAATAAGTTACATATAAATATGAGATTTTTCCTTTCATTGTCTAACATAACAGATATGGTTCATTATTACATTCAATTAAATGATAACATACATTGTAATTATATTCAACATAAACGACATAAATTGAGTAATTGTCTAAAAAGTATTATTATTTTATTATTCGTTGATTGAACATTAATATGCCCTAATGATTATATATTATAATATGCTTGTATAATTTTTTTTTATTTTTATTTTTTATAAAATTGCATTTTAAAGAAGAATTTAGTCTATCATAACATTTTTGCATTTTTATTTATTACTGTCAAAAAAAAAATGAAAATTTTCAAAAATGATATACATATACTGATGATATTTCTAATGAAAGTGACAAAAACTTTGAATTATAATTCTCAATTAAAGTCGAGAGAATCGACGTAAATAAAATACAAATTCAATTTAATTAATCATTTATATATATATATGTATATTTAAATATATATATATATGAATTAAGTGTGATCATTGAAATATTACTAAATTATTTCTCTCTTTTGTTTTCATTTAAATTGACCTCTATATCGGTGGCCTAGGGCATTTACATCCCAGCAAACCACCTTATTTTGATACAGAGAACATTTTTTTAATTGTCACACATGATTGTATCATTAGTAAGCCCCTAGAAATCTCTCAACATTTTTAATTCATTTGATTTCAATATTAGGGGAATATTATATATAGTTTATTATTCATTGTACTATAAAATCAATAATGATATAAGTATTTTTGATTAAAAAAAAGTTAAGTTTACAAAAAGTAAATAATAAGTGATAAAGATATTAAAAAAATGACTATTTTGTTGGCGCTGGGCATTTCCATCCCAACAAGCCATCTTGGTTGGACACAAAAAAATGTGTTATTTAATGAAAAAAATAATTCAAATTATAAGTCGTACCGATAAACTACGGGACCGCTGTAAATTTTTTATTGTCAATATATGTTAAATTAGGAATATAAAATAATAATAAAATGTGTAAAAAAATACAAAACAACTTAGGTACGCGTTTTTTTTAAGTTGACATGATCTTGAATCAATGTAGGAAATATTTAGGCGAAGACTAGAATTCCTATTCTTGTCTTTTACAATAATTAAAAATATTCTTATAATAAAAATAAATATAAATAGTTTATAATAATATAGACAATTGGATTTTTTGTCAATGGTCAATTGAACTAGATCTTTAAGAATAAACAGTAACAAAAAGATTTATACAAATTTAAGTGATTAAATAAAATTTAGAGAAAAAGTGCTGAATGACAGTTTGAATTCTTCAAATTAAAGGAAGCAACTTAGATGCAGTTTATTTTAAATATGATAATATGTAAATTGTTTCATATGTTTATTTTAGTGATAGAGATAGGTTTCTCCAAGGCAAAACAATACAAAAAAATACAATATAAATTGAAAACAAATGGCTTAATTTAAAGTTAAGAAACATTAAATTTTAACAAAAATTATATTAAATGGCAACAGAGAAATATAATTGATAAAAATTAATTCTTTTTAAAAAAAAAAATTGCATAATAATACAATTACAAATAATAATTCAATAAACTATTACATTAAGCTTGTTGAAATTTTGTAAGGGAATGTAATGAATAATTGGTAAGAAATACAAATTATGGTTGATTTCATTGGCCAGTAAAATCATAGAAATATTCAAAACATTTCAATTCGAAAAATGTAATTAAAAGCCAAGTGCCTTAATTTCTTAGAGATCACACTACTCTTAAAGAAAATTATAAACAATATATCACATACCTATTGATTTATAATTAGCTAGATCCAAAATGTTCTAGAACATAGGTTCTTAAACTTATGTACTCCACGGACCCCCACTTGAAAAAATTTTTTTTGACGGACCCCCATCACAACTTTAGGTACTTTTCGTCATTTTATTAATTAATTTCTGGCTTACGATCTCATAAGGACAAGGATATATGATGAATATTTCTAACAGTGATTGGTGAATAACGATTTTTTTGCATATTGTAGAACACATTTTATTAGAAATTATAATATTGAAGAAAGAAAATACAAACATTGTCATAGCAACAAATCTCACAAATTATAATGGGTACTTACATTAAATTCATATAAATATTTTATAATATTTTTCAGAAAATATTAAATAAGAAATATTTTAAAAAATAACTGCATCTATCTCATTAAATATAACTTACATATTTAATGAGATGTATGCAGTTGTTTTCTTGAAACAAGAATCTCAATATCTGGCTTAATATTGGAAACTTTTAATCTAAGATCCGGCTCTACATTTAATTTGTTTCTATATTTAGACTTAATATAAAATAGTACCGAAAAAGCTTGTTCGCATAAATATGTTGTGCAGAATGGAATCAAGTGTTGAAGTGCTTTATTTGCAAGCGCAGGATAATCTGACCTGAGAAGTAACCAAAAGTTGCTCAATTCAGTTTTGTTAAATTTTAGTTTATAAGTTGTATCACATGATAATTCCACGAGAATATCTTGTTCAGGTGCAGATAAATGTTTAGCATTTGTAATTTCCATATTAAATGGATCTCTGATCCAGTTATTGCAAGGATCAGGAGTAGAAAAATACTTCCTGAAGTTGCTTTTCAAAGTAATTAAATGTTCAACAAATAATTGACGCGTTTGATTAAGCAATTTTTCACTGGAGCTTTCTATGAAATCATTGAGAGTTGGAAAAGACTCATATACACCGTTCTGGATGCGTTTCGACCACAAGTCGATTTTTTTAATCATTGCTTCTATTTTATCTTCAACTTTAAATATATTTACAACAGTACCTTGCAGGCTCAAATTAAGTTCGTTCAATTTTGTAAAAATATCAGTCAAGTAAGCCACCTTAGCTAACCAGATAAAATCATTGAAACATTCGGTCAGTTCAAAATGCGCATCTATTAAAAACAATCGTATTTCATCTCGAAGCTCAAAAAGGCGAATGAGTACTTTCCCGCGGGACAACCAACGTACATCTGTATGTAATAATAAATGTGTATGTTGACTACCCATTTCCTCACACAAAATTTTAAAAACTCTGGAATTAAGTGGACGAGCCTTAATGAAATTGACAATTTTAACTACTTCGTCTAATGTTCTTTTCAAATCTGGTGACATATTTTTGGCTGCTAATGATTCTCTGTGAATGCAGCAATGATTCCAAACAACCTGAGGCGCAACATTTTTAATAAGAGCAATCAATCCAGTTCTTGTACCTGACATTGCACGAGCACCATCAGTGCAAATTCCAACACATTTTGGCCACTCTATTTCATTTTCGGTTATAAAATTATTCAAACTGTTAAATATGTCATTAGCTGTCGTTCGTGAAGGTAGTGAATCACAAAACAATACATCTTCTTGTATTTGATTTTCAAACTCATATCTAATGAAAGCTAACAAATTGGCATTATTAGTGACATCAGTACTTTCATCCAATTGTAATGAGTAATAGTGACTTTTGCGCACTCTCGATATTAATTCTTCTTTTATATTACATGACATGTCTTCAATCCTATTCTTAACCGTATCATTTGATAATGAAATCAAATTTATATCGTTTGCTGCTTTAGTTCCTAACATTATATTTGTAATTACTTTTGTAGCAGGAAGAATTAATTGCTCTGCTATATTATGCGGCTTTCCTGCTTTAGCAATAAGTAGAGCTACTTCATATGATGCCATTACTGCTTTCTTACTCATACCACCAGATCCCGTCTTTACCATCAATTTCTGACTTGAATTAAGTTCTTCTTTTTTCATTTTAAAAAATTCGATAGACTTACTAACATGCTCGCTGTGCTTTGTTTGTAAATGACGTCTGAGATTAGCAGGTTTCATACTTTCATTGGATAAACTTTCCTGACATAGAACGCAGACTGGTCTTTCCACATCATTGTTGCAAATATAAGTAAATCCAAATGATAAATAATCATCCGAATATTTTCTAGTTTTGCGTTTCTTGGTAGAGTTTGCTGTTGATGCCTCATCATCTGATTCTTTCCGTTTCTGTGTTGAACCAGTTTGTAGCCAACGATCCATTTTATGGAGTAATTTATTAACATTGAACTACAATAATATAAATATAATATAAATATAATATAAATATAACGAATTATTATTTACTAGCTATGTTTTAATATGATTTTAAATTAATGTTTTAATATCATTTTAAATGAATGTTTTAAATCATTTTAATAAATGTTTTAAATAATTTTAAATAAATGATTTAATATCATTTTAAATGAATATTAATTTATATAATAAATATATTTCGTAATTTGATTCTAAAATATTATTAATTTCGTAATTTGATTCTAAAATATTATTAATTTCGTAATTTGATTCTAAAATATTATTAATTTCGTAATTTGATTCTAAAATATTATTAATTTCGTAATTTGATTCTAAAATATTATTAAAATAAATATTTTTTATTCATAAAACTAACTTATACTTACTCTCAAAAACAGCTGTCGTATATAAAATATAAGGGGGTTGGTATTTTATAAGAAAATATGGATTATAAAATTAGTTTAATTAATTGGTAGCACTCTGGATCGAATTTTGTATAATTAAAAGGGTTATTGAATCCGCGTAGGTTGATATGGGAAATATAAAATTGAATAGGTTCAATATGAAAAATGCTTATATAAAATTACAACTAAAATTATTTATTTAATAAAACTATAAGAATTTAGGTTCCAATTGATAACAAAAGAAATTAAGATGAAATAGAATAATTGAATGGTACCGTAAAAAAAAATATAAATATAAATTAAAAGAACTTTAATTTATATTTAAGCAATTGCAATGTTAATTAATTAATTGTTAAGTATAAAAGTGTTAACACTTAGCATGAAAGAAAGGAATGGAGAGTTCATTGGAGACTTTGAGTCTTGATTGTCTTCCTGCGGATTTAGCTGGAACACCTCGTATGCAACGGCATCTCTCAACAAAAGGGGTTGGCCGCGGATGTCCTTCCTGCCAGGAAAAATGTCTCACTTCTCTCAAACCTTGATCAAGACTAACTCAACTATCTCATTTTCACCAATAATCAAACCTCCCCCCACTTTGAACACATGGATGGGTCCCTGTACATGTGCAGACAACATGTCCCATGACCAAACGTCCTTTTCTTTAATTTAGCACCATGTGTTCAAAAATGAAAGTTCTAGCTTTCGCATTATGATATACATAAAAAATGTATTTTTTTGGATTATATATTACATCCTTTAGTTTATGGAAAAAAAAAAATTTTAAATGAAATGCATAAATTTTTTTTTTTTTTATATATAATTATTAAATACAATGTTTTTCACTTAAGTATCTTGCTCAAAAATTATTATTTAATTATCACTGCACTGACACTGCACTGCACAAACACATTTTTTTTTTTTTTTTTTTTTTTTATAACAAAAACATAAATGTATTTTATTTTATTTTTTTTTTTTATTATTTAGATTACATTCCACGGTTTAATTTTCTTACTTAATTTTTCGAAACTCTATTTCTTACAAATTCAATCGAATTATTAATGTTATTGTTTTTTTTTTTTTTTTTTATATATTTATTACTATTACTAATTTAAATTAGGTTTGTGGTTGCAGAATATCTAAAAAGGAATTAATCCCAATGGCAGAGTAATTAGGAGGCACCCCCTTTTTTTTTTTTTTTTTTTTTTTATTTTAAATGGGTTCAAAGAATGGTTTTAGAAGTCTTGTGTTAAATATTCCCACCTGACGTCTTTTGTCTAGTGTTTGTAACCCATATGACCCCTTACCTGCTATTGTTGAAATCAGATATGGTCCTTCATATAAAAAGAAAAATTTGTGATATAATTTGTCTTTGAAAGAGGATGGCTTATTCGATTTAACTAACACCTTATCGCCTATTGAGTATGGGTTGGAATAATTTTCATTCATCATCCGTTTATTGTCTATCTTTGACTGCTCTTGTTTCACCCTAATCCGGGCAAGTTCATGTTCCTTATCCGGTACGGTGAAAGGATTAGGATCGAATTCAAAAAATTCTTGCACCGGCGTGAGGGGTTGTTTCATTTTTAAAAGGAATTCTGGTGGTAATTTTGTGGTTTCGTTTGGAATCTTATTTAAAATTTGCTCTAATTTAGTAATATGCTCCATCCAACCTGCATGATTATCGTGTGTATATGATCTAAACAATCTATTAAGTTCTTTCATGACACGTTCCGTTGGATTTGCCTGTGGATTTCTAATTGCGGTAAATTTTGGAGCGACGTTAATCGATTCTAAAAATTCAACAAAAATTTTCGCCGTGAATTGTTTACCCCTGTCGGCTAGAAAAATTTTTGGAGTTTTTTCCTCCTCGAATAATTTTTTTGCAATTTTAACGGTTTGTTTCGCTGTAATTTTATTAGAAGGTTTAAGCCACACATATTTGGAAAAGATATCAATAAATACATAAATATAGGCATTATTAAATTTCGACTTCGGCAATGGCCCATAAATATCGGCGGCAATCATTTCAAAGGGTTCCGACGCCGACACATGAAACGAACCTTCCGAGAGGTATGCTTGCGGATATTTTGTTTTTTGGCACATTTCACAATTTTTTACTACTTTGCTTACTGTGCGGGACATTCTACGCCAATAATATTCTCGTCTTAGAAACCAGAGCGTTTTCGTGACTCCATAATGCCCATAAAACTCATGGTAGCTTTTTGTTAATTCAACTTGCATGGAACGGGGAATCACTAATTTAATATTCTCTCCCTCTGTCTGAGGATTTTTAAATAATACGCCATTTTGAGTAAAAAATTGTTTGAATTGTCCACTAGATCCACATTCTCTAATTAAAAATTTTAATTTTGAATCATTTGACTGATGCCTAATGATTTTTGTTATTAGTGTATTCAAATTCTGTGACAATGGGGGATTGCTAAATGTAGTAGCTGCTAGGATATTCTTTGTAGCATTTTGATTCGAATTAAATGCTGAGTTACGACTTAGAGTGTCTGCAATAATATTATCCTGTGCTCTGATGTATTCTACTGTAAGATTAAATTCCGATATATAATTAGCCCAACGCGAAAGTTTGCAATTATGCACGAGCGTGGTGTGATTAAGCATTTCTAGTGCTTTGTGGTCCGTCTTTAATATAACTGAGTAGCCTAAAATCACCGATCGAAACCTTTTTAGTGCCCATACTACCCCTAGGAGTTCCAATTCGGTTACGGTATTGTTTCTTTCATAATTTAAAAGACATCTGCTTGCAAAAGATATCGGTCTTTCCTCATTATTCTCGTCTTTTTGAACTAAAACACCCCCCAACCCTTTATAGCTCGCGTCTACATAAATAATAAATGGCTTTCTATAATCCGGATATTTTAAAATAACTTTTTTAATAAAAATCTCTCTACATTTCTCAAATTCATCGTCTAGAATTTTTGACCACGCCCATTTCTTATTATTTGCTGCTTCCCTGAGGTGGTACACTTCTGAAGAGCAGTTGGGAAAATATCGCCTATAATAAGAAATTAATCCTAACCACGACTTTAATTGTTTTGTGTTGGTTGGAGTTGGCCAATTTTTAATGGCTTGAATTTTCTCTTCGTCAGGCCGCACCCCGTTCACTGACATTACATGGCCTAGAAATTTCACCTCTTTTTTAAAGAATTCCGATTTGTTTATATTCACTTTCACGTTGTACTTCCTGAATTTTTGAAATAAAATTTTTAGATGCTTTAGGTGTAGTGCTGCATCATCCGAGTATACTAAAATATCATCGATATAATTAGTACTGAATGCCTTGGTCGATTGATCGAGCACATGTTCAAATGCCCTGTTGAATGATGCCACACTCGTGCTTAAACCAAATGGAAGTCGAGTGAATTGGTAGCACCTCCCTTCAAAAAGAAATGCTGTGCAGGGCCGCGAGGTGGGATTCAAGTTAATTTGCCAATATGATTGTGTTAAATCGATTAAGGAGAGGCTCTTTGGTTTTTTATCCATTAACAGAAGTTCCTCCGGTGGGGGTGGGATTTCCGTTAATGTTTTCATTCTCTTATTTAGCTGTCGGGCATCTAGGCAAAGTCTAATCGAACCATCTTTCTTTAAAATTGTTCTGATGGGGTTGGAGTATTCAGATGTTGACCGCTCTATTACCCCCCAGTCTAGGTATTTTTTTAGTAATTGCCTCAAAGGTTCGCGGTGTGCGTGTGGGATGGGATATTGTTTTTGTTTCACCGGCCTGTTATCATGTAATTCGATCGTATGCATATATCCCTTAATACAACCCGGTTTATCTGAGAATATGTCTTCAAACTCTTTTAGCAATGATTCTAGCTGCTGGTTCAGCGTCTTTTGCCTAGCTTCTTTTGAATTAATCTCCCATTTCTCAAATTCAAATGTCGGAAAAGCGGTAGCCGCGAATGAGTTTTGGAGCATTCTGTCGTAATTTTGAATAATAATATTTGTATTGTTAATCGTAATAATGCTTTTTTTTTTATTAAACCTAATAATTATATTATTTTCTTGACACCAATTCACGCCTAATAGACAATTCAGCTTTAAGTTAGGAACAATTAGGAATGTCATATGTGTTTTAATTGACTCAATTTCGAAATTAAATAAAGCTGCTTTTGTGACTTTCTTACTACGAGCACCTGATACTCCATGAATGAAAGTTCCTTGAATTTTAATTATTTCATGTTTAATTTTCTGTCGACATAAGCTTACATATAATTTTTCGCTCATCAGGCTTACTTCACTTCCCGTATCGATTAATATGGGGATTATTTCTCTCTCAAACTTGCAATTGACCCAAATACAGCCATTATTTTTATTATTAAATTTTGATTTAGGGGCTGTTGATTCGATATTATTCGCTTTTTTATTACTTTCAGGCATTTCCACCGCCTCTAGCCCTGCTGCTGTCTGCCTATCCGCCGCAGGGCTTATTCGTTTAAAATACTTTCTTCTCCTGAATCATTCTCTGGTTCGATAATTTTTTCAAACAACTCCGTTACTGGATTATCTATCTCCACGGCGCATGCCATTTTCGCATCATTCGCCTCATTTCGGTACCCTTGATAATTTGTCGGTTTTGTCTCCCTCCTTTGTTTGCCCAACCTTCCCTCATTTGTATTTGTTCTGTTAAAATTTCTTTTTTTTTCGGAAAAAAAAGGTTCTCTACCTGATACCTGTCGGCCTTTTTGAGGGTCACCTCTTTGATAGAAAGTTGTTTGTTTCGCATTGTTCTGGAAATTATTCCTACTTTGCTCATTAAATTGCCTATTTCTAAAAGATGGATTTTGCCTAGTATAATTTCTAGAAGGCCTTGTTTCTATTAAACTTTCATATTCTTTGATTAATCTTACTATTGTGTCTGAATCCTGTGGGGCAAATAATAAATTCGTTCTAAGTGGGTCGGGTAATTTCCTAGTCAATAATTTCATCAAATATGTCGCCTCCAGGGGATGCGTTAGGTATTGGGCCCAATTGTATCTACTTTGCAATTGTGTTGATAACGATTTATTTATTTTATATTCGTCCCCCATGACTTGAGTTATGAATTGATGTTGTACCTCCATATTCCAAAATTTATTAATGAAACTTCCCCTCATCCCCTCCGGACTAAGGAACATTGCTCTATTCTCCCTTGCCCACGTTTTTGCTGGACCTCCCAAACAACTAATAAATGCCTCAATCATTATTCTTTTGGGCCAATGAAAGTCATTTGCCAAACTTTCAAATGAATTAATAAATTCTACAGGGTGTATTGCATCTAGATCTAATATTCTATAAAATTTATTCAAATTTTCACAAATTGCCTGTACCTCTGTAAAATTGATTTGAGCTATTAATGACTGTCTTGTCCCTGAAAATGTATTATCCGACATGCTACTACTAGGTTCCGGGATTGTTTTAATTTTTATTATATCTTTTTTATCTATTTCCGTTTCATCCTTTCTCGTTCCTAATTCTAAATCCCTAATTCTCTTTTTAAGTTTTAAAATTTCACCCTCCATATCCTCAAATGATTCCGTTGTTTTATTGAGAGATTCGAGTTCTTTATTTGATCTATTTAATCTTTCGTTTTGCCCTTGTAATACATCCCTCATTAGGCATAAATTTTCCTCCATAACCTGCATTTTTTGTTCTACCCCGACCGTTCTATTTTCTATCTGCTGCATTTTCGAGCCTTGATCTTGTTGCCAACTTATAATCTGTTGGAACATGTCTCGTATATTACAATCTGCAGTTGAGCTATTGATGTCTCCTTCATTACTAGTTGCCATTATTACAATTATTATTATTATTTTGTTGCCAACTAATTAAAAAAAGCACGAAATTTATACCAATTTTTTTTTTTTTATTATAATTATTAGAAAAAAAAAAAAAACTGAATATTGCCAACAAAAGGAATTTCGATTTTATCTATTTATTTATTTATTTTTTTTTTTTTTTTTTTTTTTTTTTTTTAGAAATAGAATCTCGCAAAATCAAACAAACACAACACTTTAATGGAAAGTAAAAAAAATTTCAAAATAATCCACAATTTGTATTTAATTAAATTTATCAAATAAAAATTAAAAAAAAATTATTTTAAACTATTACTATTAATATATAAACTGAACGAATCCAATCTTACTTTGTCAAATCAACCATTTCCAGTTTTAATTCAATTCGAGGTGGAAGACCTCCATGTCGTATATAAAATATAAGGGGGTTGGTATTTTATAAGAAAATATGGATTATAAAATTAGTTTAATTAATTGGTAGCACTCTGGATCGAATTTTGTATAATTAAAAGGGTTATTGAATCCGCGTAGGTTGATATGGGAAATATAAAATTGAATAGGTTCAATATGAAAAATGCTTATATAAAATTACAACTAAAATTATTTATTTAATAAAACTATAAGAATTTAGGTTCCAATTGATAACAAAAGAAATTAAGATGAAATAGAATAATTGAATGGTACCGTAAAAAAAAATATAAATATAAATTAAAAGAACTTTAATTTATATTTAAGCAATTGCAATGTTAATTAATTAATTGTTAAGTATAAAAGTGTTAACACTTAGCATGAAAGAAAGGAATGGAGAGTTCATTGGAGACTTTGAGTCTTGATTGTCTTCCTGCGGATTTAGCTGGAACACCTCGTATGCAACGGCATCTCTCAACAAAAGGGGTTGGCCGCGGATGTCCTTCCTGCCAGGAAAAATGTCTCACTTCTCTCAAACCTTGATCAAGACTAACTCAACTATCTCATTTTCACCAATAATCAAACCTCCCCCCACTTTGAACACATGGATGGGTCCCTGTACATGTGCAGACAACATGTCCCATGACCAAACGTCCTTTTCTTTAATTTAGCACCATGTGTTCAAAAATGAAAGTTCTAGCTTTCGCATTATGATATACATAAAAAATGTATTTTTTTGGATTATATATTACACAGCCTTTCTGGGAAATTGCAAAATGTGTTTAGTGTTTTTATAAAATAATGATCATGCAAATTACACTAAAAATTAAAAAAAATTATTAGCTATAATAAACTATTATTAGCTATAATTTAATTATAATTAATTAAATTAATAAAAATAATTTAAAGATACAACTCGTTGAGAAATGAACTTATAATTAACATTAATAAAAATAATTTAAAGATACAACTCGTTGAGAAATGAACTTATAATTAACATTTGCTTTAAAACTGTTTAAAACCCCAGAGTGGACGCTGACAATTTGGGTTTTTCCGGGTAAGACTGTCCCCTCCCCTGGTTTTCCCCAATAACAAAGTGAAAGAAAATTCCCTTATATGCCTCCCCTTCCGAGCCCCTAAGAGGGGTTATTTTAAAGGAACAATCGAAAAATGATTTTAAATGAATGAATGGATGAAAATTCAAATTTTATATATAGTTTTTTATATATGTTTATTTATTCACAAAAAATTAATTGACATAATTATCAATTTAATAAAATAAAATAGTATTATTAATAGTATTAAATTATAGCCGTAATTCTCTAGGAGGATATAGTTAAACAATGAACTTTAAATATTTATATATGTATATATTTTTACGATGATTTTTTTCCGAGGACCGCGGACCCCCAGTAAAGGCTTCGCGGACCCCCAGGGGTCCGCGGACCACAGTTTAAGAACCACTGTTCTAGAATGTTATGAACAACAATAATGATCTATCTATAAGTATTTTTTATAAAAAAAAGTTTAGTTTACAAAAAGTGAATAATAATTGTTTAAGGAAATTTTAAAAAAAAATGACATTATTTTATGGCGCTGAGTATTTCCAACTCAACAAACCATCTTAGTTTGACACAAAAAATGTGTTTTTTTAAAAGAAAAGAAATAATTTAAATAAATTCAGTGGTAGCGATAAACTACGAGATCACTATAAGTTTTATATTGTCAATATATCTCAAATTTGGGATATAAAATGAAAATAAAATGTCTAAAAAACATTTCATAAGCGATTAATTTTGTTTTCTTTACTAGTTATAACTCGATTTGACACGAACTTGAATGAATGTAGGAAATATTAAGTCGAAGACTAGAATTTCTATTCTTGTCTTTTACAATTATTAATAATTAACTATACATGAAAAAGTTAGAAAATCTTGTTTATAGGAAATTCATTAAAATTAAAAAGAAAGATTTCATTTGTTCTGCCTCATCTTTTAGTATTCTTCTATTTTAGATTTATGCTCTAAAATTTTATACTAAAAATGGTATTAAACGGAAATGATTATTCTTTAATTTTTTCATATTACAAGGTCAAACGAAAAAATAATATTTAAAAATTTTGGAAAGATTTAGGCGAAGACTAGAATTACTATCTTGTCTTTTACTAAAATTATTAAAAATATTCCAATAATAATAATAAATATGTATATTTTATAACAATATAAACAATTTGATTTTTTGTCAATGGTCGATTGAACTAGATCTTTAAGAACAAACAGTAACAAAAAGATTTATACAAATTTAATTGATTAAATAAAATTTGGGGAAAAAAGTGCCGAATGACAGTTTGAATTCTTCAAATTAAAGGATTCAATTTTACATTTTAAAATAGAGAGTTGAAAAGATAAGAAAATAGATCAATAGATCAATTAGCACATTGTTATAATTATAATCCTATACATGAAAACGTTAGAAAATCTTATGTTTTTAGGTACTTCATTGAAATTAAAAAGAAAGATTTCATTTGTTCTGCCTCATTTTTTAGTATTATTCTATTTTAGATTTATGCTCTAAAATTTTATACTAAAAATGGTATTAAACGGAAATGATTATTCTTTAATTTGTTCATAACACAAGTTCTAAAGACAAATTAATATTTAAAAACGCTTCAGGAATTATATTATTATTTTTGAACCTCAAACCATTTGAAATTACAAAAAATTGTATCATTTGTTCTCCCTCACTTATTAGTAACAGTTGTTTGTAAGATTTAATCGCAATAATAATATTTATACTAAAAATGGTATTGAACGGAAATGATTTTTAAATAAATAAATGATTGAAATGGAAAATATTTCAGGTCGTTATAATTTTTTCCATGTGAAACCGTTGGAAAATCCTGTGTTAATAAAAAAAATATATAAATCATTTGTTCTGCCTCACATTTTAGTAACAATTATTTTTAGGATGGAATCGAAAAAATTGAATACGTACTAAAAGTGGAATTAAACGGAAATGATTATTTTTTTCAAACTTTATTTTGTTGAATTATCATTCATTTAAGAACATTTGAAATCTACATATAAATCATTAAGTGCAAAGAAATAATTTTGTTCTCTTAATTGAAATTTGAATTCAATGTTTTGAAAAACTCTATCGATTTTACTAGTCATTGAATTAGGAAAACAAAGTTATTTCAAGGAAGGAAACTTGTCTAGGGAAAGGACATGAATTTTCCATCATGGAAGGAAAGTAGGTCGATGGAAAATCATGAGCTCACGTAAGGGCAGGGTCGCTACACCCTGAAGTAGATGAAACTTCATCTACCCGTTACCCTAGCTAAAAGTTCTCTATGCTAACTACTTCTCCTTGTTCTTCATCCAGCGGGTGACCTAAAGAAAATATTCCATTGTTGGGTATTTTTATAAAAAATAGGATCTAACTTTGGAAGAATGAAAATAGGTTTAAATATAGAAATCAAATAAAAGAGTAGTACTTTTTTTAATTAATTTATTATTATTTCAAGAATTGAGCAATAACAAAATAAGTTACATATAAATATGAGATTTTTCCTTTCATTGTCTAACATAACAGATATGGTTCATTATTACATTCAATTAAGTGATAACATACATTGTAATTATATTCAACATAAACGACATAAATTGAGTAATTGTCTAAAAAGTATTATTATTTTATTATTCGTTGATTGAACATTAATATGCCCTAATGATTATATATTATAATATGCTTGTATAATTATTTTTTATTTTTATTTTTTATAAAATTGCATTTTAAAGAAGAATTTAGTCTATCATAACATTTTTGCATTTTTATTTATTACTGTCAAAAAAAAAAATGAAAATTTTCAAAAATGATATACATATACTGATGATATTTCTAATGAAAGTGACAAAAACTTTGAATTATAATTCTCAATTAAAGTCGAGAGAATCGACGTAAATAAAATACAAATTCAATTCAATTAATCATTTATATATATATATATGTATATTTAAATATATATATATATATGAATTAAGTGTTATCATTGAAATATTACTAAATTATTTCTCTCTTTTGTTTTCATTTAAATTGACCTCTATATCGGTGGCCTAGGGCATTTACATCCCAGCAAACCACCTTATTTTGATACAGAGAACATTTTTTTAATTGTCACACATGATTGTATCATTAGTAAGCCCCTAGAAATCTCTCAACATTTTTAATTCATTTGATTTCAATATTAGGGGAATATTATATATAGTTTATTATTCATTGTACTATAAAATCAATAATGATATAAGTATTTTTGATTAAAAAAAAGTTAAGTTTACAAAAAGTAAATAATAAGTGATAAAGATATTAAAAAAAATGACTATTTTGTTGGCGCTGGGCATTTCCATCCCAACAAGCCATCTTGGTTGGACACAAAAAAATGTGTTATTTAATGAAAATAATAATTCAAATTATAAGTCGTACCGATAAACTACGGGACCGCTGTAAATTTTTTATTGTCAATATATGTTAAATTAGGAATATAAAATAAAAATAAAATGTGTAAAAAAATACAAAACAACTTAGGTATGCGTTTTTTTTAAGTTGACATGATTTTGAATCAATGTAGGAAATATTTAGGCGAAGACTAGAATTCCTATTCTTGTCTTTTACAATAAATAAAAATATTCCAATAATAAAAATAAATATAAATAGTTTATAATAACATAGACAATTGGATTTTTTGTCAATGGTCAATTGAACTAGATCTTTAAGAATAAACAGTAACAAAAAGATTTATTTATTTAAAATCGCTTCAGGAATTATATTATTATTTTTGAAGCTCAAACCATTTGTGAAATTACAAAAAGTTGTACATTTGTTCTCCCTCACTTATTAGTAACAGTTGTTTGTAAGATTTAATCGCAATAATAATATTTATACTAAAAGTGGTATTGAACGGAAATGATTTTTAAATAAATAAATTATTGAAATGGAAAATATTTCAGGTCGTTATAATTTTTTCCATCTGAAACCGTTGGAAAATCCTGTGGTAATAAAAAAAATATATAAATCATTTGTTCTGGCTCACATTTTAGTAACAATTATTTTTAGGATGGAATCGAAAAAATCGAATACGTACTAAAAACGGAATTAAACGGAAATCATTATTTTTCAATGTTTACTTATTGAGCAAAGTATCTAACCTTGTTAAAATGAACGTAGGGTTATTTAGAACTCAAATATAGAGAAATTATAAGCTCTACTCTGAAGTAGTTTAAAACTTCATTTAAAATATAATTGAATAATGATAATTCTATATTAATGATAAATCAATTTACCTTCTTATATTTAATTAATTAATAAATTTTTTAAACCTAATTTTTTTGCATGTTATATTTAATTATATATTAAATATACCAATCACGCAAAAAACAAATAATACAATTTTTTACAAATATATTTATTATTTAAAAAAATAATTATTAGAAATATGGATAATATAGTCAAGAAAATATGATTTATCTTAATTAATATTTTTGAATGAATACGAACGTTGTTCAATAATTATTATAATTTATTTGAAACCATTTGGAATAAACTTTCAACTACATGATTTATTTAATAATCTATTATTTTCAATAAATAAACAAATTATGGATTTTTTAGATATAAATGTATATGATTTTTGATTTTTAACAATATTTTAATGTTTTTAAAATTAATAATTACTTTTTATTTTTAACATATTCGTTCCATTTATTCTACTGCACAATTCTTTTTATGTGGTATTAAAGAAAATATTATAATACGATTTTTTTAAAAAGCATAGTTCATTTTATAATTCTGATCCAATTAATATTTTATTTATTATTATGGATCGTTCTTATTGTGACTTTACGCTGTGTATTTTCATCCAAACAAATCAAATTTACTAATGAATTGTTTATAAAAACAGTTTTTCAAAAAATTAATAAGATTAACAAAAGTAGAATTTTTTGTTATTGATTAATAATAATTACAATTTTTTAGGTATAATTACGAATATTAATATATTCAAATAATGAAATAAAGCATCTCATTCGTTCTCCATCATTTATTAATATATTTATTTATAAAATATGATCTTTACAATTTTATACTAAAAGTGGTATTAAACAGAAATGAATATTCCTCTAAGAAATAATTCATTTGTTCTCCCTCACTTATTAGTAATAGTTATTTGTAAGATTGAATTAAAAAAAAATTATGCACTAGAAGTGGTATTAAGTGATTATTGTTTAATATTTTAATTGTAATACTTCAAATTTAATATTGGATTGTTTATAAAAACAATTTTCCAAAAATCAATATCATTCGCTAAAGTATAATTTTTTGTTATTGAATATAATAATAACAATTCGTTATCTTATGAAAAAATACAAAAAATAACCTATTTGTTCTCCCTCACCTTTTTGGATATTGATTTATAACATTGGTATTTTAAAATGTATACTAAATGTGGAATTAAACGGAAATGATTATTCTTCTAATTGTAAATTAAAAGCATCATTCGTTCTCCCTCACTTATTAGTAACAGTTGTTTGTAAGATTGAATTTAAAAAAAAGTGTTATTAAACGAATTTTTCATTATTAAATTTTGGAAATTTCAACATATATTTGAAGAGAAAATAGAAAAGACATAAGAAATCAAATTATTATTTAATAAATCTTTGACAGTTACAAAATTTTATGCTTATTACAAAAAAATGGAAATTAAATAGGATCATATCAATAATATAATTTGTGTTCTCTCCGATAAAAACTCTTTTATTTTATTAATAATTAAATTAGAATAACAATAATTCAAAAATCAATGTTAAGACTAATAATAAATTTGTAGTTGCCATATGATAATGAAAATAAATTAAAAAAATCGAAATTATCAATTATGAGTAAGGATATTAATTGACATTAAAATTTTGATATTAGATAGACATAAACATATATTAATATTGTTTTTGGTTTATTGTAATTGATAGTGGTTTTGGAAAAAAATTTCTGTTTATAATAAAGTTATTGGTATATACTATATTATCAGAGGATTTTTCAGTGTATTCTTATGGGTTAAGAAATGTTTAATAAAAAAAATAATTATCATAATTAATATAAACCCCTTAAAAGTTTGGTGTTTATTATATAATACAAAGATTTTCAAAAAAGAATTATAATTCATTTTTATTGGGGATTATTGATGTTTAATTGTTATTACAATGTTGGGCTGATTATTTCCATCTCAAAAAGCAACATTACATACAGATTTGAGTGCTAAAACAATAATATTTGATAAATATTAATGTTTTTAACAAAAGTAGATTTATTTGTTGTTGAATAATAAAAATTACAATTTGTTATATTATTAAAAATTACAAAAAATATCTCATTTGTTCTCCCTCATCATTTACGATATTTATTTGCAAATTTTGTATTTTAAAAATTATAGTAAAAGTGGCATTAAACGGAAATGATTATTCTTCTAATTGTAAGTTAAATAATCATTTGTTCTCCCTCACTTGTTAGTAACAGTTATTTATAAGATTAAATGAAAAAAAATTATAAAAAGTGGTATAAAACGTAAATTATTATTGTTCAATATTTAAATTGCAATAGTTCAAATATAATATTGGATCGTTTATAAAAACAATTGAAAATTTTATTATTTATCGTTAAAGATCATTGTTATTACCTCATTGTTATTAACTTTTGACGCTGAGCAATTTCATCCCAATAAGACAAATTTATTACAGATTTGAGTACTAAAACAATAATATTAATAAAACTATACTGTTTAGGATAAAAAGTATTTTTTTAATTGATAAGTAAAAATTAATTGGATTATTAAAATAATTAAGAAAAAAATTGTTAATTCAATTATTTATTAAATAAATGATACCTAAATTCATTATTATAATGAGAGAAAAAAATAAAAAAAATTTAAAAAAATTAATCAAAATTAATTTATTTATTTGTTTGTTTATTGATTGGTTTATCGATTTACTTATTCCTTTGTATTGGATTCATTTTTGGTAACAACCAACCTATTTTTAAGATAACTACAAACAAAATGAAATGATCAAGAAAAAAAATAAAAAGAATTTAGTTAATCTGTTTAATGATTTCATTATTGATTTAGTTTTAATTGATTTAATTAGAAAAAATATTAATTATTGTTAGAATATTGAAACGATATAACGAATTTTTTTTAATACATATTAGTAAAAATAATGGAAGGCAAAATAATATTGTATTAATTGAAATATTTCACATTGGGTGTAAATTTTTAATCAAAATTAAAGTCTTTAGTACATTAACTGTTGCATTAATTGTTTAATAATAATAACGAATATTTTCAATAACCAATTATTGATGATTGTTATTCATTGATGTCTTATTGTTATTAAAATGTGGCGCTGAGTATTTCCACCTCAACAAGCCAAATAGAATATGGATTGTTTAATAAAACAATTTCCGAAAAAAATAATTACGAATATTTAGGTATTCTTAAAAAATCTTAATAAATTTGTAGTTGCCATATGATTATGAAAATAAATTGAAAAAATCGAAATTATATCAATTATGAGTAAGGATATTAATTGACAATAAAATTTTGATATTAGATAGACATAAACATATATTAATATTGTTTTTGGTTTATTGTAATTGATAGTGGTTTTGGAAAAAAATTTCTGTTTATAATAAAGTTATTGGTATATACTATATTATCAGAGGATTTTATTGAAAGTAATTTTCATTGTATTCTTATGGGTTAAGAAATGTTTAATAAAAAAAATAATTATCATAATTAATATAAACCCCTTAAAAGTTTGGTGTTTATTATAAAAATACGAATTAATAAATTAATCCTAAAAATAATACAAAGATTTTCAAAAAAGAATTCTAATTCATTGTTATTGGGCATTATTGATGTTTAATTGTTATTACAATGTTGTTGTAGGATTGAATTTAAAAAAAAAAATATATAATAATAAATTTGTAGTTGCCATATAATTATGAAAATAAATTAATAAAATCGAAATTATCAATTATTAGTAAGGATTATTAGATAGACATAAACATATATTTATATGGTTTTTGATTTATTGTAATTGATGGTGGTTTTAGAAAAAAATTTCTGTTTATAATAAAGTTATTGGTATATACTATATTATCAGAGGATTTTATTGAAAGTAATTTTCATTGTATTCTTACGGGTTAAGAAATGTGGAAAAAATAATCTATCAAAAGATTTTCAAAAAAGAATTCTAATTCTTTGTTATTGGGGATTGTTGATGTTTAATTGTTATTACAATGTTGGGCTGAGTCTCCCACCATTTTGAATATTTTTTTGTAAAATTGGTATTTTAAAATGTATACTAAATGTGGAATTAAACGGAAATGATTATTCTTCTGAGTTAAAAGAATCATTCGTTCCCCCTCACTAATTAGTAACAGTTATTTGTAATATTGAAATAAATTATATTCTAAAAGTGGTATTAAACGGAAATGATTATTCTTCTTATTGTAAGTTAAATAAATCATTTGTTCTCCCTCACTTATTAGTAAAAGTTTTGATAAAATCTATCGATCTAACTAGTCATTGAATTAGGAAAAAAAAGTTATTTCAAGGAAGGAAACATTACTAGATTAAGGACATGAATTTTCCATCATGGAAGGAAAGTAGGTCGATGGAAAATCATGAGCTCACGTGAGGGCAGGGTCGCTACACCCTGAAGTAGATGAAAACTTCATCTACCCGTTACCCGAGATAAAAGTTCTCTATGCTAACTACTTCTCCTTATACTTGATCCATGGTGACCCATTGTTGGGTATGTTAATATAAAATAAGATCTAACTTTGGTAGAGGATTTTGTTTCAGGGAATGAATTGCAACTTTCTAATGTATAAATTAAAATGATAAAATTTAACTAAATATATCATTCGTTCTCCCTCACTTTTTTGTAACAGTTGTTTGTAACATTCAATTGAAAAATATTATACGCTAAAAGTGGCATTAAATGGAAATTATTATTCATAAATATTATAATTTTATCTGTTTTGAAATAAAAAAGAATAGGAGATATTTCTATACAAAATTTGTCTCTTTGGCATAAATAGAATGTATTTTATTTTCTAATTTTAAAAATTTTATTCATTATTTTTTTGAGTGTTGTTGTTGTCTCATAATTAATCTGTGACGCTGGGCATTTCCACCCAACAAGCCACATTGAATATAGGTTTGAGTACTAAAACCATAATAGTATTAGAATTATAATCTTTAAGATGGAAAGTATTTTTTTAATTGATTATTAAAAATTAATTGGATAATTAAAAAAATTTAAAAAAAATTATTTTTTATTCAATTATTTATAGGTTTAATGAATGTTTTATATTGATGTTAATGAGAAGGACCAACCATTTTTTTTGGAATTTAGTGGTAAGAAAATATATTTTATTAAGACGAAAAAAAAGAAAATAATGAAAAATATATAAACAAAATTAATAAAAAAATGTTTATTTTTTTGTTTATTGATTGGTTTAACGATTTAATTATTCCTTTATATTGTATTCATTTTTGACGAAAAACAATCAATTTTTTTCGATATTTAAAATAAACTAATTACAATAGACAAAGAGGTTTAATAAATCAAGAACTTCAAACAAAATGATTTATTTATTGAATTAATGATTGATTTAAATGATCATTTAAATTGATTTTATTTGAGAAGAACCAAATAATTTTTTTATGAAAATAAAATACATTTTATTGAAAGACAAAAATAATTATTTCAATAAAATGCTGTTAATCTATTTAATGATTTCATTAATAGAATTAGTTATAATGTATTTATTTAGAAAGAAAGGAAAAAAAAAATGAAATTGTATAGTACTAACTAACAACAAAACTATTTTTTTTTATTGTTTAGTAATATATAATTACTAATATTTAAATTTTAAAAAAATCAAAAATATCTTATTCGTTCTCCCTCATCTTTAGGTAAATTAATTTGAAAAATTTGTAATTAAAAATTTTACATTAAAAGTGGCATTAAACGGAAATGATTATTATTCTAATTGTAAGTTAAAAATATCATTCGTTCTACCTCACTTATTAGTAAAAGATGTTTTTATGTTTGAATTCAAAAAAATAAGTAACTAAAAGTGGTATTTGTAAGATTGAAATAAATAAATATATATACTAAAATTGGTATTAAACCGAAAGGATTATTCTTTGATTACTTTAATATTAAAATTCCGAATGAAGTGGGAAACGCTTCAGGAATTGAATTGTAATTTACTTCACCTGAAAGCATTTGAAATTTCTATGTTTAATTTAAAAAATTAAAATTACAAAAAAATGTATCATTTGTTCTTCCTTCCATTTTAATAACAGATGGTAGTAATGTTGAAATAATAACAATAAATGAAAAATAAAATTAAACGAAAAGTGGTATTAAACGGAAATGAATATTCTTCTAAGTTAAAAATATCATTCGTTATCCCTCACTTATTAGTAACAATTTTTTTTAAAATTGAAATAAATATAATGAAAAATAAATATCTACTAAAAGTGGCATTAAACGGAAATGATTATTCTTCTAATTGTAAATTAAAAAAATCATTCGTCTACCTCACTTATTAGTAAATGATGTTTTTATGTTTGAATTCAAAAAAATAAGTAACTAAAAGTGGTATTTGTAAGATTGAAATAAATAAATATATATACTAAAATTGGCATTAAACCGAAAGGATAATTCTTTGATTACTTTAATATTAAAATTCCGAATGAAGTGGGAAACGCTTCAGGAATTGAATTGTAATTTACTTCACCTGAAATCATTTGAAATTTCTATGTTTAATTTAAAAAATTAAAATTTGTTCTTCCCTCCATTTTAATAACAGATGAAAGTAATGTTGAAATAAAAAAAAAAGAAAAATAAATATAAACGAAAAGTGGTATTAAACGGAAATGAATATTCTTCTAAGTTACAAATATTCGTTCTCCCTCACTTATTAGTAACAATTTTTTTTAAAATTGAAATAAATAAAATGAAAAATAAATATCTACTAAAAGTGGCATTAAACGGAAATGATTATTCTTCTAATTGTAAATTAAAAAAATCATTCGTTCTACCTCACTTATTAGTAAATGATGTTTTTAAGTTTGAATTCAAAAAAATAAGTAACTAAAAGTGGTTTTAAAGGATATGATAATTCTTCATTATGATAATTTTGAAATTTCAAGATGGATTGAAAGAAAACACTCATGAGAAATCAAATTATAATTTAATAAATTTGTAGTTACAAAATTCATAATTAGAATTGTAAAAGTTCAAATATTGAAAAAAAGAAAAAGCGTAATTTTTAATAAAATTATTCTCATTATTATAAGTAGGATTTTTTTTATTTTTTGGAAATAATTAATTTATCCATTTTTCTTGAATATTGTTGTTGTCTCATAATTAATTAGTGACGCTGGGCATTTTCATCCCAACAAGCCACATTACATACAGATCTGAGTGCTAAAACAATAATATTTGATAAAAATAAATTTTATTTGAAAATTCTATGCTTATCACAAAGTAATGGAAATTAAAAAGGACATATATCATTAATATATTTTGAGTTCTCACCGGTAACAACTCTTTTAATTAATTAATAATTAAATTCGAACAACAGTAATTCAAAAAGCAATGTTAAGACAAATAATAAATTTGTTGTTGCCATATAATTATGAAAATAAATTAAAAAAATCGAAATTATCAAATATTAGTAAGGATATTAATTGACATTAAAATTTTGATATTAGATAGACATAAACATATATTTATATTGTTTTTGGTTTATTGATAGTGGTTTTGGAAAAAAATTTCGGTTTATAATAAAGTTATTGGTATATACTATATTATCAAGGGTTTTATTGAAAGTAATTTTCATTGTATTCTTATGGGTTAAGAATTGTTAAATAAAAAAAATAATTATCATAATTAATATAAACCCCTTAAAAGTTTGCTGTTTATTATAAAAAAAAAATTATCGATTAATAAATAATGAACTAATAATATATCTGAAGATTTTCAAAAAAGATATAGTAAAGAGATAGTGAGTATTTCCATCTAAAAAAGCCAAAATACATACAGATTTAAGTGCTAAAACAATAATAAAGGGTAGAAATTAATGTCTTTAGCAAAAGTAGATTTATTTGTTATTGGATAATAATAATAACAATTCGTTATCTTATTAAAAAATACAAAAAATAACCTATTTGTTCTCCCTCACCTCTTAGGATATTTTTTTGTAAAATTGGTATTTTAAAATGTATACTAAATGTGGAATTAAACGGAAATGATTATTCTTCTGAGTTAAAAGAATCATTCGTTCTCCCTCACTTATTAGTAACAGTTGTTTGTAAGATTGAATTTAAAAAAAAGTGTTATTAAACGAATTTTTCATTATTAAATTTTGGAAATTTCAACATATATTTGAAGAGAAAAAAGAAAAGACATAAGAAATCAAATTATTATTTAATAAATCTTTGACAGTTACAAAATTTTATGCTTATCACAAAAAAATGGAAATTAAATAGGATCATATCATTAATATATTTTGTGTTCTCTCCGATAAAAACTCATTTATTTTATTAATAATTAAATTAGAATAACAATAATTCAAAAAGAAATGTTAAGACTAATAATAAATTTGTAGTTGCCATATGATAATGAAAATAAATTAAAAAAATCGAAATTATCAATTATGAGTAAGGATATTAATTGACAATAAAATTTTGATATTAGATAGACAAAAAATAATATTGTTTTTGGTTTATTGTAATTGATAGTGGTTTCGGAAAAAAATTTCTGTTTATAATAAAGTTATTGGTATATACTATATTATCAGAGGATTTTATTGAAAGTAATTTTCATTGTATTCTTACGGGTTAAGAAATGTGGAAAAAATAATCTATCAAAAGATTTTCAAAAAAGAATTCTAATTCTTTGTTATTGGGGATTGTTGATGTTTAATTGTTATTACAATGTTGGGCTGAGTCTCCCACCATTTTGAATATTTTTTTGTAAAATTGGTATTTTAAAATGTATACTAAATGTGGAATTAAACGGAAATGATTATTTTTCTGAGTTAAAAGAATCATTCGTTCCCCCTCACTAATTAGTAACAGTTATTTGTAATATTGAAATAAATTATATTCTAAAAGTGGCATTAAACGGAAATGATTATTCTTCTTATTGTAAGTTAAATAAATCATTTGTTCTCCCTCACTTATTAGTAAAAGTTTTGATAAAATCTATCGATCTAACTAGTCATTGAATTAGGAAAAAAAAGTTATTTCAAGGAAGGAAACATTACTAGATTAAGGACATGAATTTTCCATCATGGAAGGAAAGTAGGTCGATGGAAAATCATGAGCTCACGTGAGGGCAGGGTCGCTACACCCTGAAGTAGATGAAAACTTCATCTACCCGTTACCCGAGATAAAAGTTCTCTATGCTAACTACTTCTCCTTGTATTTCATCCATAAGGTGACCTTAAGAAACTAGTCCATTGTTGGGTATTAGTTAAATTTATCATTCGTTCTCCCTCACTTTTTAGTAACAGTTGTTTTTAAGATTGAATTAAAAAAAAATTATACACTAAAAGTGGTATTAAACGGAAATGATTATTGTTCTATATTTTAATTGTAATAATTCAAATTTAATATTGGATTGTTTATAAAAACAATTTTTGATCAAAATTAATAATAATAACAACAATAATTACAATTTTTTAGTAATACTCAATAATATTTATATTTTTAAAAAATTTAAAAAATATCTCATTCGTTCTCCTTCATCTTTTAGTATTTATATTTGTAAATGTTGTTCTATAAAATTTTATACTAGAAGTGATATTAAAAGGGAATTACTATTCTTTGATTATTTTAATATTACAATGTCAAATGACAAAATAATATTTAAAAACGCTTCAGGAATTATATTATAATTTTTGAAAAAAAAAATGTATCAATTGTTCTCCCTCACTTATTAGTAACAGTTGGTTGTAAGATTTATTCGGAAAAAAATTTATACTAAAAGTGGTATTGAACGGAAATGATTTTTAAATAAATAAATGATTGAAATGGAAAATATTTCAGGTGTTATAATTTATTCCACCTGAAACTGTTGGAAATGGAAAATATTTCAGGTCGTTATAATTTATTCCACCTGAATCCTGTGTTAATAAAAAAATATATATAAATCATTTGTTCTGCCTCACATTTTACGTACTAAAAGTGGTATTAAACGGAAATGATTTTTCTCTAATATTATAATTTTATAATTTTGGAAAGAAAAAAGAATATGAAATAAGAAATACACTTTAAAATAAAATTGCCCTTATTAGCATAAGCTTTTAGTTTTACAGATTTGGGGACTAAAACAATAATATTTTAGTAAAATTATAGTCTATCGTATGAAAAGTATTTTTTTTAATTTATTAGTAAAAATTAATTGGACTATTAAAAAAATTTAAAAAAAATTATTTTTTCATTCAATTATTTATTGGTTTAATGAATCTTTTACATTGATTTTTATGAGAAGTACCAACCTATATTTCAAATTTAGTGAGAATAAAATATATCTGATTTATAAAAGAACAAAAAGAAAATTTTGAAAAATGAATAAAAAAAAATTAATCGAAAATTGTTTATTTATTTAATCAAATAATTTTTTTTGAGTTGGGTGAAAATAAAATACTTCTTATTGAAAGACAAAAATAATTATTTCAATAAAATGCTGTTAATCTATTTAATGATTTCATTAATAGAATTAGTTATAATGTATTTATTTAGAAAGAAAGAAAAAAAACAAAAATACAAATTGTATAGTACTAACTACCAACAAAACTATTTTTTTTATTGTTTAGTAATATATAATTACTAATATTTAAATTTAAAAAAATCAAAAATATCTCATTCGTTCTCTTTCATCTTTAGGGATATATATTTTAAAAATTTTTATATAAAATTTTATACTCTAAGTGGCATTAAACGGAAATAATTATTCTTCTAATTGTAAATTAAAAAATCATTCGTTTTACCTCACTTATTAGTAACAGTTATTTATAAGAATGAACTAAATAAATATATATACTAAAATTGGCATTATACCGAAAGAATTATTCTTTGATTACTTTAATATTAAAATTCCGAATGAAGTGGGAAACGCTTCAGGAATTGAATTGTAATTTACTTCACCTGAAATCATTTGAAATATCTATGTTTAATTTAAAAAATTAAAATTACAAAAAAATGTATCATTTGTTCTTCCTTCCATTTTAATAACAGATGGTAGTAATGTTGAAATAATAACAATAAATGAAAAATAAAATTAAACGAAAAGTGGCATTAAACGGAAATGATTATTCTTCTAATTGTAAATTAAAAAATCATTCGTTCTACCTCACTTATTAATAACAGTTATTTCTAAGAATGAACTAAGTAAATATATATACTAAAATTGGCATTAAACCGAAAGGATTATTCTTTGATTACTTTAATATTAAAATTCCGAATGATGTGGGAAACGCTTCAGGAATTGAATTGTAATTTACTTCACCTGAAATCATTTGAAATTTCTATGTTTAATTTATAAAATTCAAATTACAAAAAAATGTATCATTTGTTCTTCCTTCCATTTTAATAACAGATGAAAGTAATGTTGAAATAATAAAAATAAATGAAAAATAAAATTAAACGAAAAGTGGTATTAAACGGAAATGAATATTCTTCTAAGTTAAAAATATCATTCGTTCTCCCTCACTTATAAGTAACAATTTTTTTTAAAATTGAAATAAATATAATGAAAAATAAATATCTACTAAAAGTGGCATTAAACGGAAATGATTA
The DNA here is from genome assembly GCA_963082975.1 of Labia minor. NCBI lineage: Eukaryota > Metazoa > Arthropoda > Insecta > Dermaptera > Spongiphoridae > Labia > Labia minor. The sequence continues at coordinate 40,207,526 of OY720348.1, read as the reverse complement.
TTCTTCTAATTGTAAATTAAAAAAATCATTCGTTCTACCTCACTTATTAGTAAATGATGTTTTTATGTTTGAATTCAAAAAAATAAGTAACTAAAAGTGGTATTTGTAAGATTGAAATAAATAAATATATATACTAAAATTGGTATTAAACCGAAAGGATTATTCTTTGATTACTTTAATATTAAAATTCCGAATGAAGTGGGAAACGCTTCAGGAATTGAATTGTAATTTACTTCACCTGAAATCATTTGAAATTTCTATGTTTAATTTAAAAAATTAAAATTACAAAAAAATGTATCATTTGTTCTTCCTTCCATTTTAATAACAGATGGTAGTAATGTTGAAATAATAACAATAAATGAAAAATAAAATTAAACGAAAAGTGGCATTAAACGGAAATGATTATTCTTCTAATTGTAAATTAAAAAATCATTCGTTCTACCTCACTTATTAATAACAGTTATTTCTAAGAATGAACTAAGTAAATATATATACTAAAATTGGCATTAAACCAAAATGATTATTCTTTGATTACTTTAATATTAAAATTCCGAATGATGTGGGAAACGCTTCAGGAATTGAATTGTAATTTACTTCACCTGAAATCATTTGAAATTTCTATGTTTAATTTAAAAAATTAAAATTACAAAAAAATGTATCATTTGTTCTTCCTTCCATTTTAATAACAGATGGTAGTAATGTTGAAATAATAACAATAAATGGAAAATAAAATTAAACGAAAAGTGGTATTAAACGGAAATGAATATTCTTCTAAGTTAAAATTATCATTCGTTCTCCCTCACTTATTAGTAACAATTTTTTTTAAAATTGAAATAAATAAAATGAAAAATAAATATCTACTAAAAGTGGCATTAAACGGAAATGATTATTCTTCTAATTGTAAATTAAAAAAATCATTCGTTCTACCTCACTTATTAGTAAATGATGTTTTTATGTTTGAATTCAAAAAAATAAGTAACTAAAAGTGGTATTTGTAAGATTGAAATAAATAAATATATATACTAAAATTGGTATTAAACCGAAAGGATTATTCTTTGATTACTTTAATATTAAAATTCCGAATGAAGTGGGAAACGCTTCAGGAATTGAATTGTAATTTACTTCACCTGAAATCATTTGAAATTTCTATGTTTAATTTATAAAATTCAAATTACAAAAAAATGTATCATTTGTTCTTCCTTCCATTTTAATAACAGATGGTAGTAATGTTGAAATAATAACAATAAATGAAAAATAAAATTAAACGAAAAGTGGCATTAAACGGAAATGATTATTCTTCTAATTGTAAATTAAAAAATCATTCGTTCTACCTCACTTATTAATAACAGTTATTTCTAAGAATGAACTAAGTAAATATATATACTAAAATTGGTATTAAACCGAAAGGATTATTCTTTGATTACTTTAATATTAAAATTCCGAATGAAGTGGGAAACGCTTCAGGAATTGAATTGTAATTTACTTCACCTGAAATCATTTGAAATTTCTATGTTTTATTTAAAAAATTAAAATTACAAAAAAATGTATCATTTGTTCTTCCTTCCATTTTAATAACAGATGGTAGAAATGTTGAAATAATAAAAAAATGAAAAATAAAATTCAACGAAAAGTGGTATAAAACGGAAATGAATATTCTTCTAAGTTAAAAATATCAATCGTTCTCCCTCACTTATTAGTAACAATTTTTTGTAAGATTGAAATAAATAAAATGAAAAATAAATAACTACTAAAAGTGGCATTAAACGGAAATGATTATTCTTCTAATTGTAAATTAAAAAAATCATTCGTTCTACCTCACTTATTAGTAAATGATGTTTTTAAGTTTGAATTCAAAAAAATAAGTAACTAAAAGTGGTATGAAAAGGATATGATAATTCTTCATTATGATAATTTTGAAATTTCAAGATGGATTGAAAGAAAACACTCATGAGAAATCAAATTATAATTTAATAAATTTGTAGTTACAAAATTCATATTTAGAATTGTAAAAGTTCAAATATTGAAAAAAAGAAAAAGCGTAATTTTTAATAAAATTATTCTCATTATTATAAGTAGGATTTTTTTTATTTTTTGGAAATAATTAATTTATCCATTTTTCTTGAATATTGTTGTTGTCTCATAATTAATTAGTGACGCTGGGCATTTTCATCCCAACAAGCCACATTACATACAGATCTGAGTGCTAAAACAATAATATTTGATAAAAATAAATTTTATTTGAAAATTCTATGCTTATCACAAAGTAATGGAAATTAAAAAGGACATATATCATTAATATATTTTGAGTTCTCACCGGTAACAACTCTTTTAATTAATTAATAATTAAATTCGAACAACAGTAATTCAAAAAGCAATGTTAAGACAAATAATAAATTTGTTGTTGCCATATAATTATGAAAATAAATTAAAAAAATCGAAATTATCAAATATTAGTAAGGATATTAATTGACATTAAAATTTTGATATTAGATAGACATAAACATATATTTATATTGTTTTTGGTTTAATTTTATACTCTAAGTGGCATTAAACGGAAATAATTATTCTTCTAATTGTAAATTAAAAAATCATTCGTTTTACCTCACTTATTATTTTTTGGTTTAATTTTATACTCTAAGTGGCATTAAACGGAAATAATTATTCTTCTAATTGTAAATTAAAAAATCATTCGTTTTACCTCACTTATTAGTAACAGTTATTTATAAGAATGAACTAAATAAATATATATACTAAAATTGGCATTATACCGAAAGAATTATTCTTTGATTACTTTAATATTAAAATTCCGAATGAAGTGGGAAACGCTTCAGGAATTGAATTGTAATTTACTTCACCTGAAATCATTTGAAATTTCTATGTTTAATTTAAAAAATTAAAATTACAAAAAAATGTATCATTTGTTCTTCCTTCCATTTTAATAACAGATGGTAGTAATGTTGAAATAATAACAATAAATGAAAAATAAAATTAAACGAAAAGTGGTATTAAACGGAAATGAATATTCTTCTAAGTTAAAAATATCATTCGTTCTCCCTCACTTATTAGTAACAATTTTTTTTAAAATTGAAATAAATATAATGAAAAATAAATATCTACTAAAAGTGGCATTAAACGGAAATGATTATTCTTCTAATTGTAAATTAAAAAAATCATTCGTTCTACCTCACTTATTAGTAAATGATGTTTTTAAGTTTGAATTCAAAAAAATAAGTAACTAAATGTGGTATGAAAAGGATATGATAATTCTTCATTATGATAATTTTGAAATTTCAAGATGGATTGAAAGAAAACTCATGGGAAATCAAATTATAATTTAATAAATTTGTAGTTACAAAATTCATATTTAGAATTGTAAAAGTTCAAATATTGAAAAAAAGAAAAAGCGTAATTTTTAATAAAATTATTCTCATTATTATAAGTAGGATTTTTTTTATTTTTTGGAAATAATTAATTTATCCATTTTTCTTGAATATTGTTGTTGTCTCATAATTAATTAGTGACGCTGGGCATTTTCATCCCAACAAGCCACATTACATACAGATCTGAGTGCTAAAACAATAATATTTGATAAAAATAAATTTTATTTGAAAATTCTATGCTTATCACAAAGTAATGGAAATTAAAAAGGACATATATCATTAATATATTTTGAGTTCTCACCGGTAACAACTCTTTTAATTAATTAATAATTAAATTCGAACAACAGTAATTCAAAAAGCAATGTTAAGACAAATAATAAATTTGTTGTTGCCATATAATTATGAAAATAAATTAAAAAAATCGAAATTATCAAATATTAGTAAGGATATTAATTGACATTAAAATTTTGATATTAGATAGACATAAACATATATTTATATTGTTTTTGGTTTATTGATAGTGGTTTTGGAAAAAAATTTCGGTTTATAATAAAGTTATTGGTATATACTATATTATCAAGGGTTTTATTGAAAGTAATTTTCATTGTATTCTTATGGGTTAAGAATTGTTAAATAAAAAAAATAATTATCATAATTAATATAAACCCCTTAAAAGTTTGCTGTTTATTATAAAAAAAAAATTATCGATTAATAAATAATGAACTAATAATATATCCGAAGATTTTCAAAAAAGATATAGTAAAGAGATAGTGAGTATTTCCATCTAAAAAAGCCAAAATACATACAGATTTAAGTGCTAAAACAATAATAAAGGGTAGAAATTAATGTCTTTAGCAAAAGTAGATTTATTTGTTATTGGATAATAATAATAACAATTCGTTATCTTATTAAAAAATACAAAAAATAACCTATTTGTTCTCCCTCACCTCTTAGGATATTTTTTTGTAAAATTGGTATTTTAAAATGTATACTAAATGTGGAATTAAACGGAAATGATTATTCTTCTGAGTTAAAAGAATCATTCGTTCTCCCTCACTTATTAGTAACAGTTGTTTGTAAGATTGAATTTAAAAAAAAGTGTTATTAAACGAATTTTTCATTATTAAATTTTGGAAATTTCAACATATATTTGAAGAGAAAAAAGAAAAGACATAAGAAATCAAATTATTATTTAATAAATCTTTGACAGTTACAAAATTTTATGCTTATCACAAAAAAATGGAAATTAAATAGGATCATATCATTAATATATTTTGTCTTCTCTCCGATAAAAACTCTTTTATTTTATTAATAATTAAATTAGAATAACAATAATGTTAAGACTAATAATAAATTTGTAGTTGCCATATGATAATGAAAATAAATTAAAAAAATCGAAATTATCAATTATGAGTAAGGATATTAATTGACAATAAAATTTTGATATTAGATAGACATAAACATATATTTATATTGTTTTTGATTTATTGTAATTGATAGTGGTTTTGGAAAAAAATTTCTGTTTATAATAAAGTTATTGGTATATACTATATTATCAGAGGATTTTTCATTGTATTCTTATGGGTTAAGAAATGTTTAATAAAAAAAATAATTATCATAATTAATATAAACCCCTTAAAAGTTTGGTGTTTATTATAAAAATACGAATTAATAAATTAATCCTAAAAATAATACAAAGATTTTGAAAAAAGAATTATAATTAATTGTTATTGGGCATTATTGATGTTTAATTGTTATTACAATGTTGGGCTGATTATTTCCATCTCAAAAAGCAACATTACATACAGATTTGAGTGCTAAAACAATAATATTTGATAAATATTAATGTTTTTAACAAAAGTAGATTTATTTGTTATTGAATAATAAAAATTACAATTTGTTATATTATTAAAAATTACAAAAAATATCTCATTTGTTCTCCCTCATCATTTACGATATTTATTTGCAAATTTTGTATTTTAAAAATTATAGTAAAAGTGGCATTAAACGGAAATGATTATTCTTCTAATTGTAAGTTAAATAATCATTTGTTCTCCCTCACTTCTTAGTAACAGTTATTTATAAGATTAAATGAAAAAAAATTATAAAAAGTGGTATAAAACGTAAATTATTATTGTTCAATTTTTAAATTGCAATAGTTCAAATTTAATAAAACTATACTGTTTAGGATAAAAAGTATTTTTTTAATTGATAAGTATAAAAATTAATTGGATTATTAAAATAATTAAGAAAAAAATTGTTAATTCAATTATTTATTGAATAAATGATACCTAAATTCATTATTATAATGAGAGAAAAAAATAAAAAAAATTTAAAAAAAAATTAATCAAAATTAGTTTATTTATTTGTTTGTTTATTGATTGGTTTATCGATTTACTTATTCCTTTGTATTGGATTCATTTTTGTTAACAACCAACCTATTTTTAAGATAACTACAAACAAAATGAAATGATCAAGAAAAAAAAATAAAAAGAATTTAGTTAATCTGTTTAATGATTTCATTATTGATTTAGTTTTAATTGATTTAAATAGAAAAAATATTAATTATTGTTAGACTATTGAAACGATATAACCAAATTTTTTTAATACAATTGAGTAAAAATAATGGAAGGAAAAATAATATTGTATTAATTGAAATAGTTCACATTGGATGTAAATTTTTAATCAAAATTAAAGTCTTTAGTACATTAACTGTTGCATTAATTGTTTAATACTAATAACGAACATTTTCAATAACCGATTATTGATGATTGTTATTCATTGATGTCTTATTGTTATGAAAATGTGGCGCTGAGTATTTCCACCTCAACAAGCCAAATAGAATATGGAATTGTTTAATAAAACAATTTCCGAAAAAAATAATTACGAATATTTAGGTATTCTTAAAAAATCTTAATAAATTTGTAGTTGCCATATGATTATGAAAATAAATTGAAAAAATCGAAATTATATCAATTATGAGTAAGGATATTAATTGACAATAAAATTTTGATATTAGATAGACATAAACATATATTTATATGGTTTTTGATTTATTGTAATTGATGGTGGTTTTGGAAAAAAATTTCTGTTTATAATAAAGTTATTGGTATATACTATATTATCAGAGGATTTTATTGAAAGTAATTTTCATTGTATTCTTACGGGTTAAAAAATGTGGAAAAAATAATCTATCAAAAGATTTTCAAAAAAGAATTCTAATTCTTTGTGATTGGGGATTGTTGATGTTTAATTGTTATTACAATGTTGGGCTGAGTCTCCCACCATTTTGAATATTTTTTTGTAAAATTGGTATTTTAAAATGTATACTAAATGTGGAATTAAACGGAAATGATTATTCTTCTGAGTTAAAAGAATCATTCGTTCCCCCTCACTAATTAGTAACAGTTATTTGTAATATTGAAATAAATTATATTCTAAAAGTGGCATTAAACGGAAATGATTATTCTTCTAATTGTAAGATAAATAAATCATTTGTTCTCCCTCACTTATTAGTAAAAGTTTTGATAAAATCTATCGATCTAACTAGTCATTGAATTAGGAAAAAAAAGTTATTTCAAGGAAGGAAACATTACTAGATTAAGGACATGAATTTTCCATCATGGAAGGAAAGTAGGTCGATGGAAAATCATGAGCTCACGTGAGGGCAGGGTCGCTACACCCTGAAGTAGATGAAAACTTCATCTACCCGTTACCCGAGATAAAAGTTCTCTATGCTAACTACTTCTCCTTGTATTTCATCCATAAGGTGACCTTAAGAAACTAGTCCATTGTTGGGTATTAGTTAAATCTATCATTCGTTCTCCCTCACTTTTTAGTAACAGTTGTTTTTAAGATTGAATTAAAAAAAAATTATACACTAAAAGTGGTATTAAACGGAAATGATTATTGTTCTATATTTTAATTGTAATAATTCAAATTTAATATTGGATTGTTTATAAAAACAATTTTTGATCAAAATTAATAATAATAACAACAATAATTACAATTTTTTAGTAATACTCAATAATATTTATATTTTTAAAAAATTTAAAAAATATCTCATTCGTTCTCCTTCATCTTTTAGTATTTATATTTGTAAATGTTGTTCTATAAAATTTTATACTAGAAGTGATATTAAAAGGGAATTACTATTCTTTGATTATTTTAATATTACAATGTCAAATGACAAAATAATATTTAAAAACGCTTCAGGAATTATATTATAATTTTTGAAAAAAAAAATGTATCAATTGTTCTCCCTCACTTATTAGTAACAGTTGGTTGTAAGATTTATTCGGAAAAAAATTTATACTAAAAGTGGTATTGAACGGAAATGATTTTTCTCTAATATTATAATTTTATAATTTTGGAAAGAAAAAAGAATATGAAATAAGAAATACACTTTAAAATAAAATTGCCCTTATTAGCATAAGCTTTTAGTTTTACAGATTTGGGGACTAAAACAATAATATTTTAGTAAAATTATAGTCTATCGTATGAAAAGTATTTTTTTTAATTTATTAGTAAAAATTAATTGGACTATTAAAAAAATTTAAAAAAAATTATTTTTTCATTCAATTATTTATTGGTTTAATGAATCTTTTACATTGATTTTTATGAGAAGTACCAACCTATATTTCAAATTTAGTGAGAATAAAATATATCTGATTTATAAAAGAACAAAAAGAAAATTTTGAAAAATGAATAAAAAAAAATTAATCGAAAATTGTTTATTTATTTAATCAAATAATTTTTTTTGAGTTGGGTGAAAATAAAATACTTCTTATTGAAAGACAAAAATAATTATTTCAATAAAATCATGTTAATCTGTTTAATGATTTCATTAATAGATTTAGTTATAATGTATTTATTTAGAAAGAAAGAAAAAAAACAAAAATACAAATTGTATAGTACTAACTACCAACAAAACTATTTTTTTTATTGTTTAGTAATATATAATTACTAATATTTAAATTTAAAAAAATCAAAAATATCTCATTCGTTCTCTTTCATCTTTAGGGATATATATTTTAAAAATTTTTATATAAAATTTTATACTCTAAGTGGCATTAAACGGAAATGATTATTCTTCTAATTGTAAATTAAAAAATCATTCGTTCTACCTCACTTATTAATAACAGTTATTTCTAAGAATGAACTAAATAAATATATATACTAAAATTGGCATTATACCGAAAGAATTATTCTTTGATTATTTTAATATTAAAATTCCGAATGACGTGGGAAACGCTTCAGGAATTGAATTGTAATTTACTTCACCTGAAATCATTTGAAATTTCTATGTTTAATTTAAAAAATTAAAATTACAAAAAAATGTATCATTTGTTCTTCCTTCCATTTTAATAACAGATGGTAGTAATGTTGAAATAATAACAATAAATGAAAAATAAAATTAAACGAAAAGTGGTATTAAACGGAAATGAATATTCTTCTAAGTTAAAAATATCATTCGTTCTCCCTCACTTATTAGTAACAATTTTTTTTAAAATTGAAATAAATATAATGAAAAATAAATATCTACTAAAAGTGGCATTAAACGGAAATGATTATTCTTCTAATTGTAAATTAAAAAAATCATTCGTTCTACCTCACTTATTAGTAAATGATGTTTTTAAGTTTGAATTCAAAAAAATAAGTAACTAAATGTGGTATGAAAAGGATATGATAATTCTTCATTATGATAATTTTGAAATTTCAAGATGGATTGAAAGAAAACTCATGGGAAATCAAATTATAATTTAATAAATTTGTAGTTACAAAATTCATATTTAGAATTGTAAAAGTTCAAATATTGAAAAAAAGAAAAAGCGTAATTTTTAATAAAATTATTCTCATTATTATAAGTAGGATTTTTTTTATTTTTTGGAAATAATTAATTTATCCATTTTTCTTGAATATTGTTGTTGTCTCATAATTAATTAGTGACGCTGGGCATTTTCATCCCAACAAGCCACATTACATACAGATCTGAGTGCTAAAACAATAATATTTGATAAAAATAAATTTTATTTGAAAATTCTATGCTTATCACAAAGTAATGGAAATTAAAAAGGACATATATCATTAATATATTTTGAGTTCTCACCGGTAACAACTCTTTTAATTAATTAATAATTAAATTCGAACAACAGTAATTCAAAAAGCAATGTTAAGACAAATAATAAATTTGTTGTTGCCATATAATTATGAAAATAAATTAAAAAAATCGAAATTATCAAATATTAGTAAGGATATTAATTGACATTAAAATTTTGATATTAGATAGACATAAACATATATTTATATTGTTTTTGGTTTATTGATAGTGGTTTTGGAAAAAAATTTCGGTTTATAATAAAGTTATTGGTATATACTATATTATCAAGGGTTTTATTGAAAGTAATTTTCATTGTATTCTTATGGGTTAAGAATTGTTAAATAAAAAAAATAATTATCATAATTAATATAAACCCCTTAAAAGTTTGCTGTTTATTATAAAAAAAAAATTATCGATTAATAAATAATGAACTAATAATATATCCGAAGATTTTCAAAAAAGATATAGTAAAGAGATAGTGAGTATTTCCATCTAAAAAAGCCAAAATACATACAGATTTAAGTGCTAAAACAATAATAAAGGGTAGAAATTAATGTCTTTAGCAAAAGTAGATTTATTTGTTATTGGATAATAATAATAACAATTCGTTATCTTATTAAAAAATACAAAAAATAACCTATTTGTTCTCCCTCACCTCTTAGGATATTTTTTTGTAAAATTGGTATTTTAAAATGTATACTAAATGTGGAATTAAACGGAAATGATTATTCTTCTGAGTTAAAAGAATCATTCGTTCTCCCTCACTTATTAGTAACAGTTGTTTGTAAGATTGAATTTAAAAAAAAGTGTTATTAAACGAATTTTTCATTATTAAATTTTGGAAATTTCAACATATATTTGAAGAGAAAAAAGAAAAGACATAAGAAATCAAATTATTATTTAATAAATCTTTGACAGTTACAAAATTTTATGCTTATCACAAAAAAATGGAAATTAAATAGGATCATATCATTAATATATTTTGTCTTCTCTCCGATAAAAACTCTTTTATTTTATTAATAATTAAATTAGAATAACAATAATGTTAAGACTAATAATAAATTTGTAGTTGCCATATGATAATGAAAATAAATTAAAAAAATCGAAATTATCAATTATGAGTAAGGATATTAATTGACAATAAAATTTTGATATTAGATAGACATAAACATATATTTATATTGTTTTTGATTTATTGTAATTGATAGTGGTTTTGGAAAAAAATTTCTGTTTATAATAAAGTTATTGGTATATACTATATTATCAGAGGATTTTTCATTGTATTCTTATGGGTTAAGAAATGTTTAATAAAAAAAATAATTATCATAATTAATATAAACCCCTTAAAAGTTTGGTGTTTATTATAAAAATACGAATTAATAAATTAATCCTAAAAATAATACAAAGATTTTGAAAAAAGAATTATAATTAATTGTTATTGGGCATTATTGATGTTTAATTGTTATTACAATGTTGGGCTGATTATTTCCATCTCAAAAAGCAACATTACATACAGATTTGAGTGCTAAAACAATAATATTTGATAAATATTAATGTTTTTAACAAAAGTAGATTTATTTGTTATTGAATAATAAAAATTACAATTTGTTATATTATTAAAAATTACAAAAAATATCTCATTTGTTCTCCCTCATCATTTACGATATTTATTTGCAAATTTTGTATTTTAAAAATTATAGTAAAAGTGGCATTAAACGGAAATGATTATTCTTCTAATTGTAAGTTAAATAATCATTTGTTCTCCCTCACTTCTTAGTAACAGTTATTTATAAGATTAAATGAAAAAAAATTATAAAAAGTGGTATAAAACGTAAATTATTATTGTTCAATTTTTAAATTGCAATAGTTCAAATTTAATAAAACTATACTGTTTAGGATAAAAAGTATTTTTTTAATTGATAAGTATAAAAATTAATTGGATTATTAAAATAATTAAGAAAAAAATTGTTAATTCAATTATTTATTGAATAAATGATACCTAAATTCATTATTATAATGAGAGAAAAAAATAAAAAAAATTTAAAAAAAAATTAATCAAAATTAGTTTATTTATTTGTTTGTTTATTGATTGGTTTATCGATTTACTTATTCCTTTGTATTGGATTCATTTTTGTTAACAACCAACCTATTTTTAAGATAACTACAAACAAAATGAAATGATCAAGAAAAAAAAATAAAAAGAATTTAGTTAATCTGTTTAATGATTTCATTATTGATTTAGTTTTAATTGATTTAAATAGAAAAAATATTAATTATTGTTAGACTATTGAAACGATATAACCAAATTTTTTTAATACAATTGAGTAAAAATAATGGAAGGAAAAATAATATTGTATTAATTGAAATAGTTCACATTGGATGTAAATTTTTAATCAAAATTAAAGTCTTTAGTACATTAACTGTTGCATTAATTGTTTAATACTAATAACGAACATTTTCAATAACCGATTATTGATGATTGTTATTCATTGATGTCTTATTGTTATGAAAATGTGGCGCTGAGTATTTCCACCTCAACAAGCCAAATAGAATATGGAATTGTTTAATAAAACAATTTCCGAAAAAAATAATTACGAATATTTAGGTATTCTTAAAAAATCTTAATAAATTTGTAGTTGCCATATGATTATGAAAATAAATTGAAAAAATCGAAATTATATCAATTATGAGTAAGGATATTAATTGACAATAAAATTTTGATATTAGATAGACATAAACATATATTTATATGGTTTTTGATTTATTGTAATTGATGGTGGTTTTGGAAAAAAATTTCTGTTTATAATAAAGTTATTGGTATATACTATATTATCAGAGGATTTTATTGAAAGTAATTTTCATTGTATTCTTACGGGTTAAAAAATGTGGAAAAAATAATCTATCAAAAGATTTTCAAAAAAGAATTCTAATTCTTTGTGATTGGGGATTGTTGATGTTTAATTGTTATTACAATGTTGGGCTGAGTCTCCCACCATTTTGAATATTTTTTTGTAAAATTGGTATTTTAAAATGTATACTAAATGTGGAATTAAACGGAAATGATTATTCTTCTGAGTTAAAAGAATCATTCGTTCCCCCTCACTAATTAGTAACAGTTATTTGTAATATTGAAATAAATTATATTCTAAAAGTGGCATTAAACGGAAATGATTATTCTTCTAATTGTAAGATAAATAAATCATTTGTTCTCCCTCACTTATTAGTAAAAGTTTTGATAAAATCTATCGATCTAACTAGTCATTGAATTAGGAAAAAAAAGTTATTTCAAGGAAGGAAACATTACTAGATTAAGGACATGAATTTTCCATCATGGAAGGAAAGTAGGTCGATGGAAAATCATGAGCTCACGTGAGGGCAGGGTCGCTACACCCTGAAGTAGATGAAAACTTCATCTACCCGTTACCCGAGATAAAAGTTCTCTATGCTAACTACTTCTCCTTGTATTTCATCCATAAGGTGACCTTAAGAAACTAGTCCATTGTTGGGTATTAGTTAAATCTATCATTCGTTCTCCCTCACTTTTTAGTAACAGTTGTTTTTAAGATTGAATTAAAAAAAAATTATACACTAAAAGTGGTATTAAACGGAAATGATTATTGTTCTATATTTTAATTGTAATAATTCAAATTTAATATTGGATTGTTTATAAAAACAATTTTTGATCAAAATTAATAATAATAACAACAATAATTACAATTTTTTAGTAATACTCAATAATATTTATATTTTTAAAAAATTTAAAAAATATCTCATTCGTTCTCCTTCATCTTTTAGTATTTATATTTGTAAATGTTGTTCTATAAAATTTTATACTAGAAGTGATATTAAAAGGGAATTACTATTCTTTGATTATTTTAATATTACAATGTCAAATGACAAAATAATATTTAAAAACGCTTCAGGAATTATATTATAATTTTTGAAAAAAAAAATGTATCAATTGTTCTCCCTCACTTATTAGTAACAGTTGGTTGTAAGATTTATTCGGAAAAAAATTTATACTAAAAGTGGTATTGAACGGAAATGATTTTTCTCTAATATTATAATTTTATAATTTTGGAAAGAAAAAAGAATATGAAATAAGAAATACACTTTAAAATAAAATTGCCCTTATTAGCATAAGCTTTTAGTTTTACAGATTTGGGGACTAAAACAATAATATTTTAGTAAAATTATAGTCTATCGTATGAAAAGTATTTTTTTTAATTTATTAGTAAAAATTAATTGGACTATTAAAAAAATTTAAAAAAAATTATTTTTTCATTCAATTATTTATTGGTTTAATGAATCTTTTACATTGATTTTTATGAGAAGTACCAACCTATATTTCAAATTTAGTGAGAATAAAATATATCTGATTTATAAAAGAACAAAAAGAAAATTTTGAAAAATGAATAAAAAAAAATTAATCGAAAATTGTTTATTTATTTAATCAAATAATTTTTTTTGAGTTGGGTGAAAATAAAATACTTCTTATTGAAAGACAAAAATAATTATTTCAATAAAATCATGTTAATCTGTTTAATGATTTCATTAATAGATTTAGTTATAATGTATTTATTTAGAAAGAAAGAAAAAAAACAAAAATACAAATTGTATAGTACTAACTACCAACAAAACTATTTTTTTTATTGTTTAGTAATATATAATTACTAATATTTAAATTTAAAAAAATCAAAAATATCTCATTCGTTCTCTTTCATCTTTAGGGATATATATTTTAAAAATTTTTATATAAAATTTTATACTCTAAGTGGCATTAAACGGAAATGATTATTCTTCTAATTGTAAATTAAAAAATCATTCGTTCTACCTCACTTATTAATAACAGTTATTTCTAAGAATGAACTAAATAAATATATATACTAAAATTGGCATTATACCGAAAGAATTATTCTTTGATTATTTTAATATTAAAATTCCGAATGACGTGGGAAACGCTTCAGGAATTGAATTGTAATTTACTTCACCTGAAATCATTTGAAATTTCTATGTTTAATTTAAAAAATTAAAATTACAAAAAAATGTATCATTTGTTCTTCCTTCCATTTTAATAACAGATGGTAGTAATGTTGAAATAATAACAATAAATGAAAAATAAAATTAAACGAAAAGTGGTATTAAACGGAAATGAATATTCTTCTAAGTTAAAAATATCATTCGTTCTCCCTCACTTATTAGTAACAATTTTTTTTAAAATTGAAATAAATATAATGAAAAATAAATATCTACTAAAAGTGGCATTAAACGGAAATGATTATTCTTCTAATTGTAAATTAAAAAAATCATTCGTTCTACCTCACTTATTAGTAAATGATGTTTTTAAGTTTGAATTCAAAAAAATAAGTAACTAAATGTGGTATGAAAAGGATATGATAATTCTTCATTATGATAATTTTGAAATTTCAAGATGGATTGAAAGAAAACTCATGGGAAATCAAATTATAATTTAATAAATTTGTAGTTACAAAATTCATATTTAGAATTGTAAAAGTTCAAATATTGAAAAAAAGAAAAAGCGTAATTTTTAATAAAATTATTCTCATTATTATAAGTAGGATTTTTTTTATTTTTTGGAAATAATTAATTTATCCATTTTTCTTGAATATTGTTGTTGTCTCATAATTAATTAGTGACGCTGGGCATTTTCATCCCAACAAGCCACATTACATACAGATCTGAGTGCTAAAACAATAATATTTGATAAAAATAAATTTTATTTGAAAATTCTATGCTTATCACAAAGTAATGGAAATTAAAAAGGACATATATCATTAATATATTTTGAGTTCTCACCGGTAACAACTCTTTTAATTAATTAATAATTAAATTCGAACAACAGTAATTCAAAAAGCAATGTTAAGACAAATAATAAATTTGTTGTTGCCATATAATTATGAAAATAAATTAAAAAAATCGAAATTATCAAATATTAGTAAGGATATTAATTGACATTAAAATTTTGATATTAGATAGACATAAACATATATTTATATTGTTTTTGGTTTATTGATAGTGGTTTTGGAAAAAAATTTCGGTTTATAATAAAGTTATTGGTATATACTATATTATCAAGGGTTTTATTGAAAGTAATTTTCATTGTATTCTTATGGGTTAAGAATTGTTAAATAAAAAAAATAATTATCATAATTAATATAAACCCCTTAAAAGTTTGCTGTTTATTATAAAAAAAAAATTATCGATTAATAAATAATGAACTAATAATATATCCGAAGATTTTCAAAAAAGATATAGTAAAGAGATAGTGAGTATTTCCATCTAAAAAAGCCAAAATACATACAGATTTAAGTGCTAAAACAATAATAAAGGGTAGAAATTAATGTCTTTAGCAAAAGTAGATTTATTTGTTATTGGATAATAATAATAACAATTCGTTATCTTATTAAAAAATACAAAAAATAACCTATTTGTTCTCCCTCACCTCTTAGGATATTTTTTTGTAAAATTGGTATTTTAAAATGTATACTAAATGTGGAATTAAACGGAAATGATTATTCTTCTGAGTTAAAAGAATCATTCGTTCTCCCTCACTTATTAGTAACAGTTGTTTGTAAGATTGAATTTAAAAAAAAGTGTTATTAAACGAATTTTTCATTATTAAATTTTGGAAATTTCAACATATATTTGAAGAGAAAAAAGAAAAGACATAAGAAATCAAATTATTATTTAATAAATCTTTGACAGTTACAAAATTTTATGCTTATCACAAAAAAATGGAAATTAAATAGGATCATATCATTAATATATTTTGTCTTCTCTCCGATAAAAACTCTTTTATTTTATTAATAATTAAATTAGAATAACAATAATTCAAAAATCAATGTTAAGACTAATAATAAATTTGTAGTTGCCATATGATAATGAAAATAAATTAAAAAAATCGAAATTATCAATTATGAGTAAGGATATTAATTGACAATAAAATTTTGATATTAGATAGACATAAACATATATTTATATTGTTTTTGATTTATTGTAATTGATAGTGGTTTTGGAAAAAAATTTCTGTTTATAATAAAGTTATTGGTATATACTATATTATCAGAGGATTTTTCAGTGTATTCTTATGGGTTAAGAAATGTTTAATAAAAAAAATAATTATCATAATTAATATAAACCCCTTAAAAGTTTGGTGTTTATTATAAAAATACGAATTAATAAATTAATCCTAAAAATAATACAAAGATTTTGAAAAAAGAATTATAATTAATTGTTATTGGGCATTATTGATGTTTAATTGTTATTACAATGTTGGGCTGATTATTTCCATCTCAAAAAGCAACATTACATACAGATTTGAGTGCTAAAACAATAATATTTGATAAATATTAATGTTTTTAACAAAAGTAGATTTATTTGTTATTGAATAATAAAAATTACAATTTGTTATATTATTAAAAATTACAAAAAATATCTCATTTGTTCTCCCTCATCATTTACGATATTTATTTGCAAATTTTGTATTTTAAAAATTATAGTAAAAGTGGCATTAAACGGAAATGATTATTCTTCTAATTGTAAGTTAAATAATCATTTGTTCTCCCTCACTTATTAGTAACAGTTATTTATAAGATTAAATGAAAAAAAATTATAAAAAGTGGTATAAAACGTAAATTATTATTGTTCAATATTTAAATTGCAATAGTTCAAATATAATATTGGATCGTTTATAAATACAATTGAAAATTTTATTATTTATCGTTAAAGATCATTGTTATTACCTCATTGTTATTAACTTTTGAAGCTGAGCAATTTCATCCCAATAAGACAAATTTATTACAGATTTGAGTACTAAAACAATAATATTATTAAAACTATACTGTTTAGGATAAAAAGTATTTTTTTAATTGATAAGTAAAAATTAATTGGATTATTAAAATAATTAAGAAAAAAATTGTTAATTCAATTATTTATTAAATAAATGATACCTAAATTTGTGTGGTTTTGGAAAAAAATTTCTGTTTATAATAAAGTTATTGGTATATACTATATTATCAGAGGATTTTATTGAAAGTAATTTTCATTGTATTCTTATGGGTTAAGAAATGTTTAATAAAAAAAATAATTATCATAATTAATATAAACCCCTTAAAAGTTTGGTGTTTATTATAAAAAATACGAATTAATAATCCTAAAAATAATACAAAGATTTTCAAAAAAGAATTATAATTCATTTTTATTGGGGATTATTGATGTTTAATTGTTATTACAATGTTGGGCTGATTATTTCCATCTCAAAAAGCAACATTACATACAGATTTGAGTGCTAAAACAATAATATTTGATAAATATTAATGTTTTTAACAAAAGTAGATTTATTTGTTATTGAATAATAAAAATTACAATTTGTTATATTATTAAAAATTACAAAAAATATCTCATTTGTTCTCCCTCATCATTTACGATATTTATTTGCAAATTTTGTATTTTAAAAATTATAGTAAAAGTGGCATTAAACGGAAATGATTATTCTTCTAATTGTAAGTTAAATAATCATTTGTTCTCCCTCACTTATTAGTAACAGTTATTTATAAGATTAAACGAAAAAAAATTATAAAAAGTGGTATAAAACGTAAATGATTATTGTTCAATATTTAAATTGCAATAGTTCAAATATAATATTGGATCGTTTATAAATACAATTGAAAATTTTATTATTTATCGTTAAAGATCATTGTTATTACCTCATTGTTATTAACTTTTGAAGCTGAGCAATTTCATCCCAATAAGACAAATTTATTACAGATTTGAGTACTAAAACAATAATATTATTAAAACTATACTGTTTAGGATAAAAAGTATTTTTTTAATTGATAAGTAAAAATTAATTGGATTATTAAAATAATTAAGAAAAAAATTGTTAATTCAATTATTTATTAAATAAATGATACCTAAATTCATTATTATAATGAGAGAAAAAAAAAAAAAAATTTAAAAAAAATTAATCAAAATTAGTTTATTTATTGATTGGTTTATCGATTTACTTATTCCTTTGTATTGGATTCATTTTTGGTAACAACCAACCTATTTTTAAGATAACTACAAACAAAATGAAATGATCAAGAAAAAAAAATAAAAAGAATTTAGTTAATCTGTTTAATGATTTCATTATTGATTTAGTTTTAATTGATTTAAATGGAAAAAATATTAATTATTGTTAGAATATTGAAACGATATAACCAAATTTTTTTAATACAATTGAGTAAAAATAATGGAAGGAAAAATAATATTGTATTAATTGAAATATTTCACATTGGATGTAAATTTTTAATCAAAATTAAAGTCTTTAGTACATTAACTGTTGCATTAATTGTTTAATACTAATAACGAACATTTTCAATAACCGATTATTGATGATTGTTATTCATTGATGTCTTATTGTTATGAAAATGTGGCGCTGAGTATTTCCACCTCAACAAGCCAAATAGAATATGGAATTGTTTATTAAAACAATTTCCGAAAAAAATAATTACGAATATTTAGATATTCTTAAAAAATCGAAAAATATCTCATTCGTTCTCCTTCATCTTTTAGTATTTATATTTGTAAATGTTGTTCTATAAAATTTTATACTAGAAGTGATATTAAAAGGAAATTATTATTCTTTGATTATTTATTTTAATATTAAAAGGTCAAATGACAAAATAATATTTAAAAAGCTTCAGGAATTATATTATAAATTTTGAAAAAAAATGTATCATTTGTTCTCCCTCACTTATTAGTAACAGTTGTTTGTAAGATTTAATCGCAAAAATATTTATACTAAAAGTGGTATTGAACGGAAATGATTTTTAAATAAATAAATGATTGAAATGGAAAATATTACAGGTCGTTATAATTTATTCCACCTGAAACCGTTGGAAAATAATGTGTTAATAAAAAAAAATATATAAATTCTGTTCTGCATCATATAATAATAAATTTGTAGTTGCCATATGATTATGAAAATAAATTAATAAAATCGAAATTATCAATTATTAGTAAGGATTATTAGATAGACATAAACATATATTTATATGGTTTTTGATTTATTGTAATTGATGGTGGTTTTAGAAAAAAATTTCTGTTTATAATAAAGTTATTGGTATATACTATATTATCAGATGATTTTATTGAAAATAATTTTCATTGTATTCTTACGGGTTAAGAAATGTGGAAAAAATAATCTATCAAAAGATTTTCAAAAAAGAATTCTAATTCTTTGTGATTGGGGATTGTTGATGTTTAATTGTTATTACAATGTTGGGCTGAGTCTCCCACCATTTTGAATATTTTTTTGTAAAATTGGTATTTTAAAATGTATACTAAATGTGGAATTAAACGGAAATGATTATTCTTCTGAGTTAAAAGAATCATTCGTTCCCCCTCACTAATTAGTAACAGTTATTTGTAATATTGAAATAAATTATATTCTAAAAGTGGTATTAAACGGAAATGATTATTCTTCTTATTGTAAGTTAAATAAATCATTTGTTCTCCCTCACTTATTAGTAAAAGTTTTGATAAAATCTATCGATCTAACTAGTCATTGAATTAGGAAAAAAAAGTTATTTCAAGGAAGGAAACATTACTAGATTAAGGACATGAATTTTCCATCATGGAAGGAAAGTAGGTCGATGGAAAATCATGAGCTCACGTGAGGGCAGGGTCGCTACACCCTGAAGTAGATGAAAACTTCATCTACCCGTTACCCGAGATAAAAGTTCTCTATGCTAACTACTTCTCCTTGTATTTCATCCATAAGGTGACCTTAAGAAACTAGTCCATTGTTGGGTATTAGTTAAATCTATCATTCGTTCTCCCTCACTTTTTTTAACAGTTGTTTTTAAGATTGAATTAAAAAAAAATTATACACTAAAAGTGGTATTAAACGGAAATGATTATTGTTCTATATTTTAATTGTAATAATTCAAATTTAATATTGGATTGTTTATAAAAACAATTTTTGATCAAAATTAATAATAATAACAACAATAATTACAATTTGTTAGTAATACTCAATAATATTTATATTTTTAAAAAATTTAAAAAATATCTCATTCGTTCTCCTTCATCTTTAAGTATTTATATTTGTAAATGTTGTTCTATAAAATTTTATACTAGAAGTGATATTAAAAGGGAATTACTATTTTTTGATTATTTTAATATTACAATGTCAAATGACAAAATAATATTTAAAAAGGCTTCAGGAATTATAATATAATTTTTGAAAAAAAAAAATGTATCAATTGTTCTCCCTCACTTATTAGTAACAATTTTTTTTAAAATTGAAATAAATAAAATGAAAAATAAATATCTACTAAAAGTGGCATTAAACGGAAATGATTATTCTTCTAATTGTAAATTAAAAAAATCATTCGTTCTACCTCACTTATTAGTAAATGATGTTTTTATGTTTGAATTCAAAAAAATAAGTAACTAAAAGTGGTATTGGTAAGATTGAAATAAATAAATATATATACTAAAATTGGTATTAAACCGAAAGGATTATTCTTTGATTACTTTAATATTAAAATTCCGAATGAAGTGGGAAACGCTTCAGGAATTGAATTGTAATTTACTTCACCTGAAATCATTTGAAATTTCTATGTTTTATTTAAAAAATTAAAATTACAAAAAAACGTATCATTTGTTCTTCCTTCCATTTTAATAACAGATGGTAGAAATGTTGAAATAATAAAAAAATGAAAAATAAAATTCAACGAAAAGTGGTATTAAACGGAAATGAATATTCTTCTAAGTTAAAAATATCAATCGTTCTCCCTCACTTATTAGTAACAATTTTTTGTAAGATTGAAATAAATAAAATAAAAAATAAATATCTACTAAAAGTGGCATTAAACGGAAATGATTATTCTTCTAATTGTAAATTAAAAAAATCATTCGTTCTACCTCACTTATTAGTAAATGATGTTTTTAAGTTTGAATTCAAAAAAATAAGTAACTAAAAGTGGTATGAAAAGGATATGATAATTCTTCATTATGATAATTTTGAAATTTCAAGATGGATTGAAAGAAAACACTCATGAGTAATCAAATTATAATTTAATAAATTTGTAGTTACAAAATTCATATTTAGAATTGTAAAAGTTCAAATATTGAAAAAAAGAAAAAGCGTAATTTTTAATAAAATTATTCTCATTATTATAAGTAGGATTTTTTTTATTTTTTGGAAATAATTAATTTATCCATTTTTCTTGAATATTGTTGTTGTCTCATAATTAATTAGTGACGCTGGGCATTTTCATCCCAACAAGCCACATTACATACAGATCTGAGTGCTAAAACAATAATATTTGATAAAAATAAATTTTATTTGAAAATTCTATGCTTATCACAAAGTAATGGAAATTAAAAAGGACATATATCATTAATATATTTTGAGTACTCACCGGTAACAACTCTTTTATTAATTAATAATAAAATTCGAACAACAGTAATTCAAAAAGCAATGTTAAGACAAATAATAAATTTGTTGTTGCCCTATAATTATGAAAATAAATTAAAAAAATCGAAATTATCAAATATTAGTAAGGATATTAATTGACATTAAAATTTTGATATTAGATAGACATAAACATATATTTATATTGTTTTTGGTTTATTGATAGTGGTTTTGGAAAAAAATTTCGGTTTATAATAAAGTTATTGGTATATACTATATTATCAAGGGTTTTATTGAAAGTAATTTTCATTGTATTCTTATGGGTTAAGAATTGTTAAATAAAAAAAATAATTATCATAATTAATATAAACCCCTTAAAAGTTTGCTGTTTATTATAAAAAAAAAATTATCGATTAATAAATAATGAACTAATAATATATCCGAAGATTTTCAAAAAAGATATAGTAAAGAGATAGTGAGTATTTCCATCTAAAAAAGCCAAAATACATACAGATTTAAGTGCTAAAACAATAATAAAGGGTAGAAATTAATGTCTTTAGCAAAAGTAGATTTATTTGTTATTGGATAATAATAATAACAATTCGTTATCTTATTAAAAAATACAAAAAATAACCTATTTGTTCTCCCTCACCTCTTAGGATATTTTTTTGTAAAATTGGTATTTTAAAATGTATACTAAATGTGGAATTAAACGGAAATGATTATTCTTCTGAGTTAAAAGAATCATTCGTTCTCCCTCACTTATTAGTAACAGTTGTTTGTAAGATTGAATTTAAAAAAAAGTGTTATTAAACGAATTTTTCATTATTAAATTTTGGAAATTTCAACATATATTTGAAGAGAAAAAAGAAAAGACATAAGAAATCAAATTATTATTTAATAAATCTTTGACAGTTACAAAATTTTATGCTTATCACAAAAAAATGGAAATTAAATAGGATCATATCATTAATATATTTTGTCTTCTCTCCGATAAAAACTCTTTTATTTTATTAATAATTAAATTAGAATAACAATAATGTAGGGAATTTCGTTGTCTAGGGGTTGTTTAGCAAAAAATATCTGTTTTGTTTAAATGGTTGCAAAAATATCGTTTTATTGAATAAAGATGAACAAGATAAAAAACAGTGTAAAAATAAATGAAAATGTAACTTCTTCGTTTCTTGAATACTTCTGGCGATGTACAAAGGACTGTAAAGTGTCGACTGTAAAACTGTCTATAAAAACTAAACTGAAATCTGACTATATACTTGAACTTAAACTGAAACTGTACAACTAAACTCGAATCGTGTCCGTGTCCTTTTTAAAAGGAAGTCCAAACAGCTGGAACTCGGTTGCTATTGGTCGGTGGCGTGGAGTGGGAGAATGGCGGCGACGGTGATGGTAGCGCATGGTGGGGAGGCGGCGACGGCGTCTGGGGCGCTCGCTGCTTGGAGCGGCGTTGAGAGGAAGCACCAACTCCGATGATATTGTGGTTGAGAATGGCCGACCCTGAGGCAGTAAGATGTGCCAGGCTTTTGATGATTCGGACGGTGATGAGCCAAAAGGCTCCATTCCCACATTCGGCCGTCCTGCGATGTATTCGGCCTCGAATACGTTAATCTTCTTTTCCTTATCTCTCCACTTCGCCTTCGTTTTTCGATATTTATCGATTTTTTTCTTCACGTAAAATAGTATATCTTGTGATTTGGATAAATCATTTATGCCTGTTTCTAAATTTAAATCCACATTAAAATCTTCATTTTCTTTATTTAAAACACTATCTTCAGTTTCAACTTTACTTGCAGTTTGTGTTTTATCATTATCGTTAGAACTTTCTTCTTTAATTTCGTCTAATTTTAAAAGGACATTTGCTAAATTTAATTTTGCTTCTTTATTTTCTTCATTTGCTTGTTTTTCATAAATCACTTTTGCCAATTTTAAAACTTTCCAGGCGAATTTTAAATTAGTAACGTCATCTTCTTCACTGTCTTTCTCACCATCTTCACTTTCAGGCATTGTTTCATCAAGATAAAACATTTTATCATTGGGATCAATCTCTTCTTCACGAATTGTTTTATTTCGATCTTCTGAAGTGCTTTCATCCTTATCAACTTCCATTGATTCATCGTCATTAACTTTATCCTCTTCATTAACTTCACTTTCGGTCTTTTTTTCATTATCAGTCGTTAGAGATTCTTTATCTTCATTCTTTTCTTCTTTGACTTGCTCTTTATCAGTCTCTCCTTTTTTATTAGATTCTTTCTTTTCAGTCTCTTCTTTTTTATCAGATTGTTTCTTATCAGTCTCTTCTATTTTCTCCGATTCTTTCTTTTCAGTTTCTTCTTCTTTTTCAATTACTTCTTTCTTTTCTGGTTCTTCTTCTTTTCCTACCTCCATCTTTTCATTTTCACTCTCTTCTTTCTTCTTCTCTTCAGAAGAGGGCTCTTTTTCTTCTTTAACTTCTGGTTTGGTTTCTTCTGCCTTTTTCACATCTTTTTCCTCTTTAGTTGTTTCTTTTTCTTTTGGTGTTTCATCTTTTTTTTCTATGGATTCATTTACTTTAGCTTCTTTCGTATCAATTTTCTCTGTTTTCTTTTTAGTTTGGGATTCTGTTATATTGTTTAAAGTGAGTTTTTCACTATCCTCTTCCTGTATCTTGTTTATGTATAGAGAAAGATTCGTCTCTGTTGAACTTTTTATCTCGGTGTTCATTATCTCTGTTTCTTCGGTTATCTTCTTTAAAGTTATTCCTTGGGGACTTAATGTTGTTTCAGCTTGTACTAGGAGATCACTACCGATGATGACTGGTTCATTTATTACTTCTGACGGGACAACATGAATTGGAACATCATAGCTGGATGAGTCAATTATGATTGGTGTCTGGAAGTATCCTAATGGTTGAATTTTAACTTTTCCTAGTCCGGTGAACACTTTTTTGGACTCTGTGAGGTCGGGATGGTTTATTTCATGCCATGCCGATTCGCTGACTAATGTTGCACAGGCTCCGGTGTCGATTAATGCTTTCATATGGTACCCGTTAAGCTGGATGTTTTTATGGTAATTTGTTTCACCATGATATGACACAATGTTGATATTTCTGTTTATGGACTTTTTCGGGCATTGAGGTGACTTGTGCCCAAATTCGTTGCAACTGAAGCACTTAGTCCCTTTGTCTTTGAATGGA
This sequence comes from Labia minor, assembly GCA_963082975.1. Lineage (NCBI taxonomy): Eukaryota > Metazoa > Arthropoda > Insecta > Dermaptera > Spongiphoridae > Labia > Labia minor. The sequence continues at coordinate 40,182,432 of OY720348.1, read as the reverse complement.
CATGTATTTGTCGAGTGTTGTGGGTCCCCACAATTGAAACATCGTGTTTTTATGACTGGCTTTGTTGATCTGATCTGGTTGGGTTTTTGTTCTTCCTGTCTTCTGGCGGGTGTAACCAATTCTTGAGGTTTTGTTTTTCTCATTCGAGCGCATATTTTAATTTTGCGCTTGAAAACCTCTAAACTAGATGCATCATGCAGGAACATTTTCTGGTTTGGATCAGGTATTCCATTTATGACGTAATCCATCAAGACCTGATCGCTTGCATTTACTTGATTTGCCAATTCTTTCATTCGTAGATAATAAGCAAAGGCGTCTTCATTTTTCTCTATCATGGAGTTTCCGAGTTGTCTGAAAATGTCCGCTGCGTTAACTTTTTCAGAAAATTCTTTTAGCAGAATACTTTTGAGCTTCTTCCAGGAGTTTATATTTTGTTCACTGTCCACCAAAGTTTTTGCTAAGCCTTGAATTGATCGTTTGGCAAGTATCAGCACGTGTCTGTCGTCCAAATCGTAGAGTGAAGCGGCTTCGTCGATTTCAGTGACCCATTTATTGATTGGATACTTGGTTGATCCATCGTATTTCTTAATTGTTGATTCGATGTCTTGTATTTGGACGTGTCTTCTGTAGTTATGACTCGGTATAGGTTGTTCGGTTCGTGTGCTTCGAGCCGGAGAATGAACTATTTCCAGTTCTTCTTCTTCTTCTTCTTCTTCTTCATCATCATCTTCTTCTTCTTCTTCTTCATCATCATCTTCGTCCAGTGTACATAACCAAGATAGAATTTTACCTCTAATTAGTTCGTCGCTGTCTTGCTCAGGAAGATTGAGTATATTAGATGTTTGATGTAGTTGCTTACTGGATAGTTTTTCCGTTAATTCTTCATATTTTTTCTCATATTCTTCAGAACCTTCAACAAAGTTGAACCCTTCAAAGTTGAGTAGGGTTTTTCTACTGAGGCGGCATGTTGCGTCACCGGTTATTATTGTTTTTAGTCCTTTCAATTCATTTGGTTGGGCCTGCATTATGTTTTTTGCGATTTTTGGAAAACGAGCCAATTTCGACATCTTTAATATATTTTTATTTCTTTAATCTTCACTGTATTATATCTTGTATTTTCTTTCTTGATGATTATTCACAAAAAAAAAATCTTGAAAGTGAATAAGTTTTCAATCTTAAATCTTGAATCTTTTCCTTGACAATTATTCACAAATATCTTGACAGTAAATAAATCTTCAATCTTGAATCTTGTATCGTTTTCGTAAGAATTATTCACAAAAATCTTGAAAGTGAATAAGACTTGAATCTTGAATCTTGTATCTTTTCTTGAAGATTATTCACATAAAATCTTGAGAGTGAATAAGTCTAGGAATCTTCTTTTGCCCGAACGATAAACGAGTTGTTTTCAATCACGGACTGAGCCTCCAATTTGTAGGGAATTTCGTTGTCTAGGGGTTGTTTAGCAAAAAATATCTGTTTTGTTTAAATGGTTGCAAAAATATCGTTTTATTGAATAAAGATGAACAAGATAAAAAACAGTGTAAAAATAAATGAAAATGTAACTTCTTCGTTTCTTGAATACTTCTGGCGATGTACAAAGGACTGTAAAGTGTCGACTGTAAAACTGTCTATAAAAACTAAACTGAAATCTGACTATATACTTGAACTTAAACTGAAACTGTACAACTAAACTCGAATCGTGTCCGTGTCCTTTTTAAAAGGAAGTCCAAACAGCTGGAACTCGGTTGCTATTGGTCGGTGGCGTGGAGTGGGAGAATGGCGGCGACGGTGATGGTAGCGCATGGTGGGGAGGCGGCGACGGCGTCTGGGGCGCTCGCTGCTTGGAGCGGCGTTGAGAGGAAGCACCAACTCCGATGATATTGTGGTTGAGAATGGCCGACCCTGAGGCAGTAAGATGTGCCAGGCTTTTGATGATTCGGACGGTGATGAGCCAAAAGGCTCCATTCCCACAATAATGTTAAGACTAATAATAAATTTGTAGTTGCCATATGATAATGAAAATAAATTAAAAAAATCGAAATTATCAATTATGAGTAAGGATATTAATTGACAATAAAATTTTGATATTAGATAGACATAAACATATATTTATATTGTTTTTGATTTATTGTAATTGATAGTGGTTTTGGAAAAAAATTTCTGTTTATAATAAAGTTATTTTTATATACTATATTATCAGAGGATTTTTCAGTGTATTCTTATGGGTTAAGAAATGTTTAATAAAAAAAATAATTATCATAATTAATATAAACCCCTTAAAAGTTTGGTGTTTATTATAAAAATACGAATTAATAAATTAATCCTAAAAATAATACATAGATTTTGAAAAAAGAATTATAATTAATTGTTATTGGGCATTATTGATGTTTAATTGTTATTACAATGTTGGGCTGATTATTTCCATCTCAAAAAGCAACATTACATACAGATTTGAGTGCTAAAACAATAATATTTGATAAATATTAATGTTTTTAACAAAAGTAGATTTATTTGTTATTGAATAATAAAAATTACAATTTGTTATATTATTAAAAATTACAAAAAATATCTCATTTGTTCTCCCTCATCATTTACGATATTTATTTGCAAATTTTGTATTTTAAAAATTATAGTAAAAGTGGCATTAAACGGAAATGATTATTCTTCTAATTGTAAGTTAAATAATCATTTGTTCTCCCTCACTTCTTAGTAACAGTTATTTATAAGATTAAATGAAAAAAAATTATAAAAAGTGGTATAAAACGTAAATTATTATTGTTCAATTTTTAAATTGCAATAGTTCAAATTTAATAAAACTATACTGTTTAGGATAAAAAGTATTTTTTTAATTGATAAGTATAAAAATTAATTGGATTATTAAAATAATTAAGAAAAAAATTGTTAATTCAATTATTTATTGAATAAATGATACCTAAATTCATTATTATAATGAGAGAAAAAAATAAAAAAAATTTAAAAAAAAATTAATCAAAATTAGTTTATTTATTTGTTTGTTTATTGATTGGTTTATCGATTTACTTATTCCTTTGTATTGGATTCATTTTTGTTAACAACCAACCTATTTTTAAGATAACTACAAACAAAATGAAATGATCAAGAAAAAAAAATAAAAAGAATTTAGTTAATCTGTTTAATGATTTCATTATTGATTTAGTTTTAATTGATTTAAATAGAAAAAATATTAATTATTGTTAGACTATTGAAACGATATAACCAAATTTTTTTAATACAATTGAGTAAAAATAATGGAAGGAAAAATAATATTGTATTAATTGAAATAGTTCACATTGGATGTAAATTTTTAATCAAAATTAAAGTCTTTAGTACATTAACTGTTGCATTAATTGTTTAATACTAATAACGAACATTTTCAATAACCGATTATTGATGATTGTTATTCATTGATGTCTTATTGTTATGAAAATGTGGCGCTGAGTATTTCCACCTCAACAAGCCAAATAGAATATGGAATTGTTTAATAAAACAATTTCCGAAAAAAATAATTACGAATATTTAGGTATTCTTAAAAAATCGAAAAATATCTCATTCGTTCTCTTTCATCTTTTAGTATTTATATTTGTAAATGTTGTTCTATAAAATTTTCATAATATAAAATTAAAAGGAAATTATTATTCTTTGATTATTTTAATATTAAAAGGTCAAATGACAAAATAATATTTAAAAACGCTTCAGGAATTATATTATAATTTTTGAAAAAAAAAATGTATCATTTGTTCTCCCTCACTTATTAGTAACAGTTGTTTATAAGATTTAATCGCAAAAATATTTATACTAAAAGTGGTATTGAACGGAAATGATTTTTAAATAAATAAATGATTGAAATGGAAAATATTACAGGTCGTTATAATTTATTCCACCTGAAACTGTTGGAAATGGAAAATATTTCAGGTCGTTATAATTTATTCCACCTGAATCCTGTGATAAATAATGTCTTATTGTTATGAAAATGTGGCGCTGAGTATTTCCACCTCAACAAGCCAAATAGAATATGGAATTGTTTAATAAAACAATTTCCGAAAAAAATAATTACGAATATTTAGGTATTCTTAAAAAATCTTAATAAATTTGTAGTTGCCATATGATTATGAAAATAAATTGAAAAAATCGAAATTATATCAATTATGAGTAAGGATATTAATTGACAATAAAATTTTGATATTAGATAGACATAAACATATATTTATATGGTTTTTGATTTATTGTAATTGATGGTGGTTTTGGAAAAAAATTTCTGTTTATAATAAAGTTATTGGTATATACTATATTATCAGAGGATTTTATTGAAAGTAATTTTCATTGTATTCTTACGGGTTAAAAAATGTGGAAAAAATAATCTATCAAAAGATTTTCAAAAAAGAATTCTAATTCTTTGTGATTGGGGATTGTTGATGTTTAATTGTTATTACAATGTTGGGCTGAGTCTCCCACCATTTTGAATATTTTTTTGTAAAATTGGTATTTTAAAATGTATACTAAATGTGGAATTAAACGGAAATGATTATTCTTCTGAGTTAAAAGAATCATTCGTTCCCCCTCACTAATTAGTAACAGTTATTTGTAATATTGAAATAAATTATATTCTAAAAGTGGCATTAAACGGAAATGATTATTCTTCTAATTGTAAGATAAATAAATCATTTGTTCTCCCTCACTTATTAGTAAAAGTTTTGATAAAATCTATCGATCTAACTAGTCATTGAATTAGGAAAAAAAAGTTATTTCAAGGAAGGAAACATTACTAGATTAAGGACATGAATTTTCCATCATGGAAGGAAAGTAGGTCGATGGAAAATCATGAGCTCACGTGAGGGCAGGGTCGCTACACCCTGAAGTAGATGAAAACTTCATCTACCCGTTACCCGAGATAAAAGTTCTCTATGCTAACTACTTCTCCTTGTATTTCATCCATAAGGTGACCTTAAGAAACTAGTCCATTGTTGGGTATTAGTTAAATCTATCATTCGTTCTCCCTCACTTTTTAGTAACAGTTGTTTTTAAGATTGAATTAAAAAAAAATTATACACTAAAAGTGGTATTAAACGGAAATGATTATTGTTCTATATTTTAATTGTAATAATTCAAATTTAATATTGGATTGTTTATAAAAACAATTTTTGATCAAAATTAATAATAATAACAACAATAATTACAATTTTTTAGTAATACTCAATAATATTTATATTTTTAAAAAATTTAAAAAATATCTCATTCGTTCTCCTTCATCTTTTAGTATTTATATTTGTAAATGTTGTTCTATAAAATTTTATACTAGAAGTGATATTAAAAGGGAATTACTATTCTTTGATTATTTTAATATTACAATGTCAAATGACAAAATAATATTTAAAAACGCTTCAGGAATTATATTATAATTTTTGAAAAAAAAAATGTATCAATTGTTCTCCCTCACTTATTAGTAACAGTTGGTTGTAAGATTTATTCGGAAAAAAATTTATACTAAAAGTGGTATTGAACGGAAATGATTTTTCTCTAATATTATAATTTTATAATTTTGGAAAGAAAAAAGAATATGAAATAAGAAATACACTTTAAAATAAAATTGCCCTTATTAGCATAAGCTTTTAGTTTTACAGATTTGGGGACTAAAACAATAATATTTTAGTAAAATTATAGTCTATCGTATGAAAAGTATTTTTTTTAATTTATTAGTAAAAATTAATTGGACTATTAAAAAAATTTAAAAAAAATTATTTTTTCATTCAATTATTTATTGGTTTAATGAATCTTTTACATTGATTTTTATGAGAAGTACCAACCTATATTTCAAATTTAGTGAGAATAAAATATATCTGATTTATAAAAGAACAAAAAGAAAATTTTGAAAAATGAATAAAAAAAAATTAATCGAAAATTGTTTATTTATTTAATCAAATAATTTTTTTTGAGTTGGGTGAAAATAAAATACTTCTTATTGAAAGACAAAAATAATTATTTCAATAAAATCATGTTAATCTGTTTAATGATTTCATTAATAGATTTAGTTATAATGTATTTATTTAGAAAGAAAGAAAAAAAACAAAAATACAAATTGTATAGTACTAACTACCAACAAAACTATTTTTTTTATTGTTTAGTAATATATAATTACTAATATTTAAATTTAAAAAAATCAAAAATATCTCATTCGTTCTCTTTCATCTTTAGGGATATATATTTTAAAAATTTTTATATAAAATTTTATACTCTAAGTGGCATTAAACGGAAATGATTATTCTTCTAATTGTAAATTAAAAAATCATTCGTTCTACCTCACTTATTAATAACAGTTATTTCTAAGAATGAACTAAATAAATATATATACTAAAATTGGCATTATACCGAAAGAATTATTCTTTGATTATTTTAATATTAAAATTCCGAATGACGTGGGAAACGCTTCAGGAATTGAATTGTAATTTACTTCACCTGAAATCATTTGAAATTTCTATGTTTAATTTAAAAAATTAAAATTACAAAAAAATGTATCATTTGTTCTTCCTTCCATTTTAATAACAGATGGTAGTAATGTTGAAATAATAACAATAAATGAAAAATAAAATTAAACGAAAAGTGGTATTAAACGGAAATGAATATTCTTCTAAGTTAAAAATATCATTCGTTCTCCCTCACTTATTAGTAACAATTTTTTTTAAAATTGAAATAAATATAATGAAAAATAAATATCTACTAAAAGTGGCATTAAACGGAAATGATTATTCTTCTAATTGTAAATTAAAAAAATCATTCGTTCTACCTCACTTATTAGTAAATGATGTTTTTAAGTTTGAATTCAAAAAAATAAGTAACTAAATGTGGTATGAAAAGGATATGATAATTCTTCATTATGATAATTTTGAAATTTCAAGATGGATTGAAAGAAAACTCATGGGAAATCAAATTATAATTTAATAAATTTGTAGTTACAAAATTCATATTTAGAATTGTAAAAGTTCAAATATTGAAAAAAAGAAAAAGCGTAATTTTTAATAAAATTATTCTCATTATTATAAGTAGGATTTTTTTTATTTTTTGGAAATAATTAATTTATCCATTTTTCTTGAATATTGTTGTTGTCTCATAATTAATTAGTGACGCTGGGCATTTTCATCCCAACAAGCCACATTACATACAGATCTGAGTGCTAAAACAATAATATTTGATAAAAATAAATTTTATTTGAAAATTCTATGCTTATCACAAAGTAATGGAAATTAAAAAGGACATATATCATTAATATATTTTGAGTTCTCACCGGTAACAACTCTTTTAATTAATTAATAATTAAATTCGAACAACAGTAATTCAAAAAGCAATGTTAAGACAAATAATAAATTTGTTGTTGCCATATAATTATGAAAATAAATTAAAAAAATCGAAATTATCAAATATTAGTAAGGATATTAATTGACATTAAAATTTTGATATTAGATAGACATAAACATATATTTATATTGTTTTTGGTTTATTGATAGTGGTTTTGGAAAAAAATTTCGGTTTATAATAAAGTTATTGGTATATACTATATTATCAAGGGTTTTATTGAAAGTAATTTTCATTGTATTCTTATGGGTTAAGAATTGTTAAATAAAAAAAATAATTATCATAATTAATATAAACCCCTTAAAAGTTTGCTGTTTATTATAAAAAAAAAATTATCGATTAATAAATAATGAACTAATAATATATCCGAAGATTTTCAAAAAAGATATAGTAAAGAGATAGTGAGTATTTCCATCTAAAAAAGCCAAAATACATACAGATTTAAGTGCTAAAACAATAATAAAGGGTAGAAATTAATGTCTTTAGCAAAAGTAGATTTATTTGTTATTGGATAATAATAATAACAATTCGTTATCTTATTAAAAAATACAAAAAATAACCTATTTGTTCTCCCTCACCTCTTAGGATATTTTTTTGTAAAATTGGTATTTTAAAATGTATACTAAATGTGGAATTAAACGGAAATGATTATTCTTCTGAGTTAAAAGAATCATTCGTTCTCCCTCACTTATTAGTAACAGTTGTTTGTAAGATTGAATTTAAAAAAAAGTGTTATTAAACGAATTTTTCATTATTAAATTTTGGAAATTTCAACATATATTTGAAGAGAAAAAAGAAAAGACATAAGAAATCAAATTATTATTTAATAAATCTTTGACAGTTACAAAATTTTATGCTTATCACAAAAAAATGGAAATTAAATAGGATCATATCATTAATATATTTTGTCTTCTCTCCGATAAAAACTCTTTTATTTTATTAATAATTAAATTAGAATAACAATAATTCAAAAATCAATGTTAAGACTAATAATAAATTTGTAGTTGCCATATGATAATGAAAATAAATTAAAAAAATCGAAATTATCAATTATGAGTAAGGATATTAATTGACAATAAAATTTTGATATTAGATAGACAAAAAATAATATTGTTTTTGGTTTATTGTAATTGATAGTGGTTTCGGAAAAAAATTTCTGTTTATAATAAAGTTATTGGTATATACTATATTATCAGAGGATTTTTCAGTGTATTCTTATGGGTTAAGAAATGTTTAATAAAAAAAATAATTATCATAATTAATATAAACCCCTTAAAAGTTTGGTGTTTATTATAAAAATACGAATTAATAAATTAATCCTAAAAATAATACAAAGATTTTGAAAAAAGAATTATAATTAATTGTTATTGGGCATTATTGATGTTTAATTGTTATTACAATGTTGGGCTGATTATTTCCATCTCAAAAAGCAACATTACATACAGATTTGAGTGCTAAAACAATAATATTTGATAAATATTAATGTTTTTAACAAAAGTAGATTTATTTGTTATTGAATAATAAAAATTACAATTTGTTATATTATTAAAAATTACAAAAAATATCTCATTTGTTCTCCCTCATCATTTACGATATTTATTTGCAAATTTTGTATTTTAAAAATTATAGTAAAAGTGGCATTAAACGGAAATGATTATTCTTCTAATTGTAAGTTAAATAATCATTTGTTCTCCCTCACTTATTAGTAACAGTTATTTATAAGATTAAATGAAAAAAAATTATAAAAAGTGGTATAAAACGTAAATTATTATTGTTCAATATTTAAATTGCAATAGTTCAAATATAATATTGGATCGTTTATAAATACAATTGAAAATTTTATTATTTATCGTTAAAGATCATTGTTATTACCTCATTGTTATTAACTTTTGAAGCTGAGCAATTTCATCCCAATAAGACAAATTTATTACAGATTTGAGTACTAAAACAATAATATTATTAAAACTATACTGTTTAGGATAAAAAGTATTTTTTTAATTGATAAGTAAAAATTAATTGGATTATTAAAATAATTAAGAAAAAAATTGTTAATTCAATTATTTATTAAATAAATGATACCTAAATTTGTGTGGTTTTGGAAAAAAATTTCTGTTTATAATAAAGTTATTGGTATATACTATATTATCAGAGGATTTTATTGAAAGTAATTTTCATTGTATTCTTATGGGTTAAGAAATGTTTAATAAAAAAAATAATTATCATAATTAATATAAACCCCTTAAAAGTTTGGTGTTTATTATAAAAAATACGAATTAATAATCCTAAAAATAATACAAAGATTTTCAAAAAAGAATTATAATTCATTTTTATTGGGGATTATTGATGTTTAATTGTTATTACAATGTTGGGCTGATTATTTCCATCTCAAAAAGCAACATTACATACAGATTTGAGTGCTAAAACAATAATATTTGATAAATATTAATGTTTTTAACAAAAGTAGATTTATTTGTTATTGAATAATAAAAATTACAATTTGTTATATTATTAAAAATTACAAAAAATATCTCATTTGTTCTCCCTCATCATTTACGATATTTATTTGCAAATTTTGTATTTTAAAAATTATAGTAAAAGTGGCATTAAACGGAAATGATTATTCTTCTAATTGTAAGTTAAATAATCATTTGTTCTCCCTCACTTATTAGTAACAGTTATTTATAAGATTAAACGAAAAAAAATTATAAAAAGTGGTATAAAACGTAAATGATTATTGTTCAATATTTAAATTGCAATAGTTCAAATATAATATTGGATCGTTTATAAATACAATTGAAAATTTTATTATTTATCGTTAAAGATCATTGTTATTACCTCATTGTTATTAACTTTTGAAGCTGAGCAATTTCATCCCAATAAGACAAATTTATTACAGATTTGAGTACTAAAACAATAATATTATTAAAACTATACTGTTTAGGATAAAAAGTATTTTTTTAATTGATAAGTAAAAATTAATTGGATTATTAAAATAATTAAGAAAAAAATTGTTAATTCAATTATTTATTAAATAAATGATACCTAAATTCATTATTATAATGAGAGAAAAAAAAAAAAAAAATTTAAAAAAAATTAATCAAAATTAGTTTATTTATTGATTGGTTTATCGATTTACTTATTCCTTTGTATTGGATTCATTTTTGGTAACAACCAACCTATTTTTAAGATAACTACAAACAAAATGAAATGATCAAGAAAAAAAAATAAAAAGAATTTAGTTAATCTGTTTAATGATTTCATTATTGATTTAGTTTTAATTGATTTAAATGGAAAAAATATTAATTATTGTTAGAATATTGAAACGATATAACCAAATTTTTTTAATACAATTGAGTAAAAATAATGGAAGGAAAAATAATATTGTATTAATTGAAATATTTCACATTGGATGTAAATTTTTAATCAAAATTAAAGTCTTTAGTACATTAACTGTTGCATTAATTGTTTAATACTAATAACGAACATTTTCAATAACCGATTATTGATGATTGTTATTCATTGATGTCTTATTGTTATGAAAATGTGGCGCTGAGTATTTCCACCTCAACAAGCCAAATAGAATATGGAATTGTTTATTAAAACAATTTCCGAAAAAAATAATTACGAATATTTAGATATTCTTAAAAAATCGAAAAATATCTCATTCGTTCTCCTTCATCTTTTAGTATTTATATTTGTAAATGTTGTTCTATAAAATTTTATACTAGAAGTGATATTAAAAGGAAATTATTATTCTTTGATTATTTATTTTAATATTAAAAGGTCAAATGACAAAATAATATTTAAAAAGCTTCAGGAATTATATTATAAATTTTGAAAAAAAATGTATCATTTGTTCTCCCTCACTTATTAGTAACAGTTGTTTGTAAGATTTAATCGCAAAAATATTTATACTAAAAGTGGTATTGAACGGAAATGATTTTTAAATAAATAAATGATTGAAATGGAAAATATTACAGGTCGTTATAATTTATTCCACCTGAAACCGTTGGAAAATAATGTGTTAATAAAAAAAAATATATAAATTCTGTTCTGCATCATATAATAATAAATTTGTAGTTGCCATATGATTATGAAAATAAATTAATAAAATCGAAATTATCAATTATTAGTAAGGATTATTAGATAGACATAAACATATATTTATATGGTTTTTGATTTATTGTAATTGATGGTGGTTTTAGAAAAAAATTTCTGTTTATAATAAAGTTATTGGTATATACTATATTATCAGATGATTTTATTGAAAATAATTTTCATTGTATTCTTACGGGTTAAGAAATGTGGAAAAAATAATCTATCAAAAGATTTTCAAAAAAGAATTCTAATTCTTTGTGATTGGGGATTGTTGATGTTTAATTGTTATTACAATGTTGGGCTGAGTCTCCCACCATTTTGAATATTTTTTTGTAAAATTGGTATTTTAAAATGTATACTAAATGTGGAATTAAACGGAAATGATTATTCTTCTGAGTTAAAAGAATCATTCGTTCCCCCTCACTAATTAGTAACAGTTATTTGTAATATTGAAATAAATTATATTCTAAAAGTGGTATTAAACGGAAATGATTATTCTTCTTATTGTAAGTTAAATAAATCATTTGTTCTCCCTCACTTATTAGTAAAAGTTTTGATAAAATCTATCGATCTAACTAGTCATTGAATTAGGAAAAAAAAGTTATTTCAAGGAAGGAAACATTACTAGATTAAGGACATGAATTTTCCATCATGGAAGGAAAGTAGGTCGATGGAAAATCATGAGCTCACGTGAGGGCAGGGTCGCTACACCCTGAAGTAGATGAAAACTTCATCTACCCGTTACCCGAGATAAAAGTTCTCTATGCTAACTACTTCTCCTTGTATTTCATCCATAAGGTGACCTTAAGAAACTAGTCCATTGTTGGGTATTAGTTAAATCTATCATTCGTTCTCCCTCACTTTTTTTAACAGTTGTTTTTAAGATTGAATTAAAAAAAAATTATACACTAAAAGTGGTATTAAACGGAAATGATTATTGTTCTATATTTTAATTGTAATAATTCAAATTTAATATTGGATTGTTTATAAAAACAATTTTTGATCAAAATTAATAATAATAACAACAATAATTACAATTTTTTAGTAATACTCAATAATATTTATATTTTTAAAAAATTTAAAAAATATCTCATTCGTTCTCCTTCATCTTTTAGTATTTATATTTGTAAATGTTGTTCTATAAAATTTTATACTAGAAGTGATATTAAAAGGAAATTACTATTCTTTGATTATTTTAATATTACAATGTCAAATGACAAAATAATATTTAAAAACGCTTCAGGAATTATATTATAATTTTTGAAAAAAAAAATGTATCAATTGTTCTCCCTCACTTATTAGTAACAGTTGGTTGTAAGATTTATTCGGAAAAAAATTTATACTAAAAGTGGTATTGAACGGAAATGATTTTTAAATAAATAAATGATTGAAATGGAAAATATTTCAGGTGTTATAATTTATTCCACCTGAAACTGTTGGAAATGGAAAATATTTCAGGTCGTTATAATTTATTCCACCTGAATCCTGTGTTAATAAAAAAATATATATAAATCATTTGTTCTGCCTCACATTTTACGTACTAAAAGTGGTATTAAACGGAAATGATTTTTCTCTAATATTATAATTTTATAATTTTGGAAAGAAAAAAGAATATGAAATAAGAAATACACTTTAAAATAAAATTGCCCTTATTAGCATAAGCTTTTAGTTTTACAGATTTGGGGACTAAAACAATAATATTTTAGTAAAATTATAGTCTATCGTATGAAAAGTATTTTTTTAAATTTAATAGTAAAAATTAATTGGACTATTAAAAAAATTTAAAAAAAATTATTTTTTCATTCAATTATTTATTGGTTTAATGAATCTTTTACATTGATTTTTATGAGAAGTACCAACCTATATTTCAAATTTAGTGAGAATAAAATATATCTGATTTATAAAAGAACAAAAAGAAAATTTTGAAAAATGAATAAAAAAAAATTGATCGAAAATTGTTTATTTATTTAATCAAATAATTTTTTTTGAGTTGGGTGAAAATAAAATACTTCTTATTGAAAGACAAAAATAATTATTTCAATAAAATGCTGTTAATCTATTTAATGATTTCATTAATAGAATTAGTTATAATGTATTTATTTAGAAAGAAAGAAAAAAAACAAAAATACAAATTGTATAGTACTAACTACCAACAAAACTATTTTTTTTATTGTTTAGTAATATATAATTACTAATATTTAAATTTAAAAAAATCAAAAATATCTCATTCGTTCTCTTTCATCTTTAGGGATATATATTTTAAAAATTTTTATATAAAATTTTATACTCTAAGTGGCATTAAACGGAAATAATTATTCTTCTAATTGTAAATTAAAAAATCATTCGTTTTACCTCACTTATTAGTAACAGTTATTTATAAGAATGAACTAAATAAATATATATACTAAAATTGGCATTATACCGAAAGAATTATTCTTTGATTACTTTAATATTAAAATTCCCAATGAAGTGGGAAACGCTTCAGGAATTGAATTGTAATTTACTTCACCTGAAATCATTTGAAATTTCTATGTTTAATTTAAAAAATTAAAATTACAAAAAAATGTATCATTTGTTATTCCTTCCATTTTAATAACAGATGGTAGAAATGTTGAAATAATAAAAAAATGAAATATAAAATTCAACGAAAAGTGGTATTAAACGGAAATGAATATTCTTCTAAGTTAAAAATATCAATCGTTCTCCCTCACTTATTAGTAACAATTTTTTGTAAGATTGAAATAAATAAAATGAAAAATAAATAACTACTAAAAGTGGCATTAAACGGAAATGATTATTCTTCTAATTGTAAATTAAAAAAATCATTCGTTCTACCTCACTTATTAGTAAATGATGTTTTTAAGTTTGAATTCAAAAAAATAAGTAACTAAAAGTGGTATGAAAAGGATATGATAATTCTTCATTATGATAATTTTGAAATTTCAAGATGGATTGAAAGAAAACACTCATGAGAAATCAAATTATAATTTAATAAATTTGTAGTTACAAAATTCATATTTAGAATTGTAAAAGTTCAAATATTGAAAAAAAGAAAAAGCGTAATTTTTAATAAAATTATTCTCATTATTATAAGTAGGATTTTTTTTATTTTTTGGAAATAATTAATTTATCCATTTTTCTTGAATATTGTTGTTGTCTCATAATTAATTAGTGACGCTGGGCATTTTCATCCCAACAAGCCACATTACATACAGATCTGAGTGCTAAAACAATAATATTTGATAAAAATAAATTTTATTTGAAAATTCTATGCTTATCACAAAGTAATGGAAATTAAAAAGGACATATATCATTAATATATTTTGAGTTCTCACCGGTAACAACTCTTTTAATTAATTAATAATAAAATTCGAACAACAGTAATTCAAAAAGCAATGTTAAGACAAATAATAAATTTGTTGTTGCCATATAATTATGAAAATAAATTAAAAAAATCGAAATTATCAAATATTAGTAAGGATATTAATTGACAATAAAATTTTGATATTAGATAGACATAAAAATATATTAATATTGTTTTTGGTTTATTGTAATTGATAGTGGTTTCGGAAAAAAATTTCTGTTTATAATAAAGTTATTGGTATATACTATATTATCAGAGGATTTTATTGAAAGTAATTTTCATTGTATTCTTATGGGTTAAGAAATGTTTAATAAAAAAAATAATTATCATAATTAATATAAACCCCTTAAAAGTTTGGTGTTTATTATAAAAAATACGAATTAATAATCCTAAAAATAATACAAAGATTTTCAAAAAAGAATTATAATTCATTTTTATTGGGGATTATTGATGTTTAATTGTTATTACAATGTTGGGCTGATTATTTCCATCTCAAAAAGCAACATTACATACAGATTTGAGTGCTAAAACAATAATATTTGATAAATATTAATGTTTTTAACAAAAGTAGATTTATTTGTTATTGAATAATAAAAATTACAATTTGTTATATTATTAAAAATTACAAAAAATATCTCATTTGTTCTCCCTCATCATTTACGATATTTATTTGCAAATTTTGTATTTTAAAAATTATAGTAAAAGTGGCATTAAACGGAAATGATTATTCTTCTAATTGTAAGTTAAATAATCATTTGTTCTCCCTCACTTGTTAGTAACAGTTATTTATAAGATTAAATGAAAAAAAATTATAAAAAGTGGTATAAAACGTAAATGATTATTGTTCAATATTTAAATTGCAATAGTTCAAATTTAATAAAACTATACTGTTTAGGATAAAAAGTATTTTTTTAATTGCTAAGTATAAAAATTAATTGGATTATTAAAATAATTAAGAAAAAAATTGTTAATTCAATTATTTATTAGATAAATTATACCTTAATTCATTATTATAATGAGAGAAAAAAAAAAAAAAAATTTAAAAAAAATTAATCAAAATTAGTTTATTTATTGATTGGTTTATCGATTTACTTATTCCTTTGTATTGGATTCATTTTTGGTAACAACCAACCTATTTTTAAGATAACTACAAACAAAATGAAATGATCAAGAAAAAAAAATAAAAAGAATTTAGTTAATCTGTTTAATGATTTCATTATTGATTTAGTTTTAATTGATTTAAATGGAAAAAATATTAATTATTGTTAGAATATTGAAACGATATAACCAAATTTTTTTAATACAATTGAGTAAAAATAATGGAAGGAAAAATAATATTGTATTAATTGAAATAGTTCACATTGGATGTAAATTTTTAATCAAAATTAAAGTCTTTAGTACATTAACTGTTGCATTAATTGTTTAATACTAATAACGAACATTTTCAATAACCGATTATTGATGATTGTTATTCATTGATGTCTTATTGTTATGAAAATGTGGCGCTGAGTATTTCCACCTCAACAAGCCAAATAGAATATGGAATTGTTTAATAAAACAATTTCCGAAAAAAATAATTACGAATATTTAGGTATTCTTAAAAAATCGAAAAATATCTCATTCGTTCTCTTTCATCTTTTAGTATTTATATTTGTAAATGTTGTTCTATAAAATTTTCATAATATAAAATTAAAAGGAAATTATTATTCTTTGATTATTTTAATATTAAAAGGTCAAATGACAAAATAATATTTAAAAACGCTTCAGGAATTATATTATAATTTTTGAAAAAAAAAATGTATCATTTGTTCTCCCTCACTTATTAGTAACAGTTGTTTATAAGATTTAATCGCAAAAATATTTATACTAAAAGTGGTATTGAACGGAAATGATTTTTAAATAAATAAATGATTGAAATGGAAAATATTACAGGTCGTTATAATTTATTCCACCTGAAACTGTTGGAAATGGAAAATATTTCAGGTCGTTATAATTTATTCCACCTGAATCCTGTGATAAATAATGTCTTATTGTTATGAAAATGTGGCGCTGAGTATTTCCACCTCAACAAGCCAAATAGAATATGGAATTGTTTAATAAAACAATTTCCGAAAAAAATAATTACGAATATTTAGGTATTCTTAAAAAATCTTAATAAATTTGTAGTTGCCATATGATTATGAAAATAAATTGAAAAAATCGAAATTATATCAATTATGAGTAAGGATATTAATTGACAATAAAATTTTGATATTAGATAGACATAAACATATATTTATATGGTTTTTGATTTATTGTAATTGATGGTGGTTTTGGAAAAAAATTTCTGTTTATAATAAAGTTATTGGTATATACTATATTATCAGAGGATTTTATTGAAAGTAATTTTCATTGTATTCTTACGGGTTAAGAAATGTGGAAAAAATAATCTATCAAAAGATTTTCAAAAAAGAATTCTAATTCTTTGTGATTGGGGATTGTTGATGTTTAATTGTTATTACAATGTTGGGCTGAGTCTCCCACCATTTTGAATATTTTTTTGTAAAATTGGTATTTTAAAATGTATACTAAATGTGGAATTAAACGGAAATGATTATTCTTCTGAGTTAAAAGAATCATTCGTTCCCCCTCACTAATTAGTAACAGTTATTTGTAATATTGAAATAAATTATATTCTAAAAGTGGCATTAAACGGAAATGATTATTCTTCTAATTGTAAGATAAATAAATCATTTGTTCTCCCTCACTTATTAGTAAAAGTTTTGATAAAATCTATCGATCTAACTAGTCATTGAATTAGGAAAAAAAAGTTATTTCAAGGAAGGAAACATTACTAGATTAAGGACATGAATTTTCCATCATGGAAGGAAAGTAGGTCGATGGAAAATCATGAGCTCACGTGAGGGCAGGGTCGCTACACCCTGAAGTAGATGAAAACTTCATCTACCCGTTACCCGAGATAAAAGTTCTCTATGCTAACTACTTCTCCTTGTATTTCATCCATAAGGTGACCTTAAGAAACTAGTCCATTGTTGGGTATTAGTTAAATCTATCATTCGTTCTCCCTCACTTTTTAGTAACAGTTGTTTTTAAGATTGAATTAAAAAAAAATTATACACTAAAAGTGGTATTAAACGGAAATGATTATTGTTCTATATTTTAATTGTAATAATTCAAATTTAATATTGGATTGTTTATAAAAACAATTTTTGATCAAAATTAATAATAATAACAACAATAATTACAATTTTTTAGTAATACTCAATAATATTTATATTTTTAAAAAATTTAAAAAATATCTCATTCGTTCTCCTTCATCTTTTAGTATTTATATTTGTAAATGTTGTTCTATAAAATTTTATACTAGAAGTGATATTAAAAGGGAATTACTATTCTTTGATTATTTTAATATTACAATGTCAAATGACAAAATAATATTTAAAAACGCTTCAGGAATTATATTATAATTTTTGAAAAAAAAAATGTATCAATTCTTCTCCCTCACTTATTAGTAACAGTTGGTTGTAAGATTTATTCGGAAAAAAATTTATACTAAAAGTGGTATTGAACGGAAATGATTTTTCTCTAATATTATAATTTTATAATTTTGGAAAGAAAAAAGAATATGAAATAAGAAATACACTTTAAAATAAAATTGCCCTTATTAGCATAAGCTTTTAGTTTTACAGATTTGGGGACTAAAACAATAATATTTTAGTAAAATTATAGTCTATCGTATGAAAAGTATTTTTTTTAATTTATTAGTAAAAATTAATTGGACTATTAAAAAAATTTAAAAAAAATTATTTTTTCATTCAATTATTTATTGGTTTAATGAATCTTTTACATTGATTTTTATGAGAAGTACCAACCTATATTTCAAATTTAGTGAGAATAAAATATATCTGATTTATAAAAGAACAAAAAGAAAATTTTGAAAAATGAATAAAAAAAAAATTAATCGAAAATTGTTTATTTATTTAATCAAATAATTTTTTTTGAGTTGGGTGAAAATAAAATACTTCTTATTGAAAGACAAAAATAATTATTTCAATAAAATGCTGTTAATCTATTTAATGATTTCATTAATAGATTTAGTTATAATGTATTTATTTAGAAAGAAAGAAAAAAAACAAAAATACAAATTGTATAGTACTAACTACCAACAAAACTATTTTTTTTATTGTTTAGTAATATATAATTACTAATATTTAAATTTAAAAAAATCAAAAATATCTCATTCGTTCTCTTTCATCTTTAGGGATATATATTTTAAAAATTTTTATATAAAATTTTATACTCTAAGTGGCATTAAACGGAAATGATTATTCTTCTAATTGTAAATTAAAAAATCATTCGTTCTACCTCACTTATTAATAACAGTTATTTCTAAGAATGAACTAAATAAATATATATACTAAAATTGGCATTATACCGAAAGAATTATTCTTTGATTATTTTAATATTAAAATTCCGAATGACGTGGGAAACGCTTCAGGAATTGAATTGTAATTTACTTCACCTGAAATCATTTGAAATTTCTATGTTTAATTTAAAAAATTAAAATTACAAAAAAATGTATCATTTGTTCTTCCTTCCATTTTAATAACAGATGGTAGTAATGTTGAAATAATAACAATAAATGAAAAATAAAATTAAACGAAAAGTGGTATTAAACGGAAATGAATATTCTTCTAAGTTAAAAATATCATTCGTTCTCCCTCACTTATTAGTAACAATTTTTTTTAAAATTGAAATAAATATAATGAAAAATAAATATCTACTAAAAGTGGCATTAAACGGAAATGATTATTCTTCTAATTGTAAATTAAAAAAATCATTCGTTCTACCTCACTTATTAGTAAATGATGTTTTTAAGTTTGAATTCAAAAAAATAAGTAACTAAATGTGGTATGAAAAGGATATGATAATTCTTCATTATGATAATTTTGAAATTTCAAGATGGATTGAAAGAAAACTCATGGGAAATCAAATTATAATTTAATAAATTTGTAGTTACAAAATTCATATTTAGAATTGTAAAAGTTCAAATATTGAAAAAAAGAAAAAGCGTAATTTTTAATAAAATTATTCTCATTATTATAAGTAGGATTTTTTTTATTTTTTGGAAATAATTAATTTATCCATTTTTCTTGAATATTGTTGTTGTCTCATAATTAATTAGTGACGCTGGGCATTTTCATCCCAACAAGCCACATTACATACAGATCTGAGTGCTAAAACAATAATATTTGATAAAAATAAATTTTATTTGAAAATTCTATGCTTATCACAAAGTAATGGAAATTAAAAAGGACATATATCATTAATATATTTTGAGTTCTCACCGGTAACAACTCTTTTAATTAATTAATAATTAAATTCGAACAACAGTAATTCAAAAAGCAATGTTAAGACAAATAATAAATTTGTTGTTGCCATATAATTATGAAAATAAATTAAAAAAATCGAAATTATCAAATATTAGTAAGGATATTAATTGACATTAAAATTTTGATATTAGATAGACATAAACATATATTTATATTGTTTTTGGTTTATTGATAGTGGTTTTGGAAAAAAATTTCGGTTTATAATAAAGTTATTGGTATATACTATATTATCAAGGGTTTTATTGAAAGTAATTTTCATTGTATTCTTATGGGTTAAGAATTGTTAAATAAAAAAAATAATTATCATAATTAATATAAACCCCTTAAAAGTTTGCTGTTTATTATAAAAAAAAAATTATCGATTAATAAATAATGAACTAATAATATATCCGAAGATTTTCAAAAAAGATATAGTAAAGAGATAGTGAGTATTTCCATCTAAAAAAGCCAAAATACATACAGATTTAAGTGCTAAAACAATAATAAAGGGTAGAAATTAATGTCTTTAGCAAAAGTAGATTTATTTGTTATTGGATAATAATAATAACAATTCGTTATCTTATTAAAAAATACAAAAAATAACCTATTTGTTCTCCCTCACCTCTTAGGATATTTTTTTGTAAAATTGGTATTTTAAAATGTATACTAAATGTGGAATTAAACGGAAATGATTATTCTTCTGAGTTAAAAGAATCATTCGTTCTCCCTCACTTATTAGTAACAGTTGTTTGTAAGATTGAATTTAAAAAAAAGTGTTATTAAACGAATTTTTCATTATTAAATTTTGGAAATTTCAACATATATTTGAAGAGAAAAAAGAAAAGACATAAGAAATCAAATTATTATTTAATAAATCTTTGACAGTTACAAAATTTTATGCTTATCACAAAAAAATGGAAATTAAATAGGATCATATCATTAATATATTTTGTCTTCTCTCCGATAAAAACTCTTTTATTTTATTAATAATTAAATTAGAATAACAATAATTCAAAAATCAATGTTAAGACTAATAATAAATTTGTAGTTGCCATATGATAATGAAAATAAATTAAAAAAATCGAAATTATCAATTATGAGTAAGGATATTAATTGACAATAAAATTTTGATATTAGATAGACATAAACATATATTTATATTGTTTTTGATTTATTGTAATTGATAGTGGTTTTGGAAAAAAATTTCTGTTTATAATAAAGTTATTGGTATATACTATATTATCAGAGGATTTTTCAGTGTATTCTTATGGGTTAAGAAATGTTTAATAAAAAAAATAATTATCATAATTAATATAAACCCCTTAAAAGTTTGGTGTTTATTATAAAAATACGAATTAATAAATTAATCCTAAAAATAATACAAAGATTTTGAAAAAAGAATTATAATTAATTGTTATTGGGCATTATTGATGTTTAATTGTTATTACAATGTTGGGCTGATTATTTCCATCTCAAAAAGCAACATTACATACAGATTTGAGTGCTAAAACAATAATATTTGATAAATATTAATGTTTTTAACAAAAGTAGATTTATTTGTTATTGAATAATAAAAATTACAATTTGTTATATTATTAAAAATTACAAAAAATATCTCATTTGTTCTCCCTCATCATTTACGATATTTATTTGCAAATTTTGTATTTTAAAAATTATAGTAAAAGTGGCATTAAACGGAAATGATTATTCTTCTAATTGTAAGTTAAATAATCATTTGTTCTCCCTCACTTATTAGTAACAGTTATTTATAAGATTAAATGAAAAAAAATTATAAAAAGTGGTATAAAACGTAAATTATTATTGTTCAATATTTAAATTGCAATAGTTCAAATATAATATTGGATCGTTTATAAAAACAATTGAAAATTTTATTATTTATCGTTAAAGATCATTGTTATTACCTCATTGTTATTAACTTTTGACGCTGAGCAATTTCATCCCAATAAGACAAATTTATTACAGATTTGAGTACTAAAACAATAATATTAATAAAACTATACTGTTTAGGATAAAAAGTATTTTTTTAATTGATAAGTAAAAATTAATTGGATTATTAAAATAATTAAGAAAAAAATTGTTAATTCAATTATTTATTAAATAAATGATACCTAAATTTGTGTGGTTTTGGAAAAAAATTTCTGTTTATAATAAAGTTATTGGTATATACTATATTATCAGAGGATTTTATTGAAAGTAATTTTCATTGTATTCTTATGGGTTAAGAAATGTTTAATAAAAAAAATAATTATCATAATTAATATAAACCCCTTAAAAGTTTGGTGTTTATTATAAAAAATACGAATTAATAATCCTAAAAATAATACAAAGATTTTCAAAAAAGAATTATAATTCATTTTTATTGGGGATTATTGATGTTTAATTGTTATTACAATGTTGGGCTGATTATTTCCATCTCAAAAAGCAACATTACATACAGATTTGAGTGCTAAAACAATAATATTTGATAAATATTAATGTTTTTAACAAAAGTAGATTTATTTGTTATTGAATAATAAAAATTACAATTTGTTATATTATTAAAAATTACAAAAAATATCTCATTTGTTCTCCCTCATCATTTACGATATTTATTTGCAAATTTTGTATTTTAAAAATTATAGTAAAAGTGGCATTAAACGGAAATGATTATTCTTCTAATTGTAACTTAAATAATCATTTGTTCTCCCTCACTTATTAGTAACAGTTATTTATAAGATTAAACGAAAAAAAATTATAAAAAGTGGTATAAAACGTAAATGATTATTGTTCAATATTTAAATTGCAATAGTTCAAATATAATATTGGATCGTTTATAAATACAATTGAAAATTTTATTATTTATCGTTAAAGATCATTGTTATTACCTCATTGTTATTAACTTTTGAAGCTGAGCAATTTCATCCCAATAAGACAAATTTATTACAGATTTGAGTACTAAAACAATAATATTATTAAAACTATACTGTTTAGGATAAAAAGTATTTTTTTAATTGATAAGTATATATAAAAATTAATTGGATTATTAAAATAATTAAGAAAAAAATTGTTAATTCAATTATTTATTAAATAAATGATACCTAAATTCATTATTATAATGAGAGAAAAAAAAAAAAAAAATTTAAAAAAAATTAATCAAAATTAGTTTATTTATTGATTGGTTTATCGATTTACTTATTCCTTTGTATTGGATTCATTTTTGGTAACAACCAACCTATTTTTAAGATAACTACAAACAAAATGAAATGATCAAGAAAAAAAAATAAAAAGAATTTAGTTAATCTGTTTAATGATTTCATTATTGATTTAGTTTTAATTGATTTAAATGGAAAAAATATTAATTATTGTTAGAATATTGAAACGATATAACCAAATTTTTTTAATACAATTGAGTAAAAATAATGGAAGGAAAAATAATATTGTATTAATTGAAATATTTCACATTGGATGTAAATTTTTAATCAAAATTAAAGTCTTTAGTACATTAACTGTTGCATTAATTGTTTAATACTAATAACGAACATTTTCAATAACCGATTATTGAGGATTGTTATTCATTGATGTCTTATTGTTATGAAAATGTGGCGCTGAGTATTTCCACCTCAACAAGCCAAATAGAATATGGAATTGTTTATTAAAACAATTTCCGAAAAAAATAATTACGAATATTTAGATATTCTTAAAAAATCGAAAAATATCTCATTCGTTCTCCTTCATCTTTTAGTATTTATATTTGTAAATGTTGTTCTATAAAATTTTATACTAGAAGTGATATTAAAAGGAAATTATTATTCTTTGATTATTTATTTTAATATTAAAAGGTCAAATGACAAAATAATATTTAAAAAGCTTCAGGAATTATATTATAAATTTTGAAAAAAAATGTATCATTTGTTCTCCCTCACTTATTAGTAACAGTTGTTTGTAAGATTTAATCGCAAAAATATTTATACTAAAAGTGGTATTGAACGGAAATGATTTTTAAATAAATAAATGATTGAAATGGAAAATATTACAGGTCGTTATAATTTATTCCACCTGAAACCGTTGGAAAATAATGTGTTAATAAAAAAAAATATATAAATTCTGTTCTGCATCATATAATAATAAATTTGTAGTTGCCATATGATTATGAAAATAAATTAATAAAATCGAAATTATCAATTATTAGTAAGGATTATTAGATAGACATAAACATATATTTATATGGTTTTTGATTTATTGTAATTGATGGTGGTTTTAGAAAAAAATTTCTGTTTATAATAAAGTTATTGGTATATACTATATTATCAGAGGATTTTATTGAAAGTAATTTTCATTGTATTCTTACGGGTTAAGAAATGTGGAAAAAATAATCTATCAAAAGATTTTCAAAAAAGAATTCTAATTCTTTGTGATTGGGGATTGTTGATGTTTAATTGTTATTACAATGTTGGGCTGAGTCTCCCACCATTTTGAATATTTTTTTGTAAAATTGGTATTTTAAAATGTATACTAAATGTGGAATTAAACGGAAATGATTATTCTTCTGAGTTAAAAGAATCATTCGTTCCCCCTCACTAATTAGTAACAGTTATTTGTAATATTGAAATAAATTATATTCTAAAAGTGGTATTAAACGGAAATGATTATTCTTCTTATTGTAAGTTAAATAAATCATTTGTTCTCCCTCACTTATTAGTAAAAGTTTTGATAAAATCTATCGATCTAACTAGTCATTGAATTAGGAAAAAAAAGTTATTTCAAGGAAGGAAACATTACTAGATTAAGGACATGAATTTTCCATCATGGAAGGGAAGTAGGTCGATGGAAAATCATGAGCTCACGTGAGGGCAGGGTCGCTACACCCTGAAGTAGATGAAAACTTCATCTACCCGTTACCCGAGATAAAAGTTCTCTATGCTAACTACTTCTCCTTGTATTTCATCCATAAGGTGACCTTAAGAAACTAGTCCATTGTTGGGTATTAGTTAAATCTATCATTCGTTCTCCCTCACTTTTTTTAACAGTTGTTTTTAAGATTGAATTAAAAAAAAATTATACACTAAAAGTGGTATTAAACGGAAATGATTATTGTTCTATATTTTAATTGTAATAATTCAAATTTAATATTGGATTGTTTATAAAAACAATTTTTGATCAAAATTAATAATAATAACAACAATAATTACAATTTGTTAGTAATACTCAATAATATTTATATTTTTAAAAAATTTAAAAAATATCTCATTCGTTCTCCTTCATCTTTTAGTATTTATATTTGTAAATGTTGTTCTATAAAATTTTATACTAGAAGTGATATTAAAAGGGAATTACTATTTTTTGATTATTTTAATATTACAATGTCAAATGACAAAATAATATTTAAAAAGGCTTCAGGAATTATATTATAATTTTTGAAAAAAAAAAATGTATCAATTGTTCTCCCTCACTTATTAGTAACAATTTTTTTTAAAATTGAAATAAATAAAATGAAAAATAAATATCTACTAAAAGTGGCATTAAACGGAAATGATTATTCTTCTAATTGTAAATTAAAAAAATCATTCGTTCTACCTCACTTATTAGTAAATGATGTTTTTAAGTTTGAATTCAAAAAAATAATTAACTAAAAGTGGTATTTGTAAGATTGAAATAAATAAATATATATACTAAAATTGGAATTAAACCGAAAGGATAATTCTTTGATTACTTTAATATTAAAATTCCGAATGAAGTGGGAAACGCTTCAGGAATTGAATTGTAATTTACTTCACCTGAAATCATTTGAAATTTCTATGTTTAATTTAAAAAATTAAAATTACAAAAAAATGTATCATTTGTTCTTCCTTCCATTTTAATAACAGATGAAAGTAATGTTGAAATAATAAAAATAAATGAAAAATAAAATTAAACGAAAAGTGGTATTAAACGGAAATGAATATTCTTCTAAGTTAAAATTATCATTCGTTCTCCCTCACTTATAAGTAACAATTTTTTTTAAAATTGAAATAAATATAATGAAAAATAAATATCTACTAAAAGTGGCATTAAACGGAAATGATTATTCTTCTAATTGTAAATTAAAAAAATCATTCGTTCTACCTCACTTATTAGTAAATGATGTTTTTATGTTTGAATTCAAAAAAATATTTAACTAAAAGTGGTATTTGTAAGATTGAAATAAATAAATATATATACTAAAATTGGTATTAAACCGAAAGGATTATTCTTTGATTACTTTAATATTAAAATTCCGAATGAAGTGGGAAACGCTTCAGGAATTGAATTGTAATTTACTTCACCTGAAATCATTTGAAATTTCTATGTTTAATTTAAAAAATTAAAATTACAAAAAAATGTATCATTTGTTCTTCATTCCATTTTAATATCAGATGGTAGTAATGTTGAAATAATAACAATAAATGAAAAATAAAATTAAACGAAAAGTGGCATTAAACGGAAATGATTATTCTTCTAATTGTAAATTAAAAAATCATTCGTTCTACCTCACTTATTAATAACAGTTATTTCTAAGAATGAACTAAGTAAATATATATACTAAAATTGGCATTAAACCGAAAGGATTATTCTTTGATTACTTTAATATTAAAATTCCGAATGATGTGGGAAACGCTTCAGGAATTGAATTGTAATTTACTTCACCTGAAATCATTTGAAATTTCTATGTTTAATTTAAAAAATTAAAATTACAAAAAAATGTATCATTTGTTCTTCCTTCCATTTTAATAACAGATGGTAGTAATGTTGAAATAATAACAATAAATGAAAAATAAAATTAAACGAAAAGTGGCATTAAACGGAAATGATTATTCTTCTAATTGTAAATTAAAAAAATCATTCGTTCTACCTCACTTATTAGTAAATGATGTTTTTAAGTTTGAATTCAAAAAAATAAGTAACTAAAAGTGGTATGAAAAGGATATGATAATTTTTCATTATGATAATTTTTAAATTTCAAGATGGATTGAAAGAAAACACTCATGAGAAATCAAATTATAATTTAATAAATTTGTAGTTACAAAATTCATATTTAGAATTGTAAAAGTTCAAATATTGAAAAAAAGAAAAAGCGTAATTTTTAATAAAATTATTCTCATTATTATAAGTAGGATTTTTTTTATTTTTTGGAAATAATTAATTTATCCATTTTTCTTGAATATTGTTGTTGTCTCATAATTAATTAGTGACGCTGGGCATTTTCATCCCAACAAGCCACATTACATACAGATCTGAGTGCTAAAACAATAATATTTGATAAAAATAAATTTTATTTGAAAATTCTATGCTTATCACAAAGTAATGGAAATTAAAAAGGACATATATCATTAATATATTTTGAGTTCTCACCGGTAACAACTCTTTTAATTAATTAATAATTAAATTCGAACAACAGTAATTCAAAAAGCAATGTTAAGACAAATAATAAATTTGTTGTTGCCATATAATTATGAAAATAAATTAAAAAAATCGAAATTATCAAATATTAGTAAGGATATTAATTGACATTAAAATTTTGATATTAGATAGACATAAACATATATTTATATTGTTTTTGGTTTATTGATAGTGGTTTTGGAAAAAAATTTCGGTTTATAATAAAGTTATTGGTATATACTATATTATCAAGGGTTTTATTGAAAGTAATTTTCATTGTATTCTTATGGGTTAAGAATTGTTAAATAAAAAAAATAATTATCATAATTAATATAAACCCCTTAAAAGTTTGCTGTTTATTATAAAAAAAAAATTATCGATTAATAAATAATGAACTAATAATATATCCGAAGATTTTCAAAAAAGATATAGTAAAGAGATAGTGAGTATTTCCATCTAAAAAAGCCAAAATACATACAGATTTAAGTGCTAAAACAATAATAAAGGGTAGAAATTAATGTCTTTAGCAAAAGTAGATTTATTTGTTATTGGATAATAATAATAACAATTCGTTATCTTATTAAAAAATACAAAAAATAACCTATTTGTTCTCCCTCACCTCTTAGGATATTTTTTTGTAAAATTGGTATTTTAAAATGTATACTAAATGTGGAATTAAACGGAAATGATTATTCTTCTGAGTTAAAAGAATCATTCGTTCTCCCTCACTTATTAGTAACAGTTGTTTGTAAGATTGAATTTAAAAAAAAGTGTTATTAAACGAATTTTTCATTATTAAATTTTGGAAATTTCAACATATATTTGAAGAGAAAAAAGAAAAGACATAAGAAATCAAATTATTATTTAATAAATCTTTGACAGTTACAAAATTTTATGCTTATCACAAAAAAATGGAAATTAAATAGGATCATATCATTAATATATTTTGTCTTCTCTCCGATAAAAACTCTTTTATTTTATTAATAATTAAATTAGAATAACAATAATTCAAAAATCAATGTTAAGACTAATAATAAATTTGTAGTTGCCATATAATTATGAAAATAAATTAAAAAAATCGAAATTATCAATTATGAGTAAGGATATTAATTGACAATAAAATTTTGATATTAGATAGACATAAACATATATTTATATTGTTTTTGATTTATTGTAATTGATAGTGGTTTTGGAAAAAAATTTCTGTTTATAATAAAGTTATTGGTATATACTATATTATCAGAGGATTTTTCAGTGTATTCTTATGGGTTAAGAAATGTTTAATAAAAAAAATAATTATCATAATTAATATAAACCCCTTAAAAGTTTGGTGTTTATTATAAAAATACGAATTAATAAATTAATCCTAAAAATAATACAAAGATTTTGAAAAAAGAATTATAATTAATTGTTATTGGGCATTATTGATGTTTAATTGTTATTACAATGTTGGGCTGATTATTTCCATCTCAAAAAGCAACATTACATACAGATTTGAGTGCTAAAACAATAATATTTGATAAATATTAATGTTTTTAACAAAAGTAGATTTATTTGTTATTGAATAATAAAAATTACAATTTGTTATATTATTAAAAATTACAAAAAATATCTCATTTGTTCTCCCTCATCATTTACGATATTTATTTGCAAATTTTGTATTTTAAAAATTATAGTAAAAGTGGCATTAAACGGAAATGATTATTCTTCTAATTGTAAGTTAAATAATCATTTGTTCTCCCTCACTTATTAGTAACAGTTATTTATAAGATTAAATGAAAAAAAATTATAAAAAGTGGTATAAAACGTAAATTATTATTGTTCAATATTTAAATTGCAATAGTTCAAATATAATATTGGATCGTTTATAAAAACAATTGAAAATTTTATTATTTATCGTTAAAGATCATTGTTATTACCTCATTGTTATTAACTTTTGACGCTGAGCAATTTCATCCCAATAAGACAAATTTATTACAGATTTGAGTACTAAAACAATAATATTAATAAAACTATACTGTTTAGGATAAAAAGTATTTTTTTAATTGATAAGTAAAAATTAATTGGATTATTAAAATAATTAAGAAAAAAATTGTTAATTCAATTATTTATTAAATAAATGATACCTAAATTTGTGTGGTTTTGGAAAAAAATTTCTGTTTATAATAAAGTTATTGGTATATACTATATTATCAGAGGATTTTATTGAAAGTAATTTTCATTGTATTCTTATGGGTTAAGAAATGTTTAATAAAAAAAATAATTATCATAATTAATATAAACCCCTTAAAAGTTTGGTGTTTATTATAAAAAATACGAATTAATAATCCTAAAAATAATACAAAGATTTTCAAAAAAGAATTATAATTCATTTTTATTGGGGATTATTGATGTTTAATTGTTATTACAATGTTGGGCTGATTATTTCCATCTCAAAAAGCAACATTACATACAGATTTGAGTGCTAAAACAATAATATTTGATAAATATTAATGTTTTTAACAAAAGTAGATTTATTTGTTATTGAATAATAAAAATTACAATTTGTTATATTATTAAAAATTACAAAAAATATCTCATTTGTTCTCCCTCATCATTTACGATATTTATTTGCAAATTTTGTATTTTAAAAATTATAGTAAAAGTGGCATTAAACGGAAATGATTATTCTTCTAATTGTAACTTAAATAATCATTTGTTCTCCCTCACTTATTAGTAACAGTTATTTATAAGATTAAACGAAAAAAAATTATAAAAAGTGGTATAAAACGTAAATGATTATTGTTCAATATTTAAATTGCAATAGTTCAAATATAATATTGGATCGTTTA
The DNA here is from genome assembly GCA_963082975.1 of Labia minor. NCBI lineage: Eukaryota > Metazoa > Arthropoda > Insecta > Dermaptera > Spongiphoridae > Labia > Labia minor. Next base: position 40,152,010 of record OY720348.1, on the reverse strand, counting down.
TAAATACAATTGAAAATTTTATTATTTATCGTTAAAGATCATTGTTATTACCTCATTGTTATTAACTTTTGAAGCTGAGCAATTTCATCCCAATAAGACAAATTTATTACAGATTTGAGTACTAAAACAATAATATTATTAAAACTATACTGTTTAGGATAAAAAGTATTTTTTTAATTGATAAGTATATATAAAAATTAATTGGATTATTAAAATAATTAAGAAAAAAATTGTTAATTCAATTATTTATTAAATAAATGATACCTAAATTCATTATTATAATGAGAGAAAAAAAAAAAAAAAATTTAAAAAAAATTAATCAAAATTAGTTTATTTATTGATTGGTTTATCGATTTACTTATTCCTTTGTATTGGATTCATTTTTGGTAACAACCAACCTATTTTTAAGATAACTACAAACAAAATGAAATGATCAAGAAAAAAAAATAAAAAGAATTTAGTTAATCTGTTTAATGATTTCATTATTGATTTAGTTTTAATTGATTTAAATGGAAAAAATATTAATTATTGTTAGAATATTGAAACGATATAACCAAATTTTTTTAATACAATTGAGTAAAAATAATGGAAGGAAAAATAATATTGTATTAATTGAAATATTTCACATTGGATGTAAATTTTTAATCAAAATTAAAGTCTTTAGTACATTAACTGTTGCATTAATTGTTTAATACTAATAACGAACATTTTCAATAACCGATTATTGAGGATTGTTATTCATTGATGTCTTATTGTTATGAAAATGTGGCGCTGAGTATTTCCACCTCAACAAGCCAAATAGAATATGGAATTGTTTATTAAAACAATTTCCGAAAAAAATAATTACGAATATTTAGATATTCTTAAAAAATCGAAAAATATCTCATTCGTTCTCCTTCATCTTTTAGTATTTATATTTGTAAATGTTGTTCTATAAAATTTTATACTAGAAGTGATATTAAAAGGAAATTATTATTCTTTGATTATTTATTTTAATATTAAAAGGTCAAATGACAAAATAATATTTAAAAAGCTTCAGGAATTATATTATAAATTTTGAAAAAAAATGTATCATTTGTTCTCCCTCACTTATTAGTAACAGTTGTTTGTAAGATTTAATCGCAAAAATATTTATACTAAAAGTGGTATTGAACGGAAATGATTTTTAAATAAATAAATGATTGAAATGGAAAATATTACAGGTCGTTATAATTTATTCCACCTGAAACCGTTGGAAAATAATGTGTTAATAAAAAAAAATATATAAATTCTGTTCTGCATCATATAATAATAAATTTGTAGTTGCCATATGATTATGAAAATAAATTAATAAAATCGAAATTATCAATTATTAGTAAGGATTATTAGATAGACATAAACATATATTTATATGGTTTTTGATTTATTGTAATTGATGGTGGTTTTAGAAAAAAATTTCTGTTTATAATAAAGTTATTGGTATATACTATATTATCAGAGGATTTTATTGAAAGTAATTTTCATTGTATTCTTACGGGTTAAGAAATGTGGAAAAAATAATCTATCAAAAGATTTTCAAAAAAGAATTCTAATTCTTTGTGATTGGGGATTGTTGATGTTTAATTGTTATTACAATGTTGGGCTGAGTCTCCCACCATTTTGAATATTTTTTTGTAAAATTGGTATTTTAAAATGTATACTAAATGTGGAATTAAACGGAAATGATTATTCTTCTGAGTTAAAAGAATCATTCGTTCCCCCTCACTAATTAGTAACAGTTATTTGTAATATTGAAATAAATTATATTCTAAAAGTGGTATTAAACGGAAATGATTATTCTTCTTATTGTAAGTTAAATAAATCATTTGTTCTCCCTCACTTATTAGTAAAAGTTTTGATAAAATCTATCGATCTAACTAGTCATTGAATTAGGAAAAAAAAGTTATTTCAAGGAAGGAAACATTACTAGATTAAGGACATGAATTTTCCATCATGGAAGGAAAGTAGGTCGATGGAAAATCATGAGCTCACGTGAGGGCAGGGTCGCTACACCCTGAAGTAGATGAAAACTTCATCTACCCGTTACCCGAGATAAAAGTTCTCTATGCTAACTACTTCTCCTTGTATTTCATCCATAAGGTGACCTTAAGAAACTAGTCCATTGTTGGGTATTAGTTAAATCTATCATTCGTTCTCCCTCACTTTTTTTAACAGTTGTTTTTAAGATTGAATTAAAAAAAAATTATACACTAAAAGTGGTATTAAACGGAAATGATTATTGTTCTATATTTTAATTGTAATAATTCAAATTTAATATTGGATTGTTTATAAAAACAATTTTTGATCAAAATTAATAATAATAACAACAATAATTACAATTTGTTAGTAATACTCAATAATATTTATATTTTTAAAAAATTTAAAAAATATCTCATTCGTTCTCCTTCATCTTTAAGTATTTATATTTGTAAATGTTGTTCTATAAAATTTTATACTAGAAGTGATATTAAAAGGGAATTACTATTCTTTGATTATTTTAATATTACAATGTCAAATGACAAAATAATATTTAAAAACGCTTCAGGAATTATATTATAATTTTTGAAAAAAAAAATGTATCAATTGTTCTCCCTCACTTATTAGTAACAGTTGGTTTTAAGATTTATTCGGAAAAAAATTTATACTAAAAGTGGTATTGAACGGAAATGATTTTTAAATAAATAAATGATTGAAATGGAAAATATTTCAGGTGTTATAATTTATTCCACCTGAAACTGTTGGAAATGGAAAATATTTCAGGTCGTTATAATTTATTCCACCTGAATCCTGTGTTAATAAAAAAATATATATAAATCATTTGTTCTGCCTCACATTTTACGTACTAAAAGTGGTATTGAACGGAAATGATTTTTCTCTAATATTATAATTTTATAATTTTGGAAAGAAAAAAGAATATGAAATAAGAAATACACTTTAAAATAAAATTGCCCTTATTAGCATAAGCTTTTAGTTTTACAGATTTGGGGACTAAAACAATAATATTTTAGTAAAATTATAGTCTATCGTATGAAAAGTATTTTTTTTAATTTATTAGTAAAAATTAATTGGACTATTAAAAAAATTTAAAAAAAATTATTTTTTCATTCAATTATTTATTGGTTTAATGAATCTTTTACATTGATTTTTATGAGAAGTACCAACCTATATTTCAAATTTAGTGAGAATAAAATATATCTGATTTATAAAAGAACAAAAAGAAAATTTTGAAAAATGAATAAAAAAAAATTAATCGAAAATTGTTTATTTATTTAATCAAATAATTTTTTTTGAGTTGGGTGAAAATAAAATACTTCTTATTGAAAGACAAAAATAATTATTTCAATAAAATCATGTTAATCTGTTTAATGATTTCATTAATAGATTTAGTTATAATGTATTTATTTAGAAAGAAAGAAAAAAAACAAAAATACAAATTGTATAGTACTAACTACCAACAAAACTATTTTTTTTATTGTTTAGTAATATATAATTACTAATATTTAAATTTAAAAAAATCAAAAATATCTCATTCGTTCTCTTTCATCTTTAGGGATATATATTTTAAAAATTTTTATATAAAATTTTATACTCTAAGTGGCATTAAACGGAAATGATTATTCTTCTAATTGTAAATTAAATAAGTTGACCTGTGGCCAGGTCCGAACCGACCGACGGTTTGAAATAAATTAATTTCAAGCTACAGAAACAATTTCAAATAATTTTCATATATCTATTAATGTAATAAAAAACAGATATGGATACTTAAATAATAAATATAAACATTTTTAATTTTATTTTATTTATAATATATATGCAAGACCAGGCTGTGACGTCATGAATGGTTGGATGACGTCATATAATTTTAAATCAAGAAAAAACTAATAAATATGATTTTTCTCCAGGATAAAACCAATACAAAGTGCATGATTCGTGGTGATATATAAAAAAATCTCCTTTGGTGTGAAAATAACCCTTTCCTTCCTATCGTCGATCGCTAATACTACCACTTCCGGTTTCCGGAATTGCACCAAAAGTTGATCAATTCATCCCACTGATGCATTAAGTAAATATACCAAATTTCATCAAAATCGGTTGAGCAGTTCAGGCTGTACACATCTATACGGACGGACAGACGGACGGACGGACAGACGGACGGACAGACGGACAGACATCATGCTAAAAATACTTTTTTCTGTTTAGAAAATGCATGATTCGTGGAGATATGTAAAAATCTCCACATGTGAAATTTGGTGTGAAAACAATACCTCCCTTACTATCGTCGGTCGGTAAAAATCATTCGTTTTACCTCACTTATTAGTAACAGTTATTTATAAGAATGAACTAAATAAATATATATACTAAAATTGGCATTATACCGAAAGAATTATTCTTTGATTACTTTAATATTAAAATTCCGAATGAAGTGGGAAACGCTTCAGGAATTGAATTGTAATTTACTTCACCTGAAATCATTTGAAATTTCTATGTTTAATTTAAAAAATTAAAATTACAAAAAAATGTATCATTTGTTATTCCTTCCATTTTAATAACAGATGGTAGAAATGTTGAAATAATAAAAAAATGAAATATAAAATCCAACGAAAAGTGGTATTAAACGGAAATGAATATTCATCTAAGTTAAAAATATCAATCGTTCTCCCTCACTTATTAGTAACAATTTTTTGTAAGATTGAAATAAATAAAATGAAAAATAAATAACTACTAAAAGTGGCATTAAACGGAAATGATTATTCTTCTAATTGTAAATTAAAAAAATCATTCGTTCTACCTCACTTATTAGTAAATGAAGTTTTTAAGTTTGAATTCAAAAAAATAAGTAACTAAAAGGGGTATTACAAGGATATGATAATTCTTCATTATGATATAATTTTGAAATTTCAAGATGGATTGAAAGAAAACTCATGAGAAATCAAATTATAATTTAATAAATTTGTTGTTACAAAATTCATATTTAGAATTGTAAAAGTTCAAATTTGGAAAAAAAGAAAAATCGTAATTTTTAACAAAATTATTCTCATTATTATAAGTAGGATTTTTTTTATTTTTTGGAAATAATTAATTTATTCGTTTTTCTTGAATGTTCTTGTAGTCTCATAATTAATTAGTGACGCAGGGCATTTTCATCCCAACAAGCCACATTACATACAGATTTGAGTGCTAAAACAATAATATTTGATAAAAATAAATTTTATTTGAAAATTCTATGCTTATCACAAAAAAATGGAAATTAAATAGGATCATATCATTAATATATTTTGTGTTCTCTCCGATAAAAACTCTTTTATTTTATTAATAATTAAATTAGAATAACAATAATTCAAAAATCAATGTTAAGACTAATAATAAATTTGTAGTTGCCATATGATAATGAAAATAAATTAAAAAAATCGAAATTGTCAATTATGAGTAAGGATATTAATTGACAATAAAATTTTGATATTAGATAGACAAAAAATAATATTGTTTTTGGTTTATTGTAATTGATAGTGGTTTCGGAAAAAAATTTCTGTTTATAATAAAGTTATTGGTATATACTATATTATCAGAGGATTTTTCATTGTATTCTTATGGGTTAAGAAATGTTTAATAAAAAAAATAATTATCATAATTAATATAAACCCCTTAAAAGTTTGGTGTTTATTATAAAAATACGAATTAATAAATTAATCCTAAAAATAATACAAAGATTTTGAAAAAAGAATTATAATTAATTGTTATTGGGCATTATTGATGTTTAATTGTTATTACAATGTTGGGCTGATTATTTCCATCTCAAAAAGCAACATTACATACAGATTTGAGTGCTAAAACAATAATATTTGATAAATATTAATGTTTTTAACAAAAGTAGATTTATTTGTTATTGAATAATAAAAATTACAATTTGTTATATTATTAAAAATTACAAAAAATATCTCATTTGTTCTCCCTCATCATTTACGATATTTATTTGCAAATTTTGTATTTTAAAAATTATAGTAAAAGTGGCATTAAACGGAAATGATTATTCTTCTAATTGTAAGTTAAATAATCATTTGTTCTCCCTCACTTCTTAGTAACAGTTATTTATAAGATTAAATGAAAAAAAATTATAAAAAGTGGTATAAAACGTAAATGATTATTGTTCAATATTTAAATTGCAATAGTTCAAATTTAATAAAACTATACTGTTTAGGATAAAAAGTATTTTTTTAATTGCTAAGTATAAAAATTAATTGGATTATTAAAATAATTAAGAAAAAAATTGTTAATTCAATTATTTATTAGATAAATTATACCTTAATTCATTATTATAATGAGAGAAAAAAAAAAAAATTTTAAAAAAATTAATCAAAATTAGTTTATTTATTTGTTTGTTTATTGATTGGTTTATCGATTTACTTATTCCTTTGTATTGGATTCATTTTTGGTAACAACCAACCTATTTTTAAGATAACTACAAACAAAATGAAATGATCAAGAAAAAAAATAAAAAGAATTTAGTTAATCTGTTTAATGATTTCATTATTGATTTAGTTTTAATTGATTTAATTAGAAAAAAATTAATTATTGTTATAATATTGAAACGATATAACCAAATTTTTTTAATACAATTGAGTAAAAATAATGGAAGGAAAAATAATATTGTATTAATTGAAATATTTCACATTGGATGTAAATTTTTAATCAAAATTAAAGTCTTTAGTACATTAACTGTTGCATTAATTGTTTAATAATAATAACGAATATTTTTTCAATAACCGATTATTGAGGATTGTTATTCATTGATGTCTTATTGTTATGAAAATGTGGCGCTGAGTATTTCCACCTCAACAAGCCAAATAGAATATGGAATTGTTTAATAAAACAATTTCCGAAAAAAATAATTACGAATATTTAGGTATTCTTAAAAAATCTTAATAAATTTGTAGTTGCCATATGATTATGAAAATAAATTGAAAAAATCGAAATTATATCAATTATGAGTAAGGATATTAATTGACAATAAAATTTTGATATTAGATAGACATAAACATATATTAATATAGTTTTTGGTTTATTGTAATTGATAGTGGTTTTGGAAAAAAATTTCTGTTTATAATAAAGTTATTGGTATATACTATATTATCAGATGATTTTATTGAAAATAATTTTCATTGTATTCTTATGGGTTAAGAAATGTTTAATAAAAAAAATAATTATCATAATTAATATAAACCCCTTAAAAGTTTGGTGTTTATTATAAAAATACGAATTAATAAATTAATCCTAAAAATAATACAAAGATTTTGAAAAAAGAATTATAATTCATTTTTATTGGGGATTATTGATGTTTAATTGTTATTACAATGTTGTTGTAGGATTGAATTTAAAAAAGAAATTATATAATAATAAATTTGTAGTTGCCATATAATTATGAAAATAAATTAATAAAATCGAAATTATCAATTATTAGTAAGGATTATTAGATAGACATAAACATATATTTATATGGTTTTTGATTTATTGTAATTGATGGTGGTTTTAGAAAAAAATTTCTGTTTATAATAAAGTTATTGGTATATACTATATTATCAGAGGATTTTATTGAAAGTAATTTTCATTGTATTCTTACGGGTTAAGAAATGTGGAAAAAATAATCTATCAAAAGATTTTCAAAAAAGAATTCTAATTCTTTGTTATTGGGGATTGTTGATGTTTAATTGTTATTACAATGTTGGGCTGAGTCTCCCACCATTTTGAATATTTTTTTGTAAAATGGTATTTTAAAATGTATACTAAATGTGGAATTAAACGGAAATGATTATTCTTCTGAGTTAAAAGAATCATTCGTTCCCCCTCACTAATTAGTAACAGTTATTTGTAATATTGAAATAAATTATATTCTAAAAGTGGTATTAAACGGAAATGATTATTCTTCTTATTGTAAGTTAAATAAATCATTTGTTCTCCCTCACTTATTAGTAAAAGTTTTGATAAAATCTATCGATCTAACTAGTCATTGAATTAGGAAAAAAAAGTTATTTCAAGGAAGGAAACATTTCTAGGGTAAGGACATGAATTTTCCATCATGGAAGGAAAGTAGGTCGATGGAAAATCATGAGCTCACGTGAGGGCAGGGTCGCTACACCCTGAAGTAGATGAAAACTTCATCTACCCGTTACCCGAGATAAATGTTCTCTATGCTAACTACTTCTCCTTGTATTTCATCCATACGGTGACCTTAAGAAACTATTCCATTGTTGGGTATTAGTTAAATCTATCATTCGTTCTCCCTCACTTTTTAGTAACAGGTGTTTGTAAGATTGAATTAAAAAAAATTATACACTAAAAGTGGTATTAAACGGAAATGATTATTGTTCTATATTTTAATTGTAATAGTTCAAATTTAATATTGGATTGCTTATAAAAACTATTTTTGATCAAAATTAATAATAATAACAACAATAATTACAATTTTTTTAGTAATACTCAATAATATTTATATTTTTAAAAAATTTAAAAAATATCTCATTCGTTCTCCCTCATCTTTTAGTACATTTATTTATAAAATTTGTATTTCTAGGAGGCCGCGGCTCTAATGTCAAATGTTTTTGCGATCAGGCTCTTAAATATTTTCGATATTTTTTTCAATTATTTTAATATGTCTATAAAAAAATGTTATATTATTTCAGAAATGTGTCTAAATATTGAAAAAAGTTGCCGACCCCTGCTTTAAACCACCAATAAAATTAATTCTATTAAAGATGTATAAAAAAATGATTAATATATAATTATTTAGAATCAAAAGTGAATAAATTGATATAATGTAATTTAACCTATATGTTATTTTATCTCAATGTGAATTTTTATTGATTGGTAGTGTTTCGAGGTGGATGATCCTACTTTTCAGTAAGTTTTCCTTTCCTTGAGAACCGGTGCCATCTCTGGTCTACGGCCTTCCCACGTTATTACATAACTCCTGCAATTATCTATGGATGGCTACCCAGTAATTCATAGATTTTGTTTATTTTTGTCAAGGCGAGTGCTTCTCTCATTTTCGAATCGAGTTGTAGTATCACATCACATACAACTACCAACTTATTATATCCAGATAATAATACCGATTATTTGAATGTTATTGACTTTTGCTTTTTTTTATCATATTTTGATATTTTTGAATAAGATTTCTAAGTTTTTTTTCTTTTACCATCAGATAAAAAAAGTCAGTTTGATGATACATAATATTAATATAAGTTCTTGGGAAATCCGTTGTGGTCAGCGAGGTCCTTGTCAAATTAATTGATAAAAGTTTTAGGAAAACGATTTATATGATCATTACATAATTTAAAGACCATATACATAATATTAAATTAATAAGAAGGATTTCAAGGTTTTTATTTGATGAAATCAGATGTAGTAAAATGGCCTTGGCTGGTCTATAAAGGCCTAAATAAAATTGTGTGAATGGCATAAACGACGAGGAAATACCTAACTATTTTATTTAATTATTTAAATTTCTAGTAATAGATTTAACTCTCATTTTTTTTAATTTATTTAGTAACTCTCTTGCTTGTTTGTTTTTTTAAGTTGATGTAATCAAATTATCATTCTTATTCAGAATGTATGATAATAATATACATAAAAATTTTATTATTATTATACCGTGAGGATCATGCAGATCTTGAAAGAGAAATTATTAATTATTGAATTCCCCTAGGAACGAACTCGAGTCTTCAGTGTGGTAGACTGCCGTGCTAACCACGAAACTTCTTAAGAGTCTCATAAAAAATATTATGTACTTCATAAAAACTTTGAAAATAAAACATATATCATAAAACCCCCTTTAAATACCTATAAAGAAATTATAAAAGATTATTGACAGCGAAAACGTTGAAAGAAAATTCATCGAATTGAAACATTTAGGATTTTTGACAAAAATTATTAAAAAAAGAAATGATGGAAACAGAAACTGGAACTACAGCACCTAGGTTGTACCAGTGAAGAGAAGTTATCCAAGAAATGGACCCGGACACAAAGTACTTTAAAGAGATTGTGCGTGAATAAGATGTGTGTGGGAGAGAGAATTAAACAGGAAGTAGGTGAAATGTATGAAAGCCTTTTTATATACATATAAACTAGAATGTATATATATGTTAAAAGTATAATCAGTGAAAAATAAACGATCAAGAACAGGAACAACATTAATGAATCGAACCAATAATCTGTTTCTTAATAATCGAAAGTTTAAAAAAAACCTGATTGACGATCATTCTGATTTATTACAGAGATAGTTAATGTACCTTAAGAACTTATTTTTTTTGGAGGGGGAAAGGATGACTGTTTCTATTTACTTTTGTCTATGAAGTTTAAAAAATAATGAAATACTTGAAAAAGACCAATCAAAAATCTAATCTATTCAATAATTACATGAACAATAATAATAATCATAACAATTAAAATAACAATTAAATTAATTTACCCGATGACTATCTGTTTTATAAGAATTAAAATTAAAATTTAAATTTTTTTGTTAGAATTAATATTAAAATAAAGGTTCAATTTCTTTGATAAGTTCACCTTTATGATTGTCTATGAATTTTAAAAAAACAATGAAATACTTGAAAAAGACCAATCAAAAATCAATCTATTCAATAATTACATGAACAATAATAATAATCATAACAATTAAAATAACAATTAAACTAATTTACCCGATGACTATTTGTTTTATAAGAATTAAAATTTAAATTCAAAATTTTTGCTACAATGAATATTAAAAAAAAAGGTTCTATTTCTTTGATAAGTTCACCTTTTATTTATTTAAAGAGATCTTTAATTGTATTTATACGGTATAGCAGTTTGAATGTGGATTTAGAGTTGAACGTTTAATGCTCATGAATAACTGTCTGCTAGCATTTTATTGTTCATCCTTCGCCTACACACCAAGTTAATCGTCATCAAGTGATTATCTTAAGAGAACGCCGTGGTCCTTATCGACTCTAACCCATTACATAGTTTGTTTTTTTTCCTCCTTACTCTCTAAATTCATAGATACATGGCAATTGAGAGATAAAGCGATATGTAAATATAAAGTGAGAAAGCGATGGCCGTTTGATAATCGACCAATCATTGATGATTAGGAATGATCTATTGATATTTTCCAAGCACTTCGCGATAGGCAGCAGCTAACAAATTCGAAATTCATACACGTGTTGATGTCCAGTTCCCCCCTCTCTCTCTCTTTCGATTGATTTAAACTCAATCGGAGCTGGCCAAACAATGATTAAAACTTATTGGATTCAATTAAGACGATGTCCTCTGACCGGTGAGGACAGTTCCCCGTCATAGAAACGATTTCTTGGATTTTAGGAATGCATCTGGGCCACAAAGGTTACCGGGTTACTTACGCAAACAAATTAGCAAACCGTGTTTTTTTTTTATCCCCTCCATCACTGTTTACATCTTTTCATTTCCGTTTTCATATAATATTTATAAAAATAAAAATATATATACTAGGTCATTTCAGATAATTAGATTCAAATGAAATTTTAATACTATTTAAAAAATGAAATGTGATTTTTGACAAATTCATAATAATACTAAACAATTATTAAGTTGTATATTGATAAAGATAAAAAGTCAAAAAAATTGATAAGTTCATTTACATTGGATTCAATGTTAACTTATATGACTTAAATTGGTTAATATTTTCTTAAGAGAAAATGTTGCCAATATAATGATAATAAAATTATAAAAGAAATTGTTGCCAATATAATAATAATGAAATTAAAAAAGAAATTGTTGTGTGCTAATATAATAATAGTGAAATTATAAAGAAAATTGTTGCCAATATAATGGTAATAATAATAATAATAATAATAATAATAATAATAATAATAAAAATCAAATAATGAATGTTGTAAAAAATTGCCTGCTTAAATATTTATAAATGAATAAAAAAATTTTTATAAAAATTATAAATTATATAAAAAAGTATATAGCAATAGTCTGTAAAAAATATAGTGTTGATTCTACTACTCATTGCTAGTGAACTTTGTTACTTTAATGAGCCATCCACTTCACTAAATGATTATCAGTGGGAAAAAACGAAGTATCAAATAATGATAAAGTTATCCAAAAGGGGAGTTGGTTCTGGTCTATCTATCACCAATCCAACAAGCAAATAAATAAAACATTCCAACATTATACAAAAATGAATGAATAATTAAATAAAATTGAGATAATGACAAATAAATAAATAACTACTTTGGTTAACAATAGAAAATTATTATTATTATTTATATATATATATATATATATATATATATATATATATATATAAATTTCTATTTGTGAATAGGTTGTTAAATTTTATAATTTTCAATAAAAAACTATATTTATTTAATATGAAAAGAATATGAAAATTACAGAAAGAGAGAGAGAGAAAGAAAAAAAAAGAATAAACAAAAACTAATGTTGAATTTAGTTAAAGCCACGTTTTATTTTTATTCAGTTAATTTTAGTATATGTTTATAATATATACACCAAATAAAAGAATGTTGATTTTCATAAGAAAAAAAAAATAATAAGATGATGTCATCTGTTTTTCTCGACAGGTATTTCCTAATATTTTATAAATATTAATTAATTACAACGAAATAGCTTCATAAATTATTTCAAAATGAAATATGTAGAGAAAGAAATAAACATGGCTGTTAAAATACAATATATATGCAGATTTTAACCAAATTAAAGGAAAACTATTAGAACTTGTTGATTTCTTTTTAAAGAAAAATAAATATTGTTTTATACTGTAATATAATTATTTAAATTTATACTGTTTCTTTATTCTATTGTTGATGAAAATATATGAAAAGATATGATAATTGAATTAAATAAATTCAAATAATTAATATTTATTGTTGGAATTCAGTGTTAACAATCAATAATAATAGAGTTTATGGTATAGTAAGAAAAGAAAGAAAAAATAGATGTTGCCAACCGATAAAAATAAATTTTATGAAGATTAAAATAAATTTAAAGAGAAAGGATACTATTTTAATCACTTTTATTATTTAATTTTAAAATGTAAGGTTATAAAATATTTATTTCATAAGAACCAAAAAGAAAACATGGAGATATTTCAAGATTATCATTAACACTATTCAATTATATATATATATATATATATATATAATAATAAAATTGGGTTTCGTAATTATTTTGTTCTTTCCACCTTGCATTTTCTATAAAAATGATATTTTTTTATATTTTTTTTTTTTTTTGCTAACGTCTTTGCCAACTGATATATAAATCTACATCATTATTTAATTCTTATTCAATCATACGAGCTAATTTATATTTAATAGAATTTATCTCCTTAGGGGCGAAAGATAATAAAAATTATTAAGCATATCATTTTATAACATATATATATATATATATATATATATATATATATATATACTTATATATTAATTTTCGATTTATTTTTATTTTAAACTAAACTTAATTTATAAAAACTTTAAATATTTACAAAAAAAAAAAACATGAATTAGGTAAAAAAACAAAATTAAATTATTATATAATATTTATAAACGAATATAAAATTTTTTATTGGGAAAAAAAATGAAAATACTAATATTTAAAAATTTTAATATATATATATATATAAATGAATGGAGAAGTATAAAATAATCGAGATAAATTTAAGTAAAAATATCCAAAGTTATTTCGAGTAACCATTCAATATATCGATGTTAGATATGATTTATAAGAAAAGTGTAAATAGATAAATAATAGATAAATAATCGGTTAAAGTTTGGAAAATTTTTTTTTTCTCTTATTATCTACTATATGAAGTAAAAAAAGATTTATGAACCTGTGAAAGAATTTGATTCAATGTAATATTATACATAATATGAAAAAAATGATAATTTATTTATTATTATATAATTTTATTTATTTATTTTATTTTAATTAATTTTTTAATCGTTTCCTTTTTAAACGGATGATGGAAACATATCACTTTGGATTGGTGGTTATGGTGGAGGGGGGGGGGGGTTGTTTAAAATGCAATTTGAAATTGTCAATTGGGCTAACGGTGACTGTATCTGTCTGTCTGTCGGTGTGTTGTGTGTATATATGTGCGCATGCTCAACTGGCGTCTTACGCAAGCAAAGGCGCCGCGGCGAACGCTCAGTGCGTTCGGCGGCGTCGGCGACGCGACTGTGCGCTGAGCGCTGCTGCTCACCAGGCTCCATCACAGTGCATGCCATCTGGCAATCAGTGACAGTGCGTGTCTCTCTCTCTCTCTCTCTCTCTCTCGCACACACACAGACACACACATACATATATACAGATATACACACAGATTCAATTCGATTCTGTCTTGTGAGTTTGCCCCCCCAGGAATTGAGACCAACATCCCCCCCCCCCAAGTGTCATTACAATACACCTGTTAGCCCCCTCATACTCCCCCATACCCCCAAATTGTGTACAATTAACCATGTTTTGAATTCAAGTGATCATTGACACTTCATCCAATTTTGTTTATTTATTTATTTTTTTTTTTTTTAATTTTTTAAACAGAAAAATACTGCCAAGTTTATATTTTGTTTGAAATTTGTTGTTGTTTTTTTTTATTTTTTCAAAATGCCGGTCTACAATATTATTACAAGGAGATGCAAGGTAATATAATTAATTACCCTTTCCTTTTTTTTTAATTTAGAAAAAAAAAATTAAATTAGAAATTGTCAAAAAAAAAAAAAAATCACGGAAAATTTCTTTGCGTCCGTGGTTCCTAATCTTTCTTATCATTTATTTTATAAACATTGGCAAAAACAAATTCCAGTACCTCTGTTTGAACAAACTTTGACCTTAGTCTTTGAACTGCCTAAAAGGGGGGGGGGTAATGTCAAGATTGGACCGAAACCGAAAACCGATAATTTGTTTTTATAAATGAACTCTCTCTTTTCCTCTCTCTCTCTCTCTCTCTCAGTAGGGGCTTAAGTAAGTTTCGAAGAACAAATGGACTCGTTGATAAATAAAATTTCTTGATGTATGAAGATAAGGAGCAATGATTATTATTCAAGATTGTTGACCAATGTTTCTCTCTGTCCGTATTATCTTATCAAAAGAAGAATAGTCAAGAATTTTATCATTAATGATTTCCATCTTGGCAACCAATCCAATCGAGACGTCACCAGATTAAATATACTCCAGATGTACTAATTATTACAATCATTTTTATTTAAATCCTCTTCAAGTGTTTTTATTATTATTTTATTTTTTTTTTTATTGGTATTTTTGAATGGGAGCCCCTGACTGATAGATAACCACGTACACACCTGTTGTTCTTTCCTTTCTGAATGAGTACGAATCAATGTTTCTGAATGACTCGTGTTACTATTTGGATTGGTTGTATTTCAAAAGATTGCCCTCGGTATCATGTAATTTGGACGAAGGCCTGCAGCTGTGTATAATACTTTTGCAATTAGAATTTATCCGTTGAATGTCTCCAAGAAAAGCCATCTAATTGCACATATATGGATAAAAAGAAAAAAAAATTGGATTATGCAAGCGAGAAAACGAGCCAAAGAAGAGAAAAACATACACCATAAAGGAATGCCATGAACAAACATCATCTAGGCCGAAAATTGATCGCTTATTCTATTCCATAAAGTGAATGAGGATAAAAGAAGAAAAACAAAGAAATTGTTGACTGTATTTCCTCATTATTTCTCTGCATATTAATAATTTTAAGATTGAATAATAATGAAATTGGTCTATCAGTGATGCAGGATAGAAGTCTAAGGCGCGGTTGAGGGAGAAAAAAAAAGAGAGAGAATGATGATGATGATAAGAGGGAAATATTAATCCGTAGCTTTGGATTGTCAAATACATACATATTGTAATTATATAACTATTTTTTTTTATTATATAATTAAAATATTCATTTTAATGTCATGTTGGTTGTTTTTGGATTTTTTTTTATATCTTTTTCTCGCTATCTACAATATGTAGACTAGTTTCCACGACAATAAATCTAAAAGTTAGTTCTTACTTATTATCAAAGAAGATTAGATTAGATTTTTTTTAGTTTTGACAATTAATTTCAATAGATGGATATTTATTTTAACTTATTGTTCTTTCTTTCATTAATTCACCGATATGCTTGGTGCTTATCGATTAGATATAGAATGTATGCAGATCCTAGACGATTGTCCCAGATAATAGAGACGCATTTTATTAACAATGCTTAATCGGATGTTCAACTCGAATCTTAAAGAAAAATCAATAACACCAACTGGGAGAAAATATTTTTTTTTTCAAACTCTTATTTTGGATTCTAGGGCAAGGGAACACACGTCCTATACGGAAAATTTTCGATTATGCCTATATTTATATTTTATATATATATATATGAAGGTGTATTTCTTAATTTTCCGAATTAAAAGCTTAATGAGAATCAAATGGACCTCGGAAATTATGTTATGCAAGATATCTGCCCCCCCCCAGCCCCCACTCCAGGGCGACTTGACACCTAAAGCCTTAGGCTTATCGCCTGTCATCACCCATTTGCCAAATACAACAACAAAATCAAATATAAAAGAAATTAAAGAAAAATTGAGTGGAGGGGGATGAAACAAAATTGTTTTTTTTTTTTTTTGTATTTAAATTAAAATTTAATAATAAATAAAATGAAAAAAAAAAATGGTTGTTGTTGTTTTGATAATTAGGTTGACCTAGTAAAAGTCATAATTGAAAAAAAATTGAATTTAGCATATTTTTGGGTTTATTTAAAAATGAAAATTATTACCATATATGATTTGAGGGAAAAAATATGAATTTAAATTAGACTAATAATTAAAAATGGTATAATTCATTTTTTTTTTTTTATTTTTTTTCATTAAATAAAGTAGTCATCCTATCTATTAATAAAGATAACTTAAAAAAAAAACAATTATCAACTTTTAAAGAAAAGTTTTGATTAAATTAAATAATATCATGAACGCTACTAAATGATGAATGTTTAATATTTTAAAAATCCTCCATAGATCAAGGGAAGCTGCAATCCAGCTGTCGCGTATGGTCTTTTCTATCAACTTTTTTTTTAGATATTAAAGGAACAAGCTTGTGGTGGGGAGTTACGAAACAGAAGGTTTCATTACAATCCACCTTTAATGAAATGTTTGTTTAACTGATAAGCCAACCGGAGAGAAAAGAAAAGGACAATTATAAAGACATTCGCTCGCTAATCATATTATAATTAATGTAAAATTCTAGAAACACTATTATCATATTCACCATAAAACAAAATTGTTAAAAAGTACAATTAATTGAATAATTCAATTATATATATATATATATATATATATATATATATATAAAAGAATGAAGAAGATTAAAACATTTACCTTATTTATGCCAAATGATTGGACAAAAACGTGATCGACTTATTATTAGCCTTTAGCGCGAGAAATACAAAAAAAAAACAATACCTCCGTTCGGTAAAAATTATTGGAGGTTGAAAGAGAAAAAAATAATGATTGTACCATATATATATATATATAAAGAACGAAGAAGATTAAGACATTTACCCTATTTATGCCCAGTGATGTATTGGTAAAATAAGAAGTAAGGGAACGCGTAGTGGGAGCAAAAAAAGTCTTATTTTCAACAAATTATTTTTTTCAATATAAGTTTTTATTTTTTCTTATTCTTACTATACAAAGTATTAACGAACACAAAAAAAAATACAAATTCTAACATTAGATTTAAGTGGGAGTTGTCGGGACATGAAAAAGTATTGAAACGCGTTCCGGTTCTGAAAAAAGGCAAGGGAACGTCGTTCCCCTCCCAATACACCTCTGTTTATGCCAAATGATTAGACAAAAACGTGGTCGACTTATTATTAGCCTTTAGAGCGAGAAATACAAAAAAAATTATTAGAAGTTGAAAGAGAAAAAAGTAATGCTTGTTTTGTTTCTCCATTAAATTCGAATTATATTAAATAAATTGATTATAGTCAATAAATAATTATTATTATTGTCCAATATTTAATGATTATTGGATAATTCAAACTATTTGAGATAATTTACCAGAAAACAAATCTTTATTGTTAGGTTCATGTAAATCAAGTAAACCAGATATCAAGTGTGCCGGATAACAAGACTAAAGTTATGAAGACGACGTTCTAAACATAGGTAGAGGAAGAAAATGACCAGAAAACAAATCTTTATGGTTAGGTTCAAGGATAGTTAA
Source organism: Labia minor (assembly GCA_963082975.1). NCBI lineage: Eukaryota > Metazoa > Arthropoda > Insecta > Dermaptera > Spongiphoridae > Labia > Labia minor. The sequence goes on along the minus strand of OY720348.1, from coordinate 40,133,743 downwards.
GTGAACCAGATAGCAAGTGAATCAGAATCAAGACTAAAGTGATAAAGACGACATTGATAAGAGTAAACATAGGTAGAGGACGAAAATGACCAGAAAACAAATCTTTATGGTTAACTTCATGAAAAATCAAGTAAGCCAGATATCAAGTATGCCAGATGTCAAGACTAAAGTTATAAAGGTTAAAGTTATAAAAACGACGTTGTTTAGAGTAAACAGATGTAGAGGACGAAAATTCCCTGAAAACAAATCTTTATGGTTAGGCTCAAGAATAATTAAGTGAACCAGTTATCAGTTAATAGATTCGTTAATTTACTAATTGACTTGTTGGGGTCATTGAAGAAAATTGTCATGATCCAAATGGCAACTGGACTGAGCCCAAACAATGGATTTAATTGATCATTTAAAAATAGATTATAAATTTTTGTTGTTTTTTGCGATCTCTATCTGTCAAATTAATTTATTGTTTATGCTAAAGAGTAATAATACTTGTAAATTCATTTAAATGTTTATTTTTCTAAAATGTTACAATGAACAATATAATTCTATACATACACATTATCATATAAAAAATTGTATTATATTTTTATTAATGATTAAATAGCTAAAAAAAATCAAAGTGAAACATGAAAAAAGGAAAATTAATTAACAAATAAAAAATTAATTATTTTTATAATTAAATAAAAATTATATATGTATCTATAGGATAGATCAAATTCATTCTATATATGACATAAATCATAAAATGATTAATTTTTTGGTTTTAATTTACTTTTTAATGCAGCTATATATATATATATATATAATGCGGCAAAGGAAATATTGATTTACCATTTAAAGAGGTGATTCTTAACGATTATTTTCTCATTCTTGGTGGTGATAACATACAACATAAGTTTTTCGAAATGAAAAAGACAAAAAAAATAGTATAAATAAAAAAAAAAATTATTTATTTATAAAAATAAATACATATTTGTTTATTGATTTAGATATTCATTATATTGATTCTTTTTTTTTTTTTTTTTGACAAGCAACCAATTTTAATGTCAATAGCATCTGTAGATATTTTTATTTATTTTGACAACCAACCAATTTTAATGTCAATAGCATGTGTAGATATTTTTAAATTGTTGAATAATAATTAGATTTTTAAAAAATAATACAATTTTTGTTAAAGAGAATTGTTGGTTCATTATTATTAAAACTGTGGCGCTGGGCATTTCTATCCCAACAAGCCATATATAATATAGGATTGTTTATTATTGAAAAAACAAAATTATTCACAATAATATAAGTAGAACTAATATAATTGTTTAAAATAAGAATTAGAAAAATTTAAAAAAAATTTTATTATTCATTATTAAAGATTATTGTTATTACCTCATTGTTATTAATTTGTGACGCTGAGCATTTTCATCCCAACAAGACACATTTATTACAGATTTGATAAAAACTAAAACAATAATATTAATAAAACTATACTGTTTAGGATAAAAAGTATTTTTTTAATTGATAAGTATATAAAAATTAATTGGATTATTAAAATAATTAAGAAAAAAATTGTTAATTCAATTATTTATTAGATAAATTATATCTTAATTCATTATTATAATGAGAGAAAAAAATAAAAATTAATCAAAAAAATTAATCAAAATTTGTTTATTTATTTGTTTGTTTATTGATTGGTTTAACAATTTAATTATTTCTAAATATTGGATTCCTTATTGGTGACAACCAACCAATTTTTTCGAAATATATATATTATAGATATATACATAAAATAAAATAATTATAATGATCAAGATAAAAAGAATTAATAATTCAACAATTATAAACAAAATGATTTATTACACATATATTACAGATTTGAGTACTAAAACAATAATATTGGGTCAAAATTATAGTCTTTAGGATAAAAAGTATTTTTTTAATAAATTAGAAAAGAATATATTTGGATTATAAAAAATAAGAATATCGATTATTGTTAAATTTATTAAAACAATATAATGAAATTTTTTTAAAAGTTATGAGTAATAATAATATAAGCGATAATAATATTTCTTTATATGAAATATTTCATTGGATGCTAAGTGTATTGTCAATATCAATAATATTTATATTAAATAAAATTTTATCAATGAGATGATTGAAGAATTCAACTTTGATAATAAATAAAAGCAAGATTCAATGAATATGAGGGTGTATTTTGTCTGATAATCAAAAAATAAAAGAATCTCCTAGACAAGGATTGGTGGGGAGACGTGGATATACTTTACTCAAACAACAACAATATCCATTCATTGATCAATAAAATTGAGGAAAAAGGAAGAATAACCAAATATGCAGCAAAATATAAAAATATTAAACTGTGAAGTTTGGCATTTCCATCTGAACAAGTCACAGTTCGATCAAAATTAAAATCTTTAGGATGAGTTTAGCAAAAATTGTTTAATAATAATAACGTATATTTTTAAAAAAACATTATTGTTGATTGTTATCCATTGTTATTGTTGTATTATTGATAGGAAACTATGGCGCTGAGTATTTACACCTCAACAAGCCAAATTTAATATTGGATTGTTTATAAAAACAATGAAAAAAATTCTGAAAAAAATTATTGTCAATTGGGAAACTGAATTACCTATTATATTTTTTTCGTAATAATTACTAATATTTTTATATATTTTTAAAAAATCGAAAAACATATCTCATTCGTTCTCCCTCATCTTTTAGTATTTACAGTTGTTTGTAAGATTTAATCGGAAAAAAATTTATACTAAAAGTGGTATTGAACGGTAATGATTTTTAAATAAATAAATGATTGAAATGGAAAATTTTACAGGTCGTTATAATTATTCCACCTGAAACCGTTGGAAATGGAAAATATTTCAGGTCGTTATAATTTATTCCACCTGAATCCTGTGTTAATAAAAAAAAATATATAAATCATTTGTTCTGCCTCACATTTTACGTAGTAAAAGTGGAATTAAACGGAAATGATTTTTTTTAACTTTAATTGATGAATTATCATTCATTTAAGAACATTTGAAATCTACATATAAATTATTAAAGACAAAGAAATAATTTTGTTCTCTTAAAAAGTATTTTTTTAATTGATAAGTAAAAATTAATTGGATTATTAAAATAATTAAGAAAAAAATTGTTAATTCAATTATTTATTAGATAAATTATACCTTAATTCATTATTATAATGAGAGAAAAAAATAAAAAAAATTTAAAAAAATTAATAAAAAAAATTAATCAAAATTAGTTTATTTATTTGTTTGTTTATTGATTGGTTTATCGATTTACTTATTCCTTTGTATTGGATTCATTTTTGGTAACAACCAACCTATTTTTAAGATAACTATAAACAAAATGAAATGATCAAGAAAAAAAAATAAAAAGAATTTAGTTAATCTGTTTAATGATTTCATTATTGATTTAGTTTTAATTGATTTAATTAGAAAAAATATTAATTATTGTTAGAATATTGAAACGATATAACGAAATTTTTTTAATACATATGAGTAATAATAATAGAAGGAAAAATAATATTGTATTAATTGAAATATTTCACATTGGATGTAAATTTTTAATCAAAATTAAAGTCTTTAGTACATTAACTGTTGCATTAATTGTTTAATAATAATAACGAATATTTTCAATAACCGATTATTGATGATTGTTATTCATTGATGTCTTATTGTTATGAAAATGTGGCGCTGAGTATTTCCACCTCAACAAGCCAAATAGAATATTGAATTGTTTATTAAGACAATTTCAGAAAAAAATAATTACGAATATTTAGATATTCTTAAAAAATCGAAAAATATCTCATTCGTTCTCCTTCATCTTTTAGTATTTATATGTGCCATATTTATTAAAATGTGGCGCTGAGTATTTCCACCTCAACAAGCCAAATAGAATATGGATTGTTTAATAAAACAATTTCCGAAAAAAATAATTACGAATATTTAGGTATTCTTAAAAAATCGAAAAATATCTCATTCGTTTCTCTTTCATCTTTTAGTATTTATATTTGTAAATGTTGTTCTATAAAATTTTCATAATATAAAATTAAAAGGAAATTATTATTCTTTGATTATTTTAATATTAAAATGTCAAATGACAAAATAATATTTAAAAACGCTTCAGGAAGTATATTATAATTTTTGAAAAAAAAAATGTATCATTTGTTCTCCCTCACTTATTAGTAATAGTTGGTTGTAAGATTTATTCGGAAAAAAATTTATACTAAAAGTGGTATTGAACGGAAATGATTTTTAAATAAATAAATGATTGAAATGGAAAATATTACAGGTCGTTATAATTTATTCCACCTGAAACCGTTGGAAAATAATGTGTTAATAAAAAAAATATATAAATCATTTGTTCTGCCTCACATTTTACGTAGTAAAAGTGGAATTAAACGGAAATGATTTTTTTTTAACTTTAATTGTTGAATTATCATTCATATAAGAACATTTGAAATCTACATATAAATTATTAAAGGCAAAGAAATAATTTTGTTCTCTGAATTGAAATTTGAATTCCATGATTTGAAAAAATCTATCGATCTAACTAGGCATTAAATAGGGAAAACGAAGTTATTTCAAGGAAGGGAACATTTCTAGGGTAAGGACATGAATTCTCCATCATGGAAGGAAAGTAGGTCGATGGAGAAATCATGAGCTCACGTGAGGGCAGGGTCGCTACACCCTGAAGTAGATGAAAACTTCATCTACCCGTTACCCGATAAAAAAGTTATCTAAGCTAACTACTTCTCCTTGTATTTCATCCATAAGGTGACCTTAAGAAACTATTCCATTGTTGGGTATTAGTTAAATCTATCATTCGTTCTCCCTCACTTTTTAGTAACAGTTGTTTGTAAGATTGAATTAAAAAAAAATTATACACTAAAAGTGGTATTAAACGGAAATGATTATTCTTCTAATTGTAAATTAAAAAATCATTCGTTCTACCTCACTTATTAATAACAGTTATTTCTAAGAATGAACTAAATAAATATATATACTAAAATTGGCATTATACCGAAAGAATTATTCTTTGATTACTTTAATATTAAAATTCCGAATGAAGTGGGAAACGCTTCAGGAATTGAATTGTAATTTACTTCACCTGAAATCATTTGAAATTTCTATGTTTAATTTAAAAAATTAAAATTACAAAAAAATGTATCATTTGTTATTCCTTCCATTTTAATAACAGATGGCAGAAATGTTGAAATAATAAAAAAATGAAATATAAAATTCAACGAAAAGTGGTATTAAACGGAAATGAATATTCTTCTAAGTTAAAAATATCAATCGTTCTCCCTCACTTATTAGTAACAATTTTTTGTAAGATTGAAATAAATAAAATGAAAAATAAATAACTACTAAAAGTGGCATTAAACGGAAATGATTATTCTTCTAATTGTAAATTAAAAAAATCATTCGTTCTACCTCACTTATTAGTAAATGATGTTTTTAAGTTTGAATTCAAAAAAATAAGTAACTAAAAGTGGTATGAAAAGGATATGATAATTCTTCATTATGATAATTTAGAAATTTCAAGATGGATTGAAAGAAAACTCATGAGAAATCAAATTATAATTAAATAAATTTGTAGTTACAAAATTCATATTTAGAATTGTAAAAGTTCAAATATTGAAAAAAAGAAAAAGCGTAATTTTTAATAAAATTATTCTCATTATTATAAGTAGGATTTTTTTTATTTTTTGGAAATAATTAATTTACCCATTTTTCTTGAATATTGTTGTTGTCTCATAATTAATTAGTGACGCTGGGCATTTTCATCCCAACAAGCCACATTACATACAGATCTGAGTGCTAAAACAATAATATTTGATAAAAATAAATTTTATTTGAAAATTCTATGCTTATCACAAAGTAATGGAAATTAAAAAGGACATATATCATTAATATATTTTGAGTTCTCACCGGTAACAACTCTTTTAATTAATTAATAATTAAATTCGAACAACAGTAATTCAAAAAGCAATGTTAAGACAAATAATAAATTTGTTGTTGCCATATAATTATGAAAATAAATTAATAAAATCGAAATTATAAATTATTAGTAAGGATATTAATTGACATTATAATTTTGATATTATATAGACATAAACATATATTAATATTGTTTTTGGTTTATTGTAATTGATAAGGGTTTTGGAAAAAAATTTCTGTTTATAATAAAGTTATTGGTATATACTATATTATCAAGGGTTTTATTGAAAGTAATTTTCATTGTATTCTTATGGGTTAAGAAATGTTAAATAAAAAAAATAATTATCATATATAAACCCCTTAAAAGTTTGCTGTTTATTATAAAAAAAAAAATTATCGATTAATAAATAATGAACTAATAATATATCCGAAGATTTTCAAAAAAGATATACTAAAGAGATAGTGAGTATTTCCATCTAAAAAAGCCAAAATACATACAGATTTAAGTGCTAAAACAATAATAAAGGGTAGAAATTAATGTCTTTAGCAAAAGTATAATTTTTTGTTATTGAATAATAATAATAACAATTCGTTATCTTATTAAAAAATACAAAAAATAACCTATGTGTTCTCCCTCACCTCTTAGGATATTTTTTTGTAAAATTGGTATTTTAAAATGTATACTAAATGTGGAATTAAACGGAAATGATTATTCTTCTAATTGTAAATTAAAAGCATCATTCGTTCTCCCTCACTTATTAGTAACAGTTGTTTGTAAGATTGAATTTAAAAAAAAGTGTTATTAAACGAATTTTTCATTATTAAATTTTGGAAATTTCAACATATATTTGAAGAGAAAAAAGAAAAGACATAAGAAATCAAATTATTATTTAATAAATCTTTGACAGTTACAAAATTTTATGCTTATCACAAAAAAATGGAAATTAAATAGGATCATATCATTAATATATTTTGTCTTCTCTCCGATAAAAACTCTTTTATTTTATTAATAATTAAATTAGAATAACAATAATTCAAAAATCAATGTTAAGACTAATAATAAATTTGTAGTTGCCATATGATAATGAAAATAAATTAAAAAAATCGAAATTATCAATTATGAGTAAGGATATTAATTGACAATAAAATTTTGATATTAGATAGACATAAACATATATTAATATTGTTTTTGGTTTATTGTAATTGATAGTGGTTTTGGAAAAAAATTTCTGTTTATAATAAAGTTATTGGTATATACTATATTATCAGAGGATTTTTCAGTGTATTCTTATGGGTTAAGAAATGTTTAATAAAAAAAATAATTATCATAATTAATATAAACCCCTTAAAAGTTTGGTGTTTATTATAAAAATACGAATTAATAAATTAATCCTAAAAATAATACAAAGATTTTGAAAAAAGAATTATAATTAATTGTTATTGGGCATTATTGATGTTTAATTGTTATTACAATGTTGGGCTGATTATTTCCATCTCAAAAAGCAACATTACATACAGATTTGAGTGCTAAAACAATAATATTTGATAAATATTAATGTTTTTAACAAAAGTAGATTTATTTGTTATTGAATAATAAAAATTACAATTTGTTATATTATTAAAAATTACAAAAAATATCTCATTTGTTCTCCCTCATCATTTACGATATTTATTTGCAAATTTTGTATTTTAAAAATTATAGTAAAAGTGGCATTAAACGGAAATGATTATTCTTCTAATTGTAAGTTAAATAATCATTTGTTCTCCCTCACTTATTAGTAACAGTTATTTATAAGATTAAACGAAAAAAAATTATAAAAAGTGGTATAAAACGTAAATTATTATTGTTCAATATTTAAATTGCAATAGTTCAAATTTAATAAAACTATACTGTTTAGGATAAAAAGTATTTTTTTAATTGATAAGTATATATAAAAATTAATTGGATTATTAAAATAATTAAGAAAAAAATTGTTAATTCAATTATTTATTAAATAAATGATACCTAAATTCATTATTATAATGAGAGAAAAAAATAAAAAAAATTTAAAAAAATTAATCGAAATTAGTTTATTTATTTGTTTGTTTATTGATTGGTTTATCGATTTACTTATTCCTTTTTATTGGATTCATTTTTGGTAACAACCAACCTATTTTTAAGATAACTATAAACAAAATGAAATGATCAAGAAAAAAAAATAAAAAGAATTTAGTTAATCTGTTTAATGATTTCATTATTGATTTAGTTTTAATTGATTTAATTAGAAAAAATATTAATTATTGTTAGAATATTGAAACGATATAACGAAATTTTTTTAATACATATGAGTAATAATAATAGAAGGAAAAATAATATTGTATTAATTGAAATATTTCACATTGGATGTAAATTTTTAATCAAAATTAAAGTCTTTAGTACATTAACTGTTGCATTAATTGTTTAATAATAATAACGAATATTTTCAATAACCAATTATTGAGGATTGTTTGTTATTCATTGATGTCTTATTGTTTTGAAAATGTGGCGCTGAGTATTTCCACCTCAACAAGCCAAATAGAATATGGAATTGTTTATTAAAACAATTTCCGAAAAAAATAATTACGAATATTTAGATATTCTTAAAAAATCGAAAAATATCTCATTCGTTCTCCTTCATCTTTTAGTATTTATATTTGTAAATGTTGTTCTATAAAATTTTATACTAGAAGTGATATTAAAAGGAAATTATTATTCTTTGATTATTTATTTTAATATTAAAAGGTCAAATGACAAAATAATATTTAAAAAGCTTCAGGAATTATATTATAAATTTTGAAAAAAAAAATGTATCATTTGTTCTCACTCACTTATTAGTAATAGTTGGTTGTAAGATTTATTCGGAAAAAAATTTATACTAAAAGTGGTATTGAACGGAAATGATTTTTAAATAAATAAATGATTGAAATGGAAAATATTACAGGTCGTTATAATTTATTCCACCTGAATCCTGTGTTAATAAAAAAAAATATATAAATCATTTGTTCTGCCTCACATTTTACGTAGTAAAAGTGGAATTAAACGGAAATGATTTTTTTTTAACTTTAATTGTTTATAAAAACAATTTTTGATCAAAATTAATAATAATAACAACAATAATTACAATTTTTTAGTAATACTCAATAATATTTATATTTTTAAAAAATTTAAAAAATATCTCATTCGTTCTCCTTCATCTTTTAGTACATTTATTTTTAAAATTAAAAAAAAAATATACACTAAAAGTGGTATTAAACGGAAATGAATATTGTACAATATTTAATTGTTAAAAGTTCAAATTTAATATTGGATTGTTAATAAAAACAATTTTCCAAAAAATCAATATCATTAGCGAAAGTAGAATTTTTTGTTATTGAATAATAATAATCACAGTTATTTATATGATTAAATAATTTCAAAAAAATAATATATTCAAAAAGTGGCATTAAACGGAAATCATAATTCTGCTAATTGTAAATTAAAAAATCATTCGTTCTCCCTCACTTATTAGTAACAATTTTTTGTAAGATTGAAATGAATAAAATGAAAAATAAATATATTCCAAAAGTGGCATAAAAAGGAAATGATTATTCTTATAATTGTAAGTTAAAAATATCATTCGTTCTCCCTCACTTATTAGTAACATTTTTTTGTAAGATTGAAATGAATTAAATGAAAAATAAATATATTCCAAAAGTGGCATTAAACGGAAATGATTATTATTCTAATTGTAAGTTAAAAATATCATTCCTTCTCCCTCCTTAAAATCATTCGTTCTACCTCACTTATTAGTAACAGTTATTTCTATGAAAGAACTAAATAAATATATATACTAAAATTGGCATTAATTCGAAAGAATTTTTCCTTAATTACTTTAATATTAAAATTCCGAATGAAATGGGAAACGCTTCAGGAATTGAATTGTAATTTACTTCACCTGAAATCATTTGAAATTTCAATGTTTAATTTAAAAAATTAAAATTGCAAAAAAATGTATCAATTGTTCTTCCTTCCATTTCAATAACAGATGATAGTAATGTTGAAATAATAAAAAAATGAAAAATAAAATTCAACGAAAAGTGGCATTAAACGGAAATGATTATACTTCTAATTGTAAATTAATAAATTTAAGTAAAAAGAAATCTTTTTAAAAAATACACTTTACTTAAAATTGCACTAAAAAGTAAAAAATAAAATCACTTTAAAGTGTGTGCTCAAATTATAATAACACCAAATGGAAGCAAATGTTTTACGGTGTTATTATAATTTGAGCGCACACACTTTAAAGTGATTTTATTTTTTACTTTTTAGTGCAATTTTAAGTAAAGTGTATTTTTTAAAAAGATTTCTTTTTACTTAAATTTATTTTATACTTTTTAGTCGTATTAAGCGCTTCTAGAACTGCTATCGCCATCTATGATTGAAATAGTGAACTATTCCATATTCCGCACATGAAAGTTTAATTAATTAATTACCACTAATAGATAAATAATTCAGTGGATTTTTCAATTGATTCGTATATTATTAGCAAGCGCGTATGCAAAATTTCAAGTTGATTGAATGACGGGAAGTTGTTGAAATATCGATTATAAAATGCCGCGGACAAACATCCGGACAGAGTGAGTTAAGTAAAAGTGTATAAAAAATCATTAGTTCTCCCTCACTTATTAGTAACAATTTTTTGTAAAATTGAAATGAATTAAATGAAAAATAAATATATTCCAAAAGTGGCATTAAACGGAAATGAATATTCTTCTAAGTTGAAAATATCATTCGTTCTCCCTCACTTATTAGTAACAATTATTTGTAAGATTGAAATGAATTAAATGAAAAATAAATATATTCCAAAAGTGGCATTAAACGGAAATGATTATTCTTCTAATTGTAAATTAAAAAATCATTCGTTCTCCCTCACTTATTAGTAACAATTTTTTGTACGATTGAAATGAATTAAATGAAAAATAAATATATTCCAAAAGTGGCATTAAACGGAAATGATTATTCTTATAATTGTAAATTAAAAAATCATTCGTTCTCCCTCACTTATTAGTAACAATTTTTTGTAAGATTGAAATGAATTAAATTAAAAATAAATATATTCCAAAAGTGGCATTAAACGGAAATGATTATTCTTCTAATTGTAAATTAAAAAAATCATTCGTTCCACCTCACTAATTAGTAACAGTTATTTCTATGAAAGAACTAAATAAATATATATACTAAAATTGGCATTAATCCGAAAGAATTTTTCTTTGATTACTTTAATATTAAAATTCCGAATGAAATGGGAAACGCTTCAGGAATTGAATTGTAATTTACTTCACCTGAAATCATTTGAAATTTCAATGTTTAATTTAAAAAATTAAAATTGCAAAAAAATGTATCAATTGTTCTTCCTTCCATTTCAATAACAGATGATAGTAATGTTGAAATAATAAAAAAATGAAAAATAAAATTCAAAGAAAAGTGGTATTAAACGGAAATGAATATTTTTCTAAGTTAAAAATATCATTCGTTCTCCCTCAATTATTAGTAACAATTTTTTGTACGATTGAAATGAATTAAATGAAAAATAAATATATTCCGAAAGTGGCATTAAACGGAAATGACCAATCTTATAATTGTAAATTAAAATATCATTCGTTCTCCCTCACTTATTAGTAACAATTTTTTGTAAGATTGAAATGAATTAAATGAAAAATAAATATATTCCGAAAGTGGCATTAAACGGAAATGAAAAATCTTATAATTGTAAATAAAAAAATCATTCCTTCTCCTTCACTTATTAGTAACAATTATTTGTAAGATTGAAATGAATTAAATGAAAAATAAATATATTCCGAAAGTGGCATTAAACGGAAATGATCAATCTTATAATTGTAAATTAAAAAATCATTCCTTCTCCCTCACTTATTAGTAACAATTATTTGTAAGATTGAAATGAATTAACTGAAAAATAAATATATTCCGAAAGTGGCATTAAACGGAAATGATCAATCTTATAATTGTAAATTAAAAAATCATTCGTTCTCCCTCACTTATTAGTAACAATTTTTTGTAAGATTGAAATGAATAAAATGAAAAATAAATATATTCCAAAAGTGGCATAAAAAGGAAATGATTATTCTTCTAATTGTAAATTAAAAAATCATTCGTTCTCCCTCACTTATTAGTAACAATTTTTTGTAAGATTGAAATGAATAAAATGAAAAATAAATATATTCCAAAAGTGGCATAAAAAGGAATTGATTATTCTTATAATTGTAAATTAAAAAAATCATTCCTTCTCCTTCACTTATTAGTAACAATTATTTGTAAGATTGAAATGAATTAAATGAAAAATAAATATATTCCGAAAGTGGCATTAAACGGAAATGATCAATCTTATAATTGTAAATTAAAAAATCATTCCTTCTCCCTCACTTATTAGTAACAATTATTTGTAAGATTGAAATGAATTAAATGAAAAATAAATATATTCCGAAAGTGGCATTAAACGGAAATGATCAATCTTATAATTGTAAATTAAAAAATCATTCGTTTTCCCTCACTTATTAGTAACAATTTTTTGTAAGATTGAAATGAATAAAATGAAAAATAAATATATTCCAAAAGTGGCATAAAAAGGAAATGATTATTCTTCTAATTGTAAATTAAAAAATCATTCGTTCTCCCTCACTTATTAGTAACAATTATTTGTAAGATTGAAATGAATTAAATGAAAAATAAATATATTCCAAAAGTGGCATTAAACGGAAATGATCAATCTTATAATTGTAAATTAAAAAATCATTCCTTCTCCCTCACTTATTAGTAACAATTATTTGTAAGATTGAAATGAATTAAATGAAAAATAAATATATTCCGAAAGTGGCATTAGACGGAAATGATCAATCTTATAATTGTAAATTAAAAAATCATTCGTTCTCCCTCACTTATTAGTAACAATTTTTTGTAAGATTGAAATGAATTAAATGAAAAATAAATATATTCCGAAAGTGGCATTAAACGGAAATGATCAATCTTATAATTGTAAATTAAAAAATCATTCCTTCTCCCTCACTTATTAGTAACAATTATTTGTAAGATTGAAATGAATTAAATGAAAAATAAATATATTCCGAAAGTGGCATTAAACGGAAATGATCAATCTTATAATTGTAAATTAAAAATATCATTCGTTCTCCCTCACTTATTAGTAACAATTTTTTGTAAGATTGAAATGAATTAAATGAAAAATAAATATATTCCGAAAGTGGCATTAAACGGAAATGATCAATCTTATATATGTAAATTAAAAATATCATTCGTTCTCCCTCACTTATTAGTAACAATTATTTGTAAGATTGAAATGAATTAAATGAAAAATAAATATATTCCAAAAGTGGCATTAAACGGAAATGAATATTCTTCTAAGTTGAAAATATCATTCGTTCTCCCTCACTTATTAGTAACAATTATTTGTAAGATTGAAATGAATTAAATGAAAAATAAATATATTCCAAAAGTGGCATTAAACGGAAATGATCAATCTTATAATTGTAAATTAAAAAATCGTTCCTTCTCCCTCACTTAGTAGTAACAATTATTTGTAAGATTGAAATGAATTAAATGAAAAATAAATATATTCCGAAAGTGGCATTAAACGGAAATGATCAATCTTATAATTGTAAATTAAAAAATCATTCGTTCTCCCTCACTTATTAGTAACAATTATTTGTAAGATTGAAATGAATTAAATGAAAAATAAATATATTCCAAAAGTGGCATTAAACGGAAATGATCAATCTTATAATTGTAAATTAAAAAATCATTCCTTCTCCCTCACTTATTAGTAACAATTATTTGTAAGATTGAAATGAATTAAATGAAAAATAAATATATTCCGAAAGTGGCATTAGACGGAAATGATCAATCTTATAATTGTAAATTAAAAAATCATTCGTTCTCCCTCACTTATTAGTAACAATTTTTTGTAAGATTGAAATGAATTAAATGAAAAATAAATATATTCCGAAAGTGGCATTAAACGGAAATGATCAATCTTATAATTGTAAATTAAAAAATCATTCCTTCTCCCTCACTTATTAGTAACAATTATTTGTAAGATTGAAATGAATTAAATGAAAAATAAATATATTCCGAAAGTGGCATTAAACGGAAATGATCAATCTTATAATTGTAAATTAAAAATATCATTCGTTCTCCCTCACTTATTAGTAACAATTTTTTGTAAGATTGAAATGAATTAAATGAAAAATAAATATATTCCGAAAGTGGCATTAAACGGAAATGATCAATCTTATATATGTAAATTAAAAATATCATTCGTTCTCCCTCACTTATTAGTAACAATTATTTGTAAGATTGAAATGAATTAAATGAAAAATAAATATATTCCAAAAGTGGCATTAAACGGAAATGAATATTCTTCTAAGTTGAAAATATCATTCGTTCTCCCTCACTTATTAGTAACAATTATTTGTAAGATTGAAATGAATTAAATGAAAAATAAATATATTCCAAAAGTGGCATTAAACGGAAATGATCAATCTTATAATTGTAAATTAAAAAATCGTTCCTTCTCCCTCACTTAGTAGTAACAATTATTTGTAAGATTGAAATGAATTAAATGAAAAATAAATATATTCCGAAAGTGGCATTAAACGGAAATGATCAATCTTATAATTGTAAATTAAAAAATCATTCGTTCTCCCTCACTTATTAGTAACAATTATTTGTAAGATTGAAATGAATTAAATGAAAAATAAATATATTCCGAAAGTGGCATTAAACAGAAATGATCAATCTTATAATTGTAAATTAAAAAATCATTCCTTCTCCCTCACTTATTAGTAACAATTATTTGTAAGATTGAAATGAATTAAATGAAAAATAAATATATTCCGAAAGTGGCATTAAACGGAAATGATCAATCTTATAATTGTAAATTAAAAATATCATTCGTTCTCCCTCACTTATTAGTAACAATTTTTTGTAAGATTGAAATGAATTAAATGAAAAATAAATATATTCCAAAAGTGGCATTAAACGGAAATGAATATTCTTCTAAGTTGAAAATATCATTCGTTCTCCCTCACTTATTAGTAACAATTATTTGTAAGATTGAAATGAATTAAATGAAAAATAAATATATTCCAAAAGTGGCATTAAACGGAAATGATCAATCTTATAATTGTAAATTAAAAAATCATTCCTTCTCCCTCACTTATTAGTAACAATTATTTTAAGATTGAAATGAATTAAATGAAAAATAAATATATTCCGAAAGTGGCATTAAACGGAAATGATCAATCTTATAATTGTAAATTAAAAAATCATTCGTTCTCCCTCACTTATTAGTAACAATTTTTTGTAAGATTGAAATCAATTAAATGAAAAATAAATATATTCCGAAAGTGGCATTAAACGGAAATGATCAATCTTATAATTGTAAATTAAAAATATCATTCGTTCTCCCTCACTTATTAGTAACAATTTTTTGTAAGATTGAAATGAATTAAATGAAAAATAAATATATTCCAAAAGTGGCATTAAACGGAAATGATCAATCTTATAATTGTAAATTAAAAAATCATTCGTTCTCCCTCACTTATTAGTAACAATTTTTTGTAATATTGAAATGAATTAAATGAAAAATAAATATATTCCGAAAGTGGCATTAAACGGAAATGATCAATCTTATAATTGTAAATTAAAAAATCATTCCTTCTCCCTCACTTATTAGTAACAATTTTTTGTAAGATTGAAATCAATTAAATGAAAAATAAATATATTCCGAAAGTGGCATTAAACGGAAATGATCAATCTTATAATTGTAAATTAAAAATATCATTCGTTCTCCCTCACTTATTAGTAACAATTTTTTGTAAGATTGAAATGAATTAAATGAAAAATAAATATATTCCGAAAGTGGCATTAAACGGAAATGATCAATCTTATAATTGTAAATTAAAAATATCATTCGTTCTCCCTCACTTATTAGTAACAATTTTTTGTAAGATTGAAATGAATTAAATGAAAAATAAATATATTCCAAAAGTGGCATTAAACGGAAATGAATATTCTTCTAAGTTGAAAATATCATTCGTTCTCCCTCAATTATTAGTAACAATTATTTGTAAGATTGAAATGAATTAAATGAAAAATAAATATATTCCAAAAGTGGCATTAAACGGAAATGATCAATCTTATAATTGTAAATTAAAAAATCATTCCTTCTCCCTCACTTAGTAGTAACAATTATTTGTAAGATTGAAATGAATTAAATGAAAAATAAATATATTCCGAAAGTGGCATTAAACGGAAATGATCAATCTTATAATTGTAAATTAAAAAATCATTCCTTCTCCCTCACTTATTAGTAACAATTATTTGTAAGATTGAAATGAATTAAATGAAAAATAAATATATTCCAAAAGTGGCATTAAACGGAAATGATCAATCTTATAATTGTAAAGTAAAAAATCATTCCTTCTCCCTCACTTATTAGTAACAATTATTTGTAAGATTGAAATGAATTAAATGAAAAATAAATATATTCCGAAAGTGGCATTAAACGGAAATGATCAATCTTATAATTGTAAATTAAAAATATCATTCGTTCTCCCTCACTTATTAGTAACAATTATTTGTAAGATTGAAATGAATTAAATGAAAAATAAATATATTCCGAAAGTGGCATTAAACGGAAATGATCAATCTTATAATTGTAAATTAAAAATATCATTCGTTCTCCCTCACTTATTAGTAACAATTTTTTGTAAGATTGAAATGAATTAAATGAAAAATAAATATATTCCAAAAGTGGCATTAAACGGAAATGAATATTCTTCTAAGTTGAAAATATCATTCGTTCTCCCTCACTTATTAGGAACAATTATTTGTAAGATTGAAAAGAATTAAATGAAAAATAAATATATTCCAAAAGTGGCATTAAACGGAAATGATCAATCTTATAATTGTAAATTAAAAAATCATTCCTTCTCCCTCACTTATTAGTAACAATTATTTGTAAGATTGAAATTAATTAAATGAAAAATAAATATATTCCGAAAGTGGCATTAAACGGAAATGATCAATCTTATAATTGTAAATTAAAAAATCATTCGTTCTCCCTCACTTATTAGTAACAATTTTTTGTAAGATTGAAATCAATTAAATGAAAAATAAATATATTCCGAAAGTGGCATTAAACGGAAATGATCAATCTTATAATTGTAAATTAAAAATATCATTCGTTCTCCCTCACTTATTAGTAACAATTTTTTGTAAGATTGAAATGAATTAAATGAAAAATAAATATATTCCAAAAGTGGCATTAAACGGAAATGATCAATCTTATAATTGTAAATTAAAAAATCATTCGTTCTCCCTCACTTATTAGTAACAATTTTTTGTAATATTGAAATGAATTAAATGAAAAATAAATATATTCCAAAAGTGGCATTAAACGGAAATGAATATTCTTCTAAGTTGAAAATATCATTCCTTCTCCCTCACTTATTAGTAACAATTATTTGTAAGATTGAAATGAATTAAATGAAAAATAAATATATTCCGAAAGTGGCATTAAACGGAAATTATCAATCTTATAATTGTAAATTAAAAATATCATTCGTTCTCCCTCACTTATTAGTAACAATTTTTTGTAAGATTGAAATGAATTAAATGAAAAATAAATATATTCCGAAAGTGGCATTAAACGGAAATGATCAATCTTATAATTGTAAATTAAAAATATCATTCGTTCTCCCTCACTTATTAGTAACAATTTTTTGTAAGATTGAAATGAATTAAATGAAAAATAAATATATTCCAAAAGTGGCATTAAACGGAAATGAATATTCTTCTAAGTTGAAAATATCATTCGTTCTCCCTCAATTATTAGTAACAATTATTTGTAAGATTGAAATGAATTAAATGAAAAATAAATATATTCCAAAAGTGGCATTAAACGGAAATGATCAATCTTATAATTGTAAATTAAAAAATCATTCCTTCTCCCTCACTTAGTAGTAACAATTATTTGTAAGATTGAAATGAATTAAATGAAAAATAAATATATTCCGAAAGTGGCATTAAACGGAAATGATCAATCTTATAATTGTAAATTAAAAAATCATTCCTTCTCCCTCACTTATTAGTAACAATTATTTGTAAGATTGAAATGAATTAAATGAAAAATAAATATATTCCGAAAGTGGCATTAAACGGAAATGATCAATCTTATAATTGTAAATTAAAAAATCATTCCTTCTCCCTCACTTATTAGTAACAATTATTTGTAAGATTGAAATGAATTAAATGAAAAATAAATATATTCCGAAAGTGGCATTAAACGGAAATGATCAATCTTATAATTGTAAATTAAAAATATCATTCGTTCTCCCTCACTTATTAGTAACAATTTTTTGTAAGATTGAAATGAATTAAATGAAAAATAAATATATTCCAAAAGTGGCATTAAACGGAAATGAATATTCTTCTAAGTTGAAAATATCATTCGTTCTCCCTCACTTATTAGTAACAATTATTTGTAAGATTGAAATGAATTAAATGAAAAATAAATATATTCCAAAAGTGGCATTAAACGGAAATGATCAATCTTATAATTGTAAATTAAAAAATCATTCCTTCTCCCTCACTTATTAGTAACAATTATTTGTAAGATTGAAATGAATTAAATGAAAAATAAATATTTTCCAAAAGTGGCATAAAAAGGAAATGATTATTCTTCTAATTGTAAATTAAAAAATCATTCGTTCTCCCTCACTTATTAGTAAAAATTTTTTGTAAGATTGAAATGAATTAAATGAAAAATAAATATATTCCGAAAGTGGCATTAAACGGAAATGATCAATCTTATAATTGTAAATTAAAAATATCATTCGTTCTCCCTCACTTATTAGTAACAATTTTTTGTAAGATTGAAATGAATTAAATGAAAAATAAATATATTCCAAAAGTGGCATTAAACGGAAATGATCAATCTTATAATTGTAAATTAAAAAATCATTCGTTCTCCCTCACTTATTAGTAACAATTTTTTGTAATATTGAAATGAATTAAATGAAAAATAAATATATTCCGAAAGTGGCATTAAACGGAAATGATCAATCTTATAATTGTAAATTAAAAATATCATTCGTTCTCCCTCACTTATTAGTAAAATTTTTTGTAAGATTGAAATGAATTAAATGAAAAATAAATATATTCCAAAAGTGGCATTAAACGGAAATGAATATTCTTCTAAGTTGAAAATATCATTCGTTCTCCCTCACTTATTAGTAACAATTATTTGTAAGATTGAAATGAATTAAATGAAAAATAAATATATTCCAAAA
This sequence comes from Labia minor, assembly GCA_963082975.1. Taxonomy (NCBI): domain Eukaryota; kingdom Metazoa; phylum Arthropoda; class Insecta; order Dermaptera; family Spongiphoridae; genus Labia; species Labia minor. Next base: position 40,114,388 of record OY720348.1, on the reverse strand, counting down.
GTGGAATTAAACGGAAATGATCAATCTTATAATTGAAAATTAAAAAATCATTCCTTCTCCCTCACTTATTAGTAACAATTTTTTGTAAGATTGAAATGAATTAAATGAAAAATAAATATATTCCAAAAGTGGCATTAAACGGAAATGAATATTCTTCTAAGTTGAAAATATCATTCGTTCTCCCTCAATTATTAGTAACAATTATTTGTAAGATTGAAATGAATTAAATGAAAAATAAATATATTCCAAAAGTGGCATTAAACGGAAATGATCAATCTTATAATTGTAAATTAAAAAATCATTCCTTCTCCCTCACTTATTAGTAACAATTATTTGTAAGATTGAAATTAATTAAATGAAAAATAAATATATTCCGAAAGTGGCATTAAACGGAAATGATCAATCTTATAATTGTAAATTAAAAAATCATTCGTTCTCCCTCACTTATTAGTAAAAATTTTTTGTAAGATTGAAATGAATTAAATGAAAAATAAATATATTCCGAAAGTGGCATTAAACGGAAATGATCAATCTTATAATTGTAAATTAAAAATATCATTCGTTCTCCCTCACTTATTAGTAACAATTTTTTGTAAGATTGAAATGAATTAAATGAAAAATAAATATATTCCAAAAGTGGCATTAAACGGAAATGATCAATCTTATAATTGTAAATTAAAAAATCATTCGTTCTCCCTCACTTATCAGTAACAATTTTTTGTAATATTGAAATGAATTAAATGAAAAATAAATATATTCCGAAAGTGGCATTAAACGGAAATGATCAATCTTATAATTGTAAATTAAAAAATCATTCCTTCTCCCTCACTTATTAGTAACAATTATTTGTAAGATTGAAATGAATTAAATGAAAAATAAATATATTCCGAAAGTGGCATTAAACGGAAATGATCAATCTTATAATTGTAAATTAAAAAATCATTCCTTCTCCTTCACTTATTAGTAACAATTATTTGTAAGATTGAAATGAATTAAATGAAATATAAATATATTCCGAAAGTGGCATTAAACGGAAATGATCAATCTTATAATTGTAAATTAAAAATATCATTCGTTCTCCCTCACTTATTAGTAACAATTTTTTGTAAGATTGAAATGAATTAAATGAAAAATAAATATATTCCAAAAGTGGCATTAAACGGAAATGAATATTCTTCTAAGTTGAAAATATCATTCGTTCTCCCTCACTTATTAGTAACAATTATTTGTAAGATTGAAATGAATTAAATGAAAAATAAATATATTCCAAAAGTGGCATTAAACGGAAATGATCAATCTTATAATTGTAAATTAAAAAATCATTCCTTCTCCCTCACTTATTAGTAACAATTATTTGTAAGATTGAAATGAATTAAATGAAAAATAAATATATTCCGAAAGTGGCATTAAACGGAAATGATCAATCTTATAATTGTAAATTAAAAATATCATTCGTTCTCCCTCACTTATTAGTAACAATTTTTTGTAAGATTGAAATGAATTAAATGAAAAATAAATATATTCCAAAAGTGGCATTAAACGGAAATGATCAATCTTATAATTGTAAATTAAAAAATCATTCGTTCTCCCTCACTTATTAGTAACAATTTTTTGTAATATTGAAATGAATTAAATGAAAAATAAATATATTCCGAAAGTGGCATTAAACGGAAATGATCAATCTTATAATTGTAAATTAAAAATATCATTCGTTCTCCCTCACTTATTAGTAAAATTTTTTGTAAGATTGAAATGAATTAAATGAAAAATAAATATATTCCAAAAGTGGCATTAAACGGAAATGAATATTCTTCTAAGTTGAAAATATCATTCGTTCTCCCTCACTTATTAGTAACAATTATTTGTAAGATTGAAATGATTTAAATGAAAAATAAATATATTCCAAAAGTGGAATTAAACGGAAATGATCAATCTTATAATTGTAAATTAAAAAATCATTCCTTCTCCCTCACTTATTAGTAACAATTTTTTGTAAGATTGAAATGAATTAAATGAAAAATAAATATATTCCAAAAGTGGCATTAAACGGAAATGAATATTCTTCTAAGTTGAAAATATCATTCGTTCTCCCTCAATTATTAGTGACAATTATTTGTAAGATTGAAATGAATTAAATGAAAAATAAATATATTCCAAAAGTGGCATTAAACGGAAATGATCAATCTTATAATTGTAAATTAAAAAATCATTCCTTCTCCCTCACTTATTAGTAACAATTATTTGTAAGATTGAAATTAATTAAATGAAAAATAAATATATTCCGAAAGTGGCATTAAACGGAAATGATCAATCTTATAATTGTAAATTAAAAAATCATTCGTTCTCCCTCACTTATTAGTAAAAATTTTTTGTAAGATTGAAATGAATTAAATGAAAAATAAATATATTCCGAAAGTGGCATTAAACGGAAATGATCAATCTTATAATTGTAAATTAAAAATATCATTCGTTCTCCCTCACTTATTAGTAACAATTTTTTGTAAGATTGAAATGAATTAAATGAAAAATAAATATATTCCAAAAGTGGCATTAAACGGAAATGATCAATCTTATAATTGTAAATTAAAAAATCATTCGTTCTCCCTCACTTATTAGTAACAATTTTTTGTAATATTGAAATGAATTAAATGAAAAATAAATATATTCCGAAAGTGGCATTAAACGGAAATGATCAATCTTATAATTGTAAATTAAAAAATCATTCCTTCTCCCTCACTTATTAGTAACAATTATTTGTAAGATTGAAATGAATTAAATGAAAAATAAATATATTCCGAAAGTGGCATTAAACGGAAATGATCAATCTTATAATTGTAAATTAAAAAATCATTCCTTCTCCTTCACTTATTAGTAACAATTATTTGTAAGATTGAAATGAATTAAATGAAATATAAATATATTCCGAAAGTGGCATTAAACGGAAATGATCAATCTTATAATTGTAAATTAAAAATATCATTCGTTCTCCCTCACTTATTAGTAACAATTTTTTGTAAGATTGAAATGAATTAAATGAAAAATAAATATATTCCAAAAGTGGCATTAAACGGAAATGAATATTCTTCTAAGTTGAAAATATCATTCGTTCTCCCTCACTTATTAGTAACAATTATTTGTAAGATTGAAATGAATTAAATGAAAAATAAATATATTCCAAAAGTGGCATTAAACGGAAATGATCAATCTTATAATTGTAAATTAAAAAATCATTCCTTCTCCCTCACTTATTAGTAACAATTATTTGTAAGATTGAAATGAATTAAATGAAAAATAAATATATTCCGAAAGTGGCATTAAACGGAAATGATCAATCTTATAATTGTAAATTAAAAAATCATTCGTTCTCCCTCACTTATTAGTAACAATTTTTTGTAAGATTGAAATCAATTAAATGAAAAATAAATATATTCCGAAAGTGGCATTAAACGGAAATGATCAATCTTATAATTGTAAATTAAAAATATCATTCGTTCTCCCTCACTTATTAGTAACAATTTTTTGTAAGATTGAAATGAATTAAATGAAAAATAAATATATTCCAAAAGTGGCATTAAACGGAAATGATCAATCTTATAATTGTAAATTAAAAATATCATTCGTTCTCCCTCACTTATTAGTAACAATTTTTTGTAAGATTGAAATGAATTAAATGAAAAATAAATATATTCCGAAAGTGGCATTAAACGGAAATGATCAATCTTATAATTGTAAATTAAAAATATCATTCGTTCTCCCTCACTTATTAGTAACAATTTTTTGTAAGATTGAAATGAATTAAATGAAAAATAAATATATTCCAAAAGTGGCATTAAACGGAAATGAATATTCTTCTAAGTTGAAAATATCATTCGTTCTCCCTCAATTATTAGTAACAATTATTTGTAAGATTGAAATGAATTAAATGAAAAATAAATATATTCCAAAAGTGGCATTAAACGGAAATGATCAATCTTATAATTGTAAATTAAAAAATCATTCCTTCTCCCTCACTTATTAGTAACAATTATTTGTAAGATTGAAATTAATTAAATGAAAAATAAATATATTCCGAAAGTGGCATTAAACGGAAATGATCAATCTTATAATTGTAAATTAAAAAATCATTCCTTCTCCCTCACTTATTAGTAACAATTTTTTGTAAGATTGAAATGAATTAAATGAAAAATAAATATATTCCGAAAGTGGCATTAAACGGAAATGATCAATCTTATAATTGTAAATTAAAAATATCATTCGTTCTCCCTCACTTATTAGTAACAATTTTTTGTAAGATTGAAATGAATTAAATGAAAAATAAATATATTCCAAAAGTGGCATTAAACGGAAATGATCAATCTTATAATTGTAAATTAAAAAATCATTCGTTCTCCCTCACTTATTAGTAACAATTTTTTGTAATATTGAAATGATTTAAATGAAAAATAAATATATTCCGAAAGTGGCATTAAACGGAATTGATCAATCTTATAATTGTAAATTAAAAAATCATTCCTTCTCCCTCACTTATTAGTAACAATTATTTGTAAGATTGAAATGAATTAAATGAAAAATAAATATATTCCGAAAGTGGCATTAAACGGAAATGATCAATCTTATAATTGTAAATTAAAAAATCATTCGTTCTCCCTAACTTATTAGTAACAATTTTTTGTAATATTGAAATGAATTAAATGAAAAATAAATATATTCCGAAAGTGGCATTAAACGGAAATGATCAATCTTATAATTGTAAATTAAAAAATCATTCGTTCTCCCTCACTTATTAGTAACAATTTTTTGTAAGATTGAAATGAATTAAATGAAAAATAAATATATTCCGAAAGTGGCATTAAACGGAAATGATCAATCTTATAATTGTAAATTAAAAAATCATTCCTTCTCCCTCACTTATTAGTAACAATTATTTGTAAGATTGAAATGAATTAAATGAAAAATAAATATATTCCGAAAGTGGCATTAAACGGAAATGATCAATCTTATAATTGTAAATTAAAAAATCATTCCTTCTCCCTCACTTATTAGTAACAATTATTTGTAAGATTGAAATGAATTAAATGAAAAATAAATATATTCCAAAAGTGGCATTAAACGGAAATGATCAATCTTATAATTGTAAATTAAAAAATCATTCCTTCTCCCTCACTTATTAGTAACAATTATTTGTAAGATTGAAATGAATTAAATGAAAAATAAATATATTCCGAAAGTGGCATTAAACGGAAATGATCAATCTTATAATTGTAAATTAAAAAATCATTCGTTCTCCCTCACTTATTAGTAACAATTTTTTGTAAGATTGAAATCAATTAAATGAAAAATAAATATATTCCGAAAGTGGCATTAAACGGAAATGATCAATCTTATAATTGTAAATTAAAAATATCATTCGTTCTCCCTCACTTATTAGTAACAATTTTTTGTAAGATTGAAATGAATTAAATGAAAAATAAATATATTCCAAAAGTGGCATTAAACGGAAATGATCAATCTTATAATTGTAAATTAAAAATATCATTCGTTCTCCCTCACTTATTAGTAACAATTTTTTGTAAGATTGAAATGAATTAAATGAAAAATAAATATATTCCGAAAGTGGCATTAAACGGAAATGATCAATCTTATAATTGTAAATTAAAAATATCATTCGTTCTCCCTCACTTATTAGTAACAATTTTTTGTAAGATTGAAATGAATTAAATGAAAAATAAATATATTCCAAAAGTGGCATTAAACGGAAATGAATATTCTTCTAAGTTGAAAATATCATTCGTTCTCCCTCAATTATTAGTAACAATTATTTGTAAGATTGAAATGAATTAAATGAAAAATAAATATATTCCAAAAGTGGCATTAAACGGAAATGATCAATCTTATAATTGTAAATTAAAAAATCATTCCTTCTCCCTCACTTATTAGTAACAATTATTTGTAAGATTGAAATTAATTAAATGAAAAATAAATATATTCCGAAAGTGGCATTAAACGGAAATGATCAATCTTATAATTGTAAATTAAAAAATCATTCCTTCTCCCTCACTTATTAGTAACAATTTTTTGTAAGATTGAAATGAATTAAATGAAAAATAAATATATTCCGAAAGTGGCATTAAACGGAAATGATCAATCTTATAATTGTAAATTAAAAATATCATTCGTTCTCCCTCACTTATTAGTAACAATTTTTTGTAAGATTGAAATGAATTAAATGAAAAATAAATATATTCCAAAAGTGGCATTAAATTGAAATGATCAATCTTATAATTGTAAATTAAAAAATCATTCGTTCTCCCTCACTTATTAGTAACAATTTTTTGTAATATTGAAATGATTTAAATGAAAAATAAATATATTCCGAAAGTGGCATTAAACGGAATTGATCAATCTTATAATTGTAAATTAAAAAATCATTCCTTCTCCCTCACTTATTAGTAACAATTATTTGTAAGATTGAAATGAATTAAATGAAAAATAAATATATTCCGAAAGTGGCATTAAACGGAAATGATCAATCTTATAATTGTAAATTAAAAAATCATTCGTTCTCCCTAACTTATTAGTAACAATTTTTTGTAATATTGAAATGAATTAAATGAAAAATAAATATATTCCGAAAGTGGCATTAAACGGAAATGATCAATCTTATAATTGTAAATTAAAAAATCATTCCTTCTCCCTCACTTATTAGTAACAATTATTTGTAAGATTGAAATGAATTAAATGAAAAATAAATATATTCCGAAAGTGGCATTAAACGGAAATGATCAATCTTATAATTGTAAATTAAAAAATCATTCCTTCTCCCTCACTTATTAGTAACAATTATTTGTAAGATTGAAATGAATTAAATGAAAAATAAATATATTCCGAAAGTGGCATTAAACGGAAATGATCAATCTTATAATTGTAAATTAAAAAATCATTCCTTCTCCCTCACTTATTAGTAACAATTATTTGTAAGATTGAAATGAATTAAATGAAAAATAAATATATTCCGAAAGTGGCATTAAACGGAAATGATCAATCTTATAATTGTAAATTAAAAAATCATTCGTTCTCCCTCACTTATTAGTAACAATTTTTTGTAATATTGAAATGAATTAAATGAAAAATAAATATATTCCGAAAGTGGCATTAAACGGAAATGATCAATCTTATAATTGTAAATTAAAAAATCATTCCTTCTCCCTCACTTATTAGTAACAATTATTTGTAAGATTGAAATAAATAAAATGAAAAATAAATATTTTCCAAAAGTGGCATAAAAAGGAAATGATTATTCTTCTAATTGTAAATTAAAAAATCATTCGTTCTCCCTCACTTATTAGTAACAATTTTAAGTAAGATTGAAATGAATAAAATGAAAAATAAATATATTCCAAAATTGGCATAAAAAGGAAATGATTATTCTTCTAATTGTAAATTAAAAAATCATTCATTCTCCCTCACTTATTAGTAACAATTATTCTTAAGATTGAAATGAATTAAATGAAAAATAAATATATTCCGAAAGTGGCATTAAACGGAAATGATCAATCTTGTAATTGTAAATTAAAAAATCATTCGTTCTCCCTCACTTATTAGTAACAATTTTTTGTAAGATTGAAATGAATAAAATGAAAAATAAATATATTCCAAAAGTGGCATAAAAAGGAATTGATTATTCTTATAATTGTAAATTAAAAAATCATTCGTTCTCCCTCACTTATTAGTAACAATTTTTTGTAAGATTGAAATGAATTAAATTAAAAATAAATATATTCCAAAAGTGGCATTAAACGGAAATGATTATTATTCTAATTGTAAATTAAAAAAAATCATTCGTTCTACCTTACTTATTAGTAACATTTAATCATGAACCAATAAAGGCAATAATAATAATAATAATAATAATAATATTCCAAAAGTGGCATTTAACGGAAATGAATATTCTTCTAAGTTAAAAATATCATTCGTTCTCCCTCACTTATTAGTAACAATTTTAAGTAAGATTGAAATGAATTAAATGAAAAATAAATATATTCCAAAAGTGGCATTAAACGGAAATGATTATTCTTCTAATAGTAAATTAAAAAATCATTCGTTCTCCCTCACTTATTAGTAACAATTTTTTGTAAGATTGAAATGAATTAAATTAAAAATAAATATATTCCAAAAGTGGCATTAAACGGAAATGATTATTATTCTAATTGTAAATTAATAAAATCATTCGTTCTACCTTACTTATTAGTAACAGTTATTTCTATGAAAGAACTAAATAAATATACATACTAAAATTGGCATTAAACCGAAAGAATTTTTCCTTGATTACTTTAATATTAAAATTCCGAATGAAATGGGAAACGCTTCAGGAATTGAATTGTAATTTACTTCACCTGAAATCATTTGAAATTTCAATGTATAATTTAAAAAATTAAAATTACCAAAAAATATATCAATTGTTCTTACTTCCATTTCAATAACAGATGATAGTAATGTTGAAATAATAAAAAAATGAAAAATAAAATTCAACGAAAAGTGGTATTAAACGGAAATGAATATTTTTCTAAGTTAAAAATATCATTCGTTCTCCCTCACTTATTAGTAACAATTATTTGTAAGATTGAAATGAATTAAATGAAAAATAAATATATTCCAAAAGTGGCATTAAACGGAAATGATCAATCTTATAATTGTAAATTAAAAAATCATTCCTTCTCCCTCACTTATTAGTAACAATTATTTGTAAGATTGAAATGAATTAAATGAAAAATAAATATATTCCGAAAGTGGCATTAAACGGAAATGATCAATCTTATAATTGTAAATTAAAAAATCATTCGTTCTCCCTCACTTATTAGTAACAATTTTTTGTAATATTGAAATGAATTAAATGAAAAATAAATATATTCCGAAAGTGGAATTAAACGGAAATGATCAATCTTATAATTGTAAATTAAAAAATCATTCCTTCTCCCTCACTTATTAGTAACAATTATTTGTAAGATTGAAATAAATAAAATGAAAAATAAATATTTTCCAAAAGTGGCATAAAAAGGAAATGATTATTCTTCTAATTGTAAATTAAAAAATCATTCGTTCTCCCTCACTTATTAGTAACAATTTTAAGTAAGATTGAAATGAATAAAATGAAAAATAAATATATTCCAAAATTGGCATAAAAAGGAAATGATTATTCTTCTAATTGTAAATTAAAAAATCATTCATTCTCCCTCACTTATTAGTAACAATTATTCTTAAGATTGAAATGAATTAAATGAAAAATAAATATATTCCGAAAGTGGCATTAAACGGAAATGATCAATCTTGTAATTGTAAATTAAAAAATCATTCGTTCTCCCTCACTTATTAGTAACAATTTTTTGTAAGATTGAAATGAATAAAATGAAAAATAAATATATTCCAAAAGTGGCATAAAAAGGAATTGATTATTCTTATAATTGTAAATTAAAAAATCATTCGTTCTCCCTCACTTATTAGTAACAATTTTTTGTAAGATTGAAATGAATTAAATTAAAAATAAATATATTCCAAAAGTGGCATTAAACGGAAATGATTATTATTCTAATTGTAAATTAAAAAAAATCATTCGTTCTACCTTACTTATTAGTAACATTTAATCATGAACCAATAAAGGCAATAATAATAATAATAATAATAATAATATTCCAAAAGTGGCATTTAACGGAAATGAATATTCTTCTAAGTTAAAAATATCATTCGTTCTCCCTCACTTATTAGTAACAATTTTAAGTAAGATTGAAATGAATTAAATGAAAAATAAATATATTCCAAAAGTGGCATTAAACGGAAATGACTATTCTTCTAATAGTAAATTAAAAAATCATTCGTTCTCCCTCACTTATTAGTAACAATTTTTTGTAAGATTGAAATGAATTAAATTAAAAATAAATATATTCCAAAAGTGGCATTAAACGGAAATGATTATTATTCTAATTGTAAATTAATAAAATCATTCGTTCTACCTTACTTATTAGTAACAGTTATTTCTATGAAAGAACTAAATAAATATACATACTAAAATTGGCATTAAACCGAAAGAATTTTTCCTTGATTACTTTAATATTAAAATTCCGAATGAAATGGGAAACGCTTCAGGAATTGAATTGTAATTTACTTCACCTGAAATCATTTGAAATTTCAATGTATAATTTAAAAAATTAAAATTACCAAAAAATATATCAATTGTTCTTACTTCCATTTCAATAACAGATGATAGTAATGTTGAAATAATAAAAAAATGAAAAATAAAATTCAACGAAAAGTGGTATTAAACGGAAATGAATATTTTTCTAAGTTAAAAATATCATTCGTTCTCCCTCACTTATTAGTAACAATTATTTGTAAGATTGAAATGAATTAAATGAAAAATAAATATATTCCAAAAGTGGCATTAAACGGAAATGAATATTCTTCTAAGTTAAAAATATCATTCGTTCTCCCTCACTTATTAGTAACAATTTTTTTTAAAATTGAAATGAATTAAATGAAAAATAAATATATTCCAAAAGTGGCATTAAACGGAAATGAATATTCTTCTAAGTTAAAAATATCATTCGTTCTCCTTCACTTATTAGTAACAATTATTTGTAAGATTGAAATGAATTAAATGAAAAATAAATATATTCCAAAAGTGGCATTAAACGGATATGATTACTCTTCTAATTGTAAATTAAAAAAATCATTCGTTCTACCTCACTTATTAGTAACAGTTATTTCTAAGAATGAACTAAATAAATATATATACTAAAATTGGCATTAAACCGAAAGGATTATTCTTTGATTACTTTAAAATTAAAATTCCAAATGAAGTGGAATACGCTTCAGGAATTGAATTGTAATTTACTTCACCTGAAATCATTTGAATCCAATGTTTAAATTAAAAAAGTTAAAATTACAAAAAACAAAATATATCATTTTATCATTTGTTCTCCCTCACTTTTTAGTAACAGTTGTTTTTAAAATTTAATCTCAAAAAAATCTATACTAAAAAAGTGGTATTAAACGGAAATGATAATACTTCAATGCATCTCAACAAGCCAAATTTAATACTAGATTGCTTATTAAAAATCCTTTTGACTAAAATTGAAAAAAAATATCCATTATTGTTATAATATCGAAGCAATACAATGAAATCTTTTTAAAAAATATGATTAATTATAATATAAGCGATAATAATATTTCTATAAATGCAATATTTCATTGGATGCTAAATGTATTGTCAATATCAATAATATTTATATTAAATATAATTTTATCAATGAGATGATTGAAGAATTCATCTTTGATAATAAATAAAAGCAAGATTCAATGAATATGAGGGTGTTATTTGTCTGATAATCAAAAAATAAAAGAATCTCCTAGACAAGGATTGGTGGGGAGACGAGGGTATACTTTACTCAAACAACAACAATATCCATTCATTGATCAATAAAATTAAATAAGAATAAAAGAATATCCACATTTGCAGTAAAGAATGAGAATATCAATTTTTAGGGGAGAAATAATACAAAAGACTTCCTTTTGATTATCTAAGGGAAGAAATTGGAAATTAAATTAGCCCTTCTATTCTTCAATAAATAAATAAAACGTCTGTTAGAGAAACCAGAGCAAGAGATAATTGATTGATGAAAAAAATAAAAATAATAATAAATAAATTTATAAATTTATTGAATATAAATTGAAGAATCGATTTTCCTCAATAATCCTTGTTTTCATATTCATTTATAAAAAATTATATATAATTATAATTAATTATAAGGATAAAGAAAATATGTTTTTTTCATAATCATTGTATAGGTATATTCCCGAAACGGAAAAATCAAACAGAAATTCATTAGGGAAAGTAAAACAACTGAAAGAATTTATTATTACTATAAGCAATAAGATATTTTTCCTTATGAAAAAAAAAAAAAAATATTCTATCGAATGATGAATTTGCCATTCCAATGATTAAGGAATTCTCTCTTAAGAGTTAGATAACAAAAGTCTGTTGAGTGATGTTTATGAATCAGACACATACGTTAACCACTTAACCTTGAGAAATATATTATATAGCTTCATCTCAAATATTTTTTATATAATATATTTTTATAGATATTTTGAATCTACTCATTGATTCCTCAAAAAAACAATACCTCCCTCCCTTACTTCGGTCGGTAAAAAATGATACAATGAAATTATATGCAAAAAAGGATATATAAAGGATGAATAGAACATGAAGTGCGATTAAAAGAAAAAAAACAAAAATGTTTCTTGGAAGAGAAAGGGAAAGTGTAGTGGAGGATGAAATTAGGACAAGGACAAACGAATAAAAACAATAATAAAGTTAGATGGTAAAAGATTTGCCAAGAAGAAGATTAGGTGAAAAATTATTAAAACGCCTAAATATTAATTTATTTATTTATTCGGCAATTCGCTAATAATAAGGAATGAATAATAAAACAAGCACGAGATATGTCAAATTGTATAGAAAACAATTCCTTCCCCAATTTAGGTTGTTTATTTTCTTTATTTATATTATACAAAAATTAATTAATTTAATTAATTGATGTATTCATATTAAAATTACAAAGGGAATTAATTACACCTTATAATTATATTTAAAAAAATAATAATGTGAGATTTATTTAATAAGATAATTTATATATATATATATAGTGTAGTGAAGAAACAAAAAATAATAAATGATTTGAAAAACTAATTGCAGGTAAATTTGAATTAATAATGATACAAAAATGATTATTAATTATTGAATCATGGATCGATTTTTTCTTTATACAATAAATCAATTGTATCAGGTGTAAATTATTTTAAAATAAAAATTTTAAAAAATTTAGATAAAAAAGAAAAAATAAGAAAAAAAATTTTATATTAATGATATTTTTGATTACTTTTTTAAGTAAAAGATAAAATTACTAAAATTAAAATTATAACGCCGAATGATTTTAAATTAAACGAAAAGAATTATCATTATATATATATATATATATATGAGTATGTAAATAAAAAGATTTCAGCACAATCAACTTATGAATTATTTTTAATTACTTTTTTTAAGTGAAAGTTGAAGTTACTTTAATTAAAATTATAACGCCGAATGACTTTAAATTAAACGAAAAGAATTATCATATATTTTTTTATTTTTATATCTATGAGTATATAAATGAAAAATATAAAAAACAAATCCCTTTATTTACAAACTTTTTGTAAGGTATGTATAAATTTAAGTAAAAATCAAATTACTGAATGATGTAATAAAATTCAAAGATGTGTAAGGAATCAATTATTGTAGTAAAAATATAAAAAGTATATTCTGGTGGTAGACCACCCACAAACAATTCAATTAATTAATCAAAGCCAAAATCATTCATCGACTTTAGATTAATGAATGCGTGATCGGAGTGTCTTATCCGAGGTGCTTTAAGAATAATTAATGCATCATTTAATAAAGAACAAGGTATGCAATGTCACAAGAGTGAAGATAATAGTATGTGAACAGGCAGGCAGTCGATGCATGTATGCCGAGTGGAAATTAGGAAGGTGAGGCAGTGACATTGTCTGACTAGGTCTGCTTTCTCTGCAGCTGAGACCAGCACTGAATGAACAAGAAGGGTCCTATGCCAACGCCCTGTCATCCAAACAACTTCAGAAAAGAATGAGTCTTTCAATTGTGTTGAATGACAAAACAAAAAAAAATAAGGAAAGAAATATTTGCTTATTATTTGGTATAAAAACAACAAATGTCACAAAAAAATGAACATCTCTTATTATATTTTGTTGGTTTTTAAGAATAAAGGGTGATGCACTCCTACCAACAAATCTGTCAGCAAAATGACAACCAACAAAAAGACAACGTTTATTTTAATTTGTTGTTTTTGAAACGTGAAAAACAAAAAAAGAAATAATCGTCACTGAAACAGAAAGATTAAGCTGATACAATGATCGCTTCTCAAAAAAATATGGTTAATCAAAAGGTACTCCCACCAACAAATCTGTAAAGAGGGAACAACTTTTATGATATTTTGTTGGTTTTTAAAAATAAAACGTGAAAAAAGAAGTATTTTGCTTAATACAACCAACAAATCTGCCAACAAAATGACAACCAACAAAAAGACAACGTTTATTCTAATTTGTTGTTTTAGAAATAAAAAGCACAAAAAAAGAAATAATCCTCACTGAAACAGAAAAATTAAGCTGATACAATGATCGCTTCTCAAAAAAATATGGTTAATCAAAAAGTATTCCCATCAACAAATCTGAAAAGAGGGAACAACTTTTATGATATTTTGTTGGTTTTTAAAAATAAAACGTGAAAAAAGAAGTATTTTGCTTAATACAACCAACAAATCTGTCAACAAAATGACAACCAACAAAAAGACAACGTTTATTCTAATTTGTTGTTTTTGAAATAAAAAGCACAAAAAAAGAAATAATCCTCACTGAAACAGAAAAATTAAGCTGATACAATGATCGCTTCTCAAAAAAATATGGTTAATCAAAAAGTACTCCCATCAACAAACCTGAAAAGAGGGAACAACTTTTATGATATTTTTTTGTTTTTTAAAAATGAAACATGAAAAATGAAATATTTTGCTTAATACAACCAACAAATCTGTCAACAAAATGACAACCAACAAAAAGACAACGTTTATTCTAATTTGTTGTTTTAGAAATAAAAAGCACAAAAAAAGAAATAATCCTCACTGAAACAGAAAAATTAAGCTGATACAATGATCGCTTCTCAAAAAAATATGGTTAATCAAAAAGTATTCCCATCAACAAATCTGAAAAGAGGGAACAACTTTTATGATATTTTGTTGGTTTTTAAAAATAAAACGTGAAAAAAGAAGTATTTTGCTTAATACAACCAACAAATCTGTCAACAAAATGACAACCAACAAAAAGACAACGTTTATTCTAATTTGTTGTTTTTGAAATAAAAAGCACAAAAAAAGAAATAATCCTCACTGAAACAGAAAAATTAAGCTGATACAATGATCGCTTCTCAAAAAAATATGGTTAATCAAAAAGTACTCCCATCAACAAACCTGAAAAGAGGGAACAACTTTTATGATATTTTTTTGTTTTTTAAAAATGAAACATGAAAAATGAAATATTTTGCTTAATACAACCAACAAATCTGTCAACAAAATGACAACCAACAAAAAGACAACGTTTATTCTAATTTGTTGTTTTAGAAATAAAAAGCACAAAAAAAGAAATAATCCTCACTGAAACAGAAAAATTAAGCTGATACAATGATCGCTTCTCAAAAAAATATGGTTAATCAAAAAGTACTCCCATCAACAAATCTGAAAAGAGGGAACAACTTTTATGATATTTTGTTGGTTTTTAAAAATGAAACATGAAAAATGAAATATTTTGCTTAATACAACCAACAAATCTGTCAACAAAATGACAACCAACAAAAAGACAACGTTTATTCTAATTTGTTGTTTTTGAAATAAAAAGCACAAAAAAAGAAATAATCGTCACTGAAACAGAAAAATTAAGCTGATACAATGATCGCTTCTCAAAAAAATATGGTTAATCAAAAAGTACTCCCATCAACAAATCTGAAAAGAGGGAACAACTTTTATGATATTTTGTTGGTTTTTAAAAATGAAACATGAAAAATGAAATATTTTGCTTAATACAATCAACAAATCTGTCAACAAAATGACAACCAACAAAAAGACAACGTTTATTCTAATTTGTTGTTTTTGAAATAAAAAGCACAAAAAAAGAAATAATCCTCACTGAAACAGAAAGATTAAGCTGATACAATGATCGCTTCTCAAAAAAATATGGTTAATCAAAATCAACTCCTACTAACAATGAGATTATTTTTATGATATTTTGTTAGTTTTTAAGAATAACCACAATGTGAAAAAAAAGAAAAAAATCTTCACTGAAGATTATAAAGTGATCCAAAGATAGCTTCTCAAAAAAAACGAAATGTACTCTTAGCAAAAACAAGAGAAAAAAATAAAGTCCATACTGATACTAAGTTCATAGTTTATTGAATGTGTAGATTGTAATTATTTATGAATATTGAAAAGTTTTTTTTATTTAAAAATTAATATTATCATGTTGGTTATAAATTTCATTTCATTGTTTAATAAATTTTCTGTAATTATTTATTAATAATGTAAAAACAAGTTTTAGACAAGTCGATTAGTTTTGTAACTTTCACTCTCTCTCTCTCTCCCTCTCTTTCTCTCTCTCCTTTCCTCTCTTTTTCTCTCTGTCTGAATATCATAAGTTGATATAATTTTTTTCATTATTAGAATAGTAATGGAGGGCTCTTCTAGTTTGTTAAACGAAGACAGGTACACGGCAAGTGTCAATTTTGTTTAGATAACTAACCAATTGGATTTAAATATCTATTGTGTAATAAAAAATATATAGAAATCGAATTTATGAACAACGAGATTCGTAGCGCATATTGCAAATTCCCCGTGACCCATTGGATGATATATTATCTGACCTAAATAACATTTTACATGTAATTAATTTACCAAGTTTTTTTTTAGTTAGAATTATTCTTATGGTATAAAAAATGGATTTTCTAGATAACATCAGTGTTATTGATGACGGCGAGTTGTACCACACGGTTTGTTGTTACGAACAGGAAAAACAAATCAGGTTTCATAATAATTTGGCCCTTTGGCACTCGCCTTGATAAAAGACAACAGGAATTCACTTTTATTGCTTAGTATTTTTCATTTCAACATTTTCATTGGGGCATGAGTACTTCATTCTCTTTTGTTCTCGGTGTTTTTACGGGAAGGGGTGTGAATTTCACCACCTTACCAACCCTTTTAGTCGATTCTTACGACAAGCAGGGATACTGAGGGTCTATTCTACCCCCCCCGACCCACCGGGGGATCATTTTATTATAATCTTTATTTATTAGAGCATATATATATATATATATATATATATATATATATGTTCTTTCTATAAATCAAATTAAATTATTTTTTAAAAAAAAGCATAAACCGAATTCCTCCTACCATCCTTATCCAAACCCATCTTTATCCGTTGTTAACATTTCTCAATTCCTATCATTATATTATTAACCCACCGGGTCCCTTAAAATTAAATTTCATTAAATTAAATAAAAATTGATTTGAATTTATTTTGTTTGAAGTGCCATGATTGATGTTATTTTGTAAAGTAACGATTTTTCAAACGAATTTCCAATAAAGAGAAACGTATAATCTAATGTCCCTTTATTGAATTCGTACAATTAATTTTCTAATAAATTTCTATCTATTTTCGACGCTGTCCAGATAAAGTGAAATTAAATTGAGGAAAAAAATAAGATATAAAATGAAGAAAAATAAAAATCTGAAAATAAATATATATATATATATATATCAATATTCATTCCAACATCCTTTCACATTATACATTTGCTACTTACTTTATTTCTGATATTGAATTATTATTATTATTATTTATTATTCATTTTGAATTATTATTATTATTATTTATTATTCATTTTGAATTATTATTATTATTATATAATAAGTATAACGTTATGGTCATTAATTATACAACCGTCTTCAGGCAAATAATTATTCTAGGTGCAAGTCTGTTTATAATAAAATTTTTTTCACAAGGTTATACCATTTATCACCTTCACATCGATAAACCAGTAACTACTTTTGCTTTATACGGATTTTATAAGAATATTAATTCTAGTGGTGTGATAAATGAAAGGAAATTGAAAAAAATAAAAAGTAAAAAATAAAAAAAAATAAAAATTATAATCAAGGAGGTGATAGAAGAAGAATTTATTAACAATAAATTTTTTTATTTTTTTTTTTTTATCAATGATAATGATATAAAGAAATCTACCTTTATATATGATCGAGTTGATGAATATAATATAATAATATATAACCTGAGTGGTGGATAGGTTTTCAAATGAATGGAATGAACAAGCATTTTCCTCTATCCTACAGGTATGGTGGTGGGGTAAACGATAAGGAAAAAGAGGAATTACTCATAGAATATTGGATATAGGAAAATTATGGCAAGAGATTCCATACAAAAAAAAAACAAATGAAGTATTTGATTTTCTCTTTCTTTTTCACATCGAAATTTTATTAAAAATTTTGCAATCACGTCTAGACAACGCAAGAAATTTTGACTCTTGTCCAACAACACTATCTGATTGCCAAAATTATCAGGATATTATTACAATTAAGTAAATGAAACAATCCCATGGAAATGTTGCCAAGTTTTATCGTTTCCTCATTCAACTATATACTTATATATCCAAAATATATAATAAATAAATATATATAAATAAAAATGAGCATTGAAAAGAAGTTATATTAATTTTCATTTTATTTTTTTTTTTTTTTTTTTTTTGTTTTTTTTTATCTAAATTCAATCTTATTTGCATATGAAAGAGAGGAAATGAGCACTTCATAGATAAAAAAATAATTTTAATATATATAAATAAAAAAAAAATTATATTTTTGAATTTAAATTAATAAAATTAAAAAAATGTGCAGCATCGTACACGTGGCGGAAGTGAAACTTCTTACAATCTAGAGAATAAGAGAAATTTTAGTTGAGAGTGTGAGTGAGAGAGAAATAGAGAAAAATAAAGGGATCATTTCGAAAGACATATAACAGTATAAAATTTTCGTAACAAATATTCGCTTTATTATTATTATTATCTACTCTATCATCATATCTACATTGCCTGTACTATTGTCGGTTGGTGCTTCAATTGGTAATACTGATATTAATGGCTTGTGATAACTAAAATAATATATATATGTTCGTGATTCGATATTTTCTATATAACGTGTAAAAACAGCATCTATTGTAGTTCCAGATTTTGTTGTTGATTCCTTGGGATCGTTATTTATAAGCAGACCAAATGTTTCTCGAAGAAAGTTGATCAACGGCAACGAATCATCAGATTCAAAATTTACATTAAAATCTCCCCCGAGAATTAGAGGGATTTTATCTTCGCCTCGTTCAAGTGCATTAGCACCTGTGTGGCTATAAACCAGTAGTGAAATAAATAATATCGTCTAAATTTTGGTCGTTATTTTTTTTCGGCATAGTGAAATCTGTGGAGTAGAGAAAAGCAGTTTTAAATGCAATAATAATTTTAAATTGATTTAGTAGTGTTAAAGTAATGTTGAGATTCGGATAAATAACGTGAATGGTCATCGACGCACATAACTGTATGTGTTGGCGTGTGAATCGCCGACCATGTTCACACACACAATTACATGCGTCGGTATGCGTGCACGCTGTATATTTGACTTGAGAATTTTAATTATTTCACGATATATATCTTATCTTATTATGCTAGCTAAAATTGTATATATCTATCTATTTATCTATCTATATATATTGGTTCTCAAAAACCGCTCTAACGATTTTTTTCAAATTCACACTAGATATAGTATTTATAAAGAAAAATTGAGTTTTATTGATTACATCTCTTGAAACTTACAGCTTCATTATTAATTTCTTAATTGAAAATTATATATGGGTGACGTAAATGGCATCCATTTTGAAATTTTACTCCCGCCTTTTTTTAATTTTGTATTAATATTTTTTTTATATTTAAAATATTTTAAAATTTATAATTTAATTTCGAAATAAAATTAAAAATATTTATTTTTAATAAAATATATATATATATTTATTAATCCCGCTTTTTTTTTAAATGATATTGTATTAACATTTTTTTATATTTAAAATATTTTAAAATTCATTATTTAATTTCGAAATTTTATATTTAAAATATTTTAAAATTTATTATTTAATTTCGAAATAAAATTAAAAATATTTATTTTTAATAAAATATATATATATATTTATTAATCCCGCTTTTTTTTTAAATGATATTGTATTAACATTTTTTTATATTTAAAATATTTTAAAATTCATTATTTAATTTCGAAATAAAATTAAAAATATTTATTTTTAATAAAATATATATATATTTATTAATCTCTCTCAAAAAAAAACAACAAAACAAATAAATGTCTTTGAAAGATGGTAAAAATATCTTTGTAATTATCAAAATATCATAGACCAGCAGTAAGAACAATTGTTTTTACTCCCCGAGTTCGAAGGATCGAAACTCGCCGCGTGCATTTTTTTTTATCTATTTTCGTGATTTATTTATTCATTGTTCTTTTATTAATTAAGTTTTAGATAGTTTTATAATTTTTAATATTTTTTCAATAAAATATTATTTAATACATTTAATAATTGTAATAAATAATTAAAGAATTGTATATCAATATTTTTTAAAGGGTAGAGCGAGCTCGGTGTCTCAGGTATTAATATTACCAGCCAAATCCAATAATAATGAATCATTTTTTACTATCTCGCCAGAGATAGTATTGCGATCACGAAAATTTTCGATGTTGAGATTTTGATGTTTTTATACTTTTTGAAGGTTCCTGAATCATTTTCACTAAGGTTGAGAAAAATGTCTGTGTGTGTGTGTCTGTGTGTGTGTGTGTGTGTGTGTGTGTATGTAGGCAAGATTACGCAAAAACGGTTTGATTTTATATATGTTTATTTATTCACAAAAAATTAATTAAATTGTAATTTAAATTCTTATAGTTTTATTAAATAAATCATTTTTAGTTATAATTTTATATAAGCATTTTTTAATTGAACCTATTCAATCTTGTCATTCCCTAATCAGCATACGCGGTTTCAATAACCCTTTTAATTATTCTAAATTCAATCTTTAATTAAATCTAATTTAACACACAACAATTCCGTCTCATTATTGTAATACAAAGTTAGAAATATTAAGTTAATATAATTAATATTATTTATTTATTAATACCAATTAATAATATTAATTACTTATAAATAATTCATAATAATAATAAATTGTGATACCAACTTATAGGAATATTAAAATAATATAATTATTATTTTACATATCTATGAATATAATATAAATATTTTTAATTTTATTTTAAGAATAGATATATATCTAAAAGGCGGTAACTGTGAGGTCACATACTAATTTTTATTCTTTCACCCAGCAGAGGCTAAGAAATATTATTCCGCGTCAACGTACTAGTGCGCATGCGCGCCGTGGACTTTCAACCTAGCGACAGGGTATTAGAACGAAAGACAGCATAAAACGAAGACGCAGATAGCCTCTTTCTCAAAGACGAAAGACCGGACAAAAGAAAGACCCAGATAGCCTCTCTCTCAAAAACGAAACACCGCACAAAAGAGAGACAGAGATAGAGGCTATCTCATTCTCACTCGTTATATCTATATCTTTTTTCTCTCTTGCGTTTCGTAACGCGTTACGAAATTTCAATTTTTCAATTCACTCTCCATTCTCAACCAAATGTCAGGACGCCGCTAAAGAAGTTTCACTTCAAAAAAATAAAATAATAATAAATTTGGAAATGTTTTTAAAAAAGTGTAAGAGATTGCCGAATGGGACAGACACTTTCAGCTGATTTTTGTTGAATGAAAAACCGTAGATGAGAGGTGCAATTGGGACTTCCAAAGACCCGTGTCCTTGAAGATTTGAAGGAAAGTGTGGGAAAGGGGCCACGGGGCCGATCGGCCGCATCGCTATTCACTGCAGGAACCACACCGCTACGAGGAGAGAACAAAAATGTTTAGGAATTCGGCAGAGCACCAACCAATTACTAAAACGGACTTAACCTAATGTATATATAGAAAGAGTATATAAAAAAAAATGTTGGGTTTAATGGCCCTGAAGTATAGTAACCGGAATCCATCCATTCATTGCAATCCAATTTCATTCATTCAATTGTTTAGAATTTCCATTATAGGGAAGAAAAAAGAAAGGGAAATTTTCAATTGTATAATATATATAATATATCTGACTTTTGTTCATTCTACTAAAGGACAGCGCATATCAAGTCGGTTGCCCTCTAAGCGGGGTAGAGGTTTTCTATGATCAGTAGAGAGAGTCTCTCAGTCTTTATAATATATATATTTATTAAATAATTAATGTAATTGATCCTCTATACAATTTAAGAGGATCTTAAAAGTTCACCAATTCTCAAAATTTCAATAACTCTTATTTATTTTTATTTTATTATATATATATAAGTGTATTAAATTCGGGTCATCGTTTGAAAAGGTTAACCTATATTTTTCAGACTAATATAAAAATAGTTAATTAGACATATGATGAAGGTTAGCCATTCGCAATTATTATTATATATTTATTGATTATATTTTTTTTTTAAATTTAAACGAGTGTAAAATTTTTTTTTTAGCAAAATAATTTTGAATAAAAATTCAAATTTTACCTGACATGATGAATTGATTATATCTTTAAAATTAAAAAAAAAACTGGAAAATGTTTTTTAAAGAAAAATATAAAATAGAACCACATTTGAAATTTAAATATTTTTTTTTCTTATTGGATAGTAATCTATTCGAAAATTTATATTTATTAGATACACAATACAATCCATTAATCTGAATGTATATTGCATATAAAAAAAGTGCATTTGAATATTTACTAAGCTTTAAATTGAAGGGAGAAAGGGAATAAAAAGTTTTCAACTAAGTTATATATATACATGTATAGTTGATCTATTAAGCAAGTTGACGGGGGTTAACTGAGTGTAATGTATGTTTTGATGTCTTAGGATGTTTATTGATATCTTAGTTTTCATACAGTGTGAGAGGGAGGGGTGGGGGGGGAGAGGAGATGAATCCTATTCTCTTATACAATACCAAGGCGAGTCCTTGAAATTTTAATCTACTTGATGAGATGATAGGCGATGGGTCTTTTAGTTGATATTTGGAGAAATTATAGAAGAATAAATTTTTAGAAATATATAGGGAGATAAATAAGGCATAATAAAAAGTGATTTTCAAAAAAAATATTAATTAAAAAAAAAATTTTAAATTGTAATCTTAAAATAAATGAAAAAATATTTTCTGCAATAGTAAATTCGGTAATTTTTTCAACAGGTATTACAAAAGAGGTGGAGCTGGAGGGGATCTGAATATATGATTAAAAAGTGGGTTGAGAATTTGTATATATATACTTAAAATAGAGGATGATTTTAAATATGAAGAAATAATAAATTTTTAAAATTTATAAAAATATTAAAGGAATATAATTTAAAGGGCCACTCAAGTGTGACTAAGTAGAAAAAAAAATTTCTAGACCGTGAAACTTGTCATTTAAATGTTTTATAGTTATTTAGAATCAATCAAGGTATATATATATATATATATATATATATACTATTAACCCATCAATCAAATGGTGAACAAATTAACTATTAAAAAAATATTCTTTTCATTTCTGAAATTTCTATAAAATCTACTTAATTCAGAGAATAAAATTTGTTTTTTTTTATTGGATTATTTTTAATTAGTATGTCCGAAATTTTGAAAGCCGAAAAAGATTACGAAAGGGTTGCTTGTTGGTGATTCAATGTCGTATTTGATGCGTATAGATTCAAACGATTGAGAAAGGGGGAGGGGGGGGGTGAAGGAGAACTGTTACAAACTTTTCAATATTTTTGTATTTATTTCCAAGTATAAAAAAGAATTGATATTACTTATTTTCACGTTCATCGAACAACGATTATGAAACATCTCAACAGGTTGATTCAAAAAATCAAAATAAATTAAAAAGTAAAATTTATTTTTTTTAATTATTTATGGATTTGTTTATTTTTATTTTATTTTATTTATTTTTTTCAATGGATAAATAAAAAATAATCAACTAAAATAATATAAATAAAATTATATAACATTTATGTTATTTTATCATCAAATGAAAAAAAAAATAATCGAAATTTATTTTCAAATCAATTTTCAAATTAGAAAAAATAAGAATTAATTTAAATAATGAGAACAATTTATTATTGTAATTTGTATAAAAAAACAAACAAATATATATATTCTAAAATATTTTTAATATAATTATGATGTTTATAGAATCTTTTTTAGGTTATCTATTGTAATGAAGATAACAATCAAAATGACAATGGATTGATTACTTAGGTTGCTATTGTTGTTGATATTTGAATATATATAATTAAAAAATTTATTTAAATAAAAAAATAAAAAAATTGTATTTACTTATTTTTTTAAAAAAAGGTACTAAGTGAGAGTCAACGATAAAATATCTAAATAAATAAATTGAAATAATCATTTCCGAAAATATTTTAAAATTGTTTTATATTTTATTTAAAAAATATATATTTTTTTCATTTCAATATTTTATATAATAATAAATAAAATATTCAGGTTGATTATATATAGATATATATGAAAAAAAAATCAAATTTATTGTATATGGCGACATCGAGGGTGGGGTAATGGAATCCATATCAAAATTTCAATTTTCCAAAACCAAAAAAAAAAAAAATTTCATTGAAGTTTATGTACATATTCTAAATATTCTATTAAGGCCAAATTATTATCTCTACACGTGAATTTTATCGTGTGTTGCAAATCAATTGAAAGTTGCAATTCGAGTTGTATTGTTCAGGTTGTAGTAGAGGAGTGGAGTGTGTGTGTGGGGGAACATTTTAATAGATCACACGTCACCGGATAAATATCATAAAAATAGGTTATTCAACGAATAAGCAAAGTATAATGCGTCAATTTTTTATTATTTTTTTTTTTATTTCTTTTATTTTTCTGCTCCAATCTCTCTGGGAAAGATGCAATTGAATCATTTTAAATTTCTTTCTTCGTATAATTATATAATCTTTAAAAAGGAAATAGTTCATAAGCCAAACAGGCGAGAATTTGAAAAGAACAATAATAATAATGATACTAATAATAACTAAAAAAAAAAACTAATTTAGTATTAAAGTATCCAAATGGTTTCAAATATATGAATGAATTTTTTTATTTTCTAAATTCTATGATTAAATAAAAATAAATTAATAAATTTAAAATTCAAATTTTTCTCTTAATAATTATTTTTTCTATAAAACAAATGAGATATAAATATTAAAATTGCTTTTTTTTTGTTTTTTATTTTTGTAAATTGAAAAAATTTTTACTAATTTCAAAATCACTATTAATATAGAAGTTGTACAATTGTAGTATTTAATTAATAATTGTAAAATAACGTTTTAATGAATAAAAAAAAATAATTAAAAAAAATTAATAATAATAATAATAATAAATAAATAATTATAAATAATTAATTAATTAATTAATTTTGTATTTTGTATAGATTATAATTAAAAAAAAATTTCATAATTTAAATTATTTAAAAATAAATAACGTAATGGGGGGGGGGGGGATGGAAAAGTGATGAAAATTTTTTTTGGGTGCCTCCCGTTTTTCCGAGTTCGCTGAAATTTACGTAACCTCCCCCTAAAAGAACTCGCTTTCAATAACAATAGAAGGCAATCAAACACTTGTCTTGGTAACTTGGTGGCCTCTTATCGGACGCAATCAATTAAAATGGCCGTGGTGACATGACGACTTGCGTAAGCCATAACAAGAATCTCGGCCGACGTCGAAGGACAATTCGCCGTTGCGTTAATCAACGACCCACCGAGTCGGCCATTGAAATAAAAATAAAATTAAAAAAAAAATAAAAAAAAATTCAGATAGGCCCTTATGTGCACCTTTCAGGTTACCCATCCATGAAAGGGAATAGGACAACAGCCAAATATTGAAAATAACATTTCAAGTCACCACAGTCAATCGGCCACACCATGAAAGAAAGAAACAAAAAAAAACCTGTTCCGATTCGATTGGGAAATGGCGAATAAATTAATTGACCTGCAAAAGCCAATCACCCTTCGGAAACGAAACGCCTCGGATCGAATTTTCATTTCTATTCAAATGTAATCTGCGCGGCTTTTGAAATTTATTAAAAAAACAATATATATAATATAAAATATATATACACATATATATTTTAAATTCCAAAAAGGACTTTTTGGAACACCCTGTATTTGTTTTTATCTTTTATAAATTTAAATATTTAGGCCAAATTGCTTATATATAGAGAGTGTTCCAAAAAGTAATTTTCGATCTGTATAGTCCTTTTTAGGACATCCTGTATATATATATTTTTTTTTTTATAATATAGATAAATTTAAAGATGCCAAAATGGTTAAATATATATATATATATATATATGATATTCCAAAAAGAACTTTTTGAAACACCCTGTATACAGTTGTTTTTTTTTTATCTTTTATAGATTGAAATAGGCTAAAATGTTTATATATAGAGAGTGTTCCAAAAAGTAATTTTCGATCTGTAAAGTCCTTTTTAGGACATCCTGTATATAGTTTTTTGTATTTTTCATAATATAAATGAATTTAAAGATGCCAAAATGGTTATAAATAAATAAATATATATATACATATATATATATATAGTATTTTATAACTTAAAAATTATACTTTTTTTTATAAACCATTTACTTATTTAATCTTAAAATTAATTAAACTAGTAAAGGTTCGCTCAAGTCCTCCTAAGCAGGACTATAAATAATATATTTAAATAATCTTATATATATATATATATATTTATATATATATATAAAATTACTGGTTTATTTTTACATTAATACCAAATTAATAAGTGCAATTAATATTCACAATTCATAATAATAAGAATAAGAATAATAATTGCATATTTTTTCTTTTTATGAATTTAAATATATTTTACATATTTATTTTGTTTTTTTTTTGTTTTCAGGCTGAAGATTTACTCGAAGATATTTTATCATTTGAGGCCAGTTCGATTAATGCTGATATCAAAGTCAGTGACCCGCCGTTAAATATTTCTTCTGATATTCAGGTAAGAAGATAACAGAAATAAAAAAAAAGAAAAAAATATATAATTAAATTATTGCTTTCTTACCAAAACCAAATTTTATATACATACATACAAACTACTGTATTATTATTATTTTTGCTTTTATATAATTATACAAATTTTAATTAAATTTATTATAAATATATAGTTAAGTGAAAACAATTTTTTTATTTTTTTATCTCACAAAAGAATTAATTTAATCAAAATAGGTATGTTGTGAAAGATGGGTGGAGGGGGATAGAACGATTGACGTAAATACATAAAATCATTGATTTTTTTGTTTTTTTTGTAACATAATTTAATTTTTATAACTAAATAAATTAGATTGTAATCAATTAATTAAATGAAAAATGGGTTGATATTTTTTTTTTGTATTTTTGACATTTGTTTAATAAAAAAGAATCGTTGCATGAATTATGATAAAATTAAATTAAATTTTATTTATCTATTTATTTATTTTTATAGATTTTTGTGTTTTTATTAAAAATATTTATTTTACATAGTAATTGATTTCTCAAAAAAAAAAAAATGAGAAAGAAATTATGCATACTTCAGTGATTATGATTAAATAACTAAAATAAAAGTTGAAATTGATCCTTGAATTACCCAATCAAATTTATTTATTTATTTTCCTTTTTTTTTTTTTTGTTTGGGTGGAAGGGGAGGGTTTGGGGTTTATGAATATTTATCACGTTATTTCGAGGGGCTGGAAATTCAAAAGTAAATGTATTACATTCATTAATATCCTATCCTATCTATCCATGTTGAATTCATTTGGATCATAATTATTCACCAATTTATTTTAAATTTTGATTATTTTGTACTAGAAAATTTATTCATGAATTGATGATAAATTCAATCCATTTATTTCTTGTTATTTATTTATTTATTTATCTATTTGTTTATTTATTATATGTATATATTTTGTTTTTTGTTAATTTGATTGAAAGGTGGCTGCCACCGGAAGTCTTTTAGATCAATTGATGGCTTTTGGTGGTGGCGGCGGTGGTGGTAGTAATGATGGACAACCCCTCACCCTTGGAAAGACAAGCAACTCCTGCCCGGCTGATGTACCTCAAGTCAAGTCGGAACCGATCGTTTATAGTGATGCGGAACTACACGCCCTCGCCAAAGACCGACAGAAAAAGGACAACCATAACATGAGTAAATTGCAAATTTATAATTTAGTTCAACGCAATTAGCAGATGCAAACGAACGGGTTCTAGAAATTAAGCCACAATGGGTGGGGATTTAATTTGTGTGGGTTACTACCTGGGGATACGACTACGACATCTCAACGTGGATGGTGTCCAGTCGAGAGGCCTACAGGGGTGGTCATTATTACC
This sequence comes from Labia minor, assembly GCA_963082975.1. NCBI lineage: Eukaryota > Metazoa > Arthropoda > Insecta > Dermaptera > Spongiphoridae > Labia > Labia minor. Next base: position 40,086,165 of record OY720348.1, on the reverse strand, counting down.
TAAATTCTACAAAATATTGTCAAATATTAACCCAACCACCTTCTCATTAGTCCTAATATTCACACCAATTTTAATTAAAAAAAAAAAGTTTATTTAATACAAAAAAACTACGATTAATAAAATTATTTCTGTCTATATATATATATATATATATATATATATATATATATATATAAATTTTTATACATTTTAATAAATAGATAGATAAATATAAATATATATATATATATATATATATATAGAAACAAATACATCTATGAAATAGATATTTATTTTAAAAATCTTAAGATTTCTATTATATATTTGCACTTTTAGAAATCTACACTTACTTAATAATAATTATATAACTGCAATCAAGGTAGTAGATAGGAGAAGTTGAAGTGTATCCATCCAGTAGACTTTAAGTTTTAATTAGCGTAATCAAGTTTAAATGAACACAGCCTTTTCGAAGGAGTACGACAATTGTAAAAATAAATAATATATCATATATATATATATATTCGAGAAAAGAAAAATAAAATAAACATTTCTTTTTCTACGTTAAAATTAATACGCGAATTTTAATCCTCATATAAAAAAAGATTATTATATGGAATGCTGATAAGTATCAATCGCATTTCATCCGATCTTTGATAAAGTTTAAATAGTCAAATAAACAATATTGGAGAAAATCGATGTCGTCGATCTTTACCTTGGAAGACAACGCAGCGTGAATGTTGACTTTCAATCCAGTCATACCTGAAAATAGAAATCAAATTAAAATTAAAACAATTAAATTTTCTTATAATATTTTAAAATATAAAGTAATATTTCGATATTTAGGTATATACTATATGTATTTTTTTAAAGTTTAAAATAGACATAATGAAATTGGGAGAAGGTAGAAATTAGATTGAGGTGGCTGTGAATAGAAACAGTTGATTGGTACAATTATTAAGAATTTTTTATTTATTTATTTATTTATTTTTAATCTTAATTGAACTAATAAGACAAAAAGAAAATCAAATGACAATTTATTATCCATCAAAATTGATATTTAATCAAATTTATAATGACAAAATTTAAGCATTCAAATAATAGTAATTTGATCAATTAACTAATTAACAGAAAGAATCTATTTTTTTTTTTTTACTGAATGAAATATGAAATTAATGGCAAATTTATGTAATGCCTTTCCTTGAATGAACAGGAAACCTTTAAAAGCGTCACCCCTTTTATCATTCATTTTATTGAAAATGAAACGCAATGGAAATTGAATGATTTATTTTAAATTAAATTTATTAGTAAATGTGCCCGGATCAATAAAATAGGGCTGTTCAGGAGAATCAGGGCAATTACTTTAAATGTTAATATTAAAAAAATGCTTTCTAAACTGAAAATGAAAAAACCTAATATTTTTAAATAATATGAAAGTTAATTTAAGTATTTTATTTTTTTTAATTATTATTTATTTAATTATTTTATTTTTCAGTTGAGAGACGACGTCGATTCAATATCAACGATAGAATTAAAGAACTAGGAGCTTTATTGCCAAAGAATAACGACCAGTAAGTTTTAATTAAAAAAAAAACAAAGAATATAATTTTCCTTAATAAATAAATATGAATCATATCGGATTTGGTTTCATTATTTATTTATGCTACTCTATTGATTCTAAAATATCATATTTTTCTTTTTTTTTTTTTAATTTAAAAAAAAATCTAAATTAAATTTAAAATTTCAATTTTAATTTGAATTTCTAAATTAATTTTTAAATACTAAATTTTATTTTGATGAAAGACCTCATTGATTTCATTGATTATAACACATCTCATTATTTATCTTAATTATTATTCCAACCGTATATGATAATATTTTCCTTATTATTATTATTATTATTATTTGGAATGTCAATTTTCTCAAATCAATAAGAAAAAAGTATGATTGGATAAATTACCAATTTTATTATTGATTTTTTTCTAGATTTTATGAAATTGTTCGAGATATGCGACCCAATAAAGGGACCATACTTAAGTCATCGGTGGATTATATTAAAGTGTTAAAGCATGAAGTTCAACGAATGAAGCAAGTGGAAGCTCGGCAAAAACAACTTGAACATCAAAATCGCAGATTATTATTAAGGATCCAGGTACAATTTCTTATTTTAATTTTAAATTTTCGCTCATAATCTAAAATTTGTCTTTTTTTAAATTATTACTTCAGAAAGATTTTAATTACTGTTCTTTTTAAATAATGCTTTAAATCATTTAATTTTGAATATTCGATTGGACTTGTTATTTAAACGGATGTAATATCATCATTTGGAATATATTTTCAAAAAATTTTAATTTTTTTTATTTTCGTCGGTGCAGTGGTAACACTGGCTGTCATTTTTTTAACAAAATTATCATAAAATTTGTTTCTAAATCTAATTATAATTACAATATTTTTCTGGATTCAATTCCACGAAAAAACCACTTGCAATCGTGTAAGTTATGTTTATATTAACCATTAATTATATTTAACAATGACGTTAAAATCATTATTAGTTGATATAAATGAAAGAGCCAATGTTAGCGCAACAATGACGAGTTTAATTTGAATTTAAAATATTTCATTTCATTATACTTTGAACAAATGTTAAATTCTCGATCATATAATTATTATTAATCTTATTTCGATATTATATATATATATATACATTTGTTTTGTTTTAATTTAATTGTTAATATATTTTTGTTTATGATTCCAATAGGAATTGGAAATTCAGGCCAAGACCCATGGTATCGCCGTGTCCGAATTCACTTGGCAGCCAATCACGCCCACCACTGTCATTAATACCTACATTAAAGGAGGTGGACCCCATTCTCTGGACCCTGTGCGTAAGGTTTGTCTTTTAGACAAAGCCCTCATATGTCCATCAAGGATATCCATTGCGCGCTAATGCTTCACTCCATTTTTATTCGTTGATAAATGTTTTCAACCCAACTGACGTTTGAATTAATTAATTACTTCCCTCCATTTTTTTTCATTGGTTTGACTAGACAAGGCATTTCTTCTAAGTGTACATACTATAATATCCGTGCCGGCACTTTATTCTACTTATAATAGCCATTCTATTTTTATTTATACAAAATTTAATTCAAATTAAAAAAAAAAAAATTATTTATTAATTTATTGAATTATTTATTTATTTATTTATTTTAATGCATAATATTGTGTTGATTTTATTCTTGACAATTTAAAATATGATCAAATAAAATGAAATGTAGATCATCAGTATATTTACATTATATCTTATATAATATATAATTCAGTAAAAGTATTAAATTAAATGAAACATCTGGCCAAATATTTACGAGCATGATGTATATATATCAAGCCACAGAATCTTGTAATTATATATTATATTACATAATAGTCGATTATTTTAAACTTTTCATACTAAATATAAAAATAAGAATACATTATATCCTATATCAATATATAAAATTTTAATACTTATGATAAAATTTATGATTTTAGCCATTTTAATTATATATATATATATATATATATATAATATAAAAAAATATAATTAAAATAAATATAAGAATGACTAAAATGATAAATTTTATTAAAAGTGTAAAATCTTTTATATATTATATATCAGTCAAAAAATAAATTTGAATATCAATAATATTATTTAATATTTTATTGGTGAATTTTATCCCCAAATTAATATTCTTTTTTTATATAATTTTGAATAATATTTAATAAACTATTATTTTAATATAAATATATATATATATATATAAAATTTGCTTATTATAAAAACAAATAATATTAAAATATTTTAAGGAAAACAATTATTATCTGTATTATTTTATTATATTTTTTGTTATTTTTTAAATTATTATTATTATTATTTTTTTTTTTTTTTGTTTTTAGTTAGTTCTTTTCTTTTTTTTCTTTGATAAATAAATATTCTTTATCCACATTTTTCTATTTTTTTTATCAAATGATTAAATAAATAGAAAAATGCTTGTATAGGCGAAAAAATCAAATGATAAGATATTTTTTTAAATATTCTTTATCTATATGTTGATATCATCTCTTTAGTAGTATAATATTAAATTTCCAAGATGAGACTCTCTTTGTGTTCATGTTGACTTTTATATATATGCAATCCTTGCAATTCCTTTATTCAATTATTAGTATTATTATTTTTTTTTTTTGGTTCATTAATAATTTTAATTACAATCTTATTTTCAAATTATCTCGTCCCTTAAAGTCATGGACCAAAATTTACATTCATATAATAACAACAATCGTTAAAAAAAACAATCTATTTTAATTTTATATATATTCTTTGATAATTTTTTTCAAATTTTCCAAAAAAAAAATAATATTTTTCTATTAATAAAAATATTCGTTTGTTAATGAATTCAATATCTCTAATTCATTTATTTATTTTATATTTATTTTTTAGATGCCAGACTTAGTCACAGAAGCCGCCACCTTATCCGAAACACAACTCGAGGACCTCATGGACGATGATCATCCGGTCAACGGCGATCCCATGTTATCTTCCCCCCATCTGCCAAGTCCGGGTTATCATCTGGATGATTGTGATCATGATTCTCTTGTAGGCGACATTGAAATGGTTGCATGATATTAAAACAAACACGAGAGAATTTGTTTCATTTCTAAGTAGCAATTCGAAATAAAAACAAAAAAACAACAAATGTTTCATTGTTCCTGTTTAAAGTACTATTATATAAAAAAACGTATAAATTCACAATTGTGGAAATATCGAATATATATGAATTATATTTATTATTATTAAAGAATTCACATAAATAAATCAATATCATTGTTTTTATTTTTATTTTTATTTTATTTTATTTTATTTTATTTTTATTATTTTTTTTTTTCAAGAAATAGACCATTTTTATTTCTCTAAATAGACATATAAAATAAGTTTATATTATCTACATTACCTTGAATATAGAAAAATTAACCACCTACTAAAATAAATAAAACAAAAAAATTGACAAGTTGACAAATAAATAAAAGATATCGACACGACGACGTGCTTCCTTCTCCAATTTCTTGAATAATAAAACCAAAATAACGAATGCATTCATTCAACAACAGCAACCAGAAAAGAAAATATTTATTTAAATTGTTATTAAGTCGTATTTCGTTTTAGAATAGATTGAGAAAAAAAAAAGAATAATAAATAAAAATGAATAATATTTTTGGCTTTAGGGGATTGAAATTTTTCTCTCAACTATTTTAATATTAAAATGAAATATTTTCTTTTCATTAATTTTTCTTTTTTTCCTTTTTTTTTTTTCTTTCTATAATTTGTTATTCTTTTTTTTTCTTTCTTACTTCTTTTTTTCTTAGTTAAATTGACTTAAAATTTTAATTAAAAAATTTTAATAAAACTAGAGTAGAATTATTATTATTATGAGGAGTATTTTTCAATCTTATATAATCCAGTATTTAAAAAAACAAAATAAAAAAGTTCAAAGGGATTTTGAAACAGCATATAATATTCTTAATAATTGTGCATGTTTTCGAAAATTTAGTTGAACATATTTTTGGAAAAAAAATATTTATAAAATGTTTTCAAATAGCTATCATATATATATATAAACGATGAATCTTAAAGTCTGATTATATTTTTGTTTATCGCAATTATTTTTTAATAAATCATCCAAAATATATGTATTTATATTAGAATAAGAGAGAAAGAGACGACATACTGTAAATATTTAATTTTGTAGATTTATACCTTCATCATAGTATAAAATCAAAAAATAATAAAAATTTTGTCTATGTAAGGAATATATATATATATAATATTTTTTTCATTGTTGTTAATTATATATAATAATATATAATAATTAATTATATATTAATTATATGTATATTATATATTAGATTATAAATTAATTTTTTATATATATATATATATATATATATATATCATAATCAATTTTGGAATAATCGATAAAGGGATCCTTTCTATGCATATAATGAATTAAAAATTCATCCTAGGCACTATACATGTTTTAACCATTATTTAAATGGAAAAATTATATTAAAATAAATTATAATAACAAAATGTGAAATCAATATTTTTCTATCATTATTTAATATATTAAGTCATGTTGGAATAAAAAAAAAATTTGATGGATATGTGAAATGGTACCAAAAGAATTTGACGAGATTTTAAGATACCTTAATAAAAAATTATTATTATTATTATTTTAATGAATTAATCTGTTTGTTTGTTTTTTTTTAAACAGAGTTATTATAATATTAAAATAAAATATAATTATAAGTAATTTATTATATATAAAGTTATCTATTATTAAGTAAACAATGTTGCAAATTTTAATATATGAAATTATTGTAAAATAAAAAAAAATATGTTAATTTAAATAATTTTCGTTTTAATTATAATAATATTATAAAATTGAATGTTAATAATCTAATAAGTACATAAATGAACTATACAATTATTCAATTATAATGTTATTTCATATATATTATATAATTAATTGCTAAATTATATATATATATATATATATATATATTATATGGTTAATTCCTAGTCAATGAATAATTTCTAAATTTCGAAACTACCTAAATTTCACTCTAAATTTTAAATTAAAATGAATTTTAAAAAAATAATAATAAAACAACAAGAATTTTAATTGAAATAATAAATAAAATAAAAAACAAATGAATATTATTTCAAATTTGAATTTTTTTGTTATCATTTTAAAATAAAAAATTGGAAGAACTTAAAAAACTTTTATAATAATTATATTTACCTTTATAAATAATAATAATAATAAATATAAATTATTGGAATTGATTAGAATCAGATGATATTTATGATTATCGAAAATTGAATATTTGATTAAATGATCAAAGAATCAATTAATTGGTAAATCATCTTCATCCAATGAATATAATATTTATTGTTCAATATGTTTAAAATTCAACAATAAAGAAGTTTTATATAGTAATATGTATTTAAAATTATTATATAAAAACTATAATGTTATTATATTCCAACAAAAAAAAAAAATAAAAGCATATATGTCTAAGTCAATTAAAAAAATAAAATGATTAAAAAAATTTCCTAAATTACATAAAATTATCAAAAATACTCGGTTGCTGTTTAATTCAAAACATTCATAAAATTGTAATTTATATTATTATAAACATTAAAATGTAATGTATAATCTACGTTATATATATTAATTTACAAATGTGTATATAATAAATAATTGAATAAATAAATAATTTTAATATATTTAAATTTAATATATCTCTAAAAAAATGATAAAACTTTTTTTTTTCAACAAAAAACAAAATGAAATTCATCAATCAATTCATATATGATTTAAAAAAAAATTTCTTAATATAATTTTTGTACAAAAAAATAAAAAATTTCATATGTAATATAATTTTAATTGAAAAACATTTATGTCTATTTGTATTTTATTTCATGCATCATTTTTTTTATTTAAGTTTCATTTTAAATTCTGTAGACATGTTAATTAATTAATCAATAATTAAAATATATTTTGAAAAAAAAATTTCAATAAAATAATTTTGTTATATCACGAATTGTAGTTTGTATTTTATTTATTTTTTATTTTGCATCCCATTTTTATTTTCCCACAAATTTGTTTCATTTACTTAATTCGATAAAAAATAATTGATTTTAAAAAATCAAATTTTATGTAATCTTTTAATGAATTGTTATTTATTACATCTACTAACGCAGATTGCAAAAAATGTAACATTTATATAAATATCCTTTACACTCCATGGCCGTTAAGGTATAATGGATATTAATGGAAATATAATAATTGTTATAAATAGTGTAAAGAATAAGAATGGCTAAGTTTAGTTTTTGTTTAATATTTTTTTAATAGTGGATTATTTATTAATTAATTTAGAAATATAATATATATTGATGCAATATAAGTATAAATATATATATATTAATACTCTTCAGTGGTATAGTGGTTAGCACGACAGCCTACCACACTGAAGATTTTAGTTCGGGCCTAGGAAAATTCAATAATTAATCATTTCTCTTTAAAGCTCTGCGTGATCCTCAGGGTCTATCCCCAAATAATAATATATATATATATATATATATATATATATATATATTGATACAATAGTTGCAATATATATTAGTAGGATGTTTTTTGGAGTTTCATGTCCTCTCAGGAACTATACTAAATAAAGAGAGAAAAACTATATTGAGATTAAAATGCACAGTTTTATTTAGTAAAAAATGGCTGATTAACTAACAACCACATGTAATGTAATTATATATAAGTATATTCTATATTACTGTAATGTAGTTTTGTCAGTTAATCTGTTATTTTATTTAATTTTTTAATAAATACCCTGAATATTGAGATTTAGTAGATATATATATAACAGAATGAATCTTAATCTCAATTTATTTTTTCTCTCTTTTTTTGATTTTCAAAAAGTAGTTCATGAAAGGACATGAAAGTCCATACAACATCCTACCAATTTATATTGCATCAATATATGATATATATATATATAATGGAGAGAAAGAGAAAGAAAGATAGTGGATAAGTTTTTAATAAGATTAAATCTAATAGCATTATTTGATTATTAAATAGAAAATGATCGATCGGATAGCTGATGCAATAGTTCTGAATCAAAAATAAGTTTGGAAACCTTTTCTCTCCCCTTGTTTTAATCAGGAAATGGAAACTCGAAGTCTCAAAGAAACATCTAATGAGATTATACACAAGGCTCATGTTCCAAAGTATTATTTTCTCGTATTAAAGAATTATACATAAATTAAATTTAATATATTCTAATGTTTATAATGTAGATAATAATCAAAGATTATTACATAGTAATGGTACTAGAAAAAACAAGACTAATTATTATAAAAATTAAAAAAAAATTTTCTTTTTTATTAATCTTAGACAGGTATATATAATTATATACCTATACATTATATTAATATCCAGGTTTATATAATATAAATGTAACTAATTATTAATTGATTTCTTTTACTTTATGGAAATTAGCTATTAATTAATAATAAAAAAAAATTAACACGTGTTGAAATAAAAAGTTCAATTCATTTTTGTATATATATATATAATGACACTTCAGTGGTTTAGTGGTTAGCACGACAGTTTACCAGACTCAAGACTCGAGTTTCTTGGGAAATTCAATAATTAATCATTTCTCTTTAAAGCTCTTCGTGATTCTCAGGGTCTATCCGTAAATAATAATAATAATATATATATTTTATGAAAAGAGAACCTTAGAAACCGAGTCCTTTTATTTAATAAAAAAAATAATCCCTATCTATTATTTATTCAACGATCAAATTTATTTATTTATTTAACCAGTGAATCAATTCTACCTAATTTTCTTGTCGCTTTTGTTTTCAATGTATCAAATAGGCCAATTCAAACATCAATCGTAATAGGAGCAGATGAGTCATTGAAAGTTTATATGATAATTGTCAATGTGTTATATCAAGTGAGAACTTAATCGAGGATCCTGTGTCTTAAACCAACAGAACAAAAGAGTTAACGATGTTGTATAGCCACGGGAGTAGTCTTCATAAGCTATTATACTGAAGAAAAGCATGAACAAAAAAAACGTTATAAAAAGTAAAAGAAATTTTATTATTTTTATAAAAAATATAATATTTTAGATGCAAAAATTATGGTAATTGAGTTAAATATAAAATACTTATACTCCTAATAATATGAATTATTATTATTAATTATTATTTGCGGATAGACTCTGAGCTTTAAAGAGAAATTATTAAATTTATTATTGAATTTTCCTAGGTCCGAACTAGAAACTTCAGTGTGATAGACTGTCGTGCTAACCACTTTTTTTATTGTTTATTGAGCCAAATTAGAAATTATATTTACAAAGAAGCTTATCCCTAAACACATACACATATACAAATTAACAATAAATAAAACAAATATATAACAAAATTGTGCAATATAGCACATTCATTGTTAAACTAAATATTACAAAATACAATGTATTTATAATCTAAAATTATTACATTATTTCCTTTTTCTTTTTTTAATTTAAATTTATATTGATTATACAATTAATGATAAAATTATTAAATTTATTCAGGAAAACGGCTTATATAAAAAAACTGAATATTAACCACTTAACTACTGGAGTCTTTATTATTATTATTATTATGAGAATAATGAGAAGAAGAAATAAAATAGAGATTCTTCTTCAAATTATCAATACCCCAAAGCTAGCGTACCTTTTTTTATAATAGTAATAACAATAATTCATATTATTAGATATATTAAAATTCATTGATTCATTTTACAATTTTTTATTTATAAATAATATTTTTAATTTGTGACGTGAGTTATTGTTCATGTGTTAATTTATTATAGATGATAATAAATCACAAAGTATGAAATCGACTCATATCTTAAATAATTTATCCCTTCAATTTCTTGATATTTAAAATTACAATCATTATAGTTGTTTTTTTTATTCATTCATCGAAATAAAAAAAATAATAATAAAATTCGAAAAATGATATTAATTCTTCATTAGAACACAAACGACGCTCCTAAATTAGTATTCTTTAGACGTTGTAATGCCTGACTAATTGAATTAATCAACGTCAATTAACCAAATATTAATCATTGACAACTTAATTATATGTATATATATATATATATACTATTACTATTATATAATAAACATTATAATAACTATAAGGATTCTAACTAAGAAATTTAAGGGAATAATTATTTGAGAAACGAGTCGATTTCATACTCTGGGATAATAATAATAATTTATAATTATATATATATATATATAAAGAATTAATTAAAAATAAAAATCAAACATACTTAAATAGTAAAAGTTGTTATAAAACTAATTTTTCCGGAAAAAAAAATTATTTATTTATAGTAAATAATTTTTTGCTAGGAAATTTTAATAAAAACAATAATTAATGATTGAATGTGATTATCGAATTCAGAATCACACTATCGAAAAAGCAAGTTCAAGGTTGGAATAATCACACACCAGTAGTTCATATATATATATATTATTATTATTATTTATTATAATTTTTTATATATTTATTCTCTCCCACCCTTTTATTAATAATACTCCTTGAATTGTATAAAATATAAAACAAGACTAGAACACAAGTTAAGATGAAGAGTATAGGGGGATTAACTACTGATTTAAAGGTACAATTTCGAAAAAAAAAATGAAATGAATTAATTATTTTTAGATAACATTTTTTTAGTAGTAACATCCCCATTTAGTTACGTGCTAATTCTACTTGTTAGAAGGAGACTTTGATTGGCTTCCATTTACGGAGTGGGGGTAATAAGGAGGGTATGCTAATCTGACGGTTCCAGCGCCCTACTCACTATCAGTTTCTATTATTACGGTGATCAGTCAGCACTCAAGACGAGCACTTTATACTTAGAAGACAAACAAACCGGTAAAGCCCTCCACTGTCTATTAAGTATCATCAAATTTAATAACATCAATTGTATTACAAACGTCACTTTTTCTTTTGTAATATATATTTCTTTTATCACAAATATATATATATATATATCCTTATCTATCATGTTCGGATGATAGCCATGTGTTTTTTTAAATATATATGTATATTCTTTGCCATGAATAGACTTAGAACAATATATAGTTAATAGATAGTTTAAAAATATTATAAATTTATTTTATTATATATATAAAATTATATATATATATATTTATAAAAATATCTATTAGGATTATTTTATCTTAGATTATTTATAAAATTCACTGAACATTTAAATTATTCTAAATAGATTTTTATTTTATTTAAAAAGATAAATATTTAATTACATTATTTTTATAATTTTAAGATAAGTTTCGTTTAATTATTTATTTTTATTGATTTCATAAAAGAATAATTATATTAGTATAAAGAAGAATATAAATATATATATATATAAACAAATAAACAAAATGAAAATTTAAATGAAAAGATTTGATTCAATTCAAATTATTTTAAAAATTAATTATGATTATTTTCAGATAAGGAAATAAAAATAATAGTTCTGGTATATATAATATACATATTATATTAATATATTTTGATATTAAATCTAATACTATATAAAATATTAATGAAGAAAATAATAAGATCAAGTTTCATAATACCCTTATATATATATATATATATATATTTCAAATAAAACTATATTTTTTTAATTGTATAAATATTTTCTTCTATATTTCAAAGAATATACAAATATATTTAAAAAACGCATTGTTATCATTTGAAAATGATAGATAAAGATTTTAATTGGTCATTATTTATTTAACATTAATTATAATTATATTTAATTATAACACAACAATAATCTAAATACTCATCACACTATTTGTCATGTATGAAATTTTTATTTTTTTTTTTATTTTCTCAATAAAAATGGTAAATTTAAAAATCACTGTTTAAAAAAAATTATTTTTTTTTTAATTATAATTTATTTTTTCATTTTTGATCCTTTTATTTGTATAATGAAAAATAATAATAATAATTATATAAATTTGATAAATTATATAATTAAAAAAAGGTTTATCACATATCGAGAAAAATAAATAAAATAAAATAAATATTCATTTATCTCATTTAGCAAAGAATATAGTTTTTTTTTTTAATGGCTAATATTTTTTTTTTATATTTATGAATCTCACACACGACTATTTGAACAAGGAAAAGATATTTATCTCCTTAAAAAAGAGAGGTTCAACTAGATTTATTAGAAATGTAGGTGTATAAAATTTTATAAAAATTCATAATAAATTCATCCTTTTTACCATCAGTCCAAATTGAATTCATTTTTTTGTTTTTAGATAAATAGCATATTTTTATAATTAATATTTTATTGTAAAGAAAAGATTTAATTTAAAATTGGTAAAATTATATTGAATAGATAAGCAAAGAATGTTGATAACATGTTGATCATCAATTAATCAGTGCAATGCTAATGTCTGGTGCATTATCAATCTTTTATTCTTATTTGTTTTTATTATAAACTTTTATTTATGAAATGATCGATACCAAGCTTAAATTGGATTAAATTCAAAATTCAGTTTATTAAAAAATAAAAAAAAGATTTATTATAGTAAAAAATATTAATAAGAATTATAATAGTAAAAAAAGAATGATTCTTTTTAAAGCTTTATTTTTTAATTTTTATCAATTAATTTATTTGAACAATTTAAATTAATCAATTAAATTACTTATTCCGAGTAATAGGTAAGTGAGTATATAAAAACTTATCCATCCTTTTCATCAAGATAAAAAAAAATATTATTAATTAATTAATTAATTTGAATTGATTTAAAAAATTAAATTTTCTTTCAAAAATGCTCATTTTAAATTCATTATTTTATTTATTAATTTATTTATTTATTTTATTTAAAGACAATTTATTTATATTTATTTAAAGACAATTTATTTATATTTATTTAAAAACAATTTATTTATATTTATTTAAAAACAATTTATTTATATTTATTTAAAAAAAAAATTATTTATATTTATTGCTTTATAAGACAAATATTTGCCTAGTGCGTATATATAGAAAATTAATTAAAATAATAACTAAATTTATGGAAAAAATCCAAGAAAAACGAGTTTGGATTTTTTTATTTAAATAATTTAAATTAATAATTAAATAAAATACATTATAAAAATAATTGAAGGAAAATAGTACCAATTAACTTTATATATGTTACAAAAAAAAATAAATTATTATTATATATTAATTGATATACGAAAATGAATAATGATATTAAAAATTTATTTATTTATTTATTTATTTTTTAAATTTTTATTCGATATCGTCTCACAATTTGAACTAATCAAATATGATAACCTTTTTTCTTGTATAATGTTCTTATCATCTTTATATTATTTGATATATAATTCTTCAATCTGTACTGATTCGACATTATATTATATTTATTTTCAAACTGGATGATAATCTATTATCGGTCATCATACGGGGAAAGATAATATATTATAAACAAAAAAAAAAAAGGTTTTCAATTTAAGAATTTTTGACTAAAATAGAATTTATAATATATTTCTTATAAAATAATAATAATAAATAATAAAAAAAAATCATTAATAATTTTAAAAAAATTCAAAAATCTTTTAACACTACAAATAACTAAAATAAATAAATAAATAATTATTTAAAATAAAATAAAAAAAAATATTAAAAAAAATTTCTAGTTTTAATTTCAAAAAACAGAATATTTTATAAAATAAATTTAAATTTGATAATAATATAATACTAACAAAAAAACAATTATTTAATTATTATAATTATTAAAGAATTATACGAATGTTTTCTGTATCTGCCCAAATCTAATTAAATTAATATTATAAATATTTTATTTTATTTATATTAATAATTGTCAATCAATGATTTAGTTTAAATTTATATATATATATATATATATATATATATATTTTCAATTAAATATTTATCAGAAATTAAAAAAAAAACATTACTATTATCACTTATTATAATTATAATTATTATTTTTAGGAATCTATGGAAACGGAAAAACATAAAAAAATTCAAATTAAGCTCAAGAAAGATAATAAGATAACATTTCGGATATATATTTTACTAGGTTTTGGAATTTTTCTAACATTTATTGGTTTTGTGCTCGGAATTAGCTGTAGAATTATTTTTCATACTATATTAAAAAATGAACTTGAACTTTCACCAAAAGCTCGATACTACCCAATATGGCAAAATCGTACAATGCCAATCGCCTTGGATTTCTATTTTTTTAATTTAACCAACCCAAGAGAAATGATGGAGGAGGGTCAGAAGCCAGCATTTCAAGAGTTGGGACCTTATCGTTTCAGGTAATACCTTAATTTAGCTGAAATACATTTTGAAATGTTGGTAAATTTAATTAATAGAATTTTTATTTATAAAGAGAAAATAAAAAAAAAGTAGACGTGGTCTTCCACAAAAATAAAACGGTTACTTATCGACAAGCTCGGTATTGGTATTATGATGAAGAAGGAACAAATGGCTCCTTTGATGATTTGGTCACTACTCTCAATATGGTACCTCTGGTAAGGAAACTATTTCCTATTATCGAAAAATATATTCTTCAATTTTTAGAAATTTCAGAAACTTCAGTTTTTAGAGATTTCAATCTCTTATAACTTCGGATGTCTGTTTTTTTTAGAGTGCAGCATATATAATGCGAGATCAGATGTATTTTGTGAAAATCTCCTTGAAACTGCTATTACGGAAAGAAGAACTGTTCATCAGTCGTTCAGTTCGTGAGCTTCTCTTCGAAGGTTATTCGGATAGTTTACTCGGTTTAGCAAAAAATTTTCAGATGTTTGGAGGACCTGTTCAATATGATAAATTTGGCTGGTTTTATAAGGTAATTCAATGATATTTCTAAAAGAGTTCTGAACTCGAAAGTCTCTCCAAACATTAATTTACCAACTGCATCAAATAACTTAACTTACCCAAATTCTTGTTCTTATCTACCTGAGTCAGTCCACTTTTCCTTAGTTCATAAACCAATCTTATTTTATTATTATTTATTAAATGAATATGATTTTGGTACATTTTAGAGAAATGGTTCCGAAACGTTTGATGGTAAATTCAATATTCACACCGGTGCAGATGATATTCACAATTTAGGAAAAATGGGAACTTGGAATGACATGACGCATATTCCCTATTATGATAATCCATGTGCTCCGATCACGGGAACTGCTGGTGATCTTTGGCCACCAGGAATGGAAAGGACACGTCCGCTTTCATTTTATTCATCTGAGCTGTGCCGTTCTGTACTTTTGACATACTCCCACGATACTTTTATCCACAAAATAAAAGGTTATCGTTATGATCTTCCCGTGGAGTTTTTTGATAATGGGACATTAAGCCCTTCTAATCAATGCACATGTGTCGGTGAATGTGTACCAATCGGCCTCCTCAATGTGTCTGCATGCAGGTATATATAAATATATATAATATTTTAAATAAGAAAAGACATAACTTTTTAAAGATCATTAAGTATAAATATCAAATTTTAACTAAAATCCAACAAATTAATTTTTTTTTCTCAAAATGTATGTTTATTTATTTGTTTATTTCGCAATATTACTTATTTTGTAATGATAATTTGATAATTGATAAGAACACTTGAAAGAAAAATAAATTTCATTATATATTATTCTTTTAAAATTGAGATAAAGAGAGAGAGGGACCGATAATAGTTATGACTAATAGAAATATATATATATATATATATATATATATATATGGTTAATTAAGAATTAGAAATAAATCCAATGTATTATAGATTATATAATATATATATATATATATTATTTTTTCAGCAAAGGTGCTCCGATTTTTGTATCCCTTCCACATTTCTATCAAGCTGATCCGTTTTATGTGCAAAGTGTCGATGGACTTAAGCCCAATAAAGAAAAACACAGTTTTCATATGACATTCGAACCGGTAAATTATTTTTTTATTCTTTTGAATAAATTTCAAACGAAATTATTAAATCATATTTTTTTTTCAGACGACAGGAGTACCTTTGGAGGGCGCAGCTCGATTTCAACTCACCGCACTATTACAACCAATTCCAGGATTCAGGTATAAATAATGAAATAAACTATGAAATTAAAAAATCTCATTGGAAAGTTTTTAATGCGCCTTATGAGATTTACAGAAAATTAAAAATTAATGATTTAGTTTAATTTAAATTTAATTCATTTATAAGCTTAATCAATGAATGAAATGAAATCTGGTATTATTATATATTGTACTTGTCTTATAATTCATGATATTAGAGGTCGTGAATAGTTTCACAATATTTGTTACTTCAAATATTTTATTAAGTAAAAAAAAACGGAAAAATTTGCATAATATTGATTAATATAATATGAGAATTTGATCAAAGTATAGAAATAAATGAATCATATAAATCAAATCATAACCTAACGAGCTTCTGAAGGAGACGGACGTCTTTAACATAAGCTCCCTTAATGATGTTATTTCATTAGTGTTGAAAGTGGTTAAAAAAAAAAAAAAAAAAAATAATAATAATACTAATAAATATAAAGTTGCGATTAACACAAGATTGTATACTATTGGATTCAAATTGATAGTGCTTATTAACACCTTTTGAATGATTTGATCCTTCATGACTTTCTGTTAATGGGAGATCCATTTGAAGCTACTGGAACCTATTAAGATAAGTTTAAAATATAGTCTATTAGCACTAATAGAAGTAAAATTACTTATACTAAACTGAAAAAAATTATTTTTTAATATTTTATGTATATATTGAGTTTTAATATAAATTTAATATATATATTCTAATAGAAATAATATCTTTAACACTGATAAAAAACAAATAACAAAAAAAAAAAAAAATAATAAAAAATAAAAAAATAAAAAAAAAACCTTTCACTATCCAAGGCCTCCCCCTCCCTGTTAGTCACACCGACGGGCCGCGGTGTGTGAAGATTTTCCTTCCCTAAAACCCAAACCTTTTATAAAATGCCACCAACATGTGCATATTGCAAATTGTTCTTTACAAACGAAAAATACAATTGCCAAAAATGTGGAAAGAACTTCCATGCCAAATGTGCTATTGAACACAGTCTTTTCCATAAAGAGACTAATACAAGCAAGACTCCAGAGATAATAGATGCTGATGTAACTTCTCCTAACAAGACTACTGCAGAAGAACCTACTAATACACCCGACATTGATGACAGCTGGCAAACTACAACACCAAGACAGAAGAAACGGCAGAGACACAGTCCCGATACAATTAGAAGTGTTAAACAGAAGACAATAATTGATTATATTACCCCCACCAATCCAAAAAACACTGTTAGTACCTCAAATAAATTTCAAGTCCTTTCCAACTTACCACTTAATGATCCCCTACCTCCTACACCTACTCAGCCAAATAAACCTCCCCCAATATTCATACCTCACGTTACAGACTACAATAAAATGACAGACAATTTAACCAGAGTGGCTCTAAACGGCTATTTCTGTAAACTGACAAGTAAAGACGAAATAAAAATAAATCCTAAGACACCTAACGATTATCGATCCATCATTAAAATGCTAGACATTTCAAAAATAAGTTATTTTACTTACCAACCAAAATGTGAACGAAACTTTAGAATTGTAATTAAACAACTTCACCCCTCAACCGACACTAATGACATAAAAAAAGAAATTGAGGATCTTGGTCACTCTGTGGCTAATATCTTTAACATTAGAAACAGGACTACTAAAGACCCACTTCCCATCTTCTTTATAGACTTAAAACCAGCATCTAATAACAAGGACATATATAAACTGCAATTCCTTTGCCATAGTAAAGTTGTGATAGAACCTCCCAAAGCACAACGTGATATCCCTCAGTGTACACGATGCCAAAACTACGGTCACACAAAGGCATATTGTAGACTAAGACCACGGTGTGTAAAATGTACTCAAGACCATTTGACAGCTGACTGTAACAAAGACAAAAGCACACCTCCTGAATGTGTTTTATGTGGGGACTCACACCCTGCTAACTATAAAGGCTGTGATCATTACAGGAAACTACTAAAAACCAAATATCCTTCTCTCAGACCAAAACAAGTACAAGATAATTCACAGACCGTCAAAGTAAATCAGCCTATTGAAAACAAATTACCAACTCAGACTACTTCCCCCATACAAAAAACAAAACTTTACTCACAAATAGTGGCTTCCAAACATAATGAAAATAATGAACTTCCCATGACCAGTACCGACATTACTAGTACTAGACTTGAAAACATGTTGACAAAACTAATGGAACGCATGGACACTATGCTTAACCTATTAACCACCATAATTACCAGATTCCCTAATGGATCGCTCCCTTAGGATTGCCTTATGGAACGCCAACGGTCTCATGAGGCACTCCGGGGAGTTAAAATGCTTCCTAATAGACAAAGACATCGACATAATGTTGATAACAGAAACACACTTCAACAAAAGAAGTTATCTTAAAATCCCCAATTACACACTGTATACGACAAATCACCCAGACGGAACCTCTCACGGAGGATCAGCCATTATAGTTAAAAACTGTATTCAACATTACGAAAACTCTAGTTTTGACAAAGACTATTTACAATCGACATCAATTAAAATTAATGACATAAATGGACAAATTACAATCTCAGCTGTGTACTGCCCACCAAAACATAAAATCCATCATGATATGTTCGAGGGTTTTTTCGAAACTCTCGGGCAAAGGTTTATAGCTGGAGGAGATTATAATGCAAAACACACAGACTGGGGTTCTAGACTAATTACACCAAGAGGAAATTGCCTTCTCAAAGCAATCAACAAAATTAGACTTAGAACACTGACTTCAGGACACCCTACTTACTGGCCAACAGATAGAAACAAAATTCCTGACCTAATTGACTTTTTTGTGACGAGAGGGCTGGATCCAGGGCTTGCTAAAGTGGAGAACTGTCTTGAACTCTCGTCTGATCATTCACCGATACTTGTGACTTTTCCTTCCCAAATATATCCCAAAAGAAAAGACATTTACATAACAAATAGAAGTACTAACTGGACTTTATTCACAGAGACATTAAGTAAAAACATATCACTAGACATTCCACTTAAAAATAAACAGGATATTGACAAGGCAATTCAAAATCTCACTAAGCTCATTTGCAAAACCGCTACAGACTGTACACCGACTTACTTTCAGAGAGAGTACAAACTCAAGATTCCCCCTAACATAAAACATTTAATTGACAAAAAAAAAACACTAAGACGACAATGGCAACTTCATAGAGCTCCAACAATTAAGACACAATTAAACAAACTTACAAAGGACATTAAGAGTCTTCTGGCCATCGATAAAAATCAAGGTATCCAGAATTTTCTTAAAAATCTTACTCCCGACATTGATACTGACTACTCTCTTTGGAAGGTAACCAAAAAACTTAAAAAACCCATTACTAGAATCCCCCCCTTACGTAGACAGGATAACAGTTGGGCCAGAAACGACAACGAGAAGGTGGCTACCTTTGCTAAACACCTGATCAATGTCTTTACTCCACATCCCCCTACAGACAATACCGACGATAACTTCCAATCAATTCTAAATTTTGACACTCACAACTATTCTATGACAAATTTTAAAAAAATAAAACCTTCTGAAATTAAACAGTTTATACGACAGACCATTAAACCAAGAAAGGCTCCAGGGGGTGACCTAATTACTGGTAGAATGATAAAAGAGCTGCCTGATAGGGCAATTCTTTTGATAAGCTATATTTTCAACTCAATTATCAGATTAGGTTACTTCCCTATCAAGTGGAAAAACGCAGACATCTTAATGATTCTGAAGCCTGGCAAGACACCAGAGGAGGTAATCTCCTACAGACCCATAAGTTTGCTGCCGACTCTGTCCAAGCTATTAGAGAGAGTGTTGTTAAGGAGGCTTAAGCCTTTTCTTGACACTAATAATGTTATCCCTGATCATCAGTTTGGTTTTAGAGAGGGGCACGGCACGATTGAGCAGATTCATAGAATCGTTAGGGTCATTAATGACGATCTTGAAAACAGGAGATTCTGCTCGGCTGTGTTTCTGGATATCTCGCAGGCTTTTGACAGGGTCTGGCATGAAGGGCTACTCCTAAAAGTTAAGGGTATGGTTCCTTTAATCTACTACAGAGTAATAAGATCTTATCTTACGGGAAGGTCCTTCCAAGTGAGGGTGGGTGACTCTTGTAGCTCCGTCTGTCCCATTAGATCTGGGGTTCCGCAGGGTAGCGTCCTGGGACCTTTTTTATACCTACTATACACACACGACTTACCCATTGGACCACAAACGACTGTAGCCACCTTCGCCGACGACACTGCTGTACTTGCCTCACATGCGGACCCAACAACTGCGTCTGCGATTCTCCAACAAAATCTAAATCTAATTAAATTGTGGCTTCACAAATGGAGAATCGTAGCTAATGAAGAAAAGTCAGCACACGTGACATTTACACTAAATAAAGCGACCTGCCCGGCTGTTGAACTCGACAAAAAAATCCCAATTAAAAAGACAGTGAAATACTTGGGTATGCACTTAGACAGAAGACTGACTTGGGAAATTCACATACGGACAAAAAAAAAACAATTACAATTAAAACTACACAAACTATATTGGCTGATAGGACGCAAATCTAAAATGACTTTAGACAATAAACTATTGATATACAATATGCTGATCAAACCAATATGGACATATGGTATTCAATTATGGGGAACAACGAGCAATACCAATATGTCTATAATACAGAAATTCCAAAACAAGACACTGAGGGCAATGGTCAACGCTCCATGGTACATATCTAATAAGATAATCCATGGAGATCTCAATGTTAGAACTGTGGCGGAGGAGGTGCAGTTAAACAGCATTCGCTACCTCAACAGACTACAAAACCATGTTAACGACAAAGCGAGACAACTTACTGACACACAAGGACTAACGAGAAGACTAAAAAGACTTAGACCTAACGACTTGATACACGACAGACTCAATTCTCCTTCGACTAATGGGCCGACGGTTTGATTCAAGTCAATCGCTCCATCTCCTCTACTTGTCCCTCATAATATCCTCAACACCTATTTTCCTATCTTAATCCTGTCTAGTCTTATCCCCCTCCCACTAATATCTTTCTTTCTTTCTTTCTTGATTCTCCCCTCATAATACCCCTCTATTTCTTATTGTATATATCTTATGTATATATTGAGTTTAACCTGTAAATGTTCTTCTATTGCCTCAAATAAGGCAGATGTGGAATTAATGTATCTAATTGGAAGTTAAATAAAAAAAAAAAAAAAAAAAAAAATATAAATCAAATAATAATAATAAATTAATTTAAAAAATAAATGAAATTTCTATAATGTTATACAAATACAATATTGATTTCAGGTTATATGAGAATGTGCCACGTGTTTTCTTTCCATTGTTGTGGTTCGAACAAGTGGTGAACATTCCAGAAGATATATCATCGGAATTAAATATGGTCCTTTGGTTACCTACGATTGGCACATATTTGGGCATAAGTATTTTTTCAATTGGTATATGTCTTCTCGGATTAGCTTACTATTATTATTCTAATCAACCGAAAAAATTAGAAACCGATATATCCAATCCAAAGTAAGTTTAAAAGTGTTTTTTTCAATTTTTTTTTTGTTTTAAATATATATATTAATATTAATAGAGAGAGGAACTAATCTTTTATCAAATAAGTAACTAACTTATTAAATTAACTTTTAATTATAATTTTCAAATAATAATAATAATAATAATAGTAATAGTAATAATAATATAATTAATTTCATTAATATTTACATAAGAATATTTATTTTTTAATTGTTCTAATTAATTATAAGTTAATCAGTTTATATTAGAGAAATGTATTAAATTATATATATATATATATATATATTATAATGGATTAACTTCAGCTATATATCAACTTCTAGAGCTTTCTTTTCAACAAATTATTTGATAATGAATTTTTGTTAAAAAAAAAATAAATAAATTTTCTCAGGGAAAATTTGAAACATCTCCTTGCTGAGGGAAAACTACAGTCAGAAAATCAACTAATAGAATTATATTTGACATCGTTTTAAGGTAGTATAATTAGTAAATATATTGAGGATGCTTGAAATGTACTATCTTCGTAGATAGTCATAAAGTAATTGCATTAGTAATTTGCATTTGTAGATAAGTAAGCATAAATTTTAATCATTTTTTTTTAATATATAATATGAATTAAAATGGTGCTTTATAGATATATATTATTAAATTGAATCAATATATAATAAAATAAAATAAGATAATTTGTGTGTATGTATATAATAATAATAATATTAATAAGGATTCTAATAATATTAAATCCTCTTTTTTAATAATTTTATATACTTTTATTTAATCAAATCAATGTTTTTTTTATATAGGAAAGTGAATGAGTGGCTTTTGAAAAAAGAGGGTGATCATTGAAAAAAGGATTGGTTGGTCAACTCTGAGTGAGAAGATCCGCAACCCCACCGAGCCACAATGGTTAAGAGGTCCGAAGAAATAGCCATGGATTCATCCTAATCATCGTCGACATGCAAATGGACATTCGTAGGATTAATAAATATTTAATTATTATAATCTCCTTGAATATTATACCTATGATCATTATTATTATTATTATTACTAATATTCAATGGAGCTAAAAACCATATTAGCATTGTACCAATTGAGAGAAATTTAATCGATTGGTTTTAAACTCTAAATTAAAAAAAAATTAATTCTCTAAAATTTTATCCTTTTTTTATACTATTCATTTGCTCCTACATTTTACTATTCTGACTCCTCTACAGCTATTCTGAACCAAAATAATCCAATCCTGATTTTCTCCAATTAAATTAATCCCCCATCATTCCATATACATAAAAAATCCTTGATAATTATATAAATAATATCATTATTTATATTCATATAAGTATTTTAACGAATACTTTATGTAATAATTCTATCAAATTATTCTTTATAGGTAAAATGAAATTATATATATACATAATTATCATCCTAAAATTTAGAAATTTTTAATTTAAAAAAAAAAATTATACGAGTAATATTATAAATATAAAAAGATAATTAAATATTTATATTAGTTCTATTTGTTTTTGTTTTTTAATTTTTTTAAATGTATGTATATACACTTGTTAGAAGCATGTTTGAATTTAATTTTATTGTAATAAAATTTTAACTTAAAAAAAAAATAGAAATAATATTAAATTTAAAAATTAATTAAAAATGTAAAATTTTTTA
The DNA here is from genome assembly GCA_963082975.1 of Labia minor. Classification (NCBI taxonomy): domain Eukaryota; kingdom Metazoa; phylum Arthropoda; class Insecta; order Dermaptera; family Spongiphoridae; genus Labia; species Labia minor. Next base: position 40,062,177 of record OY720348.1, on the reverse strand, counting down.
TTATATATATATATATATATATATAACAGATTAATTTTATTTTAAATTATTTTTTCAAATTATATTATACAGTATTTTAATATGATTTTTCTAATCTTTAATATATAAACAAACAAACAAAAAATACTTATTAAAAAAAATAAAAAAAATTAATTGTTAATTAATTGTTAATTATATACTAGTATATAGTATATATTTAAAAAATAAAAAAATATGTAAATTGATTGTTAATCATTTAGAAAAATATTATTTATTTTTTATCATACCTATTGTTAATTATATGTTGATCAATGAATTTAAAAAAAATGTATGTATTTTTAACACACTTATATAATTTTTTTTAAAAAATAAAATATTTTTAAATAGGAAAAAATTAATGCTTAAAAAGCGGAAATGTTACTAATTAAGTGTTTTAGAAATTTTATCTTATCAAATATCTTAAACAAAAATGAATGCAAAAATTTCCTTTCTTTTATACTTACATAATGAAAAAGACATGTAAATATATTATAATATAGGGTATATATATATATATATATAGATTATATATTATATAAAATATATTATATTATATAATAATAATAATATATTATATAAAAAGAAAATATAAAATTATATTTTTGTATAAATTTTAAAAAATTTTTTATAATTTAAATAAATAAAATATATTAAAAAAATTTGTTATTTTTTAAAGAAAGAAATATATGATTCATGTGTTTTATTCGAATAACAAAAATAATTTTATTTTAAAAGACAAAAATATTTTTCAATCTAAATTTATGATAATAATTGTATAAACATTTCTAATCAATCAAATAATAAGAATGAATAAGCAAATGAGTAATAAAATTATTTTCTTTGTTTCACTATTAGATATGTAATTGATTATATAAACAAGAATAAATTTTTGACATTCACAAAAAAAATCTGAAATAATTTTATTCTGGCACTTTAACATAAATAATTGAATAAATTACTTAAATAAATTGAATATATTTTTAATTTCAATTGGGTGGCGCTATATTGTATGTACGGCCATCTATGAATACAATATTGAACTAGAATGCATAAGGATATTTCATTTAAATATTATTTTTTTTATAAAAACATTCTTATATATTATATTATATTATATTACGTTAGTCTAAAATTATTAGGTTCTTACTTTATTTTTTATATTTCACTTGATTTTTTTATATTCTATATTAGTCTTTTATTCGTTTTAGAAGATAATGTTATAAAATTCACTGGATTCTCAAAATATATAATATAGTACCGGGACCCCGAGCCTCGGCTCGGTACTTAAGTTAAAAAAAATGATTCATTATTATTGGATTTGGCTGGTAATATTAATACCTGGGACACCGAGCTCTCGCTCTACCCTTTAAAAAATATTGATACACAATTCTTTAATTATTTATTACAATTATTAAATGTTACACATTTGCATCAATCTGATTAAAATTAATGAACTTGTGCTCCTCAATAATACATAAATATATAATATATAGGTACATATATTTTTTTTCTATAGTGTTTTTTTGAAAAACTGTTTAGCGCCCCAAGTGGTTATAAAACAAACTAAAGACAAAAAAACGTGCTTTGCAGCTTTTCGGAATTAAAAAAGCAAAATTGGCAGTCGTGGGACTGGCCGACAGAAGTGAAAACTTCTGCGTAAGAAATTTTAAAACAGACGAAATTCGCGCTATTTCACGAGAAAGATGAATTTCATATGCATGTATATATATATAACTTATATATTATTTTAAACATATATTTTAAACAAATTTGTAACTTATATTTATATATATATAAATACACAACTTTGTTTAAAATATTGCAATACGAACTGTTTTATAATTCTTATCTCTAACATAAAATATATATTTATTATGTGAAGTTCATTTCGTATAATTTTGATTATATATGTATATATGAAATGAACTTTACATAATAAATATATATTTATATGTTAGAGATAATTTATAAAACAGTTCTAATGACAATTCAAATTTCGCGCTCTGTTATAAGAAATTTGAAAGCAGATGGTTTCATGGTGTTGGTCACGATCACGCGAGTTCTATACTTTTTCCCCATCCCGCAAAAGTGCTCAACGCCGCTAAAGAAGTTTTCACTTCAAAAATTATTTAATATTTGGAAATATATCTGACTTATAGAAAAAATGAATATTAATTAAAGAAAGAAATAGTTTTTAAAATATCCTGAATAATATGTAACAATTTTCAAGATAGAAATTTATTACAATATTACAATTATTAACTGTTGCATCATTGCATCAATCTGATTAAAATGAATGGAACTTCGGGTACTCAATAATAATAAATAAAATAATATTAATAAATATATTGAATAATATTTTATTGAAAAAATATTAAAACTTATAAAACTATCTAAAACTTTATTAATAAAAGAACAATGAATAAATAAATATAGAATAGTAATTTATTAAAAAGTAAACAATAGATAAAAAGAAAAAAAAATAACAAAATCATTATTTTCATTTTTAAATAACGATTCACCCGGCGAGTTTCGAACCGACGAAATCCACTCGTTAAAACATCAGTCCAACCGCTGGACTATATGTATTTAGATAAAAAATTGTCATTTTTTTACTGTCTTAGCAGGCAGTATTAAAAATTTTGACGTTTTCCATATATAATTTTCAATTAAGAAATTAATAATGAAGCTGTATGTTTCAAGAGATATCATCAATAAAACTTAATTTTTCTTTATAAATACTATATCTAGTGTGAATTTGAAAAAAATCGTTAGAGCGGTTTTTGAGAACCAATATATATAGATAAATACATATATACAATTTTAGCTAGCATAATAAGATAAGATTTAATAATTATTTATTAGGGTTGTTGATTCTTAAATCCCTTATAACAAATTGGTTTTATTTTCTCCAATTTTCCCTAAACGTATCATTATAACATTAATATTATATTATGTAATAAATATATAATAATAATAATACATATAATACCTAGATATCAGATTTACGGGGTGTTTAAATGGAATTTAGTGTCCTAAGGTCAAATAAATAATTTATTTAGTTATTTTCATATTTATTATATATTGTAAATTTCAGTTGTTTTTATTATTATTATTATTATTATTATTAGTCATATTGCAGCTTAAGAACAAGAAAAATTAAATAATTTGTAAAAATAAAGAAATAAATAAAATTATTATTATTATTTTTATTATTAATTCAATTTTATTTATCGCGTAATAAAAAAATACAAGGTTGGTTTATTTATTTAACATGAGGAATAGTTCGCAAGTAGTGGGGGAAGATCTTGATTGATAATTTTTTTTAACAAGCTGCAATCAAGCCTCCTTCTATTCTACTGAAGTAATCATAATCAGCGAGAAGTGTTTGAATAATAGGAACAGGAGTCAATTTAATATTTTCTATTTGAAAGTAGGTGGCTGTCAGGGTCGTGCGATGATTAATTGAGGAGATGACAAGTCATTCAAGATGAGCGTTGCTAATCCAAAAATAGTTTAAATAGATATATTTCAGGTGTAGTTATTGACAAATTATATATTGAAACTTCCTTTCGTCATATTATTAAACAATTTCTGAATATTGGATCTCAATCATTTTTTAAATTGATAAAATGATTTTTATATATATATATATGTTAATTAATTGAAATAATAATATTTGACTTGATTTTATTTAATAATATAATTGAAGAAGATATTTTTTTATTTTTATTGTATTTATATATATATATTTAGAAAGAATGAATTAATCTGAATAATTTGTATGTTAAAAAAAAATAATAATGGAATAATAAAAATAAAAAAAGAAATTCGAATTTTGATTTTTAACTATTGTTAATTCTCACTCCCCCTGCCTTAAAAAAAGTGTTTTTCTATATTCTCTCTATATAAATATATATATACTAGCTGCTCAGAGCGCCTTCGGCGCTCTTCACACCTAGACGGGGGCTCCGCCCCCTGTACCCCCGAGTGGTACATAGTATTTGGTGGTTGAAAGTAGTAAAAGGTTTTCATCCATTTTGTTTCAATCAGTATATTACATAAAACATTCATTTCTTTTTGTGTTCTTATTTAAAAAATATATTTTAATTTAATCACTATATTAATTATATATATTATTATTGTATATGTTATATCTATCTACCTATGTGGCTCAAAGATACTCGAAAGTTCTTAGCCGCAACAACCACATTTCTCCAAGTGTCCCTATCCTGAGCCCTTGTTCCATCTCTCTTACGTCCCTTCCTACGCGTCATTGGTTTTCCAAGCGGACGTTCCCACCAATATCTTTTTCCTCTCCCATTCTAGCCACGTGCCCTGCCTATCGCAGTTTTTTCCCTTTTATAACCCTAACTATTTCTGAAGATGCAGAGAGGCCATGCAATTTCTTGTTATGCAGTCTCCCCCATACCCGGTGACCTCATCTTTCTTTGGCCAATAAATGCAGGGAAGAATCCTATTCACAAATACTCTGAATCTACTCCCATCTCCAAGGGTCATAGACCATGCCTCCCACCCATATAATGCAACAGGCAAAATAATCTTTTTATATATTCCCTTTGATAATAATTTTGAAGAGATAAGCCTCTTTATTGCAGATAACAGGCGTTTCCCGATTGCAACCCCGATTTAAATTCTTCTCAAATATTATTATCCTTCGTGATTACATTCAATTTTTCTACATATTCAAATTCTACATTTTGTATCTTAAGATTTTGTATGTTAATACTCTTCCTCTTTGTTACTAAATATTTTTTCTTATCCCTATTAATTTCAAACCTCCATTAAATTTTCCTCGCTATCTGTAATCGCAATTGCCGAATCTCCTATTATATTTAAGTCGTCTGGGTAACCTAATATTTTACAATTGATTTCCGCATCTTATTCTTTCTTTACTACCTTCAAGACAAATTTGAAGATTGATTGGATCTATTGAGTCATGCGTATGTTTTACTAAAGTCTACAAATAATTAGTGAACAGATTGAATATTGAATTCGCGGTTTTTTTCCTAATATCTGTCATAATGAAAATATCTTAATTAATGTTGGTCGATTTGGCCTGAACCCGCAATGATATCTCCTAATATTTCCTCCGCCTATGGTTCTTAAGTATTGTATATGTTATAATAGTGAAATAGAGTATAATATTTCTTGATCATTACATTTTGGTATTTTATTTTCATTGCTAGATTATTATTGAATATTTTTAATTATAATGAAACTTGAGAAAATGCAAAAATAGAGACTTGAGACAATTTATAAAAATTAACGGTATAAAACTATAGATAAATGACCAATATATACATTCATTAATAGTATTAATTTAAATTAATTGATTTATTTGTTTTTTTTATTATTAAGTTCATTTATTAATTTTTCTAGATTTTAGTTAATTTCCTCCCTTAAAAGAAACTTATCTAATTCTGTGGTGCTAGGGGATTTGAAAATTATTCTTTGTAATATGAAGATTTCGCTTACAGTTTCTGTCATGTACGACCTCCATCCAACAGTTATTTTTCTCAAGTTTTTTGCTTCTCTTAATCATGTGATCTATATATTTAATTTTTTTTGATTCATTATAATAAAATTTAAACAAATAAAAATTTTCACTTTGTTAATTTATATAAATTTCAATTTAAACTGATTGTGAGTGATACGCTTAGCCAATACTCTGAATAATTTGTGTACAAAAATATTGAATGTTCTTAGCGAGATTTGATATAATGTTGTACGATTTGTCCTAATTATAAATTGCCTCCTCTTCCAGCCCAATTCATTTACCCACCCATGTTGCATATGGCATCTAAATTTCTTAAAACTCCGTTTTTTTTAATTTAAAATAGAAGGAGAGAAAGAGTTTTAAATTATATTCGAATAGTCTATATATTCTATATATCAGTATTTTTTTTCTGAATTTAATAGCAAGTTGATTTTAAAAATTTTCCATTCTTAATGCATATGATTGATTACATGTGTTAAAATTTAAAAAAATTCAAATATTCTAATTTTTATATTTATATACAATTTAATATTATTTTTTATTAATATCATATCAAAAAAAGAGAATTTATTAAAAATTAAAAATAAAAAAAGAAGCCTATTAATAAAAAATTGAATGGTGATTTAATTATTTTATTAAATTAATTAAAATGAGACCTTTTAGAATGAATTATTTAATTGAAATGATATTTAAATATAAGAATTTAAAAAAATATTATATTCTTTGTTTGGCAATTGTTATTTAATTATGTGCAACATGATTCGACTTGCACAGAGCATCGTTATTTTTTATTAATATCACATAATAAAAATGAATCTTTTAAACATAATAAATAAAAAAGACATTTTAATAAATTTAAAAAATATACCCAATTTAAAAATGTCAAAAATTTAAAACAACTTTATATCATCATATTTTAATTTTTATATAATATATATATATATTTAGTAATTAATAATAGAGTAATTAAATTAAAATAAAAAACAAAGATAATATAATTCAGTCATTTTAATTCAGGTTAAATAATATTTTTTTTTATTATTCAATGATAAAATTTATATATTATTATATATATATTATAGAAAAGAAGAAATATTCAATTAAATAAAAAATAATTTAAGATAAAAATATGACCTAATAAATATTTTAATTAAATTGAGAACTTTTAGAATAAATTATTTAATTGAATTGATATTTGTATATTAGAATTTAAAATAAAAGTGAAATATTATAATAATTCTTCGATTGGGAATCGCTATGATAATTCATTGTTTGAAATGATTCCGCTAGGCCGGCAGTGAGCCGCGAGCTGCTCTTGAATGAACAACACGGAGAATTATATAAACTTTAAAAAATTAATTTCTGCGGTTATTGATAAGATATTAATAAAATTTATAGCCTATGTTACTCTAGAGGTATATAAGAATATTGTGATGTAATTTCAAAGAAATCGGTTCAGCCAATTCTGAGTCTATAAAATAGTAATTTTCCGGACAGACAGACAGACAGACAGACAGACAGACAGACAGACAGACAGACAGACAGACGTGAAAAATTCTAAAGTCACTTTTGGATTCTAGAGGTCATGAAACGCGAAGATATGCAAAAATTTTTAAATTCTGAGCAATGTGCAGACAAAAACCTTTTTTTATATATATAGATATATATATATAGAAAAAAGTTTTTATAAATTAATTAATAATATGAATGTTGGCTTTTTTATATAATATTGTAATAAAAAAGAAATTGAAATATTAAATATTAATTACCGACAAACAATTTGAAGTAGGAGTAAGAAGTATAAAAATTAAATATAATAAGCATTTTTTTTATTTATTTAATAAATGCCGACGTTTCCAACACCACTCGCGGACTTCATCAAAGGCAATAAATTGTTAATAAAAAAATAAGATTTTTAATTAATTTTTTAATAATATAATATTTTTATTTTATATATTACTTATTATTATTTATTTTACACACTGATACTTTTAAGTTTATGACTATAATTAAAAATATTTCCATTCTATTGATAATTCACTTTTTTGAAGGACACGACTGGTGTCCGAAACGTCGGCATTAATTTAAAAAAAATTAATTAAAAACAATAATTATTATTTTAATTTCTTCTTTTAATATTATATATATAAATTTTTTTTAATTAAATTAAAATATAATTAGAAATTTGTTGAAAGGTAGGTATAGATCGTTTTTAATATAAAGAAGTAATTTTCCAATCGAGGGGATAGAAATAAATTCGGGATGAATTTGAATGGAAGCGGCGACCTTTAAAATCCACCGCCCTATTCGCGTTGGCGTAGATGTCACCCCTCATGAGAAGAGGTGGAGCATCCCAATTAAAGGAAACAGGAGGCAGCCACTCGAGTCAAAATGTCAAATCAATCAGCTCACCACTTGTTTAATTTAAAAAAATTTGCTAGCCGACGACATCCAATTTTTATCACTATTAAGAAAGGATTCAACGCTTATCATTGTGATTATCGTTTTAGCATCTGATAAACGAACATACGACTGTCACTCTTCTATTTGACATTGCAAAGGTATTCCCTTGAACGAGCCACTCTTCAATCGATTCCCAGCTGTCCCAGCCTACTTGAATCTCTCTCACGCATCATGTATCAACTTTTGAAAATTGTCTTATTGACATTTCTGACAAAGTAAGTAGAAATTCAATTTTTGTTTTATATAGATATATTAATTTTTACTAGAAACTCATTTTGTGTTTATTCTTTTTTTTTATATATATTCATTGTCATTTCATCGCCATCCATGTAAAAAATTATATTCTTAGTTTTATTTTTATGTTGAATATAAACAAAAGAATATTCATTGATTTTATGAAAATCATTTTTATATTATATGATTATTATTTGGTTTAATTTTAAAGTAGTTATTCACTATCATATTCTATTATCATTGATTATTATATAATCAAAGCTGTTGGGGATATTTTTATTTTTTAATACGTGTATATATATATATATATATATATATAATGTATATCAATATATTAAAGAGGATATGCAATATATAAAAGAATGAAATTTAATCTAATGTTATATATATATATAGTGTGTTTTATTAAAGCAATTATGTTTATATATAAATATTAACTTGATAAATTCAATGAAGGAGGAGGTGGGTGGAAGAATAGTAATGTAAGAAAAAAATATATGTAGATGTGTATATAAAATTTTGAATATTTTTTTTTATTATACACATTGTCCTACCTTCTCGAAGAAACTGCAGATTCTTTGAAGTTCAGTAGAGAAGTAGTGCAGTAGAATCCTGAAAAAGTAAAAAATAAATTTAATGATTTTTTTAATATAATAATAATATTTTTTTTTAATTTGGGAATTTTTTTATTATATATATATATATATATATATATATATATATATTTACCTTAAATTTGATGAGTTCAGTGAAAAATGGTTGAATCAATGAATTTCTTAGATAGTAATTCTGAAACAAAAAGATTCTTTTACTAAATCTCATCTATAAAGAAGCCATTTATAAAATTATAAAAATAAAACAATGTATGTGTGTGTGTGGTCATTGTAAGTGATATTTTCTGCATAAACTACATTTTTTTTCATCTATAATTTATATTTATTTTATCTATCATTTATATATTTTTTGAATTCCATGAATCCTAATATAATATTTTTATTAGAAATCCACTCATTTATCGATATTTAACAGTAAATTGCATTTATATTTAAAAAAATATAACGGAAATTAAAATTTTAGCCCGTGTCGAATTTAGAGAATTAATTATATTTAAAAAAATAAAAAATTAAATTATTATTATATTTCAAATAAAATTAAAATAATAAAAAAAAAATAATAAATAAATTAAGAATATTTTTGATGATGATTTATTTAATATTCATATTGAATTATTGTTTTAGGATGGCAAGCTCCACGGTGTCACCCCCATGGAGCAATTGGTTCCCTGATTTGATCAATGTCACTTGGGCACATGCTGTTAACTCGCAAACCCTTCTCAATGATGCTTTAACGGGTAAAGTTCAATTTATATATATATATATATATATATATTAAGAGAGAAAATAAAATAATTAATACCATGAATGTGAAAACGTCGGCATTAATTTAAAAAAATACTCATTATTCGATTGTTAAACTTCTTACTGACATTTTAAAAAAAATTTTGATTAAAATCAATAATTATTATTTTAATTTCTCCTTTTAGTTTATATATTATTCCATAATATAGATACATATATATGTGCCACTCAGAAGCCAAAGCGATTAACTCCACATTTAAAGAAACTGAGAAAATGAAGCCCAAAGTTCACATATTGTAGAAAATTCAGGTTTATTGATTACAGAAAAATGTATATTGCATTGCAATATTAACATTATCAAGTTCATTATTCACTTCATATGTTGCAGATTACATTACATTACATTACTAGCAAAATTTTGAAAATTGGAGTTAATCGGTTTGGCCCCTGAGTGGCAGATTTATAGCTAAATTTATATTATATATATTAATAAATTCCTTACCTTTTATTGATTACTATTTTGTATTTCTCCCTGGAACCTACAGCCGGTGTACGCATGGTGGAATCGGATGTTGTGTTAGGTCGCTGGGTAGATCCCGAGGGTCATATCCAAGATACGATTATCCCTATTTTGTCTCACCCGCCTCTGCTTTTCTCGGACCTCACCTTGGAACATATGTTTCGAACGATGGAATTACAAAATCGGACGGGAATTAAGTTAGACTTCAAAACATTGGAGGTAGCTCAAACGTCACGTCCCCTATTTTCCATCTACGAACCTGAGGTGAGGAACTACCACCCAACTCCAAAATTCATTGTTAATCCTGAATTCTATCCATTACGATAATGATTTTATTTTTTTAGGTGAATATACCTGGGCCTTTAATGGTAAATGCTGATGTTTTACCTGGGCCAGGTTATACTGAGAGTAATTTTACGGGTGTAGACGGACCCAAATTTCTACATCTCTTTAAGAATCTTACAGAAACTATTTTCTCGCTTGGCTGGACAACTAGCGATGAGGGTTATGATTTTGAAACTGGATATCAGAAAAAGCACGTCGATCAAATGCTGCAATTAATTCAAAATGAAAAGGTAAATGGGTCCAGTTTAAATTAATATTAATTTATTTTTTACATTTTTATACATTTATTATAATTTTTTTTTCAAATTCATATTGAAAAGACAACAGCAAGAAATTAAATCAATAAACAAAATTTGAAATACAAGGCATGGGATTAGAAAGTTTAAATATTTACTTAATATCTATAATCGTTCAGGGTAATATCAAGTTTAGAAAAATTTAAATTAAAATTGGAAATCAGTAGTGTTCTATTTTTAAAATTAAAATCTATTACTATTTTTCTCATTTTATTATAGAATATGAGGCGTAGTTCATGATTTTAAAGAACGAGAATAGTTTCAGGATATTTGAAAATTGAATTCTTTGTAGAATTTAGAAATCAAAAAAAGGAAACAAATACTTAGAAATGACCAACCAACTTATATAACGAAGAATTAAAAATTATTAAATTAATTATTAATTAAAAATTTATTTAAAAAAAAAATTATATAAAAATTCGAGAATATTATAGTACATTTGGTTTGAATGGGTGGAAGATTATTTTTAAAGAAATCAATCATTAGTTTCAGAATCCAAAGAATATAATATATAAAAGAATTCAGAAATTTAGGAATTTAATGGAAATGGCTCACTTTAGTTAGATAATATGAATTAAAGAAGTTCAATACTTCTAAGCTCTTTTTTTATTAAAATATCCCTTCTGTCTATTTTCTATTTTTTTTTTTTTGTTTTTTTTTTTTTTTTGTTTTTTAGATGAACGTTTCGTATGTGACATTCGCTGTTCGTTCTTATCTGTTCTCTTTAAAACCATCTACATTTCTACCTCTCCTAGAACAGACTAAGAACGCTACCATCACCCTCTGGCACTCTGGGCATGATAGAAACGACGACGAAGTCATTCAAAATTTGGCTGGCGGCATCAATCTGTGTGGGATCGATCGATTTTTAATCGATATCCCACAACCGATGAAAGATAAACTTTATCCATTATTAAATAATTAATAAATCGGCTGAACCGATCAAATGTTAGAATGTTAGAATTCAAGTCTCAGAAACTTAAATAATTTAACTAGTATGTAATAAATAAATATATATATATACATTAATTAATTAAATATAGATTGTTGAACTTATTTATATAATAGTATTTAATTTATTTAATCACTATAAATAATAAATATAGAATAATGTAGAAATTGTAATATTTTATTTTATTTTTTAAATATATACTAATATATTTATTTGAAAGAAATCTAAAATTGTTATTGTTTACCGTATATATATATTCCTTTCTAAACTATTCTTATATTGCAGTAAAGGAGATGATATACGGATGATTTATTTTCATTTTTATTAAATTATATAAATATAGTAGATATATTTTTAGTAAAAATCAAATGTCGACTTACTCTAACTCTAAATTTAGTTATCAATAGCAGATCGTGTATATTTTTAATTTAAAAATAAATATAATAAATTATCATCATTATCTTATTGTTCAAAATAAAGACAACCAACTTGATATGCACTGTCCTTTAACAGAAAATTCAAAAGTCAAAGGTTTTTTTTTAATAATAAATTTTCGTCAATATCAAGAAATTTAGATATTATATTAAATAGTGGAAGGTCTTTTGTGAGATATTTGGTTAATTTCATTATATAAATATTATTTAATAATTTAATAAATTAAAAACTAATAATATTTATTATGTATTGAAAACTATTTAAAAACTTTAAAAGTGAGTTTATTTTATCTTTTTATACCCTTTATCCTACCCTTTAATTTTAAAAAATGAATTTTTATTATCTATTGTCTTTTTATGAAAATATAATATATTTTTTATTAAAAAAAAATGTTTATCAAAATGAAATTTTATTAAAATTATAAAATGTATTTAAAAGTTTTGTAGTTTCTTACCTTCAATAAATTTATAAGGCCCATATTCAAAGAAGAATTGTCGCGGGGAATTGCATAAATTCGACAACATATCTACAAAAGAAACAAAAATTAAATTAGTCTGAAATAATGTTTTTTGGACTTTAAAAGTAAGTTGATGGTTTGTATTAATGAAAAAATTTTAGTTATTTTTAATTTATATTAGAAATCCATATATATATTTAACTATTATTATTATCAACATGAGCAGTCAATTAATCCAAAATTGCCAATGAACATAAAAAATAAATAAAATTATTAAAACTCATATATATATATATATATATGTATGTATATATTAAATTAGCAACTTTTAGTAACCTACATAATTATTCAGAAATCATATGGATAAAATTTCGCCTGAAAGTTGGAGAAACAATCTGAATTAACAAATTTGATGGTTGTCTATCTACAGGCGACATTTTAAATGGAAAAAAAATAAATTTTGAAAAGTAAGAAAAAAAAGGCACAAGAGAGATTTAAATAAATTAATATATATATATATAAATGCCATAAAAAATTATGTGATCCGAATATTATAGTAATAGTATAAAAAAAACATTAAAAATAAATTAATTTATCATTATTATAAAAATATTAATTCAAACTAGATGTTAAATTGTCAATAGAAATTTGATTTCAATTGAATAAAATTTTAATATTAAAAAATAAAAACTTAATTTTAAGAAATATTTACTTTGAATTTCCTAAAAAATATAATCTACAAATTATATAAATTTATATATTTTTATTTCTTTTCAATTAAATATTTTTTCTTTTATATATATATATATATTATTATTATTATTTTATCTACTGATAATATTGTATTCTTTCTAATATTAAATTCTTTTTATAATATATATTCTTATCTAAAAGTAATAAATAAATGAAAAATGAAATTGAATTCTTTTGCTTGTGTTTAATATGTGATAAGAAAAAAAGAATTTTCTTTTTTTAAAATAAATAAAATCGTAATTATAATTAAATTAATAAATTATTTTTGGAGACATAATTGTCTTATCAATATTCCAGTTTTTTCTAGAAAAGGATAATTTTTATTATAATTAATATTATTCAAAGTAAAGATAAGCAATATATAGCTATCTCTCTCACTCTTTCGACTACTCTCTATTTCTCTCTCCACCCCTCCCAATCCCACCCCCTCTCTCTCACTACCTAAACCTTCCTTTATAATAGTGAAATAGGCTCCGCCTTTTTTAGGCGTGACACTAATTCAGTTACGCCTACATAATCTAAAGCTCTCTATATATTTAATTCAAATAAATAATAATCCTTCCTTATTATGCAAATTAAGAATAAAAAACAGGGGAAAAAATATTAATCTCAAAGAAAAATTTTAGAATAAATAAAAATAATAAAATATAATAATAATAATAATAAAGAGTAAAATTCTTTTTTAGAATTAAATTGAAAATTATTTATTTAAAATTATTTTATTTTTTTTTAATATAAAATTATTATATATAATATATATTAATTATTTTATTATTTTAATTAATTTTACTAAATAAAATTGAAATGTTCTTAGTGTCAGTAACCACATTCCTCCAAACATCCCTATCCTGAACAACTTTTAGACAACTCTTATTCTCTGCTAACTCCCCCTTGTTCCTATATATATTATCAGCCCACCCTCGCTTTTAGTCTAGCAATTGATTTCTCAAACAAACAAGTTTCTGATTTATATAATAATAATAATAAATTTTATTATTATATTCGTATCTTTACTTTATAAAATTTCTAAATTAATTTTAAATTCAATAACTAATATTAATCATTTTTAATGTAATAATTTTATAAAATTTTCTTTTCAGCTAGAAATATAAAATAAAAACTCTAAATATATAAAATAGACTAAATAAATAATAAATTTGTAAGAAAAACAAAAGTGAAAATATTTAATGAAATTCAATATTTAAACAAGGAGAGAAGAATATTTGATGAATACTCTCTCTTTATTTTATATTTAATAGAATCGCTTACATCTCACTTTTTTAATGAATCACCACTAAATTATCATTTGATGATCATACAATAATTTAATCTACAAAAAAGGATGCTTTATATTTATTCAGTTTCCAATATATATCATATTACTAATAAAAATTTATAAAATTAAATTTGAAACTATTTTAAAATTAAGATAATATTTTATCAAAGATATAAAATATAACTATTATAAATAAATTGAAAAAACTTATCGATTTTATATATGTATATAAAATATTTTTTATAGTCTTTCAGTTAGTGTTTTGTAAAATTTGAATTTTTAATTCTTGATTTATTAACATATATATTAGATGATACAATAAATAATATAAAATATTTTGATTTATATTTCTTACAAATGTATTTATTAAACCTTTTGTGGTTATTTTGATAATTATTAAGGGAATCTTTATTAAAAGACCACATTGTTTGTATAAAATTATTTATTAAATTAAAATAATAATTAAAATAATAATTTTAGTATAAAATTATTTATTCAATTAAAATAATAATTAAAATAATAATTTTAGTATAAAATTATTTATTCAATTAAAATAATAATTAAAATAATAATTTTAGTATAAAATTATTTATTCAATTAAAATAATTTTATAAAAACAATGTGGTCTTTTAATAAAAATTCCCTTAATAATTAATATTTCTTGTTTAAATCCTTTCAAAAACAGTTTATTTCAGGGGACATTAAAATAAAACCTTAACAATAGGTAAAGGAAAAATCAATCAATCATAAGTATATCTAACTTGAATGATTAAAAAAAAATAATTAATAAAAATATATTAATACATCTAATAATATGAATTATTATATTATTATAAAAAGCATTTTCGCCATTTTCTTTTAATTTTCAACATCTACCATACAATCTAAAAATGCGTCCTCACCCACTCTAGTTTAAAAATATTAATTACGTTTTATTTTTATATTATTAGTAAAATTAATTAATAATTTAGTTAAATATTAAATTTATAATAATTTTTAATATTTTAAATAAAATCAGTTTAATAACAGATAACTCAAATGAATTTAGTGGGATACTCGTTCACATTATTTTATTTTAATCTATTTTATGTATTTACTTATTTATTTTTATAATTATTTAATTTATATTTTTTTTTTTTTTTTTGTAAAAAAAATGAATAAATAAACATAGGATTCAAGATATTTGTCAGGAATTTACGGAAATTTTTTTTTTTTATATTTTAAAAAATTATAATATTAATTAATAAATAATATGTAATTATTAATAAATAAGTAATAGTATTTATTATTTAATAAGTTTTACATAATGCTATTTTTGGTTTATATACTTTTCTCCCATCGCTTATGAATTACTTAAAATTTGTATAAAAAAAAATAAATAATTTTTAACCATAACTAATTAATATTATTAAATAAAGTTATTATTTTTATAATTATTTTTAGTATTTCTTATTTCTATAAAGGTATGAATATTAAGCAATAATAGGCAAGGGTTATTTTATATAAGAAAATAGAAAATTAAAGTTAAAATACTGAAAAAATAAGAAATAGGGTGGAAAATGAGAAAATTAATTAAGAAAATGGATAATTTTTTTCAAATACTCACTAAAAGTGGATTGTAGCAGAAAGCAGATACCGAAGGAAGGTGTCAATCAGGGGGCGTCTGTGTGGTTACTAACTGTGAAGGCATTTGGTGTTCAGGCAGTTATGACGCCAGCCAATCCAAGACAAGTATATTGTCACGTGATCAGGTCACCTTCTGAATACCTACTACGTAGAAAGAAGACATTTTGTAAAAAATAATTCAAAAATCAAGTAAATATATATATTATTAGGTTTTTAAAATTGCATTTTTAAAATTTAAAAAATTTAAAAAATAAATAAATAAATAAATAGGGTTAATTCAAAATTTGTTCATATATATGTATATATATTATATATTTCAACAGTATATAAACCGATGCATATACATACTCAACATCAATAAAACTTAATTATTTTTTTTTTTTGTTTGTTTTATAGAAAAATATTTATTTTATATATATATATATATATATGAATCTATATTATAATAAATTATTAATTAATTAAAAATAAAAAATTATTTGTATAAACTTGGTAGGTATATATTGTTTTTAAAATTTATATACCTATATAAAAAAAAAGATTTTGTTTGCATATTGCTTCGAATTTAAAATTTTCTGCTTATCTTTGCGTTTCATGACCCATAGTGTCTGAAAATCTATTTTAAAATTATAAAATAAATCAATCATATAAAAAAGTATAAGAAATAAATATTATATACAATATAACATATAGAAGAAAATTATTAAATTTTTATTATAATTACTAATATTCAAAAATTATTTTAATTAATATTTAATTTATCTAAAAGTTCTTATTTTAATTAATTTAATAAGATATTTAGATCACATTGATCATAAATTATTTTTATTATTATTTTTAAATTAGTTTTTTCGAATATTTCACCTTTTTTATTTAAAAGTGAAGGATTTAAATTTTATTTATGTCAAACAAAAAAAAATATAAATTGGTTTTTTAGTGTTTTAAGAAGAGTGAAAAAAATATTTTTAAAATAACTAAATTATATTATCTTAATTTTTTTTTTTTTTTTTTTTTTTTTTTTTTTTAGTTTAATTACTCAATAATTAATTACTACTATATTTTAAGTACAATAAGCTTGAGTGTCTCCACTCGACTATCTCGCAATTTGAATTGGATTAAATAACATAAAATATTATATTTAAATTAAATTTTATTAATTATAAATTATAAATTAAAATTAATAATAATATTTATTAAACCAGCTCATGTTTGGCTCTTTGTTGATGGCACCACGTCACTTATTGGCATGTGAGATTTGAGGTGTTAAAAAATTAATTTTGGTACTTTCAGCGATTCTGTCAAGCTGAAATTCTATATATAGCAGTTGTATACAATTTTTAATCATGTGAAAAATTATCAAACATATATCTTTATTTTTACGGTCACTTTAGAGGAAAAAAAATCAAAACGTGGTAGGTAATGACCCTCTTCCAGTTGAGCTAGTTTATTTATATAATATACAATATTTAACTATCTAACATATATTATCAGAATCTAATAAGGATTTTAAAATAAACATTTTAAAGAGTCTTCAAACAACATACAGAAATCGTAAAGTTATATTTATTAATAATGATTGAAAACTAAGATGACATCGAAAGATGAATCACCTAGATCAGGGATGGGCATTAAGTCGATCGCGATCGACTGGTGGACCGCCGAGTCATTTTAAAGTGATCGCCTTTACTCATTGCCTTTTTTACTTAAACTACTCCTTAGCATATAAAAAATTCCATTACTCGTGGAAGAAATAACCAAAAATATAAACGAATTGTTTTCTATAACTATTGAGGAAGATGAAGTTCTTCTTCTTCAAAATGACATAATTTTAAAAGCACATAATTCAGATCCTACAAATATTTTTTGGAATTTAATGGACGAAGTTAAGTATCCTAATTTAAAAGGTCTCGCATTAAATTTAACATCGTTCTTTGGCTCTACCTACCTATGTGAATCTGCATTTTCTACGATGAATATAATTAAATCAAAATATCGCTTCCGTCTTACAGACAATCACCTCGAATGCAGTACAAGACTGGCAGTTAGTAATTATACACCAAGATTTACTAAATTAGCAGAGGATATGCAGTGTAAATCTTCTAATGCGGACAATTTCACATGACTTTATCTTAAATAATAATTCGAATCAGAATATTTCTTATGAACTTGATATTTTCATACTTTTATAATCTTTAAATTTTGTTTGAAAATATTTACCTAAGTTCCTTTCTTATTCTATTTTTTTAGTTACCTATGTACATTTATACCACATTGTTTATTATTATTATTTTAATAAATATCTGGTGGACCGACTTATTGTAAAAAAATTAGAAGTAGACCGCATCCTAAAAAAGTTTCCCCATCTCTGACCTAGATTTAGTCGGAGTACTGATTAAAAGTCCAAAAAGTTCTAGAGCAAAGTTTGAAAAAAATGGATAATTGATAAATAGTTGAACGGTACTTTTATTATACCCTAAAAAATGAGTCATCAAAAAAATTCCATATTTATTGATAAAGAATCTAGTGGTTTATCAATTATATACTAGATAAATTTAAAAGAATAATAATTACATAAAATCATATATTATAAAAAAAAAAAAAATATAATAATAATAATAATTGAATTCTCTTTTTTACTATCTCGCCAGAGATAGTATTGCGATCAGGAAAATTTTCGATGTTGAAATTTTGATGTTTTATACGTTTTGAAGGTTCCTGAATCATTTTCACTAAGGTTAAGAAAAATGTCTGTCTGTCTGTCTCTCTCTCTCTCTCTCTCTCTCTGTGTGTGTGTATGTGGCCAAGATTACGCATAAGCGGTTTGAGCTAGAATGATGAAATTTGGTACATGGGGATTATTCAAAATTCATAGTTTTCTATCAACTTTTGAGAAATGTAGCTCAACCGGAAGAGGGTCATTACCTACAACGTTTTGATTTTTTTTCTTCTAAAGTGACTGTAAAAATAAAGATATATGTTTGATAATTTTTCACATGATTAAAAATTGTATAAAACTGCTATATATAGAATTTCAGCTTGATTGAATCGCTGAAAGTACCAGAAATAATTTTTTAACACTGCAAATCTCACGCGCCAACACGTGACGTGGTGCCATCAACAAAGAGCCAAACATGCGCTGGTTTAATAAATATTATTTATTAATTTTAATTTATAATTTAATTTAATTTAAATTAATATATGTTATTTAATCCAATTCAAATTTGCGAGATAGTCGAGTGGAGACACTCCAGATTTTAATATTGTTTTTTAAATTATTTTTTTTTAACATAAATAAAATCTATTGAAACGAAGAAAATATATTATTATAAGTTAAAAGTATTAGAAAATCTATCAATTAAATATCATGTCATTAAAAATAATGAAAATAGGGTGATAAGTAGGTTGGAGAAGGTAAGAAGAGGGAGGGGGGAAGAAAGAGAAAAAAATAGAATCGCGAATAATTATACCAACAAATTGATATATTTATAAAGAAATACATTTTTCGTTTGAGAGACGTTTGAAAGGAAGAGAAGGGATTTATTCTAACAAGTTATCATTCAGTGTATAAGAGAAGCATTCCAGAAATGAGTCGATCTTTCAAAATTTTTTAAATTCCCTTCTACTAATTGAAGAATTTAAATGTTTATATAAATATAAATATATATATATGCCGCGGGTCCCTCTCCTGATTATGCTTGAGACGGGCCTTTGGTGACGGCCAGGAGAAAGCCTCCCACCCCTTATCCCGCCACAACCGATGATCGGTAGGGGCGAGATTATGATATAAAATGGAACGTGAACTCCCGCAGTGGATTATTCTTTTTTTTAGATACTTTTTAGATTCTTGACTCTTCGATTCATTGGCTATGATGTTGAAATTTGTTTGTATTTGTATATGTATATAAGAGGGTGGTCTGAAAAGAAAATCGATGTTTTTAAATTTTTTTTTTGCTATATTTTTCAACATAATCTCCATCAACACTGATACATTTCTCATAACGGTGTTCTAATTAATTTAATTAAATTAATTAAATTTGAGTCCCACCATGGATGTCACCTTGTCGTGTTGGGGGGCTTCGACTTAACTAAGAACATCCACGTCTCGGAGATGAGACTAGCAATCTACTCAAGAGACGCAAATCACAATTGCTCAAAGATCCACACACAGCCTCGAAAATTGGAATGATTAACAAATTTGACGACACGGCAACGAACCTATTACGTCAAATGGGTTAAGATTCGCCGTAAAAATGGAACGAACACGTAGGAAGAGCCAACGCGGAAGGGCTCTTGAGAATATAGCCCGGGATGGAAGGCCAGCAACACAAGAGACCAAGCCATCGTAAAAATGGGCTGACTGCTGGGCGTACTCTTCCCAAAAAAAAAAAAAAAAAAGACCTGAGAATAGTGAAGAAGAACAGGCCTTAGGCCTATAATAGAAGAAGAAGAAGAAGAAGAAGAAGAAGATTTAATTTAATTTAAGTCTCATCAACAGTTATGAATCGACGCAAAAATTCGTTTGGATTACGCCTACAGCGCCAAATTGTCGTTACTAATGGTTTTTCGAAGCAATTTTTGGTCTAACGTTAGGAAATGCGGCTCCCACGTCGCACACAGCTTTCCATATTCATATGGTTTTGCAAAATATTTCGCACACGTTCAGCTGACATCGTACAGGTCTCAGCTATCTTGAATTTTGAAAAATACCCCAGATTCACTCCTTCTAATTATTTCCTGTTTTATTTCAACAGAAATCACCTTCCTGCTTTTTTTAGAAGCCATGATATAAAAAAAATATTGAATGATAATGATAATTGAATATGGTAATGAAGAACAAAAAATTGCCGCGATACGTGTTTAAGTTAAGTACAGTGACTATAATTAGACTGCCTGCAGTGCCTGCGCAAGGGGATGCAATACAACGGCAGCGATCGTGGAAGCTCGGGCGAGTTCGTTGTGTGAAACGAAGTTCGTTGTATGAATCATGAAATTTAGTTCATTATGGTTCGTTGTGTGCAGCGTTCGCTGTGCGAGGCGTTCGTTATGCGAGGCATCACTGTATATATATATATATATATATATATATATATATAGTTGGACGGTACCTTTATTATGCCCTAAAAAATTAATCATCAAAAAAATTTCATATTTATTGAAAAAGAATCAAGTGGTTTATTAATTATACACTAGATAAATTTAAAAGAATAAATACTTAAATCTTATATTAAAAAAATATTAATATACCTGAATTTTCTCTTTTTTAATAATGTTTTTTAAATTATTTTTTTAAACATAAATAAAATCTCTTGAAAAGAAGAAAATATAAAATTTGAAGTTAGGAGTATTAGAAAACATATCGATTAAATATCATGTAAACAAAAAAAGAAAGAAAATGGAGTAATAAGTAGATTGGAGAAGGTACTAGGGGAGGGGGGAAGAAAGAGAGAAAAAATTAGAAAAGCGAATAATAAAACCAACAAATTGATATATTTATAAAGAAATACATTTTTCAAAAAAGACGTTTGAAAAGCATTCCAGAAATGAGTCGAACTTTCAAAATTGTAAATAATTTATTTTTTCAATTCCCTTCTACTAATTGAAGTATGTAAATGTTTATATAAATATATATATATAAGTAAATAATTTGGTTACTATTATTAGATACCATGTTTTATTATTCAGATATTATTTTTTAGAGTAGTATAATTATTTATTGAAAAGTAATCATATCAAAGTATCGCTTGGTGAATCGAATATTTGTTTGATAAAAATCCAACAGCCCTAATTCCCTTGACGGTCTGTAGTTCACGGCCAGGAAAATAATAATTTTTTTTTTTTTTTTTTTTTTTAGGATAATAAAAAAATATTTGGGAGAGGCCATGTTATGTAAAGAAGTGCATTTGCAGAATACCAATGATAAATAAATTTTAATCAAATTAATAATGAATTTTTCCTCTTATATCTGTTAAATACTTTATTTTTATTTATTTATTAATCTATATTGAATTTTAAAAACAAAATTCTACGTAATTCTAAATGTTTTTCGATTTCGATAACGGTTCAAAGAATTCACATCTCATTGATATGTATTATGGGGTTTTTGAACTGATAAATCGATCATTAAAGGCAATGCATTACTTTGATAAATAAAATGATTATTTATGTTATATTTATATCTGTTTTTTATTACATTAATAGATATATTAAAATTATTTGAAATTGTTTCTGTAGCTGGAAATTAATTTACTTCAAACCGTCGGTCGGTTCGGACCTGGCCACAGTTCAACTTATTTATTTCTATGTTTTTTAATCAGAAGTAATGTTAATTGTCACTAAAATAGTAATAATACAAAAAAGTTACTCCAACATGGATTTGGATAAAACTTCACCAGTGCGTTCCTTTTTACCGACCGACGATAGTAAGGGAGGTAGTTTTCACACTAAATTTCACATGTGGAGATTTTTACATATCTCCACGAATCATGCATTTTCTTAACAGAAAAAAGTATTTTTAGCATGATGTCTGTCCGTCCGTCCGTATAGATGTGTACAGCCTGAACGGCTGAACGGATTTTGATGAAATTTGGTATATTTACTTAATGCATCAGTGGGATGATTTGATCAACTTTTGGTGCAAATCCGGAAACCGGAAGTGGTAGTATTAGCGATCGACGATAGGAAGGGAAGGGTTATTTTCATACCAAATTTCACATGAGGAGATTTTTTACATATCATCACGAATCATTCACTTTGCATTGGTTTTATACTCGAGAAAAATCATTTTTATTAGTTTTTTCTTAATTAAAATTATATGACGTCATCCAGCCATTCATGACGTCACAGCCTGGTCTTACATATATATTATAAATAAAATAAAATTAAAAATATTTATGTTATATCCATATCTGTTTTTTATTACATTAATAGATATATTAAAATTATTTGAAATTGTTTCTGTAGCTGGAAATTAATTTATTTCAAACCGTCGGTCGGTTCGGACCTGGCCACAGGTCAACTTATTTTACTATAATAAACTTTTCTTATGAAATTTTTGCGGGACTCTTCTAGTTTACGAGATAAAAACTATTAAAATTTGCATATATATCTGTGGCGTCGGTTAAATTTAAATTATTTTCTAAAAAAACTAAATATATTTGTTTAATAAAAATTAAATTAAATATTATATTAAATAAAAAATATTATTTTAAACAGAATTAAATTTTATTTTAAATGAGATTAAATATTATTTGAATAAAAATAAAATATTTTTTATGGGTAAAATTAAATATTTTTTATAATGAAAATTAAATATTTTTATAATTAGAATTATATATCTATATATATAAAAAAAGGTTTTTGTCTGCACATTGCTCAGAATTTAAAAATTTTTGCATATCTTCGCGTTTCATGACCTCTAGAATCCAAAAGTGACTTTAGAATTTTTCACGTCTGTCTGTCTGTCTGTCTGTCTGTCTGTCTGTCTGTCTGTCTGTCTGTCTGTCTGTCTGTCTGTCTGTCTGTCTGTCTGTCTGTCTGTCTGTCCGGAAAATTACTATTTTATAGACTCAGAATTGGCTGAACCGATTTCTTTGAAATTACATCACAATATTCTTATATACCTCTAGAGTAACATAGGCTATAAATTTTATTAATATCTTATCAATAACCGCAGAAATTAATTTTTTAAAGTTTATATAATTCTCCGTGTTGTTCATTCAAGAGCAGCTCGCGGCTCACTGTCGGCCTAGCGGAATCATTTCAAACAATGAATTATCATAGAGATTCCCAATCGAAGAATTATTATAATATTTCCCTTTTTATTTTAAATTCTAATATACAAATATCAATTCAATTAAATAATTTATTCTAAAAGTTCTCAATTTAATTAAAATATTTATTAGATCATATTTTTATCTTAAATTATTTTTTATTTAATTGAATATTTCTTCTTTTCTATAATATATATATAATAATATATAAATTTTATCATTGAATAATAAAAAAAAATATTATTTAACCTGAATTAAAATGACTGAATTATATTATCTTTGTTTTTTATTTTAATTTAATTACTCTATTATTAATTAACTATATATATATATAGATTATATAAAAATTAAAATATGATGATATAAAGTTGTTTTAAATTTTTGACATTTTTAAATTGGGTATATTTTTTAAATTTATTAAAATGTCTTTTTTATTTATTATGTTTAAAAGATTCATTTTTATTATGTGATATTAATAAAAAATAACGATGCTCTGTGCAAGTCGAATCATGTTGCACATAATTAAATAACAATTGCCAAACAAAGAATATAATATTTTTTTAAATTCTTATATTTAAATATCATTTCAATTAAATAATTTATTCTAAAAGGTCTCATTTTAATTAATTTAATAAAATATTTAAATCACCATTCAATTTTTTATTAATAGGCTTCTTTTTTTATTTTTAATTTTTAATAAATTCTCTTTTTTTGATATGATATTAATAAAAAATAATATTAAATTGTATATATAAATATAAAAATTAGAATATTTGAATTTTTTTAAATTTTAACACATGTAATCAATCATATGCATTAAGAATGGAAAATTTTTAAAATCAACTTGCTATTAAATTCAGAAAAAAAATACTGATATATAGAATATATAGACTATTCGAATATAATTTAAAACTCTTTCTCTCCTTCTAATTTAAATTAAAAAAACGGAGTTTTAAGAAATTTAGATGCCATATGCAACATGGGTGGGTAAATGAATTGGGCTGGAAGAGGAGGCAATTTATAATTTTCTTCTAATTCAGATTTAGGACAAATCGTACAACATTATATCAAATCTCGCTAAGAACATTCAATATTTTTGTACACAAAATATTCAGAGTATTGGCTAAGCGTATCACTCACAATCAGTTTATATTGAAATTTATATAAATTAACAAAGTGAAATTTTTTATTTGTTTAAATTTTATTATAATGAATCAAAAAAAATTAAATATATAGATCACATGATTAAGAGAAGCAAAAAACTTAACAGAAAATAACTGTTGGATGGAGGTCGGACATGACAGAAACTGTAAGCGAAATCTTCATATTGCGACGAATAATTTTCAAATCCCCTAGCACCACAGAATTTAAGTTTCTTTTAAGGAAAATAACTATGATCTAAAAAAATTAATAAATGAACTTAATAATAAAAAAAACAAATAAATCAATTAATTTATATTAATACTATTAATGAATGTATATATTGGTCATTTATCTATAGTTTTATACCGTTAATTTTTATAAATTGTCTCAAGTCTCTATTTTTGCATTTTCTCAAGTTTCATTATAATTAAAAATATTCAATAATAATCTAGCAATGAAAATAAAATACCAAAATGTAATGATCAAGAAATATTATACTCTATTATAACATATACAATACTTATAAACTATAGGCGGAGGAAATATTAGGAGATATCATTGCGGGTTCAGGCCAAATCGACCAACATTAATTAAGATATTTTCATTATGACAGATATTAGGAACAAAACCGCGAATTCAATATTTCTGTTCACTAATTATTTGTAGACTTTAGTAAAACATACGCATAACTCAATAGATCCGGATAAACTTTTTCAAATTTTCAATCTTCAAATTTCTCTTGAAGGTAGTAAAGAAAGAATAAGATGCGGAAATCAATTGTAAAATATTAGGTTACTCAGACGACTTAAATATAATAGGAGATTCGGCAATTGCAATTACAGATAGCGAGGAAAATTTAATGGAGGTTTGAAATTAATAGTGATAAGAAAAAATATTTAGTAACAAAGAGGAAGAGTATTAACATACAAAATCTTAAGATACAAAATGTAGAATTTGAATATGTAGAAAAATTGAATGTAATCACGAAGGATAATAATATTTGAGAAGAATTTAAATCGGGGTTGCAATCGGGAAACGCCTGTTATCTGCAATAAAGAGGCTTATCTCTTCAAAATTATTATCAAAGGGAATATATAAAAAGATTATTTTGCCTGTTGCATTATATGGGTGGGAGGCATGGTCTATGACCCTTGGAGATGAGAGTAGATTCAGAGTATTTGAGAATAGGATTCTTCCCTGCATTTATTGGCCAAAGAAAGATGAGGTCACCGGGTATGAGGGAGACTGTATAACAAGAAATTGCATGGCCTCTCTGCATCTTCAGAAATAGTTAGGGTTATAAAAGGGAAAAAGTTGCGATAGGTAGGGCACGTGGCAAGAATGGGAGAGGAAAAAGATATTGGTGGGAAGACCGATTGGAAAACGTCCGCTTGGAAAACCAATGACGCGTAGGAAGGGACGTAAGAGAGATGGAATAAGGGCTCAGGATAGGGACACTTGGAGAAATGTGGTTGTTGCGGCTAAGAACTTTAGAGTATCTTTGAGCCACATAGGTAGATAGATATAACATATACAATAATAATATATATAATTAATATAGTGATTAAATTAAAATATATTTTTTAAATAAGAACACAAAAAGAAATGAATGTTTTATGTAATATACTGATTGAAACAAAATGGATGAAAACCTTTTAATACTTTCAACCACCAAATACTATGTACAACTCGGGGGTACAGGGGGCGGAGCCCCCGTCTAGGTGTGAAGAGCGCCGAAGGCGCTCTGAGCAGCTAGTTTTATATACAAATATTAATATAAAATTGATCATGTATCCCTAGAAGCATGTTGTGCTTCAAGAGTGCTAAGTTGTTTCCAATTATACAACCTCTATCCATTCAGATATATTCTATTATTACTATTAATAACAAGTAAAATATTTTATAAAATATTAATGTGTTTTATTAATAAATAACCTTCTGTTTATAACTATGAAGGAGTCATTGTATTTAACAAAAGAGAAATCCAAAAACCATTAATATATATATATATATATATATATATTCTATTGAACTACCATGTTTTATCAATTGGCCACCAGAGCGCGCCACTAATTTTAGGGGTTTTTTTATAAGTTTGGTTTTTGGATTTATGAAAATTAAAAAAATTAATTAATTATATAAATTCTCTACATTCAAACCGAACTAAGTGAATTTGTCAATAAAACATTACTTAAAGGCACATTTAGCTGTTCATAACCAGCTAATCCGTCAGACTTAAAAATTCTTTATTTGTCTCGTAAACTAGGAGCGTCCCACAAAAATCTCATAAGAAAAGTTTATTAGAATAAAAAAGGAACGCATTGGTAAACTTTTATCCAAATCCATGTTGGAGTAACTTTTTTGTAGAATTATCAAAAATATAATGATTTAAAATAACAAAAACAATTCTTTTTTTAGGTCCTCTATATTCTTGTGGTATATAGTCACACGAATTTTATAAGTGAGAAAAGCCTTTTGAATGTAATTATTGTGAAAAGAAATGTACTGACAAATCAAATTTAAATAAACATTTAGTAATTCATAATGTTTGAAAAATAGGCTTAATAATGAAAACATTTTCTTTGTATATAGCTTATATACTTTATAGCACAAATTATAATTTAATTCAATAAAATTCTGATTTATTTAACTTAGTATTTATATTAACTATTTTATTTGGTCCATTAATAAATATATTATCACTAATTATCCATTACCTTTAAGAATCCTATCATTTTATTATTCATATGTAGGTGTATTTATTATTAATTTATACAAGCCTAAAATATGTCTAACACAGTCATTTGACTAATCTACAATTGTAAATAAAAAAAGAAACTTTATAAAAATCTTTATTTTAATTCTTATACGAGAAAAACATTTTAAATTTTATTTAATCACATTTAAATTGTCATTTACTAATTTATACAAGTTTTTTGGAATAAAATTATTGAGAAAAGAAAATTATTTAACATTTATTAATACATGCTGTTTGAATAAAAGGCGAATTAATGCAGACTAAATAAAGATTATTTTTTATTATTTCTTTGATTAATATTATATACTTTATAGTTTTATGTTCAATTCAATAAAAATATTATATATTTACCATTCACAATTTAAACAGATTGTGAGTCATACGTCTTGCCAAGACTCTGAATACTTTGTTTACAGAAATATTGAATGTTCTTAGCGAGATTTGATATAATATTGTCCGATTTGTGTCCTAAATCTGAATTAGAAGAAAATTATAAATTGCCTCCTCTTCCAGCCTTCTTGATTAAATATTAATAAAATGTATAGCCTATGGACATGGGCAAATAATTTTAAAATTTTAGAAGATAATTAAAGAAGTCATTATATCGCCAATTTAAATTGCAAACCTCGTCAGTTTCGCGCTTTGCTGAATGAATGCGGTGAAGAACACAATGAACTGTTACTTCATACTGATGTAAGATGGTTAAGTCGTGCTACATTTTTAGCAAGATTTAGAGAACTTCTCCCACAAATAATTAAAAATTTTCAATAAAAATCAAACAATGAAAATAAAATATCAAAATGAAATGATCAGGAAATATTATACTCTATTTCTCTATTATAAATTATAACATATACAATACTTACGAACCATAGGCGGAGGAAATATTAGGAGATATCATTGGGAGTTCAGGCCAAATCGATCAACATTAATTAAGATATTTCCATTATGACAGATATTCGGAAAAAACCGCGAATTCAATATTTCTGTTCACTAATTATTTGTAGACTTTAATAAAACATACGCATGACTCAATACATCCGGATAAACTTTTTCAAATTTTGATCTTTAAATTTGTCTTGAAGGTAGTAAAAAAAAGAGTAAGATGCGGAAATCAAATGTAAAATATTAGGTTATCCAGACGACTTAAATATAAACGGAGATTCGGCAATTGCAATTACAGATAGCGAGGAAAAATTAATCGAGGTTGAAATTAATAGAAATTATTTAGTAACAAAGAGGTAGAGTATTAACATACAAAATCTTAATATATAAAATGTAGAATTTGAATATGTAGAAAAATTGAATGTAATCACGAAGGATAATAATATTTGAGAAGAATTTAAATCGATGTTGCAATCGGGAAACACCTGTTATCATGCAGTAAAATTATTATCAAAAGGAATCAAAATTAAAATATATAAAACAATTATTTTGCCTGTTGTATTATATGGAAGGGAGGCATGGTCTATGACCCTGAGAGATGAGAGTAGATTCTGAGTATTTGAGAATAGGATTCTTCCCCGCATTTATTGGCCAAAGAAGGGACGTAAGAGAGATGGGACAAGGGCTCAGGATAGGGACACTTGGAGAAATGTAGTTGTTGCGGCCAAGGTAGATAGATAGATATAACATATACAATAATAATAATATATATAATTAATTTACTGATTAAATTAAAATATATTTTAAATAAGTACACAAAAAGAAATGAATGTTTTATGTAATATAATGGAACAAAATGGATGAAAACCTTTTACTACTTTCAACCACCAAATACTATGTACCACTCGGGGGTACAGGGGGCGGAGCCCCCGTCTAGGTGTGAAGAGCAGCCAGTATTTAAATAAAAAAATAATATATAATTGTCTGTGTATAAATAGAAATTCAATATACATGCAAGTGATAATTGAAAAATTACAAATAAAACACTTAAAATATTACATAAATGTATATTTAGCAATACATAATGGTATAACATTTAAGAATTACAAATTTTTCTATTTCTTATATTCACATTTAAATTAAGCATAGAAATTCTATTTAACTGAAATATTTTATAAATTAACTGATCAGATGTTTTTTGTGTGTAATTATAAAAAAGATAACACGAAAATATATATATTAATTCAATAGCTCTTGCTTGAAATCAAAATAAGAAAAACACAAGTAAATATATTGGGTGTTGTCTCGAGATATATACAATAGAATATAGAATACGAGTAATATATAATATATATAACGTAATGCCTACGCTGTTTAGCTAAGAGAAGCTTCCGAGCTTTAAAATTATTTCCAAATTTATAATTAATTCATTCTAATAAAATATCTGCCTTTATAATCAGTTGTATTTTTTTTAATGCAGATTAAAAATACTTTGAAACTGTTGTTAATCAATGTATCATATATTAATTTTTTGTTATTATAACTTTTAATGAAATATAATATTTAGATACATTTTAAAGACACATAATAAAATTCTTGTTTAATAAATGAAAGTATTAAAAACTGACCTTTTCTATTATCTATAATTAAAAGAGAATGTTAAAATCATTTCTATTTAAATTTCAATTGATTTTTGATTTTGATAATCATGTAGAATTCTCAGAAAATAATTGATATTGAAAGAATAAATATTTATCAGAATTTATCATTTTTTTAGATAAATTAAACAGTAAATTATACAAGATAAAAGAAAAAACAAAATAAATTACCTCTGCCGTTTGGGCGTCTCTAGAATAAATGTCACTTCAAATTGAAAATAAAAAAATTATATTTACTTAAATGAATAATAATATCCAAATGTATATTAAAAAAATCAACTCATATCGAATAGAAAATATTAAAAAATAGAATAATAATAATAAATAGAAATATATATATATATTGGGTACGATATATAATATATCCTATTATATTAAATGACATGAGAAAAATGAAATAGAAAAGAGATTAATTAGAAGAAAAGAAGATAGATACATTTTCAAATTCTAATAAAATGTGTAAATAATTTTAAATTAAATTTTGAGTAATGTGCAGATATATCACGTTAAATATATATATTAATAAATAAAATATCATTCATAATATGAATATGAAATAAAAAACAAATATATTATTTTTCTATTAAAATAATTATTAAAAAAAATCAGTAAATCATTTGAGACTTTATTACAATGATGGTAGAGGTGATGTTAATTGATCGCTTTATATTGGTGAATTATGATAATTTCAATAGAAAATACACTTACGTTTTTGATATAGTAGAGAGAGAAAGAGAGAGAGCGTCACATCGCCGCCCGCCTGGTTTGAGTTGGCATGCACACTCACACAACGAAATCGACTGACTGACTGAGCGAAGCGTTGACTCGACTAGGAGCCCCTGGCATTTAGGCAACCAGCTATACAAGCCACCCAATTTAAACTTGAAATATTTAAATAGTATACTCTATTATTAATTATTAATCGTATTAATTCTGCATCTAATATTTCCATAAAAATTTTTAATAAGCCTGCAAAAATTTTAAAATAAATTTATATATTTGAATTTTCTAATATAAGAAACGAATGGTTATCAATTTTAATGGAATTTAGAAAAAAATAAACAAATAAAAATTTTAAAAGAAACTATTGGAAAATAAAATGATTTATAGTATAATATCAAGATAATATCAAGATGATAGATATATCATATATATTAGGTTTTATTGGAATATTGTTTTGATATTGTCATAAATGGGTTTAAATAGAATTAATAAAAATAGAAAAGTAAACAGCTATCAAAATATGTTTTAATACGAGATAAAAAAAAGAAAATTTAAACAAAATTGATTAAGGTACCTTAAGTCTATACCAGTATAGATGATTATTAAGAATAAGTAAATTTGAAAATTTACTTTATTTAATAAGTTAATTAGTGTTTCATATTTTCTCTCTTTAAATGACAGTGGGGTAAAAAAGATCATCCACCCCCTTTTGTATTGAATGAGGTGTGTGTTTCTATCTATCCGATCATAAGATTTAAAGTTTTTAACAAAATTTTCACTGATAACATTTTGTGTTGAAATAAGAAGACTTTTTGGATTAATACTATATTTTTGTGAATTTAGCAAATTTATGAAATGTATTTAAGAGCACTCCTGAGCCACCTATATACTAATATGTAGAACTAATAA
This sequence comes from Labia minor, assembly GCA_963082975.1. Lineage (NCBI taxonomy): Eukaryota > Metazoa > Arthropoda > Insecta > Dermaptera > Spongiphoridae > Labia > Labia minor. Next base: position 40,030,078 of record OY720348.1, on the reverse strand, counting down.
GGATCAAGACACAGTGAGAATAAAACGGACTTTTAATCGTTCTAAATATACTTTCTAAATATACTTTCAACATGATTGCTTTTAAAGATTATTAAATAATAATTTAATGTTGTTATTATAATAGACTCAACTGTTGTTTCTTTTGTATTTAGGTAACTATTATAATTAACTAATGTATTATTTTTGTATATAATTTTGTATATAATTTTAATAAAATAATAAAATCTTTCTTTTGTATTTAGAAAGCAACACACTGTGGATTTATTTAACAACATTATAAAAAGTCCGTTTTATTCTCACTGTGTCTTGATCCTTATTAGTTCTACATATTAGTATATAGGTGACTCAGGAGTGCTCTTACATGTATTTGTTTTCAACTGCTTTTAGCTTCAATGGTCTTTTTGCGAATGAGCTACATTTGTCAAAAGTTGATAGACAACTACGAATTTTAAATAATGTCCGTATACAAAATTTCATTATTCTAGCTCACACCGTTTTTGCGTAATCTTGTCTGCACACACAGAGAGACATTTTTCTCAACCTTATTGAAAATGACTCAGAGACCTTCAAAACGTATAACAACATCAAAATCTCGCCATCGAAAATTTTCGTGATCACAATCTCTCATCTATATATATAAAAAAAGGTATTTGTCTGCACATTGCTCAAAATTTAATTTTTTTTGCATATCTTCGCGTTTCATGTGACCTCTAGAATCCAAAAGTGACTTTAGAATTTTTCATGTCTGTCTATCTGTCCGGAAAATAACTATTTTATTGACTCAAAATTGGCTGAACCGATTTCTATGAAATTAGATCACAATATTCTTATATATCTCTATAGTAACATAGGCTATAAATTTTGTAAATATTTAATCAATAACCGCAGAAATTAAAATTCAGGAAAAAAAAAAATACTGATATATAGAATATAATAGACCAGAGGTTCTTAAACTTATGTACTCCGCGAACCCCCACTTGAAAAAATTTTTTTTGACGGACCCCATCCCAACTTTAGGTACTTTACGTCATTTTATTAGTTAATTTCTGGCTTACGATCTCATAAGAACAAGGATATATGATGAATATTTCTAACAGTGATTGATGAATAACGATTTTTTTGCATATTGTAGAACACATTTTATTAGAAATTATAATATTGAAGAAAGAAAATTCAGCTAAATATGAAGATGGAAACGGTAGCAATAGTTTTCTTGCACATTTCGTTGAATTTGGGTATTTGATCTATGTTTCCTCACAAAGCCATGCCATCGCTCCTTTTATATTAAACTAGCTGCTCAGAGCGCTGAAAAATTTGAAAAAGTTTATCAGGATGTATTGAGTCATGCGTATGTTTTACTAAAGTCTACAAATAATTAGTGAACAGAAATATTGAATTCGCCCTTTTTTTCTAATATCTATCATAATGAAAATATCTTAATTAATGTTGATCGATTTGGCCTGAACCCGCAATGATATCTCCTTATATTTCCTCCACCTATGGTTCTTAAGTACTGTATATGTTATAATAGTTAAATAGAGTATAATATTTCTTAATCATTACATTTTGGTATTTTATTTTCATTGCTAGATTATTATTGAATATTTTTAATTATAATGTAACTTGAGAAAATGCAAATAGAGACTTGAGACAATATATAAAAATTAACGGTATAAAACTATAGATAAATTACCAATATATACATTCATTAATAGTATTAATTTAAATTAATTGATTTATTTGTTTTTTTATTATTAAGTTCATTTATTAATTTATTTAGATCATAGTTATTTTCCTCCCTTAAAAGAAACTTATCTAATTCTGTGGTGCTAGGGGATTTGAAAATTATTAGTCGCAATATGAAGATTTCGCTTACAGTTTCTGTCATGTCCGACCTCCATCCAACAGTTTTTTCTCTCAAGTTTCTTGCTTCTCTTAATCATGTGATCTATATATTTAATTTTTTTTGATTCATTGTAATAAAATTTAAACAAATAAAAATTTTCACTTTATTAATTTATATAAATTTAAATTTAAACTGATTGTGAGTCATACGTCTTGCCAAGACTGAATAATTTGTGTACAGAAATATTGAATGTTCTTAGCGAGATTTGATATAATGTTGTCCGATTCGTCCTAAATCTGAATTAGAAGAAAATTATAAATTGCCTCCTCTTCCAGCCCAATTCATTTACCCATCCATATTGCATAAGGCACCTAAATTTCTTAAAACTCCGTTTTTTTTTTAATTTAAAATAGAAGGAGAGAAAGAGTTTTAAATTATATTCGAATAGTCTATATATTCTATATATCAGTATTATTTTCTGAATTTAATACCAAGTTGATTTTCAAAATTTTCCATTCTTAATGCATATGATTGATTAAATGTGTTAAAATTTAAAAAAAATTCAAATATTCTAATTTTTAAATTTATATACAATTTAATATTATTTTTTATTAATATCATATCAAAAAAGAGAATTTATTAAAAATTAAAAATAAAAAAAGAAGCCTATTTTAAAAAAATATAATAGAATATATAAATAGAATACAATAATTTTGATTTAAAACAAATTTTAAAAAAATACTCAAAATTTAAAACATCTCGTTTATATCATACGCCTAAAAAATCATATTTTAATTTTTATATAACCAAGAAATAATTTTTTCACTTAAAATATAGTTGTAATTAATAATTGAAACAAAAACAAAAAATAATATAATTTAGTCATTTTAATTGACGTTTTGAAAATATTTTTGTATTCATAAAACATTAAAAATAATATATACTGTTTTTTTAACCTTTCAATTTCAATTAGAAAAGAAGAAATATTCAAATAAATAAAAAATAATTTAATATAAAAATATGATCTAAATATTTTATTAAATTAATTAAAATATGAGAACTTTTAGAATAAATTATTTAATTGAATTGATATTTAAATATTAGAATTTAAAATAAAAAGTGAAATATTATCATAATTCTTTGATTGGGAAAAAAACGAAAATGAAGGTGTTAATAAAAATACATTGGAATAAAATAAATAAAAAGAATTATCATAAAGACTTTCAACAAAAAGCAACGTATTAATTGGCGGGTACAGGGGTGGGGTAGTTCATTTACTAAAACAAAGAATGTATATAAAAGTAGGGATAGTCACGTGTAGATTACGTCCAAGGGCGTTTACCTGTGTATACTAGGCGTTTTTCTGAAGCAGCTATTCAACTTCCAACGTAAAACCAATTAACAACGTAAATTTTGAACTAATAAAAAAATTAAATAAAAGTTAATTAATAATTTAAAGTGACGATATTTAAATAATAAATTTCAAATTATCAGAGCGATTTCAAGTTATGGGCACAACAGGTAAGCGAATTTAAATCTAATAAGAAAAATCTTTAAATAATAATTGAAACGAAATAAATATAAAACTAATGTTTAAATAATTTTACATAATTAAATGTTATTATTTATTTTATATATTTAATTTATAAATTTAAAATTATATTAAAATTGATTCATAGTTATCTTTTTAGTTAATTAAGTTAAATTATTCCATTTTATTTACTATTATTATTTAAAGATTTAATTTCTTTAGAATTATGAAAAAATTTCATAAGAAAAGTTTATTTGCAAAAGAAACCCACTGGTAAAGTTTCAGATCCATGTACCAAAAGCTCTTCTGAATAATTACCTAATTTCGTTTTTTACCGACCGACGATAGTAAGGGAGGTATTGTTTTCACACCAAATTTCACATCTGGAGATTTTTACATATCTCCACGAATCATGCATTTTCTTAACAGAAAAAAGTATTTTTAGCATGATGTCTGTCCGTCCGTCTGTCCGTCCGTATAGATGTGTACAGCCTGAACGGCTTAACGGATTTTGATGAAATTTGGTATATTTACTTAATGCATCAGTGGGATGAATTGATAAACTTTTGGTGCAAATCCGGAAACCGGAAGTGGTAGTATTAGCGATCGACGATAAGAAGGAAAGTGTTATTTTCGCACCAAATTTCACATAAGGAGATTTTTTTACATATCATCACGAATGTATTGGTTTTATCCTCGGGAAAAATCATCTTCATTATGTTTTTCTTAATTTAAAATTATATGACGTCACCCAGCCCTTCATGACGTCACAGCCTCGGGTAACGCCGGCAACGCCGGCTACTTCAGCTATATATTATAAATAAAATAAAATTAAAAATATTTATGTTATATCCATATCTGTTTTTTATTACATTAATAGATATATTAAAATTATTTGAAATTGTTTCTGTAGCTGGAAATTAATTTATTTCAAACCGTCGGTCGGTTCGGACCTGGCCACAGGTCAACTTATTTTAATTATATTTTATTAAACACAACTTCACACTTAAGCCGCATAATCATTATATGTTTGGAAAGCTGATATAGCAATGCTTGTCCGTGAAAAAGTTCAATAAAACTACTCGGTAGTTTTATGATTGATGCTCTTTTAAATAGGAGTGCGATTCCTATAGAAAAGATAAAATACTGTTTAAGCCAGAAAAAAATTAACGGATGTGTAAAGAGATGATATTTTGACAATACGCAAGTGTCAGAACTGGTTTGTCAAATTTAGATCTGGCAATCTTGATGTCGAAGATGCACCACGTCCTCGTAGGCCCGTTGAAGCTGAAATTGACACGATAAAGGCATTAGTTGATATTTTGGACGGTAAAACCTTTACTTCAAATGAAGAGGTTAAAAAAAAACATCTGGATCATTTTTTTTGTCAGCAAATATTTTTTTATTATAAGAAAATTGTCTTTCAATTTTTACTAAAAAAAAATAATGATATTACTTCCCGAACAACCTAATAAATATGTGATTATAATTGAGGTTAATTTTTTCACCTATTTTGAATTTCTTGATCAGTTCAAAGTAACAGAAGAAAAAATTGGGATTCAAGTATTTCAGAAAAATTATTATTTGTGTATGAGTGTCATCGTCGTTCTTATTGTGTTTATATTATCAATACGGACCTCGATGATGCCCATAAGACAAATGATACATTTCAACTCAACTATAACATCTATCAATTATATTATTATAATTACTATCTCGTCAGTCTGTGTGCAAATCACGCGCCAGCACGTCAACAAAGAACCAATCACCCGCTGGTTTAATATATTTATTAATTTTAATTTATAATTTAAATCAAATATAATATATGCTAATTAATCCAATTCAAATTTGCGAGATAGTTGAGTGGAGACACTCCAGATTTTATTTTTTATATATAGGTGATCTCTATAACCACTTAAAGAAAATTGTAATAAAATCCATGGCTAATGTAATTGTTTAATATATGTGTTGGTGCAATAGATACAATATATATTTATATTGTTTTTCACGATACTAGATACAGAAGTAATAAATATTTAATGTTTACAAAATATTTGAAAAACTTGTCATCGGCCCATTCAAGGCGACTGGTTTCCTTGATTGGGTCGGAAAGACCCCCCTCACTCCAAGAGACAAATGAGAACTGAAGACTCTGATCATATCGTTAAAATATGAATTTATAATTATTAGTCTATTGTATTATTATTAATTTATTATTTAATTAAATTACGAGTTAATTACCATTAATTTAATTGTAAATTAATTATTTGTTTAATTATTAAATTAAATAATTCTTGTTGAATTTTATTCAATCGGTTATTATTATTCTATTCTTTCTTCCTAGATTGTTTGACACAAAATTCATTAGCTGTAAAAGGGCGAGAGAATACAGCCAACGAGCACGACATCTCCTAGCAGAGACAGCCTCCGTTTACGGTAAGTAAATTTTTTTTTTTTACAAAATTCAGATCACGCTTATTTACGTTCGGGTATATCCGGAATAATTCTTTTAAAAAATATCCTATACGTTAGGTGGATTGCTGTTTAGTGGGTGGGGGGGAGGAGGAGGATGTCTCTCTGTCCTCTCCATCCCGAAGAATGATCTTACACTTCTCCTTCTCATACAGCCTTCGTAGATAAATAAATCTATTGAAAATAATCAAATACATAATTCAAATATTAATAAATCATTAAATAAATGAGAATTCATAAAAACTATAAAATGACGATAATAAATAAATGAATTAATTCAATTTTTCCACAAAATTGCAAATGAATAATAAATTTTGCATCTAAAAATGCCAATTGATTGTATTCAAAGAATTGTACCTCTTTACCGGAACTAATGACATCAATATTCAATAAGATTTGCGTTTTACGAAAATATTTCAACAAGGGGTAGAAAAAGGCAAATCGAATCTTTTAACCAGAAAAAAAAAATATCGTGTATATAAAAGATTTACATGGATTGTATAGAAATTGTCATTGAATTGTTAACCGGGGCAGGAAGCGATTCTTAAAGAAGAACGCTCCAAGTGGAAGTCTTTTTGTATCTATGAGCAGAAGTGAAAAGTCCCTCAGCTTGCGATAAATTGTAAAGCTATTTTCATAACTTTAAATATCGACATTGGAGTGTAGAGTGAAATCAATTTATGATTATTTATTGAAATAACCTATAAATGTTAAAAGATTTAATCATTTTTTCTTTTTTTTCTTTTTTTTTTAATATCAAGGGTGCTTAATATTTAATCAAAGCCAGTATTTTTGTAAGAACAATTTCTTTATTTTATTTTATTTTTTTTAATCCTAAATCATTGCGAATGAAACAAGAGGACAATTGAATTTATTTTCAAAATTATAGAATAAACTAGTTCTAAATAATTTATTGATTTTTAATCGACATTTCCAGTTTTTTCATTCAAGATAATAAAACAATTTCAAATTTATTATTCATATATTTTTTAAATCATGTTTCCAACCAAAAATAATATATAAGCACATTTAGAAGTAAAACAGTGTCTTTTTTAAAAAAAAAATATTAATTGATGAATTTTTGACTATTATACGAGTGTGTGTAAGATAGTTTCAAAAAATTATTTCACGACCTTTATTAAATTAAAGTGTTTTTGTTCGAGAAATGTCAAAAGTTGAAAATTAAATAATTTAAAATACATTATTATTTAATTTGATAAAATAAATTTAACGTTTTTAGAAAATTAAAAAAAAATAAAAAAAAAAATCAAACTGTAAAATTTCTAGATCAATTAATTTTATATAATTAAATTTATTTAATATAAATAAATACTCAAATATTATTTACTATTGATGGTCTTATAAAAAAATAAGTTGACCTGTGGTGGCCAGGCGCAGAACCGACCGACGGTTTGAAATCAATTAATTTCCAGCTACAGAAACAATTTCAAATAATTTTAATATAATTTAATTAATCTAATCAAAAACAGATATGGATAGATCATAAATATTTTTAATTTTATTTTATTTAAAATATATAAGTAGGAGCAGGCTGTGATGATGATTTTCCCGAGGATAAAACCAATATAAAGTGGAGATATGTAAAAAAATCTCCTTAAGTGAAATTTGGTGTGAAAATAAACCTTCCCTTCCTATCGTCGATCGGTAAAAACAAGAATTCTTTTCATTATCACAATTTAATATTATAACTTTATTTCAATAAAAAATTTTCGTATTTGGAGTTCGGAGAACCCAAGTGTGATTGGTGTCACTATTTGGTGAGAATTTTGGATCATTAGACGATATTTTTTTTTTGAAAATGGGGCTGATCAAGCATCAACTGAGGACCCCAAGTTCCATTCATTTTATTCAGATTGATGCAATGTTGTAACATTTAATAATTGTATACTAATAAATAATTAAAAAATTGTATATCAATATTTTTTAAAGGGCCGAGCGAGAGCTCGCTGTCCCAGGTACTTTTATTAATAGGCCCTTCAGTGATTAAGTGGTTAGCACGAAAGTCTACCACACTGAAGACTCGAGTTCGGGTCTAGGGAAATTCAATAATTAATAATCTCTCTCTAAGCTCCGCGTGATCCTGAATAATGATAATAATTATATTATTATTAAGTAAAAATATATAATACATGTATAAAATAGTATTCGATAACAATATATTTACACTCATCTGAAATATTTTTCTCAATGAAAAATAGTAAAATATTATTGGCATGAACGAAGAGATTGAATTATGAAATAGAAGTAAAAAAATAATTAACATATTAGATGAAAATTAAAAATTTTAAAACAAATAAATTGAAATTGAATTAAAAATCAAATTAATAAAAAAATGCTAACCTCGAAGAATTAGAATCGAAGGTCAACTTGAAGACTTGAATTGATGTAACATCACTAAATAAGAAATAAAGTAAGATTAGATAAGAATTAGATGAATATAATGAAAAATGATATAAAAATAAATAGATAACATTAATATATGATTAAAAAGGTTTACATAAAGATTTTTAAAAATATTAAGTATTTTATTTCTGTGATATCAAATTACTAAAATTCTCTATAAAATTTAAAAATATTTCAGAAAATATAATACTAACTTCTATCTTAAAGATAAATTTTAATTAAAAAAAAAAACTATTTAAATAAATCTATTTAAAGAAAATTAAATCTTATTATGACTTTTTAATATTTAATTAACTTTTATTTACTATTAATAAAATTAAATTAATTGAGATTAAATATATATGTGTACATAAGTAATATATCATAAAAAATTATAAAAATGCATTATACGAAATTTAATTTTTATTGAAATTTTTTTTTTTTTAAAGTTTATTATTAAAATTATTATAATTATTTTGGAAAAAGTGGAAGTGGTTGTGATATGGAAATTGCTCCATTTTAAATTATGGATTATTTCACGTGTGATATAAACTATCATTTAAATATAAATACCTATACTAATAAAAGATGGTAATGCAGCGATTCAGAGTGACGATGATGGCCACAGGTGAATCTGCTGAAAATTATAGTTAAGTTCAATAAATAGTTTCATAATTTCAAAAAACAAAATTTCTAATTTACATCATTCTTTAGTAAATTTTATGAAAAAGGTAGAAACGTAAATGAATAATTATATCTTTGTATTTAATTGCTAATAAATTTTATTAAAAAAATGTATTTATAGTGGGGGGCTTAGTAATACACCTATATGTTCAGAAAAAGGGACGTAGTCCAAATAAATTTGGGAAGCCCCTTTATGGTTGTAAAACGAAAGATAAATGCATTCGAGGTTCAGTTTCAAATTACTTTTATTGAAAAAAAAATTAAAATATAGTAAATGGAAGAATTTATTATAGAACTTGTAAAAATAAAATATTCGATGAATTGTTTGAGATTGTTTTATTAATATATGAAAAATTGAAACGTGATGTTTATATTTTTAAATACATTCATAGAATATGTAAATGTATAATATCAGAGATTTATTGGGAAATGAGAAAATTTTGAGAATTTGTTTAGGTTTCTGGATAGGATTAGATTGTTGTACAAAAGATAGTATCTATTTATTCATTTACTTATTATTTATTTATTAATTATTTTTATTTATTTATTTACTTAGTATCTATTTATTAATTATTATTTATTTATTTATTATTTTTTTAAAAATATAAATTGTTTTTGTTGTTATTATTTTATATTTATTATATTCTAGTTATGTTCAATGCGGACCCTTTTACAGTCCTTTATTTGAGCATTGATATTTTTTTATTATTTGTTTAACTATTTATTTATTGTATATTGTATTTATTAATTAGTTATTTATTGAATAGACCAGTGATTTTCAGCCTTTTTTTACCGGGGCACACTTTTAACGGTTTAAAGAAAAAGATAAGTGTAAAAGATTACCATATTGAAAAAAAGTGGTCCCCAAAAATGGTTTACCTTTTTCTTTTTCTTTTTATAGAACCAAATTGAAAAGAAAAATTTAGAAAAAAAAGTCGAAAATGTTTAAGAGCCTCTTTACATATGTAATAATTTGGCGGCACATTTTTGAAATCTCGCGGCACATAGGTTGAGAATCACTGAAATTGACAGATTTCGGACTAAAAGAAACATTCATTCTTTCTAAATGATCTTCAAGGGGAGTGTTGAGTCTGACACATGGAATCGTTCAGGATTCTGTAATTTACTGTCTGACTGGCTGTGCCCCGGCGAAGAAGAAATTTTCCCTGTGAAGATTGCTTAGAGAGAAATGAGATTGATCTTGTAGAGATGAATAATTTCTTTAAGGCACAAATGGCCGTAGTTGCTGAGGTGCCTCGATCTTCAAATAATAATAATAAAATGTAAGTGTATGAGCGAACAAAAAGGCAGATTTGACCTGGCATGCAATTCATGCAACCCTTTCCTTAAAATATTGACATGGTTCTTTCTAATCTTATTAAAGTAATTAATTAACACTAATAACAATAATAACCTATATTAAAATTAAAAATAATTTCAAGAATTTCAATGATTCAAATATCAATATCATTCAAAATGAATTATTCTTTAATTATTAGAGACTCTTCAGTTGTTTAGTGGTTATCATGGCAGTCTACCAGACTCTAGTTCCGGCCTAGGAAATGTAAATATGTAAATAATTGTAAATAGTGTTATTATTTTGAGTATAAATGTAGTTTTCAGATTTTTACAAAAGCCTTTTTCTGATTAAACATTAATAATATTAACAATAATTGTATAATTAAAAATAAAAGTAAAAAAAAAAAAAAGAAAATGAAACAATGTAATAATTCAGCTTCTTAATAGATATTTTGTATAATTTCGTTTAACAACGAATGTGCCATTGTGCACAATTTTGTTATAAATTTTATATCTTATTAAATTGTATATCCGCGCGTTATGTTTTTATGGATAACCCTCTTTGTAAACACCTATTGTATTTTAAAGTTTTCCGTGATTCGCGTCTATCCTCAAATAATAATAATTAATTGTCAACATTTTTAACCATTCGACTTGTTTTTGTAATCGATAGTTGATTTATGTAGTTCTTGTGGTGAAAATGATAAAAAAATGAATATAAAATGTAAGTTACACACAACAAAAAAAAAAAAAAAATGTCCTGTTTAGTGAAAAAAAGAAGAAATTTTAAATCTTGTCACATAGAAAAATATTTCATATTTCGTTGCCCGCTGGCAATATGAAAATAATAATAATAAAAAAAATTTTATGCCTTTACTTTATTTAACAAAAAATCCAGTGCCTGCTCCTTCTCGAACTTAAAAAAAAATTAACAGATAAATTTAATGAATTAAAAGATTTATGAAAAATGAAATATTTAAATAATTCAGAAAATCAAGAAATCGATGAAGCTCATAAGATTTAACCCCTACCACTAGCACCAAAATCTACAAATAACAATTCAATTACAAAAAGGAGATTGCAACACGAACATCCATAAACTTAAACTCCAAATTAACCGAAATTAATCGAGAATCTGTTAATTTGAAACCTCCCCCTACTCCTTAAGTGCTTCAGACCCAAAAAAAAACAAGAAGTCTTCGAAAGGGCAAAAAGCTATGAAAATATTATTTCATACTTTTTTTAATATAACTATTGGCTAAAATACTTATTAACAAATTTATTTTTTATTAAAGTATATACATATATTTCATAAAATAATTATTTTCTATATTTTTAATAAAAAAAAAATTATATTTTATATATGTATATATCCTGTATCCTGTTTTCTATTTATAAGCTATTTATTTATTCACTTATTTAAATTTCTCTTTTCTATTATATTTATTTATATATAGAGAGAGAGATTTATATTATTTATGATAAAAACTATTCACTGGTTAGTAATGTCATTTAATCAATGGAATATTAATATAATAACGTTTAATAATAATATATATCAGTGATTCACAATATTTTAAACAAACTTTCTAACGATTAGAAATCAATTTTTTTTTTTATTTCTTATTCAAATTTATGATAATTTTCTTTTTTATCTAATAATTTTTCAATACATTAATCTAGTATTGGAGGAGGTTACCACTCCTTTATAAATTCTTGTATCCCTTCTACTTCATTACAAGAATTTTAAATTGAATTTTGAATCGTTCACTGCGCTCATTTGTTATTGTGCAATTAAGAAGACACTATTATCCAGTGATATTAATGTAAGTATATCATATGATTTTTAGATTTCTTTTTGTTTCTTTTCTTTTCTTTTCTTTTCTTTTCTTTTCTTTTTTATGTATACCCAATGAGGGACAATTTGCCATTGATACATGTACAATAAATAAATAATTAAATAAATATATTTCCAATTTCTAAATAAAATTCGAATTTTTTTTATCATTTTTGTTTTAATTTACATATAGGTTTTTTTTTTTTTAGTTTATAGGTTTATAATTTGTAAATTTTTATAATTATTATAAAATTTGTTTTTTGACAATTCATTCAAAATAAAATAAAATATAAATAATTTTGAAAAACAAATTAAAAATTTTAATATTCAATAATAATATTTTTTTTAATTTCTGTATAGATATATAATCTCATATTAATTTATAGGGTTTTTTTGTTTTTAGTTAATACGTTTATAATTTGTAAATTTTTGTATTTATTATAACATTTGTTTTATTTTTTTAAAATTCATTCAAAATAAAATAAAATATAAATAATTTTGAAAAAAAAAAAATAATTTTAATATTCAATAATATATTTTTTAAATTTTGTATAGATATATAATCTCATATTTCCTTTATTCTTTTATAAAGAATTTATTTATATTATTTTATTCGTGGGAACTTAAATCAAACTTATTTTGTTTATATAAAATTTAATATTTTTATTAGCAAGATTGAATTTCAATGTGAAAGAAAATTTTGTTATAAATATTGTTTTATATTTGATTGGAATCTCTTGATATCATTAATATGAATAAATAAATATTTAAAATAGAATGTAATTGGAGAATTAGTTTATATAAGAAATATTTTTCTATTAAAAATTTTCAAAACATACAAAAGAATAAAATTAAAATTATTTGTTTTTTTTAATATGTTATATGTTTTAATATAAATTGTGTATCATTTTACTACTAAATTCCTTAAAAATCATTTGAATAATTTTCTTATCTTGAAAAAAATAAAACAATTTCTAGAAAATTAAAATTCATTTATTGTACTTTTCATATTTTCATTTTTACTTTCTTACAAGCTGAGCCATGGGACAACTTGGGACAAGATAGAAGTCTACTAAATAATTTTTTTTTTTATATATTTTGGAAATGAAATTGAAAGATATTTATTAATGTAGACAAAAAGATTGTACGAACGAAAGGTAAAATTTTGATAATAATTCTTGGATAGAAAAAAATTAGAAAAAATCTGGTGTGTCTCCACTCGACTATCTCGCAATTTGAATTGAATTAAATAACATATATTAAATTTAAATTTAATTTAATTAATTAAATTATAAATTAATAAATAATATTTATTTAATCAGCGCGTGTTTGACTCTTTGTTGATGCATTACGTCACGTGCTGGCGCGTGATTTGCAGTGTTAAAAAATTAATTCCGGTATTTTCAGCGATTCAATCAAGCTGACATTCTATATATAGCAGTTTTATACAATTTTTAATCATGATAAAAACTATCAACTATATATCTTTATTTTTACGGTCAGTTTAGAGGAAAAATAATGAAAACGTGGTTGGTAACCCACTTCCGGATGAGCTACATTTCTCAAAAGTTGATAGAAAACTACAAAATTGGAATAATGCCCTTGTACCAAATTTCATTATTCTAGTTCAAACAGTTTTTACGTAATCTTGTCTACACACACACACACACATACACACAGACATTTTTCTCAACCTTAGTGAAAATGACTCAGGTTCCTTCAAAAGGTATAAAAACATCAAAATCTCGACATCGAACAATGGCGAAATAGTAATGACATATATTATATTTAAATTAAATTTAATTAATTATAAATTATAAATTAAAATTAATAAATAATATTTATTAAAAAAGATTGAAAAAATTGTCCCAAGGTAAGCCACTCTTCTCTCTCTCTCTTTATTTATTTATTATCTATTATATATATATATAATATATATATATAACCCTATGAATTATTATTATTATTATTATTATAAGATAATTCATTTTTTTAGCCTTCATTATTATAAATTGGTTAAATCTCTCCATAAAAACTACACTAAATTTACTTCTTAAAAAACAAATCATTGAATTCCGGATATTATTCTTTTGTATAATACGTACTTCAAGACTATGTAAGTAAAAATATAAATATATATATATAATTAAAAATCTCTATATTTCTAGTATACAGTGAACGCTCTATATATGTAACTCATTTGAACCAATTTCATTAAAAAAGTTTCTTATTTCGAAAAGTAGCTCATAGGGTAAAAGCACTAAAATATTAATTAAATATTGAATTAATTAACAGAAACTAACACACAAATTTTAGTATAACTATTCTAATTAACAAAAATTAACTTCAAAACTGCCAACATAAAACACATACTTATTCCAATAACAGATTTTTTTTTATAATTTGAAGTTATGTTGTTGTGAACATCTTTGAACTCAAATATTTAGCTTTTAAAAAAATAAGTCGCTTATATAGAACGTTCACTGTACCATAAATTATCAATTAGTGCATCTCTTAATTGGATTTTTTAAAAATAATTAATTAAATATAAATGACCAATTATAAAATATATTTAATTTTTTTAATTTTTTTTAATTTTTTTTAGTATAATTATTCAAATGGATAACCATAATAAAATTGATATTCTTATTTTTGAGAAACTATTGGAGACGTTTGATCTATATAGAATCCATTCGAAATTCTTGCTTATTAAAAAAAAATTTTATTGGATTCCAGATAATATAATTTGGATGATTTTAGGTAAGTATATATACATATATATTATATAAATCTATATATGATTAAATTTGAATAAATTAATCTATATTATTTTTCAATTTTCTAGCAAAATATGATTACTCCTTAGATATAGTGGATTACATTTTATCTAATTTTGAAAACACATATAATATAAATGTAAGTTGAACTTTTATAATTTTTCTGATATTCATATTTTAATTGTTTATACTAATAAATTTTTAATATTATTTTTACAGATTAACTACGTTTAGCTCTGCACTTTATTATCATTTATTTGAATTTAAAACACTCGTTTTATATATATATCTTAATTATAATTACATAGTAGTATAAAACATTTAGTTAATTTTTTATTTAAAAATAAATTTTTTCTGGAATTTCTAGAGAATATTACAAACTTCTCATGATGACGAACTTTCAAAATATAATCATAGTGTTTAATATAATTTCTATTTAAACCAAGTATTTGTTTTTAATAATGTACCTTTGACATTTTGATTTAATTTTTTTTTTTTTTTTTATAAAATGAAAATCTTTTTAGTTTTTTTCTATTTTTTACGTTATTATTTATTATTTATATTTGATTTAATATTATTCTTACCATTGTGTGTTTATTTATATATTATTATTATTATTATTAATGATATTAATTTAATATATATATATATTTATATATATATATATACAAATTATATAATTCAATAATAAAAAAAAATATATTAAAATATTAAATTTAAAAAAGATTGTATTTTATTTTTTAATTTTAAGAAAAAAAAAGATACTACTGAGACATAAACTTAAATGGCTAACCCGACAAAAAAGAAAACTGACTTTTGTCAACAAACTACTGATCTACAAAATGATTCTGAAGTCCAGATGTAAAAGACCACTAACAAATCCAACAGAGACTAAAAAAATCGGTTCCAAAGCAAATACTAAGAATACATTTAAGGACAGACTCCTTAACCACCTTAACACCAAAGCCAGACTACTCCTAGACACTCAAGAACAATTGAAATGACTCAAAAGACCCAAAACAAAAGACCCTGACAAGAGACACAATAAAGTAAACTGAGCATTGGTGCCCTGACTGAAGCTAACATTGCAGGGTAATCCAAAATTTTCTAAATTTCCTCTCCATCACATGATATGCTTTTTCTACCCTCACCTAAATAATTTATTGTTTTTTATTGAAACTGTATACTATGTATTTGTTGAAAATCTAAAAAACAGAAAGAGTAGTTATATTATCTACTATGGAATCAAAATTAATAAGTCTATGTTGAAATGCTTTATATTTTATTTATGGATTAAAAGATTATTAGAAGAACTTCGATTGCAAGATCCACCTACCTGAGTTAATACTCATTAAATGGATTGGATTAAGAATCCTAAAGGAAACAATCGAAATAAACATATCGAATGAAAATATAATTTTATAAATAAGTATGATCATCAAGAAAATAAAATTAACATTATGCATGTTTCATTAAATGATATGGAATCAGATATTAGAATAAAAGATGTATCTTCAAAAATATAAACAAGCATATTCAAAATATTGAAATCGATTGTAGGGAAGTTTGAAAACAAAATCATTGTATATGTATTGGATTTGTTGTCAATTATTATTTCTAGAGACAGTGATATAATGAAAGTTTATGAAACTTTATTTATTGTTTTCTTTGTGTCTAGTATAAATTCTGATTGATTTTGATATATAAAATGTAAATATATTAATTTAGATTATTTTCATTCAATTAATTAAGAATTATAATTAGTCATTTCATTTTTTCTTCTAACAAAATATTTCAAAATTTTCAAATTGAAATTATTTTACACTAGAAAGAATAAAAAAAACAAATTATTATTAAAATTAAGAATATTTTCTACTGGTAGGAATATATACCAATCATCGCTATTTTTTTTGAATAAATTTCTTCAGACTTTTTTTTAATACTTAAATTTTTTATTAAGTTTGTAGGTTATTACCTCAAGTTAAACATAAAAATCATTTTTTGTTTTAAATTAGAAAATATTATTGATGAATATATTCATTTAGATAGATTTTTTAAAAATATAAATAAATTTATAATTATTTGTAAAAACAAACAAACAAATGTTTTATATAAAAATAAGTAGTCTTATTTAATTTATTTTTTTATATTTTATTTTATTTTTTATTTAGTTTTTAAAGCAGTTACACGTTGTACTTTTCAATAATTTGTTGTCTTTTATTTTAAATGTATTTGGCCGGAACACGTCAACCGCCATTTTGTTTTCTAGTAATAAGAGAAACGCCTCCGATTTGGACGCCATTTATACTTGCTCGTTGATCGTTTGGCGTTCTTTTTACGATATCCATAATAATTACAAGGAAACCAATCTAAGAACTATCAAACCGTAAATTTATACAGTATATATACATAATTATCTAATTAAAAAAAAATATATAACTACACGTGCATCTTTCCAAATTAAAAATAAGTAAGCAAAATATTTTTTTGAATTATTTTTTAAATTGAAAGCATGGGCATGATATAGAAAAATTTAAGGCTTCTATAATTAAAATTAAATACATATTTATTTAGATTATACTTCTTCTAATTTAAGTTTTATATATATTATCATTAAAATATTATCAACATATTAGCCAAAATAATTAATTTCAATTATTTAGTAAATTTTAATTCAATAAATATAATTAATTTAAATTAATAATCCATATAGATATGTTTCATTTAAAATTTGGTAATTTTCCATATTAATTATCATGTCATGGATTTGGATAAAACTTTACCAGTGGATTCTTTTTAGAATTCCAAAGAAACTTTCCTTATGCAATTTTTTCGGGTCGCTTCTAGTTTGCGAGATAAAAATTATTAAAGTTTGACAGATTAGCTGGTTATGAACGTCGAAATGTGTGTGCAGCTATTAAGTCATGTTTTATTGACTAATTCACTAATTATTCACTTATTCACTAATTTTCGGTACGGTTTGGATGTAGGGAAATTATTTAATTAATTATTTTTTTAATTATTCTATATCCAAATCGTACAAAAAAAACAACCGAAAATTATTGAAGCTCTCTTGTGGCCAAATCAATAAACCATTATAAATATAATAGCTAAATTGAATTTATATGGAAATTTTAATAATTTTTATCTCGTAAACTTAAAGTGACCCGGAAAAATTGCATAAGAAAAGTTTCTTTGGAATTAAAAAAAATAATTCACTGGTAAAGTTTTATCCAAATCCATGTCATGACAATTAATATCGACAATTGCCTAAAATTTTATCTAATCTATCTATTTATCTCTGTGGCTCTATGAAACTTGCCCTCATCAACATAATTCTCAAGCTCTCCCTATCTTGAGCTACACCCACCCATCTAACTTCTATTTTCTCCCATCTCTCTTGCTACATTTTCTGTTCACATATAATTATTTTGAAAATTTTAACTATCTATCTATCTCTGTGGCTTCGCAGAATCCTATTCTCAAATATTCTAAATCTTTGCTCGTCACCTAAGGTCATAGACCATGCCTCACACCCATATAATACAACCGGTAAAATAATTGTTTTATATATTTTAATTTTTATCCCCTTTGATAATAATTTTGACGCGATAAGCCCATTTACGGCATGATAACAGGCGCTTCCCGATTGTAATTCTCGAATATTATTATCTTTCGTTATCATAGAACCTAAGTATTTAAATTTTTCTACATTTTCAAATTCTATATTTTGTATGTTAAGACTTTGTTTGTCTTAAGGTTTTCCTCCATATTTTATTAATTCTGCTGAAATCCAATCTATTCCCGCTGCTTTATTATTTTTGAAATTTCCCATTCGAGATTAATTTCTGCTGAGTCTAAAATTTTAACTAAATCTATATATATATAAAGGTTTTTGTTTGCACATTGCTCAGAATTTAAAATCTTTTGCATATCTTCGCGTTTCCTAACCCCTAGAACCCAAAAGTGACTTTAGAATTTTTTTCATGTCTGTCTGTCTGTATGTCTATCTGGAAAATTATAACGTTATAGACACAAAATTGACTGAGCCGATTTCTATAAAATTACATCACAATATTCTTATATACCAATATTTGAACATAGACTATAAATGATATCATATCTATTCAATAACCATAGAAAATAGTTTTTCAAAATTTATATAATGTTCCATGTTGTTCATTCAAGGACCTCTCGTAGCTCAGAGAAGATGTCGATTCATTTTGCACAATGAATATAAAATTATAATTCTATCAATTCTCCCATACACAAAGAGTTATTATAATATTTAAATTTTTATTTAAATTTCTAATATTCATATATATCATTTCAATTAAATAATTTATTCTAAAAGTTCTCCCTTTAATTAATTTAATAAAATATTTAGATCATATATTTATCTTAAATTATTATTTATTTATTCTTATTTTATTTGAATATTTCTTCTTTCTATTTAAAAGTGAAGGGAATAAATTTTATTCAAGTTTAATAAAAAAAAAAGAAAAGCTTTTTTTTAGTGTTTTATATGAAGTCAAAATTATTTTTTAAATGTCAATTAAAATGACTAAATTATATTATCTTAGTTTTTGTTTTTAGTTTAATTATTAATTATTACTATATTTTAATTGTAAAAAATTATTTATTGATTATATAAAAATGAAAATATGATTTTTTTAGGCAAACTATATCAAGGAATTGTTTTAAAATTTTATCTTTTTCAAAAAAATTGTTTTTTTTTTATATCTTATAAAATGGCTCAAAATCTTCATTATAATAAAAATTATTCAATAAACCAATGATAATCAAAAACAAATATAAAAATTAATGTTAATGAATATTATATTCCATTACAACATATTCAATAAAATATTTTATTAAAATACTGAATAAATTAAAAAAGAAAATGACGGAGTTAATAAAATACATTGAAATAAAATAATTGAAAAGATTCAACATAATAAAGACTTTCAACAAAATACAAAGTATTACTTGGCGGGTAGAAGTGGGGGGGGGGGAGAATAAAACTAAGAATATATATAAAAGTAGGGATAGTCACGTGTTGATGACGTCCAGGGGCGTCTGACAGAAGCTTACCTTTGTATACCAGGCGTTCCTCCGAGGCAGCCATTTTACTTCCAACGTTAAACCAATCAACAACGTAGATTTTGAACGAATAAAAAATTAAATTAAAGTTATTTAATTATTTAAAGTGACGATATTTAAAACGATTTAATAATAAACTTCAAATTATCAGAGCGATTTCAAGTTATGGACACAACAGGTAAGCGAATTTAAATTTTATAAAAAAAATCTTTAAATAATAATTGAAACGAAATAAATATAAAACTAATCTTTAAATAATTTTACATAATTAAATGTTATTATTTATTTTATATATTTAATTTATAAATTTAAAATTATATTAAAATTGATTCATAGTTTTCTTTTTAGTAAATTAAGTTAAATTATTCCATTTTATTTACTATTATTATTTAAAGATTTAATTTCTTTATTATAAGTTTAAATTAGTAGAGATAAGTTTATAGTTTTACTCATCGCGATATTTAAAAAAAATGCAACGAATTGAACTATTTGAAACGTATTTTGATTCCAATATCATTTGTATTTAGTAATCGAAGGGTATAGGAACTCACACACGAATTAAAATAGGCGATTGAACATTAAAAAAATTAAAATTTTTCCAAAAACTCAATATCATTCGCCCATTATTAGGTTGTTTTAATGTAATTTCATTTTTTTTTCGCCAAAGGATTTAATTATATTTTTTTGAACACAATTTCAATCTTAAGTCGCATAATCATTATTTTTGGAAAGCTGATATAGCAATGCTTGTGTGTGAAAAAGTTCAATAAAACTACGCGGTAGTTTGATGATTGGTGCTCTTTTAAATAGAAGAGCGATAAGGAGTATTTTCATCATATTTTACTTTTTACTAAAAAATATTGGAATCTATACGTTCCCCCCTACACCTCGCAGAATATGATGAAACTTCGCTAGTTGATTCTTTGATTAATTCTAAGAAACTTTTTCCTTAGGCATTTCTTGGGAGAACTTCTAGTTTTCGAGATAAAAAGGATTAAAGATTGGATATCAATTAGATGATTATTAATGTCGAAATGTGCAGCCATTATGAAAATTTCATTGACTAATTCACTAATTATTCATATATTCACTAATATTTGGTTTTTTCTGTTCGGTTTGGATATAGGAAAATTATTTAATTAATTAATTTTTTAATTTTTCTATATACAATCCGAACTGAAAAAACAGAAAATTAGTCGCGCCGTCTGCTGGTCAAACTGATAAGACATGGTAGCTAAATGGGATATCAATGGATTGATATCCAATCTTTAATCTTTTTTATCTCGAAAATTAGAAGTTCTCCCAAGAAATGCCTAAGGAAAAAGTTTCTTAGAATTAATCAAAGAATCAACTGGCGAAGTTTCATCAAATTCTACTAGGCGTAGGGGGGATCGTATAGATATACAAAAATATTATATGATATAAAAATTAAATCAAAATATTTGAATTTTTTAATTTTTCATACTAATAATAATCAATTAAATATAAATTAAATAAAAAATTTTTAAAAATGAATTTGCTATCAAAATCAGAAAAATGAGTTTAATAGAATATTTGAAAATTTGTATATAATAATTTTAAATTAATTTTAATGAATATTATATTCCATTATAACATATAAAATAAAATATTTTATTAAAATACTGAATAAATTAAAAAAGAAAATGACGGAGTTAATAAAATACATTGAAATAAAATAATTGAAAAGATTCAACATAATAAAGACTTTCAACAAAATACAAAGTATTACTTGGCGGGTAGAAGTGGGGGGGGGGGAGAATAAAACTAAGAATATATATAAAAGTAGGGATAGTCACGTGTTGATGACGTCCAGGGGCGTCTGACAGAAGCTTACCTTTGTATACCAGGCGTTCCTCCGAGGCAGCCATTTTACTTCCAACGTTAAACCAATCAACAACGTAGATTTTGAACGAATAAAAAATTATATAAATTAAAGTTATTTAATTATTTAAAGTGACGATATTTAAAACGATTTAATAACTAACTTCAAATTATCAGAGCGATTTCAAGTTATGGACACAACAGGTAAGCGAATTTAAATTTTATAAAAAAAAATCTTTAAATAATAATTGAAACGAAATAAATATAAAACTAATCTTTAAATAATTTTACATAATTAAATGTTATTTATTTATTTTATATATATTTAATTTATAAATTTAAAATTATATTAAAATTGATTCATAGTTTTCTTTTTAGTTAATTAAGTTAAATTATTCCATTTTATTTACTATTATTATTTAAAGATTTAATTCCATTATTAAAATGGAGTATAAATTTAATTTTTTAGATAAGTTTATAGTTAAATCATAAATATTAAAAAAAAAATGTAAATGTTTTAAATTTGTTTTAAATTCAAATAATAATATTCTTTTATTATTTCTTTTTATATTCTTTTTGTGTTTAATAAATTTTCTTTTATAATGTGATATAAATAAAAAATAATATTAAATTGTATATAAATTTAGAAATTAGAATATTTGAATTTGAATACATTTTAATACTTTTAAATTTGTGTATTTAATTATAACAATAAAATAGGGGCATTATTTGAGATTATTTAAAATAAATGGAAGTTTAAAATTGATAATTTTATAAAAAAAAAAACAACTTGAATTTTGAATCGCTCACTGCGCTCATTTGTTATTGTACAATTAAGAATATCATATGATTTTTAAATTTCTTTTCTTTTCTTTTTTATGTATACCCAATGAGGGACAATTTGCCATTGATACATGTACAATAAATAAATAATTAAATAAATATATTTGCAGTGGCGTACCGTTGAGGTTCTTGCGCCTGGGGGCAACTGAGAAATCAGCGCCCCCTTTCGTATATATATATAATTTAATTTTTTTTAAAGAATATTAATGACGAATAACGAAACATGTTTAACAGATTTTAATAAGCGTATAAATAATATTTATTGACTTACACCAAATACACTTTAACTTTAAATATTAATTCTTTTGTTCGAAATTGGCTTCCCTAATTTTGCGCCCCCTAAATTTGGCGCCCGGGGACATGTTCCCCCCTAGTTACGCCACTATATTTCCAATTTCTAAATAAAATTCGAATTTTTTTCATTATTTTTGTTTTAATTTACATATAGGTTGTTTTTTTTTTAGTTTATAGGTTTATAATTTGTAAATTTTTATAATTATAAAATTTCAAAATAAAATAAAATATAAATAATTTTGAAAAACAAATTAAAAATTTTAATATTCAATAATAATATTTTTTTTAATTTCTGTATTGATATATAATCTCATATTAATTTATAGGGTTTTTTTGTTTTTAGTTAATACGTTTATAATTTAATTTTTGTATTTATTATAACATTTGTTTTATTTTTTTAAAATTCATTCAATATAAAATAAAATATAAATAATTTCGAAAAAAAAAATTAATTTTAATATTCAATAATATATTTTTTAAATTTTGTATAGATATATAATCTCATATTTCCTTTATTCTTTTATAAAGAATTTATTTATATTATTTTATTCGTGGGAACTTAAATCAAACTTATTTTGTTTATATAAAATTTAATATTTTTATTAGCAAGATTGAATTTCAATGTGAAAGAAAATTTTGTTATAAATATTGTTTTATATTTGATTGGAATCTCTTGATATCATTAATATGAATAAATAAATATTTAAAATACAATGTAATTGGAGAATTAGTTTATATAAGAAATATATTTCTATTAAAAATTTTCAAAACATACAAAAGAATAAAAATAAAATTATTTGTTTTTTTTTTAATATGTTTCAAATTACAAAGTATAAATTTCTAATAGTTTTATTGTGTATCATTTTACTACTAAATTCCTTAATATCATTTGAATAATTTTCTTATCTTGAAAAAAAAAGATAAAACAATTCTAGAAAATTAAAATTCATTTATTGTACTTTTCATATTTTCATTTTTACTTTCTTACAAACTGAGCCAAGGGACAACTTGGGACAAGATAGAAGTCTAGTAAATAATTTTTTTTTTATATATTTGGAAATGAAATTGAAAGATATTTATTAATGTAAACAAAAAGGTTGCATGAACAATAGGTAACATTTTGATAATAATTCTTCTATAGAAAAAAAAAAAGAAAAAATATGCAATGTTTCCACTCGACTATCTGGCAATTTGAATTGGATTAAATAACATTTATTATATTTAAATTTAATTTAATTAAATAAATTATAAATTAAAAT
The DNA here is from genome assembly GCA_963082975.1 of Labia minor. NCBI lineage: Eukaryota > Metazoa > Arthropoda > Insecta > Dermaptera > Spongiphoridae > Labia > Labia minor. Next base: position 40,005,888 of record OY720348.1, on the reverse strand, counting down.
TAATAAATAAACCACCGCATGTTTGGCTCTTTGTTAATGGCATTAGGTCACGTGCTGACGCGTGATTTGCAGTGTTAAAAAATTAATTCCGGTATTTTCAGCGATTCAATCAATCTATAAATAGCAATTTTTTTCTTCCGGTTGAGCTACATTTCTCAAAAGTTGATAGAAAACAACGAATTTTGAATAATGCCTGTATCCCAAATTTCATTATTCTAGCTCAAACCATTTTAGCGTAATCATGTCTATACATACACACTCAGGGACCTTCAAAATGTATAAAAACATCAAAATCTCGACATTAAAAATGTTCATATCTCTAGCAAGATAGTAAAAAAACGTAAATTGTTTTACTTTCTTGATTGGATGCCAGGTGAGAATTATCGTCTTTTTAATGTGATTATATTACCATTAGAAATGGCGGTATTCTCTTATGACAAACAATACATTTCAACTCTTTAAATTAAATTGTAAAAACATATAGAAATATTCCAAGTAAATTCGACACAATAATAAAATTTACATATTTCAGATAGATAATTGTTTACCGCATAAGCGTCATCGTAATTTATATAGTGTTTGTATTATCTATATAGATTACAGTGACGCTTTTGTGACAAATAATAGACTTCAGCCATAGACATTTTGTTGAAATTTTAGAATTGTTTTTATTTTAATCACTCACTACATATAATATTTAATTTTAATATTTCAGATTGTTTACTGTTTGCCATTTGAGCTTTATCAACCCCTATTTTTGTTTTAGCTATTAAAATGGTGGTTGATAAAGCTCCAAAGTTGGATAATACATTTCTTCTTTATATTTTACATATTAAAAAAACAATTTTGCTTAGAATAACTTTACTCGAAGATTTTATTTGGAGCTTCATGTTGATAAGCTTCAATGTTAAATAATATATTTGATTACTGTAATTTAAATTGGAAAAAGGGATTTTTTTTCAGTGTAATTCTCTTCAAACATTTTATTTCGGTAATGCAGATCGATTAATGTTTGTCATAAATGTGTCACAGCAATTTAAACTGTGTTGATATTAACAGTTTAAATTGCAGTGACACTTGTATGATAAATAATTTATTACAGCTGTTGAAATAATGCTACAATTTGGATTTATGCTCATCCACTACTTTTAATTTAAAAATTTCACATTGTTTATAATTTGTTATATGAGAGCAATCGCCATTTTTATTGTGATTATATTTTCAATAAAGATAGCGGTGAATCTCTTATGACAAAAAATACATTTCTCAACTCTTAAATTCAATTATAAAAAAATAACTATATAGGATAGGACATTTTGTTGAAATTTTAGTATTGTTTTTATTTTAATCACTCACTACATATAATATTTAATTTTAATATTTCAGATTGTTTACTGTTTGCCATTTGAGCTTTATCAACCCCTATTTTTATTTTAGCTATTAAAATGGGGGTTGATAAAGCTCCAAAGTTGGATAATACATTTCTTCTTTATATTTTACATATTAAAAAAATAATTTTGCTTAGAATAACTTTACTCGAAGATTTTATTTGGAGCTTCATGTTGATAAGCTTCAATGTTAAATAATATATTTGATTACTGTAATTTAAATTGGAAAAAGGGATTTTTTTCAGTGTAATTCTCTTCAAACATTTTATTCCGGTAATGCAGATCGATTAATATTTGTCATATAAGTGTCGCAGCAATTTAAACTGTGTTGATATTAACAGTTTAAATTGCAGTGACACTTGTATGATAAATAATTTATTACAGCTATTGAAATAATGCTACAATTTGGATTTATGCTCATCCACTACTTTTAATTTAAAAATTCCACATTGTTTATAATTTGTTATATGAGAGCAATCGCCATTTTTATTGTGATTATATTTTCAATAAAGATAGCGGTGAATCTCTTATGACAAAAAATACATTTCAACTCTTAAATTCAATTATAAAAAAATAACTATATAGGATAGGACATTTTGTTGAAATTTTAGAATTGTTTTTATTTTAATCACTCACTACATATAATATTTATAAATATTTCAGATTGTTAACTGTTTGCCATTTATGCTTTATCAACTCCTATTTTTGTTTTAGCTATTAAAATGGGGGTTGATAAAGCTCCAATGTTGGATAATACATTTCTTCTTTATATTTTACATATTAAAAAAAACAATTTTTCTTAATATAACTTTATTCGAAGATTTTATTTTCAGGTATTCCAAAAATATATTATAATTGTTTCCCACATTAGTGCCATGGTAATTTATACAGTATTTTATTATTTTTATAGATTAGAGTCAAGCTTTTAGAACAAGTAATACATTTTAGACAAAGAAATAATATTGTACTTCTGGACTTCTGTTTAATCAGTCACTACTTTTAATTTAAAGATTTAACATTATGGTTTATTGTTTGCCATTTGAGTATCATCATCCTCTATTATGTTTTTATTGTCATCATGGTGGTTGATGATGCTCCAATGTTAAATAATGTTTCAGCTCTATAAATGTATAGATTGTATTTCTCATTGTTTACTGTTTGCCATCAAAGTTTCATTGACCCCTATTTTGTGTTTTTATTATCAAGATGGAGGTTGATGATACTCTAATGTTAAATAATAAGTTTCAAATTAATTTAATTGAAAATGAGGAATTTTTTTCAGTATAATCCTCATCCAACATTATATTCAGGTATTGAAGACGGATAATTGTTTACCGCATAAGCGTCGCCGTAATTTATATAGTGTTTGTATTATCTATATAGATTACATTGACGCTTTTGTGACAAATAATAGACTTCAGCCATAGAAGTATGGTTAAAATTTTCGAATTTAAATCTGTCACAATATTTAATTTTAATATTTCAGATTGTTTATTGTTTGACATTTGAATTTCATTAACCTCCATGTTGTGTTTTAATTATCAACATGGAGGTTGATGGGGTTCCAATGTTAAATAATACATTCCATTACTTTAATTTAAATTAAAAAAAAAAGTGTTTTCTCAGTCTGATTCTCTTCCAATGTTTTGACTCTTCATATTGTGTTCATTTTAATAAGTCACTATATTTATTTTAAATATTTTGGATTCTTTATTGTTTGCCATTTTGCTTCATCAACACCTGTTTTGTGTTTTAATTATCAAAATGGAGGTTGATGAAGCTAAAATGTAAGATAATACTATTCGTCACTAATTAAAGTTGTAAATGAGCATATTTTTTTCAGTATAATCTTTTTCCGAACAGTTTATTCAGAATTTGCTGATGGATTATTGAATGACACATAAATATCAAGCTGATTTATTCAACAATACATTTAAACTCTTTTTACTAAATAGTCTAATATGATCGTACATGAAAATATAATTAAAGTAATTCAGATAGGTTATTGTTTGCCATATAAGTTTTATGGTAATTTATATAGTGTTTGTATTATTAATATAGATTGCAGTGATGCTTAAGTGACAAATAATAGCCTTCATCCATAGAAAAATTGTTGAAATTTGAGAATTGTTTGCTTTTCACTCCCTCACTACTTATCATTTAAATATTTTTTTATTTTTTTTATTTATTTATTTTTTTTTTTTTTTTTTTAGTTTGATTTTTGAGTATCAACATCCTCTATTTGGTCTTTTTATTATCAATATTGTGGTTGATGATATTGTCCAATGTTAATAATACTATATCAGGTCTATAAATTTAATTGAAAATAAGTATTCTTTACTCTGTAATCCTCTTCCAACATTTTATTCAGGTATTCATATGTATTACTGTTTTCCAAATTAGTGTCATGGTAATGTATACAGTATTTTATTGGCAGTATAGATTACAGTGACGTTGTTATGACAAATAATACTTTTCAGTCAAAGAAAGAATATTGTACTTTTGGACATTAGCTCAGTTCAGTCACTCACTACTTTAAATTTTAAACTTTCTCATTGTTTACTGTTTGCCATTAAAGTTTCATTGACCCCTATTTTGTGTTTTTATTATCAAGATGGAGGTTGATGATTCTCTAATGTTAAATAATAAGTTTCAACATAATTTAATTGAAAATGAGGAATTTTTTTCAGTATAATCCTCATCCAACATTATATTCAGGTATTGCATTTGGATAATTGTTTACCGCATAAGCGTCATCGTAATTTATATAGTGTTTGTATTATCTATATAGATTACAGTGAAGCTTTTGTGACAAATAATAGACTTCAGCCATAGACATTTTGTTGAAATTTTAGAATTGTTTTTATTTTAATCACTCACTACATATAATATTTATAAATATTTCAGATTGTTTACTGTTTGCCATTTGTGCTTTATCAACTCCTATTTTTGTTTTAGCTATTAAAATGGGGGTTGATAAAGCTCCAATGTTTGATAATACATTTCTTCTTTATATTTTACATATTTAAAAAACAATTTTTCTTTATATAACTTTACTCGAAGATTTTATTTTCAGGTATTTAAAAAATATATTATAATTGTTTCCCACATTAGTGCCATGCTAATTTATACAGTATTTTATTATTTTTATAGGTTAGAGTCAAGCTTTTAGGACAAGTAATACATTTTAGACAAAGAAATAATATTGTACTTCTGGACTTCTGTTTAATCAGTCACTACTTTTAATTTAAAGATTTAACATTATGGTTTATTGTTTGCCATTTGAGTATCATCATCCTCTATTATGTTTTTATTGTCATCATGGTGGGTGATGATGCTCCAATGTTAAATAATGTTTCAGCTCTATAAATGTATAGATTGTATTTCTCATTGTTTATTGTTTGCCATTCATCTTCCTCTATTTTGTGTTTTTAATATCAAGACAATCCTCATCCAACATTATATTCAGGTATTGCAGATGGATAATTGTTTACCGCATAAGTGTCATGGTAATTTATATAGTGTTTGTATTATCTATAGATTACAGTGACGCTTTTGTGACAAATAATAGTCTTCAGCCATAGAAGTATGGTTAAAATTTTCGAATTTAAATCTGTCACAATATTTAATTTTAATATTTCAGATTGTTTACTGTTTGCCATTTGTGCTTAATCAACTCCTATTTTTGTTTTAGCTATTAAAATGGTGGTTGATAAAGCTCCAAAGTTGGATAATACATTTCTTCTTTATATTTTACATATTAAAAAAACAATTTTGCTTAGAATAACTTTACTCGAAGATTTTATTTTTAGCTTCATGTTGATAAGCTTCAATGTTAAATAATATATTTGATTACTGTAATTTAAATTGGAAAAAGGGATTTTTTTTCAGTGTAATTCTCTTCAAACATTTTATTCCGGTAATGCAGATCGATTAATGTTTGTCATAAATGTGTCACAGCAATTTAAACTGTGTTGATATTAACAGTGTAAATTGCAGTGACACTTGTATGATAAATAATTTATTACAGCTATTGAAATAATGCTACAATTTGGATTTATGCTCATCCACTACTTTTAATTTAAAAATTTCACATTGTTTATAATTTGTTATATGAGAACAATCGCCATTTTTATTGTGATTATATTTTCAATAAAGATAGCGGTGAATCTCTTATGACAAAAAATACATTTCAACTCTTAAATTCAATTATAAAAAAATAACTATATAGGATAGGACATTTTGTTGAAATTTTAGAATTGTTTTTATTTTAATCACTCACTACATATAATATTTATAAATATTTCAGATTGTTTACTGTTTGCCATTTGAGCTTTATCAACCCCTATTTTTATTTTAGCTATTAAAATGGGGGTTGATAAAGCTCCAAAGTTGGATAATACATTTCTTCTTTATATTTTACATATTAAAAAAACAATTTTTCTTTATATAACTTTACTTGAAGATTTTATTTTCAGGTATTTCAAAAATATATTATAATTGTTTCCCACATTAGTGCCATGCTAATTTATACAGTATTTTATTATTTTTATAGATTAGAGTCACGCTTTTAGAACAAGTAATACATTTTAGACAAAGAAATAATATTGTACTTCTGGACTTCTGTTTAATCAGTCACTACTTTTAATTTAAAGATTTAACATCATGGTTTATTGTTTGCCATGTGACAATCAACGTTATCTGTATTGTGAATATAATATCAATAGAGATGGTGGTGATTGCCCGTTGACAAACAATACATTTCAATTCTTTATACTAAATTGTAAAAAAATATTTCAAATTGTCATTTAATAATATTAATCTTATCTTTTATATGTTTTTTTTTATCTATTTTCGTAATTAATTTTTATTAAATTACTAATTTATATTTATTTATTCACTAAAATATTATATAATATTTAATAATATTATTTATTATTATTGAGGACCCCAAGTTCCATTAATTTTAATCATATTGTTGCAATGATGTAACATTTAATAATTGTAATAAATAATTAAACAATTGTATATCAATATTTTTTAAAGGGTCGAGCGATAGATCGGTGTTCCAGGTTCTTTTTATTATTAGGTAATTATTTTTTGAAAACAAAGAATATGCAATCCAATAAGTGAACTGGCATGAACATTTAAATAAAATTCAAAAAATGGATTTAATCCATTTAGTAAATAAAACATTCAAATAAAAAAAAAGGTAATATGATTTTGCGATCACGATTTTTCAGGCTCTAAGTATCCCCAAGTGTGCCCACCCCTGTTATATTATTTTGAAAAAGGTTGCCGACCCCTGCTTTAGGGCAGTGGTTTCCAAACTGGGAGGCGCGGACATTTGTCACGGTAAGCAATTTTCTAAATTATTTTTTTTTAGCATTAATAAATATGTTTATTGAGTACATCCATCGCATTAAGAAATAATAATAAAAAATCGTTCTTTTTTGTAGTTAATAATTTTTTAGAATATTAAATATTTTTGTATTTATATAATTTTATAAAATGGTAAGGAATGTGCCAAATTATATAATATTTTTATGGGAGCCGCAGTAAAATAAAGTTTGGAAACCTCTGCTTTAGAGATACCTTTTAGGGTGTGGCCTACTCAACACGGATTGGCTATTTGAGATGTTCGAAGGGCTTGAGGGCGTGCCTGTACATGGACTACTGCTGAACGTATAATTGTTATAGGGCACTATACAGCATTTATCGGATTGATGATCTTGAATCTGACAATATTTCCTTCAATCTTCTATATTTTTTCACTTTCTAGATAAGGGATCGGTAAACTTTTTGTAAATATGGCGAGAAATTAATTTAATTTAAGTAAAATTCAAGACAAACATTATAATAAAATAAATCAATGAATAATATAATTATATTTTGAAAAGAAAAAAAAAAATTCGATAAATATATAAATTTTAAAAATTTAAAATAATTTTTATTTATTATCTTTTATATGTTAATGGTACCTAAAAAATTAAATCTTTATTCTTAAAATAAGAAATTCTAAAAAATAAAAAAGTAAACTTTTCTTCTATATCCTTAATAGGGGTGGGGATATGCTTATGAGAAATTACACAAAAATAAAAACTCGTAATGTTGAAATGTATAAATATGTAATTAGGTAAGTTTTGAGAATTAAAAATAATATATATTTCACAAGTCTGTGACAATGAATATTTCCTTCGTCTTACTAAATTGTTTGGCGAGTTTAATTTTCCAATGTTAAGCAAAGGTAATAGGTGCGCCATATCCCTCGCGCGCACCATGACTCATCACACCTTCAACACAAGATAGACTTGCAAATAGTAAACAATAAATATATGTGAATAAATAAATAATAAAAAATAAATTTTAAAGAATGATCAAAAACGTAGAATACAATATATTTGCAAAAATTATAAAAGGAAACAACTTGTAGGACATTGAAATAAATATGATTAAATTTCGTTTAACTAAGCCGATATTTATATAAAATGTATATTTTTTCAAAGTTAGTTTATTTTAATATATTAATAATATATACTAGTACCTAATTGTTTTGATAAAAATAACTAATTTAATGTATTCTAAAACACTGTTGATTTATTCTGACAGGTAAAAAAGTTAATACTTACGCCATCTCTTGAAAAACTGAAAAATTAAATATTTTTAACACAGACCATCTCATTTAATAAATGTTTTTGAATTAATTTTTTTTTTCTTAATTTTTAAATATCATATATAAAAAAAAGAAACTAAAAAATTATTATATTTTGCAATGAAAATCTCATAATAATTAAGGCAATTGATTTTAAAGTTTTATTTTATTAAACAAAGAAAATAATTAATTCCTGAAAAAGCCACATTAATTAATTAAGTTGTGAAGAAAGTATTCAAGTTATGCGGTTTGAATAAAAAAAAAACAATAAACCTGATTAAAATTTGTTTTATATTTGAATAATAAAAATAACAAATAGTAGTATATACATATAATGTATATTTTCTATTCCTTGAAAGAATGGTTTATTTAATGCATAGGTAGGCATAAATAAAAATCAAAGTTGTTTTTAAATAAACTAAATATTTATGGTAAAAAGATATGACTAATTTCAAATATCTTTCGTTAGATCTAATAGTAAAAGAATTTCCTTTAATAGTTGAATTATTATGTATATTTAAGAGGAGTTATCTAAAAAAAGAATATTTTATTCTATAAATAATAATTTTGATGACTCAAAAGTATAGTCATTAATAAAGTAATATCTTTAACCCTTAATTAAAAATATTTGGATTTTTATTTAGATAAAAAATTAATAAAAAAATATTGGAATATAATTTTTTTTTTAATTAAAGACAAAAATCATATATTTATATAATTTAATAATAAAACAATGTATATCTGTAAATTGTTTTGAAATTTGAATTAATTATAAAATAAATTAAACTTATATATTATTTCGTTGATATATCATAATATTTTATCACTTAGTATTTTTAAATAATTAAATTATTTTATTTTCAAAGTTAATAATATATAATTAAATTCCATACAAATTTAATTAATATTATGTTTATTATATTGTTTGCTAATCCTTGAAAACCTACCTTACTGATGACTATCATATATGAATGAATATTTTCAAAAATTAAATAGAAAATTTTTCAGTTTCTATATAAAATAATAATATTAATTATAATAATAATAATATAAAAAAACAAATTATTATTATTATTATTAATTTCCACAAAGAATAAAAAAAATGTATGCTTTTATTCGTTTATAATATAAATATAATACATACTAAATATCATATATCTATATATATTTAAAATAAATGAAAGACATAAAATAAATAATATCAATTAATACTGAGAAAAATTAATAGATCTATTTTTTATATTGAAAAAAAATTAAAAATTATTTAATTATATAAAAAATATATATTTAAATAAACACAAGTTCCAAAATTATAAATAATTAAAATTCCAATTTTACCAAGATTTAATATTATTTTAAAATTATTTTTTATTACTGAAAGAAATTAATAGATCTATTTTTTATATTGCAAAAAACACATTAAAAAATTATTATTTAATTATATAAAAAATATATATTTAAATAAACAAATTCGAAAATTAACTAATTAAAATTCGAATTTTACCATGATTTAATATTATTTTAAAATTATTGTTTATAATATATCTTTAATAATCATTTCAATAAAAATTTCCATACTTTATATACATACCTTTAAAAATATATATCTAATTCTATACCAATGATACATTTAATGTTTATAACCAAATAAATATTTTTTAATTCTTGGCAAAATTACAATCATTTTATTTTAAATTTAAATAGATCTAGTGTAAAAGTTTATTTAAAAAAACTTGCATAATATCATCAATAATAAGAGTGTATTTTCTTTTTTGAATAAAATTATTATTTTCAAAATATTTTATCGTTTTATTTATTAATTTAGTCTCCTGCTATGTCGTAAATATGAAAAGAACATTTAATCCATTTAATTAGAATTCGAGCACATTATAAAACTTATTATACATGTTGATTTCAGCATTGAAAGAAAAATTTTATTTTTAAAAACTTTTGGAATTCTTTATGTTATTTAGTTATTTTTTCACTTTAATAAAAATATTATAAATATATCTATATTATTTTTTTAAAAGATAAATTTTTTAGAAATATTGACAATAAAAATTATAAATGGAGAAACATTACCTATAATAATTTTATATATTTATGTATAAAATAAAAAAGAATATTAATATTTAATACCTTGTCGGAAATAAAAAGTAGAAAAGTTGTCAATACTTTTTGAAACTATGATCTGTTATTTGTTATTCATTTTATTTCAATATTTCAATAAAATATCTATATTAATTAATTTATATGTGAATAATATCTTATTTGAAATTTGTATAAAAGATCTAAATGATAAATCAGTCAAAAAGTTAAGCTTATAAAGCAAGAATTTTGTTATGATGAATCATAAATAATAAAAATACTCTGAGTCAATGAAATTTTACAGAATTCCAATCCAATTGTATAACCAACCTTAAATTTATAATATATAATGAAACTTTAAAAATGAAAATAAAATAAAATGATCATGAAATTGTACAGCCCCAACAACAGGTTTGTGGATAATCAGATGCAAAGACTTTTTCTTCAAATCCATATACAAAAAAGTATCCTTCTTTATTTTCCCAATTATAGTGAACTTTAGAAACAGGAACTACTCGGATTTGATGTCTCTGTAAATTAAATATGAATAATTATATCGATAATAGATAAATTAATAATATTTTTCTTAACTTTAACAACAATTTAAATAGTATGTTTATAATATTTAAATTAATAAAAAGTAACCTGGTTTACCGAGCCGCTAGCTTCTCGGTACTTTTAAACATTTATATTTTAGAAATTTCAAATATTTTTTTAAAAATATTATAGGTTTTTCTGGGAATATTAATAAATTCACTAGGGCGTTTATAATGAGTAGCCTGCTTTTAATATTCTTATAATTATTTCTGTCTACTGGTAAATAAAAAAAATCAATTTCTTTTTTCAAAAACTCAGAAATTATCTTTTGTTATAAAACATTTTATAATAATTATTATTCATTTGTTACCCCCTATCTCAATTTTCATACATGTTCTACAAATGATATAAAAATATTAATATTAATTTTAGCAATTTTCACAAAAAATATATAAATTTTCTTTTATATATTTCTAATAATCAAATTACATTAAAATGATTTTTAAAATCTTTTTAATTAAAACAAGATATTCTTTAATTATCAATTTCAATGAATATCAATTAAAGAAATTGTTAAATTAAAAATTAAAAAATCATATAATATGTTGACAATTTTCAAGATCTGCTAGTGTATATATATATAATGAAGTAGATTTTATATTAATATATTAAAAGAAATATAATATAAAAAAATTTCTTCAGTTATAATTGTATATTTGTATTAATGTTAATAATAATAATTTTGATATATATAAATATGTATGTTTTCCAAAGCAACCATGAATCATTGAATGTTTTGATTTGGGTATTTATAAACACCTGTTATTAATTAAGGAAAAAATAATTAAAATGATTTTTTGTTTCTTTTATATGGAGCTAAATATGATCGATTCTTCTCCTCAAAAACTTCCTAGTACTCTAATTTGATAAAAATCATGTGCACAATTTTAAGAATTTTGAGAAAATAATTGTATATATATATATATATATACAATTTTTTATAATATATTAATATAAGATATATTAGATCTAATTATTTAATTATTAAAGGGATATTTGTATAATTTATTTATTGGATTAAATAAACTATACAAATATGTGGCCTTTTAATAAAAATCTATTTAATTATTATAAAATAAACCATAAAAGTTTTAATAAATTACTTATTATTTATTGATTACCTGTGCAATCATTTTTTGTTCATAAAACATTTGAGCATGTTGTTGAACTAATTGTGAACTGGCCATATTTATTGTTTTATCAGGAAATATTGTGATAGGATCAACGGATGACCCTTGTTCTTCATAAACAACATGGCCATAAACTGAGCTGATTAACGATTCAGGTAGTTCCGTTCGAGATACAATATGTTCTGCTTCATTCACCTTCCTAAAATTAATATAAAATCTATTAATAAGAAAATAATGAAAATTGTTTAAAAATAAAAAAAATAAGCGCTAACAATTTAATTAGTACACTTAATAATAAATAAAATAAATAAATAAAAATTTTATTTATTTATTAAAAAAAAAATGATCCATTGTGAATAATTTATATATATATATAGCAGACAATAACTTTTATTCTATTTATAAGATGGGGCAATAAAACAAACAACTTATCTGATTCTAAAAATTATAATAGTTTATTTATCATTTTAAGTACCTGGTTTTCTGATGCACCGCTTGGTAATTTAAAAATATAGTGTTTACGATTTGAGAATATTGTTTTAGCAATATTGGTCACCTATCCGAAGATAATAATAAATTTTCTGGGCCGATTATGAATATCTTTTCTTATAATTACATCTATCTCTCTCTCTATTTGTACATTGTTTATTTTCCTCTTTCAAAAATATAGAAATTATTTTTTGATAAACAAAACCATTAATAAAAATTTATGAAGAAATCTGCGTTGTTTATCGAATGCCTACTACTGTTTAAAGAACCTGTCCATACATGATCGTTTCATAAAAAATATAAAAATATTAATAATAATTTAACAATTCCCAGCCAGAATTATTCAATTTTAATATACATTTTTATATAGAACAATTAAATATTTAGATTATTTAATTAATTTAATATTATTATTTACTTATTAGAAATAAGATATTCTTTAATTCGCCTTTGAGATAGGAAACTATTCTATTTTACTAACACATTCACTATGTTTAATTAAAAGGTAGTTTTTGAATGATTTTTTTAAATTTAACAATTTTTTTTTAATATCATTTAGACAATAGAAAAAGAAATTCATCAAATGCTGCTCTAAGGTCAACTTTCAATTCAAATATTTTTTCTTAAAATATGCCAACCGAGTTAAATTCAACATTGATTTAAATTCTTTTTTAAAATTAACATTAACAGAAATTTCATTCAAAATCTGAGCTAAATTTTTTTTTATTATTAAAACATTGGAATTATTTTAATTAATATGTGAATCATAATTAAAGAAATTAATTTTAAACGATTGACAGTTTTATATTTTTATAGATTTCAAATGATGAGGGATTCCTGATCCATCTCAGGCAATAAACATACAATTTGTGAATGGGTAAGTAAAATCGAATAGTTGTATAATAAAATTAGATAGATAAATATTTATAGAATAGAATAAAATAAAAGTTATTGTAATTTCTACTTAAATCAATGACAACAAATACAAGACAATATTTAATAAAGATATAATAAAACGTAAAATTAAATCTAATAACATTTAATCCTGTTTATTACTATGAACTTCTAAATGTTATATGTTACTAAAAATGACGTATAGGACTTTCTTTTAAATTTTTAAAATTTAATTGTTTTTCAAATTTTTTATATATAAGATATATAGAGAGAAAGAATATTTATGTTGGCCTGATGATGGACCTATATTATTGTCTCATTTAATCTTTCTCTTTCAGCAAAAAGTGTTGCCTTATATTTATTTATAACTTATAAATATTTATAGAATAAAATACAAAGATATATATATGGATAGTATAAATAGAAATTATACCAAGTAACTGTTAGTTGTATATAGCATAGAATGCAAGACGTTCCGTCACAAGAGGTACAGTTAATCTTCCCCTTTGTATTGCATTTTAAACAATCTTGACGCCCTTTTCCATGGCTTGAAGATCGACAATAAAAACACCTTTCTTTATATCCAGATGAATCAGGTATAATTCCATCTCCATGACAACTTAAACAGCGCATCTAAGTCAAATAAAGAAATGAATAAATTATATTTATAAAAACAAAAAAACAGACAAACAATTACACTAAATATAAATTAAGAGTTAAATATATCTTCTAAGAATATATAGATAGTATCTATATCAAAACAATAAAAAATTAGATTTTAAATATGAAAAAATATTCAATATAATACTAATAAATATTAATATATTGCCAAATTTAATTATAATATATTAATATTGTTAAATATATAGTACATTTTTAAAATGGCTTAAATAACTGAGGATGATGATAATTGATAAATGTACCCATCCTTTTCCATGACATTCATGACATAATGTGGTTCCAGTTCCTTTACAACGATGACAAGGTTTGATAGAAGAGGTGTGTGGCACTGGCAATGCTTTCACTTCATTTTGAAATAATTTTGATGGTCGAATCTATGAATAAAAAAATTATACTTAAGTTATAATTGAATAAATTATTCATAATAAATATTAAAAAAATAATAAATATTATGTAATTTTAATTAATTGTTTTTTATAATACATTCTGTATTACCACAAAAATAGTGATAAAACACAATTCAGTTTTATTTTTAATTGTTAAACTTATTTTTTTTTTATTTTGAACACACTTGTTTATTTATACATCTTTACTTTTACTATAGTTATATTATATATAGTATTAGATAAGGAATTGCATGACCTCTAAGCATCTCCTGATATAGTTAGAGTTATAAAATCGAGAAGGCTGTTATGAGTAGGGCTCGTGGCTAGAATGGGAGAAGAAAGAATGGCGAAAAATATAGTGGTAGGAATGCCGATTGGGAAACGTCCGCTTGAAAGATCAAGGACGCGGTGGGTGGACAATGTAGGAAAGGACGTGAGAGAGATGGGAGAGGGTTAGAGGTTGGATGGTTGTGGATCAGGATAGAGACACTTGGAGAAATGTGGTTTCTGCGGCCAAGAACTTTTGAGTTCCGTAGAGCCACAGAGATAAATAGATAGATAGTATCAGAGCAAACACTTTATAACATTTTATTTTTATTTACATCGGATATTTTGGTATCTCAGGATGTTGGCAATGGAACGTTGCTCAAATAAGTAGAGGCAATTAATTTTCTCAATACCTAGGACTGATTTTAAAATTTTTAAGTCCCAATTATACAACAGTTTAGTAGAAATGTCTTGAAATTCGAAAAAGCCTAAATTTTTTCCAGGAACAAATCAGTTTTTTACAATATTTCACTATACAATTGATTACCATGCTGGTTTCTTTCCTACCAGCTGACGTGACAATGTTTCTCCTATATTATATATTTATATATATATATACTATACATAATTGTAATATATATATGTGGTATAAAGAATATGTAAAAGAACATTACTTTAAAAATTTATTGTTAATAAGTTGACCTGTGGCCAGGTCCGAACCGACCGACGGTTTGAAGTAAATTAATTAGCAGCTACAGAAACAATTTCAAATAATTTTAATATATCTATTAATGTAATAAAAAACAGATATGGATATAACATAAATATTTTTAATTTTATTTTATTTATAATATATATATATATGTAAGACCAGGCTGTGACGTCATGAATGGCTGGATGACGTCATATAATTTTAAATTAAGAAAAAACTAATCAAGATGATTTTTCTCGAGGATAAAACCAATACAAAGTGCATGATTCGTGGTGATATGTAAAAAATCTCATGTGAAATTTGGTGTGAAAATAACCCTTCCCTTCCTATCGTCGATCGCTAATACTACCACTTCCGGTTTCCGGATTTGCACCAAAAGTTGATCAATTCATCCCACTGATGCATTAAGTAAATATACCAAATTTCATCAAAATCCGTAGAGCCGTTCAAGCTGTACACATTTATACGGACGGACGGACGGACAGACATCATGCTAAAAATACTTTTTTCTGTTAAGAAAATGCATGATTCGTGGAGATATGTAAAAATCTCCACATGTGAAATTTGGTGTGAAAACAATACCTCCCTTACTATCGACGGTCGTTAAAAATAAATGAGAATGTACAAGGTGGAAATGAACTTCGATCAAGTTCCCTTA
Source organism: Labia minor (assembly GCA_963082975.1). Taxonomy (NCBI): domain Eukaryota; kingdom Metazoa; phylum Arthropoda; class Insecta; order Dermaptera; family Spongiphoridae; genus Labia; species Labia minor. The sequence goes on along the minus strand of OY720348.1, from coordinate 39,989,946 downwards.
GAAAAAAATAAATAAATATATATATTTATATAATATAATATATATAATTTATTATAAAATTTATAAAAAAGATTTCGTCATTTGATTGAATTCTTTTATTTTGTGAATATTTTTTTTATGTCATATTTAATGATTAAATGAAATATTAATTTAATGATGATTTACTTCAATATCCCATGGTAGGGGTGCTGCACCACTCTCAGCAGAATCAATAGGCCCACCTGTATATGGATGAAACGTCCAGGCTGTTTCTCTTTTTTCAGTAAAAGTTTGAAGTTCATAATGATAAGCGGATGAGTAGCTAAATGAATAATAATCAATTCAGTTATTATATTCAATATAAATTAAATAAATTGTATCAATATTCAATTTACTTACTCCAGTTTAGTAATTGCCATATTTCTAGCTGCTGAACTTCCATAACAGCAATTGCTTTGTGCATATTCTAAAAGTATAGCTCTCGCCTGAGCCTCACTCAATTGTGGTTTTTGATTTTGCATTTCACTAGCACCTGTACCATTTTCCCAACTGGATATATCTTCATGGTTTTCAACCGAAGGCTCTCTTATCGGTGGAGGAACATTCACTGGAGAATAGAAAAACGGATGAAAAAAGGCCATTTTTAAGTTGTTAGTTCATTAACAAAAAAAAAAAAATAATAAAATTGTTCCTTCATCTCTCATAATTGAAACTAACTACCAAGACTAACAAATCATTTAAGCCAATAACTTTGAATGTTTTTTTATTATTAGTGAACAAATGTAAATAAAAATCAATATTTCTTTTTGTGAAAATAAAAGAAAAGAATATGAACTATTTTAAATCATATGCGATATAATTATTAAAATTAAGTATTAGTGTAATTGATTTAAATGAGTGACATACAATAAACTTCGAGAGATGAAATGGAAGTTATATAATCAGATAATAGAGGGGAAAAAATAGACAAACCAGCATCAAATGAAATGTTGTCATAGCCAAGGACATGGTCCATAAGTTCCAAAGGCGGTGCCGATGGAAACACTTCGGTATCATCAAATTCACCCAAATGTCCTAGAAACAAAATTAATTATATATTTAAAAGAGTTTCAATATAATGATAGTAAATATATAAATTTGATATATTAATCAATTACTCCTGTATACATTTTTTTTTAAATTGAATTTGGAAGTCTGCAAAGGATTTTTTTAATGAGTATTTTGGTAATGAAAAAAAATTATATATCTTTAAATCTTGCCCAGATTGTGTTTATTAATTAATTGTATTGATGGATGGAAACTAAATGATTGTGGATTTCATGAACAGGTGCTGTTTACTTGTATTATTTTCTTTTGCATGTTTATATTTTTTGCATAGATAAAACTTTTTGATAAAACTCACTTAGTCCTCTATGAAAATATTAATAATTTAATTATACTCCTCATCTATTGTATTTTCATAAAGTTAAAGATGAAATATAGGCTTATTATTTATTTATTTACAAAGAACGGCAATGTCAAAACTGATTATCAAAATTCTTTTTAGGGATTTTTCAATAAAATACACTGCTCTAAATGTCCCGATGATTATGGATGACAAGTAAATAAAGGGTATAAAGAAAATAATTCATCATAGTTTAGTTTGGGGGGTTGGAAACAAAGTAATGCATTCCATTATCCATTCCAATCACCTAAAACAACATGAATATCAAATATCACTTGAAAAATACTCAATTATGTACTACCAACCTATTGTTATATATATACAGTACCGGGACCCCGAGCCTCGGCTCGGTACTTAAGTTAAAAAAAATGATTCATTATTATTGGGTTTGGCTGGTAATATTAATACCTGGGACACCGAGCTCTCGCTCGACCCTTTAAAAAATATTAATATACAATTCTTTAATTATTTATTACATTATTTATTAAATGTTGCATGATTGCATCATTCTGATTAAAATGAATTGAACTGGGGTCCTCAATAATACAAACAAACAATTTTAGCTAGCATAATAAGATTAATCCAAGTAATATCGTCTATTTCTATTCGAAACTATTTTCAGTTATGAAATGAACAGTCAGTAGAGAGTAAAAAAAAATTGTAATTGAAGACCGCAGTTCTTTAAAATAATTAAATTATTTTAAAGATTATAAAATTATTGTATTAACATTAAAAATATTGAAATAAAAAATAATAGTTTGATTTAATAAACTAAAATATTTTATAAACATTTTTAGTGGGAATTTTTCAGGGAGGTAGGGAGCCCAATCCATGTTGTATAAGGAATCTTAATTTCTTAACACTCCGTTTTTTCAAATTTAAAATAGAGGGAGAGAAAGAGTTTCAATTATATTCGAATAGTCTATATATTCTATATATCAGTATTTTTTTTCTGAATTTAATACCAAGTTGATTTTCAAAATTTTCTATTCTTTATGCATATGATTGATTACATGTGTTAAAATTTAAACAAATTCAAATATTCTAATTTATAAATTTATATAAAATTTAATATTATTTTTTCGAGACTAATGGCAAATACCGGTGGCCCTAGTCAGAGCAAGAGAAGACTCCTTTTGGTAGCGGCCCAGTCGATGATGTTATATGGATCGGAAAATTGGGCTTTACAACTATATTTTAAGTGAAAAAATGATTTCTTGGTTATATAAAAATTAAAATATGATTCTTTATATCTTTATTATACAGAAAAGTAGCGTGTTAATATAAAATATAGTACCGGGACCCCGAGCCTCGGCTCGGTACTTAAGTTAAAAAAAATGATTCATTATTATTGGGTTTGGCTGGTAATATTAATACCTGGGACACCGAGCTGTCGCTCGACCCTTTAAAAAATAGTACCGGGACCCCGAGCCTCGGCTCGGTACTTAAGTTAAAAAAAATGATTCATTATTATTGGGTTTGGCTGGTAATATTAATACCTGGGACACCGAGCTGTCGCTCGACCCTTTAAAAAATATTAATCTACAATTAATTATTTATTACAATTATTAAATGTTGCATCATTGCATCAATCTGATTAAAATGAATTGAACTGGGGTCCTCAATAATACAAACAAACAATTTTAGCTAGCATAATAAGATTAATCCAAGTAATATCGTCTATTTCTATTCGACACTATTTTCAGTTATGAAATGAACAGTCAGTAGAGAGTAAAAAAATTGTAATTGAAGACCGTTGTTTTTAAAAATAATTAAATTATTTTATAGATTATAAAATAAAAATTATTGTATTAACATTAAAAATATTGAAATAAAAAAATAATAGTTTGATTTAATAAACTAAAATATTATAAACATTTTTAATGTGAATTTCTCAGGGAGGTAGGGAGCCCAATTCATTTAACCATCCATGTTGTATAAGGAATCTTAATTTCTTAACACTCCGTTTTTTCAAATTTAAAATAGAGGGAGAGAAAGAGTTTCAATTATATTCGAATAGTCTATATATTCTATATATGAGTATTTTTTTTTTCTGAATTTAATACCAAGTTGATTTTCAAAATTTTTTATTCTTTATGCATATGATTGATTACATGTGTTAAAATTTAAACAAATTCAAATATTCTAATTTATAAATTTATATAAAATTTAATATTATTTTTTCGAGACTAATGGCAAATACCGGTGGCCCTAGTCAGAGCAAGAGAAGACTCCTTTTGGTAGCGGCCCAGTCGATGATGTTATATGGATCGGAGATTTGGGCTTTACAACTATATTTTAAGTGAAAAAATGATTTCTTGGTTATATAAAAATTAAAATATGATTCTTTATATCTTTATTATACAGAAAAGTAGGCGTGTTAATATAAAATATATACCTGGGACACCGAACTATCACTCGACCCTTTAACCAATTTATACAATTTATTTTTATATACTTTAAAAATTTTACAATTTTTTAATTATTTATTATAATTGTTAAATGGGATTTCTAAAAATGACCCATTAAAAATTTGTTTCCTAAAATATTTCAAATTAATTAAAATAAATTGTATAAATGTTCATTTATAAAATCTATATATCTGTGTGTCTGTTTGTCGATTTTTTAAATTTTGATTTTGGATTCGATTAGAGCTTAAAATGTGTAAATGTAAAGTGGTCTTGGTTTTTTTAAAATTCGTTTGGGAACATGGTCAAATCGGCAGTCAAAGTTGAAAATTCCCCATATATTATAACTACTGTAATTAGTATTATTATAATGTAAAATTATAAAGAAAAAATGTTTAGACATTATTATAGACATTTTCATTCTGTAAATTAAATAATTTTATTTCATTTAAATAAATATCTATTTTTAAATATTTTTTTCTCTCTACATTATTTATCTAATTCTCACAATATATTAAGATCATACCGGGACCCCGAGCCTCGGCTCTGTAATTAAGTTAAAAAAAAAAATTCATTATTATTGATAAATATATATCGTAATTTATAATTATAAAATATTATTAAAATATATATTTTTAATTTTATTTCGAAATTAAATAAAAAATTTTAAAATATTTTAAATATAAAAAAAATATATATTTTTAATTTTATTTCGAAATTAAATAATAAATTTTAAAATATTTTAAATATAAAAAAAATATTAATACAATATTCTTTAAAAAAAGGCGGGAGTCAAATTTCAATATAAATGTCATTTGTGATGTCATCAATATATAAATTAATAATAAATAATATTAATAAATATTAAATTTAATAAAAGAACAATGAATAAATAAATATAAAATAGTAATTTATTAAAATGTAAACAATAGATAAAAAGAAAAAAAATAAGAAATTCATTATTTTCATTTTCATTTTTAAATAACGATTCACCCGGAGAGTTTCGAACCGACGAAATCCACTCGTTAAAACATCACTTTACCATCTTGACTAAATATATTTAGATAAAAAATTGTCATTTTTTTACTGTCTTAGCAGGCAGATTTGATGTTTTTTATTTTATTTTTTTTTTTTTGAGAGAGATTAATAAATATCTATATATATTTTATTAAAAATAAATATTTTTAATTTTATTTCGAAATTAAATAATAAATTTTAAAATATTTTAAATAAAAAAAAATATTAATACAAATAAAAATGGAGGCCAATTTTGACGTTTTCCATATATAATTTTCAATTAAGAAATTAATAATGAAGCTGAATGTTTCAAGAGATATCATCAATAAAACTTAATTTTTCTTTATAAATACTATATCTAGTGTGAATTTGAAAAAAATCGTTAGAGCGGTTTTTGAGAACCATGATATATAGATAGATAGATATATACAATTTTAGCTAGCATAATAAGATAAGATATCTGGGACACTGAACTATCACTCGACCCTTTAACCAATTTATACAATTTATTTTTATATACTTTAAAAATTTTACAATTTTTTAATTATTTATTATAATTGTTAAATGGGATTTCTAAAAATGACCCATTAAAAATTTGTTTCCTAAAATGTTTCAAATTAATTAAAATAAATTGTATAAATGTTCGTTTATAAAATCTATATATCTGTGTGTCTGTTTTTCGATTTTTTAAATTTTGATTTTGGATTCGATTAGAGCTTAAAAATGTGTAAATATAAAGTGGTCTTGGTTTTTTAAAATTCGTTTGGGAACATGGTCAAATCGGCAGTCAAAGTTGAAAATTCCCCATATATTATAACTACTGTAATTAGTATTATTATAATGTAAAATTATAAAGAAAAAATGTTTAGACATTATTATAGACATTTTCATTCTGTAAATTAAATAATTTTATTTCATTTAAATAAATATCTATTTTTAAATAATTTTTTCTCTCTAAATTATTTATCAAATTCTCACAATATATTAAGGTCATACCGGGACCCCGAGCCTCGGCTCGGTAATTAAGTTAAAAAAAAATAATTCATTATTATTGGGTTTGGCTGATAATATTAATACTTGGGACACCGAGCTGATATACAATTCTTTAATTATTTATTACAATTATTAAATGTTGCATCATTGCATCAATCTGATTAAAATGAATGGAACTTGTGCTCCTCAATAATACATAAATATATAATATATAGGTACAGTACCGGGACCCCGAGACTCGGCTGGGTACTTAAGTTAAAAAAAATGATTCATTATTATTGGATTTGGCTGGTAATATTAATACCTGGGACACTGAGCTCTCGCTCTACCCTTTAAATAAGTTGACCTGTGGCCAGGTCCGAACCGACCGACGGTTTGAAGTAAATTAATTTCCAGCTACAGAAACAATTTCAAATAATTTTAATATATCTATTAATGTAATAAAAAACATATAGGCATATACCATAAATATTTTTAATTTTATTTTATTTATAATATATATGTAAGACCAGGCTGTGACGTCATGAATGGCTGGATGACGTCATATAATTTTAAATCAAGAAAAAACTAATAAATATGATTTTCCCGAGGATAAAACCAATACAAAGTGCATGATTCGTGGTGATATATAAAAAAATCTCCTCATGTGAAATTTGGTGTGAAAATAACCCTTCCCTTCCTATCGTCGATCGCTAATACTACCACTTCCGGTTCACGGATTTGCACCAAAAGTTGATCAATTCATCCCACTGATGCATTAAGTAAATATGCCAAATTTAATCAAAATCGGTTGAGCCGTTCAGGCTGTACACATCTATACGGACGGACAGACGGACAGACGGACAGACATCATGCTAAAAATACTTTTTTCTGTTTAGAAAATGCATGATTCGTGGAGATATGTAAAAATCTCCACATGTGAAATTTGGTGTGAAAACAATACCTCCCTTACTATCGTCGGTCGGTAAAAATATTGATATACAATTCTTTAATTATTTATTACAATTATTAAATGTATTAAATAATATTTTATTTAAAAAATATTAAAAATTATAAAACTATCTAAAACTTAATTAATAAAAGAACAATGAATAAATAAATCACGAAAATAGATAAAAAAAATGCACGCGGCGAGTTTCGATCCTTCTAACTCGGGGAGTAAAAACAATTGTTCTAACCACTGGTCTAAGTATTTTGATAATAAAAATAAGATATTTTTACCATCTTTCGAAGACATTTATTTGTTTTGTTGTTTTTTTTTTTGAGAGAGATTAATAAATATATATATATTTTATTAAAAATAAATATTTTTAATTTTATTTCGAAATTAAATAATAAATTTTAAAATATTTTAAATAAAAAAAAAATATTAATACAATTTCAGTTAAAAAATAAAAATGGATGTCATGTGACGTCACCCATATATAATTTTAAATTAAGAAATAAATAATGAAGCTGTATGTTTCAAGAGATATGATCAATAAAACTTAATTTTTCTTTATAAATACTATATCTAGTGTGAATTTGAAAAAAATCGTTAGAGCGGTTTTTGAGAACCCATGGCTATAGATATATATATATATATATATATATATATATATATATATATATATATATACAATTTTAGCTAGCATAATAAGATAAGATAAAATCAAGAAAAACAAGATAAAGGCTGATAGGACCCGTTATACTGATCATACAATAACTCTATCCTCATTAGATGGCAACCGGATTGATAGGTGCTGTTCTTATACTAAGATATATATATATAAATATTTAAATAAATACTAAATACAATTATATAAATCAATGTTCTTTTAACTCAATTAAATACCTAAATATATTTATATTTATTTGTTATTTGTTTGTTTTTACATTGCGAGAATTAAAAGTCAATGTCATGAATTTTTTTTTCTTTCTATTTGTATTAGAATTAAAAGAATACAAATTAAACAAAATCTTTTGTATACATGTCGTGTGAAAAGTTTATTTTGAATATGGTTGATTTTAATAGAAAATCAAAAAAAAAAGAATAAATAAATTAAATTTTATTCAAAGGAACTTTTGAAATATCAATTTGATCAATGAATCGCAATTGCAACTGAATAAATACGCATAGAATAGAAAAATTGGAAACGTATTTTGTTAGGGAATCATGGATGGGCAGTTAAATTTAATGAGCTTGGATTTTCGATTTTAACAGAAAATAAGAAAATTATATTTTTGAAATAGAGAGTTGTTTCTTTTCCAATAGTTACGATTGAAATTCATCTTTATATATTAATTTATAAAGGAATGGAATGTATGAACAAATCTTATGTATAGGATTTGTTGACATTTAAAATGAAATCAAAATTAGTCTGACGAAATTCCCACTTAATTCATAAAATCAACAGCATACTTGTTTATATCATTATAAATTTCAAATCAATTCTTCTTCATTAGAGAAATCTTTCAATTTTAAATTGATTTTCTTTTAATGAAATGACTTTTTGTTAAATTTTATATTTCCAAAATGTAATCAATTGGTTACTAAAGAAAAACCATAATGGCTTGTTATTATTAGAAGAGTGAGACAACAAAGAAAGAAAAATAATGAATGATAGAATTATTTTCATTGAAAGAAAAGCAAATAAATTCTAATCAGAATGAAATAATATAATGGTGCATCAGTTTGATTTATTGATTTTTATCAAAAAAAAAAAAAAGAAAATAATAATAATAATAATAATAATAAAGAAAATAAATAATTATTTTATAGGGTTATTTTGCTGTTACTCATGTTCAAATAATAAAAAGAATGAAGTTTTTTATAAAGTATTTTTAAATAAATCAAAACAAATAGGAATAATATCAAAAATTGATATATAATGATAATTTAAAAATTGTTTCTGACGTTTATCTAAACAATCATATTTTTAAAATTATCAGAGAAAAAAAATAGATTCTCTGATTGAAAGTTTTTTTACAATTATTCTTTGAAACATGGAGCTATGCCTAAGCATTAGAAACAATCATAATATTAAAAACAAATTATAGACTTAAAATTTTGAAATTGAACCACTTTAAATTTTCACCAACTAATCTAATTGAAATATTATTATAAATGAACTAGCTAATCAATCTAGAATTTTTTTCATTATTGTTTTAATACAAGTAATCGATAAACATAATTAACAAATTATTTAATTATAATTAGATACTGTGGGTTTTTGTTTTGAGATTGATATATGTTGAATCGTAATTTTTTAATTAAATTCTTTATTTTTTTCAATTTTTATAAAAACCATGATTATTATTTATTGGGTAATTGTTGAATAATATCATTAATATATGATTTTTTTGTGCTATTAACACATTTCAGGTCAGCTGGTCCATATTAATCTTAGAATTTGTTTGTCGATCATTCATATAAAAAAAACCTCTGACTTTTGTACATGATACGACAGACTGTGTCTACCAAGTCGGTTGCGACCTAAGCAATGTAAAGGTGTTCTATGATCAATGACACGAGTTATCTTTACCTCTCTTGATCGGAGGTCGTTATTTTTTATTTCAAGTAGCTTCCCAATTCTGTTCGTCTAGGCTGGTCTACCCTGGCATTCTCATAGATTCCATATATTTTTGTGTTCTACTATTTTTACTATCTCTGGCGAGATAGTAAGTATTGCGATCATGAAAATTTTCCATGTCGAGATTTTAATGTTTTTATACGTTTTGAAGGAACCTAATTCATTTTCACTAAGGTTGAGAAAAATGTGTGTGTGTGTGCAGGCTGGTCTACCCTGGCATTCTCATAGATTCCATATATTGTGACAAGATTACGCAAAAACGGTTTGAGCTAGAATAATGAAATTTGGTATACGGGCATTATTCAAAATTCGTTGTTTTCTATCAACTTTTGAGAAATGTACCACCACCTAACACGTTTTGATTTTTTTTCCTCTAAAGTGACCGTAAAAATAAAGATATAGGTTTGATAGTTTTTCACACTGCTTTTTAAACTGCTATATATAGAATTTCAGCTTGATTGAATTGCTGAAAATACCAGAATTAATTTTTTAACACATTCCAAATCACGCGCCAACACGTGACGTGGTGCCATCAACAAAGAGCCAAACATAAATATTACTTATTAATTTTAATTTATAATTTATAATTAATTAAATTTAATTTAAATATAATATATGTTATTTAATCCAATTCAAATTGCGAGATAGTCGAGTGGAGACACTCCAGCTTATTTAATTTTATTTTATATGTTGATAAATTTGATTGGGAGATCTAGATACGAGTATTAGGTCAGTTAATTAATAACATTAATTGGGAATTTTTTTTTTATTACAAGAATTGTACACATTATTTATATTTCTAGTCATTTGTAGGTATATGTAAAATAAAGACGAGGCATAATAATTGACATATTATACTGTCATTTCAAAGCTTTAATTCCTCTGATTACAGACTAGTATATTCGTTATATTTTTAAAAATTCTCACACTGGTATAAGATTTCAATAAAGATCTAGATGTTTTGCAGAAGTTTATTTAATTTATAATACAGATCTGGATCTCTGACTTTGTCGAAAGCTTGAGCGACGTCTTGAAATATCGCTGAGTATATTTTTCCGCTTCTAATGACTTTTCAATTAGGTCAGTTATTTGATGGACTTGTCTATTGTAGAATGTCTATCTTGGAAATCAAATTGATGCCTGGGAATTGTATTTTTATCTTCTATGATTGGTTTTTATTCGTTTTATGAGTAATAATTCATTTAATTAAGATATTACTGAAAGTGACCGGTCTATCTATCGATCTGGGTTCTTTCTTTGGCTGTAGAATCATAAACATTTCTGCTACTTTAAAGCATATATACGAAAGGAAAAGAATTATTTTATTAACTGGTGATATTTATATAAATATTCATTTAAAGCTTTAAATTAGGTGTCGAAATTGGAAGTTATGAAATGAGGGGTTTGCATTGTCTATATTATTCCTTGCTCAAGAGTCGATTAAGTAATCCAATAAAAATTTAGCATCTTAGGATTTAAAGACAAAAATTTTAATTTTAATATATATATATATATATATATATAGACTCTTCAATGATTTAGTGGTTGGCACGACAGTCTACCACGCTGATGACTCGAGTTCGGGCCTAAGGAAATTCAATAATTAAAATTTCTCTTTAAAGCTCTGCGTGATCCTTAGGGTCTATTCGCAAATAATAATAATAATATATATATATATATACATATATATAAAATCGACTCTTGGGCAAAGAATAATAATGACAATGCAAACCACTTATTCCCCTTGATACCGAATTTAAAACCTTAAATATATATATATTTAATAAACATTAAATATTTTTGAAGATGTGTGTGATTCCTACTTTTAATAGTATATCACCTCAGGGAAATGTAATATGATTAAATGACGAAAATCCTGTTATTTTTAAAGTTTAAAAAAAAACTAACAAATTACTGTAATAAATTTCAATTAATGATTAAAAATTACGCGGTGGTTCTTTCAACCTTTCTGCTTTAGAAATTTCAATAGTTGATCGATCATAAGATCATAAAACCGAGCACGATCGTAACAGCTGAGGAAATATAAAGTAGCCGTAAATATTTCGTTCGTGTCCTGGGATCCGTCAAAGCGAAAATACGTAAACGCGTTAATGTGCCCGGTGTAAATGGGACGGGTATTTGCTTGGTTTATTTACTCGGGTTCTTGTTGACTGCAGTCTGGAGCCCTTCGCCTCTTCCCATCAGCCCTATTCTTATTTCGGACCACAGCTGTTTACAAGCCGAGAGCTCCCACGCACTTTTAGCTACTTCCTCGCATTTGGAAAAAAAAACGCAGGGAATGCGTGCAATTTTATTTATTCATTCCATTACAAGAAACTGGAGAAAAACTACGAATTAGGTCAAGACGTATCGATTTTATAATTTAACTTTCAACTTTGTTTTTTTTTTTTATAATTTGTCAACACTGATTGTTTTTATATAAGTTCTAATTGTTAATTTTAAATTTGTTTATAATTTTCATTTATTTTATATATATATAATATTATATATATTATTAATATTAATTACAAGAAATATATATTAAAATATATTAGAATATTAATGTTTAAATTTTTAAATAAATTTTTAAAAATATATATTTTAAATTAACATATTTTTTAGTTAAAAAGTATTCAAAACATTCATTACATAAATATATATATATATAGAAAGAGAGAGAGAGAGAGAGAGAGAGAGATGGAGAGAGAATTAGTTTGTAAAAGCATTTCATCAAAATTAAAAATTAAATTTAAGTATAATTAAAATAACAATCATTAAAATTCTTTGATTTGAAGTAATTTATAAAATACAATAACTATTATAAAATTTTCATACAGAGTAAATAATAATTTCCGAGACCAGAATTTTTTTTCAAAGAGAATAAATAAAATATTTAAATTTGATTAGATTTAGGAATTAGATTATTAAAACGTAAATGAATAAATTGTATTTATTTGTTATTTTAATTACATTTATATCCTCAAGCAATTCTAGAAATAATTGCCAAATGTGCAATAAGCTATTATAATATTTTAAATAAATTTCATTATAATTTTTAAAAGAATAATTCTACTTTTCCAATTTATACATTGAGAGTGCATAAATCCACCCTCACCGAGTTCATCAACCTACGCAAATATTCAAGGTAGAAAATAATTCGAAAAAAATTCAATCGTTAATTTATAATGTTAATAAAGCAAAGTGAGATTATTTTAACAGATTAATTTCAAATATTTATTTGTTAACATTTATAAATTTTATTTTAGTTTTCATATTAGTTATTTCTTTTAATAAATGTAAAATCTAGAATTTTAAGAAGGTAAACAAGATTAGTAAACACTGTTGGACATTTATAGTGATTATGCTCTATTAATTTAAAACAAAAGATTAGAAATGTTTCAAAGTTTGAAGTGAAACTTTTTTACCGAAGAAGTGTCAAATAAAACTAAAGAATTTAGACAAAAATAATAAATAATCACTTTTATCAAAAATTCTATTAAAATGAATATACCATGGAGAGATTTTATATTGAGGCAGATTGAGCTAGGGCTTTAATTAAAGAAATTAATTTTTAATATCAATTTAATTTTAAATAAATGATAGTTTTATATTTTTAAGGCTTCAAAAGGGTCTGGGATCAGTGATCCCTTTAGAGCAGTGGTTCTTAACCAGGGGTGCGGGAGAAGCCCCTACCTAACCATAAAAATTATTAAATATCATTTATTAAATTTCAAACCATCAAATATGTATTTTTCTAGACTAAAAATAGGATGCGGAGATATATTTTCAGATTCAAAGGAAGGGGTGCGACTCGCTAGAAAAGTTAAGAAACATTGCTTTAGAGCAGTGGTCTTCAAACTGGGTTCCGTGACTATCGTTATTTTTCACGTTTACTTTATATACATAACTACACATATGTAATTTTTTTAACATTATCGTTCTTTAGAATAATAATAAAAGTAAAATACCGTATAGCTCGAATATAACGATTTTTTTTAAGTATTAATTTAATATTAATATTAATTCTATAGGGTTCCGTTGAAAAATATATTACCGAATAGGGTCCCGCGACTCCAGAAAGTTTGAAGACCACTGCTTTAGAGCAATGAACATAGACATAATATAATAGAGTTCGAGGCAAAGGCCCCTAGCTCAACTGGCTCAATATAAAATATCTCCATGATACGAGGGCAGGTCAATGAGTCTGTGACTTTGAATGAAACATGTTTTTGGAAAAAAAAATATTTTATTTTTCAACGTAGTCTCATTTGAGTTTCTCCAATTTTTTTATCCCTTCCAAAAAATAAGATTTTTCGAGGACATCAAAATAGGTGTTTGTTTGTGAGATGTTTTCATCGTTGGGGAGTCAAATCTCTTTCCACCGAGCCATTTCTTCAGGTTTATAAAGAAGAAATAGCCACTCGAGGCTAAATGCGGGGATGAGGGAGCAATTCGCATTCCAATTTATGGATATTCACTTTGTTCTATTTTCTTCTCAAATCACGAGTAAGGATGCTATTAATAGACGTCAAACAAAAACTAAAAGACCCAGCTGGTTCAAATTTCGACAGGAGTCAGCTGATAGTTGCCTGCTGATAGGAGCAGAGTTGTCATTTCATTTAAGAGACGGGAAATTCAAAAAGTCACGAACTTATTGACGTGCCCTCGTACATTGAAACGATGTAACAAAGAACTTTAAATTCTAATTAAGTCTTATTTTTTTTGAAAGAATATTATGAGATTCTGAAATCACTCAATAAGTATATTATTTATTAATAAAAATACTATTCATGGTAAGTTGAATTTTCTAATTATAGAAAATATATAAATTTAAAAAAAATAAAAATTATTTATTTTAACATATTTCATAAGAATTGCCTTGAATTTAATATTTATCTTATATCACGCGCGTAAATCTTATGTATATAAATATATATCAAATTGATAAATTTTCAGTCAAATTCGTTCTTTTTCTTAGTTGCTAAATATAATAATAATAATCCATGGACAAGTTTACTATTCTAGTTGTTTCGTTCCTATACAACCATATGGAAAATAAGATTTCCAGAAATACACAAACAGCCGTTTGCCTTCAAAGATATTTACGATTGTTTTGTTAATATTTTACTAGATATTCCAATAAATATAAAATATATATAGGTATAGATAAATATTATGAAATATTTTATAATAAATCTTTCATCACTGTCATTTGTAGCTTTTTTCGAATTTTCCTTAATATCTTGGAGATTTGACAATACATTTTAAGCGATATGTTATAATAGAAAAAAATCTTTTTATAACTTTATTTTCTACAAAAAAAAAACTTTATTTATTAAAAAATATATAAATAAATTAATGCTAATAGATTTATTTTCGTTTATATTCATCGTTAAGAAGATTTTAGCATCTTTCACAGTAATTAATTTTTTTAAGTTAGTCATAAAGAGTGTCTTCCATAAATTTTCAATTAAGTATCTTTAATTTGAAATTCTTAAAATTTATTTAATTCTATTAAGAAAAAAGTGAGTGGTGTTTTATTTCTAGATGAGAGAATAGGATTATAATTGTGTGTGTGTGTGTGTGTGATCTTACATAGATATTCATTCTAAGAAATTTGTTCCGGGTGGCCGATGATTTTTTTCCGTTGGGTTTATCATAGAAAATAGAAATTGAAGTGTTTTAATTGAATATTATATTTTACATATAAATATAATTAATTTTTTTATCTTCTATGTGATTGTTCAATTGTTTGATCACACTGTTTATCTATTCAAAATTAAAAATGATAATTCAGCTGCATTGTATTTTTATTTTTTTTTATACTACTATTAACATAAACCAAATATATATGTAATATTAAATATATTAATCATTTAAATTTAATTTAAATATATTGATAATATGAAATTAAATTAATATATATTTAAATAAAAATGTTATTATTATTTTTGAAAGAATTTAAATAAACAAAGAGTATAAAATAAAAATAAATATAAACTTTGTAAATTTAAATATAAATAATACAAATATATGTATAAAAATATAAATAAATATTTTTAAAAGAAATATAACACCATCAAATAATGACTGTAAATAAATAAATAAAAATATATTTAATTGTTTTATAAAATTGTAACAAAATTAATATATAATATAATTGAATAAATAAAATAGAAAAAAAAAATATTGTTTTTTTTAATTTTGAAAAATTGTAAATATAATATATATATAAAAAAAAACAAAAAGGTAGTTTAATAGTGGGGGTTGCCTACCTCTGGATATAAAACTGCCCCTTCGCGAATAAAGAGTTGGGGTTGCTGAGGATACAGAAAGCAATGAGTGTCTTCTGGCAGGCATGCTGGATGTAGAGTGTAGCCCTGAATAAAGTAGTCGGCCACGATTGGTGAACCCCCACCGTCGTCACCCAATTTTGGAGGGGAAAGTGATTGGTGTGTTACAATATAAAATATTCTACCCTTGGATTGTTTTTTACCAACAGATACCAATCTTTTGGTTTATTAAAATGCATATGTATTCAAAACTGTATTGTCCCTGGATATTTACAGGAATTATTTAATAATAATAATATTTTGTTAAAAAGTTACAATATTTTACCTACTTTTGTAAAATTTATATTTGGTATAAATTTTTAACTTTAGTTTTAAATGTTTCGGTATCTTTCTAGTTTGTTTAGAATGCTCCTCATTATTAAAAAAAATTATAATTAATCGATTGGATTTTTTTTTTCATTATCAATGGAGGCTCCCTCACAAGGATCAGCTATTTTCAACATTGTTATTTATTTAAAAACTTATAAATAAAATACTTTCTTTACTATCAATAAATTTCATCCTTTCTAATATAAATCCTATTTATAACTGATTTACGTAAATCTCGTTTTCCTTTAACGAAATTCATCCAAATTCAAAGTATATTTAAAATTAAATTTAATTATTTCTTTAAAAAAAAATTTGGGATTTTGAAAAAATATATATATATATAACATGAAAATTGAAAATTGTTAGGAAAGAACTCAACTGGGAGGTCAACGAACTGAAATCCCCTATTAAAAAACGTTGTGTATATTTTTGTTCTTATTTATATACAACGATGGTATTTGTGTTACAGTGTTTTTATGCTTTATTTTCGCCCTATATCAGTACAATATTTCTTTAATAATATAAATTTATCTATAATTTAATTTTTTTGTTTTTTTTTTGATTTAGAGGGTAAAAAAATAATTAAGTAACTTCTATTAAATAGCAGATACTTTTTAAATTGAAAAATAAATAAGAGTATTGTTAATATAAACATAATAAATAGATATCATTGTATATTTCATGGCGTATTAATGGAAAAATAAATAATAGACCAATTTTAGATTATTTAAAATGTGACTTTTACTCTTAGAGAGTTGAAAGTTCATTGAATATACAAAAATAAATGGATAGATAATTTTTGTTTTTTATTAGTAATTATCAAAGGAATGTTATTTTATCGCCAATCAATGAGAACTTGTAATTTATTAAATCATTAAACATTCTCAAAGAATTATTTTATATAAATATTAATATTTATTACATTAAATGTTTGTTATTTTAATTTAAATATCAATATTTATGAAATGTTTTTAGGAATGTCAAGTTTGACAATATTAAGTGGTGGAAAATAAGAAAAATAAACCTTGTTAGAACTTCTTAATAACATTTTTTTCACATTGGTTCATCAATAATAAATAATGATGATAAAATTAAAAATTTCATTAAAGATGTTTATTTTGTTAAAATAAAATAAAAGATATCCCAATATATATAGATATTATCAAATTGAAAGGGTAGAATTGATAGAAAAAATAATATTAGATATCTATTTTCACAACATGTAGAATTTTAAAAAAGAAAAAAACTAAAAAGAAATGAGAATGCCGTTCTATATTTTATGAAAGCAATATTTCATAAATCCATAATAAGTTATTCATTATTTACTTTTGAACATGAACCTTGATTTTAAAAACTTGTTAATCTTCATATATAAATATATATATATAAAATTATAATTTAATGCTTATATAGTATACAATAAATAAATGAGAATTACCATCTTCAAATTTTTCTCTTAAAAAATGTCGTTTGGATCTTGGAAATGTCCCCGTTGAAATGGGTGCACTTGGAGCAAATTCTTTCAATGTCGTCATTTACCACTTGGAGATAAAAGAAAAATAAATTATTTGTCTAATATATCACTAGTTGATAACTGAAAAAAATAATAAAATTAAAATTTTATAATTGCTTTTTTAAATTTTGAGTGAAAATTTTTTCATTATTTCGAATTTATAATATGATAACAATGATCAATCAAATTAATCAAACTATCAAATAATCAAATTTTAAAGATTATATTGATATTTTTAAAAACTAAAATTAGTTTGATTTTTTATTTTCTTTAAAATATCCTCTTATGAACGTTTATATCATGTTATAAGAATTATATATATAATTATCTATAAGAATATAAAACTATCTAAGAATATATAATACATTTTTAAATATATTTGAAACTATTTGTTGTTAATAGAAAAATGAGTAAAAAATAGAATATTTTAAAATCGAAAAAAAATATATTTAAAAATTTAAAGAAATTAAATAAATAACCATAATAATATCAAATATAATTTAGATTAATAAAATTGATAAAAATGATCCTTCATAAGCTTCATTAATATTTATTTGTGAACAAATCTTTATTATATATTATATTATTTAATGATATAATTAGATTTACCCATGTAAGTTGAAAAATAATTTGTAAATAATAAATGTTTATTCACAAAAAAATAAAAAAACAAAGTAAATATACTTTAGTTAGGAATATTATTTTAATATTTGGTCAATTATATATAAATTAAAATTATGAATTAAAATATTTACAAATAAATTACCATTTATGAAAACACTAGGGCAACCATATGAATTTGTCACATAAGATTCCACGAATCAATTGGATAATGAATTACAATCGGGGGGAAGCAACAAGTGGTTTAATGCAACACAACTGTCAAATAGCCAGCCAGGGTTCATGGTTATCAAGAGGCAAAGGCATTTGAAAAGCCGGGCAAGTGCTGCTCCGCGCTATTTCTATTTTTGTAATTATTTTTCGAATATGTAGAAGAAATCTTCCATTATAATCATTATCTTATATAAGAATAGAATCGATAAAAAAAGTCTGTTTAAACAAATTTCTCTTAAAAAGTTGAATTAATATTCATTTGTTTTTTCTTCATTTGCATTTAAATAACTAAAAAGAATAATAATATTGGAATTTGACTTTAATAAATATATATTAAAATAATTAATGTATATTAGATATATATATATATATATATATATATATTTTGTGCTAAAATTGTTCTAGAATATTATTTAATTTATATATATTTTATATTTTAGAGAAATTGAATGTATCAATAAATAAATAATATTCTATTAAAAAAAATATCTTTTAATCTCTTTTTATAAATAAATAAATTCAATAATTGATTTAAGTCATAATAATATAATATATTATTAAGATTCATATTATTTTTATTATTATAAATATTTATTGGGCTGTTAAAGTTTTCTTTTAATCGGATTTTTTGAAAGAGTTTATCTCTATTGTGATGTATGATTGATTATGTATTTATCTTATTTATTAAAAAATTAATTCACACATAAAATCCTCAGTCTTTCTTTAAGCTAATAAATATGTATTTATTTTAATTTGACAACTATTCATGTCATTTGTTCCAAATGATATATCTTTAAAGATAATTTTTTTTAAATAAATAAAAAAAAAGATTTAATTATAATAAAGAAAAAAGTTGATATTTGTTTTTATTTATATACATTATAATAATTGTCTATTCATATTTAGGTTTATATACATATATCCAATACAAGAGTGGAATTGAATACACACTCTCTAGAAAAAGTATTTAATGAGTATAATTCACTCTCAAAAAGTAAATTATGCTAAGATGTTTTTACTAGAGTTTAGTCAGTATGATGATCTCGAAATTTTGGTCTAAGACAGGGGTCGGTAAATTGCGGCTATTTTTTTATTGTCTTTTAATACAATATATTATTTTAATAGAAGTCAATAAAATGATTAAAAACTATTTTTAGAATTATAGGTAATTATAAAAAGATGATGTAAACACAAAACAGTGATATAAAATGAATATATTGAAACATATTAATGTTAATAATGTTAATAACTTTATTCTCATTTAATCGTCCTATATATTTTAAATAGAGGCTTAGACTAAATAAAATATTTGATGATAAAAAAATTTCAAAGTCAATCATATCTTACTCTATATCTATTAATATTATAAGTGAAATTTAATAATTAATTTATAAATTTTTAAGTTGAATGTGTATGAATATAAATTCAAATTAAATAATATTAAATTAAAAAAATAATTTCTTTTAATCTCATTTTAAATAAATAAATTCAATAATTGATTTAAGTCATAATATTATAATATATTATTAAGATTCATATTATTTTTATTATTATAGATATTTATTGGGCTGTTAAAGTTTTCTTTTAATCGGATTTTTTGAAAGAGTTTACCTCTATTGTGATGTATGATTGATTATGTATTTATCTTATTTATTAAAAAATTAATTCACACATAAAATCCTCAGTCTTTCTTTAAGCTAATAAATATGTATTTATTTTAATTTGACAACTATTCATGTCATTTATTCCAAATGATATATCTTTAAAGATAATTTTTTTTTAAATAAATAAAAAAAAGATTTAATTATAAAAAACAAAAAACTTGATATTTGTTTTTATTATAAATATTATTTATATACATTATAATAAATATATATTCGGGTGACTATACGTACCCTTTTAAACGGAACAGTACCTTTGATATTTTTCGACCGTACCGTCATTTTAGTAAAAATGTTAATTTTGTTCCGTTTTTAACAAACTATGTATAGGAAAATATGAAATTGTATTATGGAATGTGAGAAATTTTATGATAGAATGTTGAAAGATCGATGCTGTATAATATTACCTAAATATTCATTGTACTACGATCGTAGTGAAATATATCTAGGGTGACCACATTTCAAAAACACCAAACCGGGACATTTGTAAAAAAAAATTACCTTTTTTTTTTAAGAGCCATTTCGAATGAAAAATCGAAAATAAGAGTCAAACTGATTGTGAGAAAACGTTCGTCGGACCTAAATATTTAAAAACCGGGACAATAGACTGTCCCAAAGACATTTTTGGAGAAGCCGGAGCAGAGCACCTAAAATCGGGACAATCCCGGAAAACCGGCCGTTTGGTCACCCTAAATATATCCCACTACATCTAATTAAATTTTTGTATCGGTTCTTTCACTATATCAATAGAAAAATCGAAATAATATGTTTATACAATACATTTTTTTTATCAATTTACTATTTTATGAACAGATAAAATTTGAGTTGAAATTTAGAAGAGGTCTTTGAAAGATTTTTTTTTTTGTAATTTTTTCTTCTAATTCGCAACTCTTTATTTATATAATCCCGTCCCGCTTTATTAACTAAACAATATGGTCACACTAAAATATATTCATATTTAGGTTTACATAGACATATATCAATTCAAGAGTAAAATTGAATACACTCTCGAGAAAATTATTTAATATGTATAATTCGTTCTCAAAGACAATTATTTAAAAAAATGGAATAATCAGCATAAAAATAATTGAAATTAAACTAAACAGATAGCCTGATAATATATCGAAATTTTTTTTTATTAAATTATGTTAAGATGTTTGTACTAGGTTTAAGTCAGTATGATGATCTCGAAATTTTGGTCTAGTATAATAGGATAAGAATAAAAATTGGTAGAATTATATAGGTGACAAATGACTCACTCTTATACTATTTAGAAAAAAAATTCAATATTTAAATCATTACTGATTAAGTATAACATGTTTTTTAAAATAATAAACGATTCTTATTTTTATTATTTAATTTACTTCTTAATAATCGATTAGCAGTGAGTCAATGTATTAAAATCAATTTATAATATTTTATCTTTATCAAACATTTACATATTTTCTATTTAACGGGCTTTCAATATCTTTGGATATATTGAAATCTTTTCAAAAACAAAATTGATTTCTTTTCTCGAAACACTTCTGTTTGATTCGGTTCCATTATCTTTTTAGACATCAGAACTGTTCTTTTTTTAATACAGAAATTTTTTCACTTCAAAAGCACAGAATAAGTATTCTATTTCACGAATTCCCTGAATTTTCGAAAAGTGACAAAATTTATTAATAAATTTTTAGAAAATTAAAAAAAACTTTTTTTAAAATTAAAAAACTATCAATGAATATTTAATTTTATTTAAGTAGTATTTTAATGCACTGATGCATTCTTATTTTTTTTAAATTAAATAATTATTAAAAATTGTGTAGCAGTCAATTAATATGATAAAATCAATTTATATAAAGGAAAGAAACTATTTCAAGGAAAAGTTAGAAATATAAATAACAAATTAATAAATAATAAACTATAGTTTCTATTAATCATTGTATTGAAACAAAATGTTCTATAAATTACTTCTCGATATTCGTTTTAAATTTTAATAAAATTGAAAAATAAACATAACTCAAAAATATATATAAGTATATATTTTAAATTTTTATTCTCAAATCAGGTAATGAGAAAATATTAAAAGTAAATAAAAAAAATATTAAATTTTTTATCAAAAATGAATAAATTTATAATTATCTTTCAACCAACTTCTTAAAGCATATAAATTTAAAATTCATTTAACATTGTCTTTTAACAAATCTAATGAATGAAATGGTATTTACAAATTAATTAAAGATATGTTTCTGATTTTCAAGGCTTTACAATTTAAATAATTCAATTTTATTTTTATTTTATTAAGCGTATTCAAATTTAATAAAAATAAATAAATTCTAATATGACATTGTATAGAATTATATATTTATAATGCAACTTATTTTTCTTTTCAGTAAAATGTATTAAAAAAAGAATAATATAAAAATAATATGTTTATTTTGTTGAAGAATTATCTTAAAGGAATAGAATTCAAACAAAATAGATGGTGAATCATCTATGATGAATAATATTATAATACTTCTTACAATTAGTTTATTATCAATGTTTCACAAAAGTCATAATTGAATGGGTTAGTATTATTTATGAGAAATAATGATTATTTTTAATTTTATCATTTATTTAATTTTATAAATATTATAAAAATCATTTTATTATTTTAGTTTTTTTTCATTTTACATGTTATTTTATATATTTATATACACACATATTTATATACAGTTAGATTATATTCTTGGCTAAACCAAGTTTTCTTAATTTTTTTTTAAATGTTTTATTTAATGTTAATTTTCTATTCAAAACAAAATGATTCAACAAACGCCTAATGTCATAGTAAATTCAAAATTAAATCAATTTTGAAAAGAATAAAAGTACAAGTTAAATAAAATTAATAGGCTTATTTTTTTTAAACAAAAGTATATAAAATAAAATTATTAAAATTTGTTATTTAAGAATAAGTTAAAATGTGTAAAGAATCCATAATCAATTAATTATGATCAATTATTGACAAAATATTACAAGAATTTAAAAGATCTGTTTATATATATATGATTAATAAATTAATTAATTTACAATATATAATAATTTACAAAATAATTGAACAATCTACATATTTACAATAAAATATTACAGATAGGAGGGTGTTAAAAAAAAATTATCATTGTTCTTTTCTTATGATTTCTTCCAGCTATAAAACATCTCAAGGGGTTTATTTATTTTCCAAAATTTATCATTTACTTGACGAAGAGTTTGATTTCCAGAAAGGACAACCAATTGTCCCGGTGCAGGTGCAATGTAAATGCAAAAATTAAGCATTCGAATTGATTCTGGAAGTTCAGCATTTAAATCAAGTGTTAAACGCATGGCAAGGTATTTGCTAAGATGATCCACTAAAAAAAAAAGAAAAATCAAAAAATTATTTCAATCAAATTTAAATAAAAATGATGGTAAAAATGATTACAAATAAAAATAATTACCTGATGCATTTGCTGTTGTTTTAATATATCTTATAGAATTTTCTTTAAGGGCTTTTATTAGAGTATTGTCACCACCCATTTCTGTTGGGTGTGGTTTAAATACCAATTCAATTTCATTATTGGAAAATGATTCATTCGATCCTTCACCCTCTCCCATGCTTGAATCTTGTCCAGCATCTATACTTGATCCTGCAGAATCTTCAGAAGGTGTATGAGAGAGTTTTGGCCGTTTCGATACCTTCAAATTACTTTGTTGTTGAGAATTTGTCTGTGATTGTTGTTGTTGTTGTTGTTGTTGTTGGCTTAAATGACTTATGGACATTGACACAGTAGTAATATTCGTAGTAATATTGGAAGTATTGGTTGCACTAATTGTATTCACTAATCCAGTAGTTGCGGTTGAAGTTAACTGTTGAGAAACTATCGGTGATATTGGTCGAGCTACAGTTGTATCCTAAGAAATTATGAACATATAATATGGAGTGATTTAAATGAAAATAGTGTATAAGGGATATTAATAATGGAAGGTATACCTGAAGAGGGGTAGGTGTTGTGGATTCACTAACTGTTGGTGTATTTGCACTTGGAGGAGTTTCAGTATCATTTCCTGTTTTAGTACCACGACCACCTCTTTGTGGCCTATTCTGCGATTGAAGCTTAATACCTTCGTTAATTGAATTGACCAGGGCCATTTGATTGTGGCTCTTATTTAATTTTGCAAATGCACGTTCTTGTATTGCTTCATATTCATCACGGCTCGGATAAATTTTGGAGATTAACAAATCAAAATTTGGATCTGGCCGAAGAGAACGTTTGGAAACGAGCTTTTTTCGACATGTAGGACATTCTTTATTTCCAGATCTTAAGGCTGTTACAATACAATATGAACAAAACCGATGAAGACATTCCATTGTTGTCATTGTGTTTTTTAACATATCTAAACATATTGGACACATCAGCTCACTATGAAGACTTCGAGGAGAGACTGCAATTTCAGTATTATCTATGATCGCCTCTTGTGGTGTCCTATTTAATTCATATAATGACAATTCCCATGTTTTATTAAGGCCAACTTGATCTCCAGACGCCATTTTTTTATATTTTACAGATTAATTAGGAGGTTTCCCGATAGGTGTAGTCAATGTGTATTCGTTCAAAGCCATAATCATTTTCAAATTTAGAAGAAAACAAATGTTTTAATATAGATATTTTCAAAGCTAACTGATTAAATATAAAAAAATATTTTAAAATTTTTGAGTATATATCTATCTCTGTGACTCTACGGAACTCGAAAGTTCTTGGCCGCAGCAACCACACCACTCCAAGTATTCCTATTCTGAGCCACAACCTTCCAGTCCCTATCCTCTCCAATCTCTCTCACATCCTTTCCCATATTATCCACCCACCCACCGTGTCCTTGGTCTTCCAAGAGGACTTTTCCCACTCGGTCTCCCTACCAATATATTTTCTGTATAACCTCGCTTTAAACTCATCCCGAATATTATTATCTTTCGTTATCACAGAACCTAAGTATTTAAATTTTTCTACATTTTCAAATTCTATATCTTGTATATTAAGATTTTGTGTGTTAATACTATTCCTCTCTGTTACTAAATACTTTGTCTTAGCATTATTAATTTCTAGTCCCATCTCTTTTCCTGCTTCAATTAATTTTTCACACTATCTATAATTGCAATTACCGAATCTCCTATTATATTTAAGTCGTCTGCGTAACTTAATACTTGAATTTATTTGTTTAATTCGATTCCGTTTGACCTCTTTCCAATTTGTCTAATTACATATTCCAGAACTAAATTCAATAAATTTGGTGATAATGCGTCTCCTTGTATTAGATGTTGTAATATAATAGATAGATGAAAATATATCATAATGTTTAATCAGAATATAAAACACAATCTCTGTGTCTCTACGGTTCTTGACAGCAGCAATCGGTCTCCACACCAATATATTTTTCGCCATTCTTTCGTCTCCCATTCTAGTCACATACCCTACTCATCACAGCCTTCTCGATTTTATAACCCTATGTCTGGTCATGCAATTCCTTGTTATGCAGTCTCCACCATTCCCCGCTGACCTCAACTTTCTTTGGCCCATAAATACTGCGAAGAATCCTATTCTCAAATACTCTAAATTAGTGTTTCTCAACCTTTTTGGACCAAACGCCCCCTTTGTAACACCCTCTTCTTAATTCGCCCCCCCCCCCTATACATTTTTACAGATAAAAATTGCATGATAATCCCTAATATAAGGTAGGTACACTAGGTGATACTTAGAGCCATATTGAAAAATCGAGTTTCAGAACCTGATTGCAAAATCATCTGTCCTTTTTTTAGAACCATATTGAAAAAAATTGAAAAAAAGAAGAAATGTTTAAAAAGCCTGTTCGCAAAATCATCTTACCTTATTTTAGAGTTGAAAATGATTTCGCCCCTAAAAATAACTTATCGCCCCCCAAAATCGTATAGTCAAATAATCGCCCCCTTTAAGATGTCGATCGCCCCCCAGGGGGCGATATCGCCCAGGTTGAGAATCATTGCTCTAAATCTACTCTCGTCTCCCAGGGTCATAGACCATGTCTCACGCCCATATAATACAATTGTTTTATATATTTTAATTTTGATCCCCTTTGATAATAATTTTAACGAGATAAACCCCTTTACTGCATGATAACAGGCGTTATCAGATTGCAACCTCGATTTAAATTCTTCTCGAATATTATTATCCTTCGTGATTACAGAACCTAAGTATTCAAATTTTTTTACATTTTCAAATTCTACATTTTGTATATTAAGACTTTGGGTGTAAATACTATTCCTCTTTGTTACTAAATATTTTGTTTTATCACTATTAATTTCTAGCCACACCTCTTTCTAATTTATCTACAGTATCTTTAATTACAATTGCCGAATCTCCTAAAATATATTTAAGTCCTATATTATTATTATGCTGTGTTCAATATGTCGAATTTATGCTAAAAACACAATTAATTTTTTGTTTTTATTTGATGAAAACTGCTGATGAATCATACTAATTACTTCTAGAAGTTTATAGATACCTAAGGACGATGGTTTTGATGTTTTAAGAGTAGTTGTTAATATTGCAGACAACCATTAAAAACCTCTAAGAATGTGAAAATGCAAACATTATTAGACAATGAGTTTATATAAAAAAAAATTAAATGTTAGTCATACATACAATACAATAGTCTAAGAATCTAAGAAAAAGGAAAGATTCAGAAAGTGAGCCACATGATAATACTTCACATACTGCAAAACTGATTTGTGACACGTTGGAACCTCAAATGGGAAATACCACATATTGCGACTTACTCACCAGTCTTGGCTCCTTACGATTAGTACATACATATTTGCATTGATGGATCACTCACTGTCCTTTGATTCATTCGAATATGTGTAAAAAAAGAATCGAAGAAATAATTCTGCATTTTATACTTAAACATCTAAAAAAATATTAATTGTTTATTAGATTTTTAAAATTCTTTTCTTTTTATTCTATTCATCTTGTTAATTCAATAATAGAAAGTTCTCAAAATAGTTCTATATTTATTTCAAATGATAGGAAAAGATTGCTGCCTGACTATAATAATATGATAATTAGGATGAAATGACAAGTTTTATTTCTCTAGAACAAATAAAATATATATTAATATAATGTGTGTGTGTGTAAAGTTAATGTTATATTAATACAATGTAAGGTGTGGAATTTCTCTCCCTAACACTCTATTTCTATCAATTTCCTTCCATTATATATTTATTCAAATTAATTGAAACAAAACTAAATCGAAATGTATTAATTCTATAGACTTCAAGATTAAATTATTTATCTTGAATATTATTTCAAAGTTTGTTTTTAATTTATTTTGGTTATATTTATACACAAATATTATCATCATGAAAGAAAAACTATAATTCAAATGATAGAATATAAAATAAACAAAATCATATTTTCTTTCTAATGGAGTATATTTTTAATGATTCACACACAAAAAAGAATTATCAAATAATCTCATTCCTTAACTCAATAATTTGAAACTGTAGATGTGGTATTTTAACTGTTTACTTGTTTTTTTTTAATTGACACCATCATGAACAATAAATATTGATGATATTAATATAAATAGATATAAATAAATAAAAATTAATTTTTTTATTAATAATTCTCATGGCATATTAATATACAATTACAAATAACAATAATTGTTTGAAATAAAAGACACATAAAATACTATTTACATAATTATAAATTATAATAATAATTTTCTCTATATATGTATATAAATAAATTTAAGACATTTATTTAATATATTTTGATCTTATTTATTTTCATTTCATAAATCAATGAAATTATTAAAATATCAATTAAAAAATAAATAAATAATATATATAAGGATACAAAGAGAATAATAAAATATAGATATTTTTATATTAATAACAAAAAAAAAAAAATTAAAATAAAAATAAAAATAAAATAAACATCAAATAAAGAGAGAAAAGTTTTATTTAAATAAAATCATAGATTTAATATTGAAAAATTTGAATTAGTTTAGAAAAATAATTACATTTTAATAAAAATATATAATTATAATCTAAATATTATTTCAATATATATTGTTATTTTCGTTATTCTTATTATCAATCTTTAAATTTGAGAATCATTATTTTTAAATTATTTAAGAAAATAATTGAATTTTAATGATACTAAGTTTTCATTTTGTATTTAATTATAATATTTTATTAACAACTCGAATTCGAATATACTATATTAAATATTAAAAATAATAATTTTGTTGTCATAATTTTCGCGGATCAGTCCATTTTGTGAAATCGAGTTACGCTGATTGGTTAATTCGTCATTACATATATAAAACGACCGAAAGATCGTACGTCTTCTATGGACATAAATAAGCATGGTCTTCAAAACAATTAAATAATTATTTATTAATCTATTATTTATTTTGGATTCATGTTCAAACTTAATATAACTAAATAATAGAAATATCATTTATTTAGAGGATTTAATGCTTAATTTTCATATCCTACTGTCATTTTAGAAATTTTATGTTAATAAAACTTACATAGCTGATATATATAAATTATTTTAAAATGAATCGAAGAAAGAAGAAAATTAAAAAGAAAATTATAAATAAAACACCGATTTTAAAAGAAAATCAATTAGAAATTAATAGGGAGTTTTTAATAACATCATCCATATATTCAGCAGCTAATGAAGAGGTGAGTAAACTATAAATCATATAATTTTAATTTTTATATTATATTTTTAATTGTATTTTCTTCGGTTTTAGGTTCGTAATAAAATATTAAATGAATGTGATACACTTTTAGAATGTTTTTATTGTAAGGAGATATTTCGAAGTCTGATGGCTTTACGAGCACATAGAATTAATTATTGCCATAGCAAAGATCTCATTCCTAATAGATATGTAATTATGATATTTTAAGTTTTTTTTTATTTTTTATTTTTCCATAAAAATTTTATCAAGAAATTAATACTAGATAATAAGTCAATTAAAAAAATAAATAATAACAAAATGGATTAATAAATAAATATTTGTAAAAAATTATTATTTTATTCTTATATATAATATTATAATTAAAAATTATATTTTCTACCAACAATGATATTATAAACTTTTTCAAATTTTATTTATTATTATACTTATCATCTATTTGTCGATTTCTTGTCCATCTCTCATCAATTCACTCTTTTTTTGAAAAAAAATAATACTAAACATTTTATGTATTATTTTATTTAAAGGCTTGTGAATCGACACTCGGATTTCCAAAAGAAAGGCGAATGGGCTGTAATAAATCTCAAATTCCACAAGTTTGCCTTAGAAACAATTTAAGTGGATCTCAATTTGTGAAATATTTACAAGACACACCAAACAAATTCAATGAAACGAATATGATACAATATTATAATGGTCTATTAAGATTTGCACAAATTAAAAATAAACCTCAAATAGATGATATTCAAATAGTTCTTCAACCAATTCAAAATACGAATGTAGCTGTTTATCAAACAATATTAAATTCTGAAAATGAGTTGGATAATTTAGTAATGATAGGTGATCAGGTATATACTTATAATTACTCATTTATTGTTTTTTAAAAAATATGTTATTTGTTTTTTTTAATTTTTATTTATTCTAGATAGAGGAACTTTATGAGATTGAAAAAAACACTACCTATTTTTATAATACAAAACAAAAACTAAATAATAATAAAATAAATTGTGATATGTGTAAGTCATTTTTAGTTAATTAATATACAAAAAATTCTACTTTCTATATATGGTTGTTTTCCTTGAGTATATACATATTTTTCTATGGATATATTTTTAGGTGATAGATCTTATAGAACGTCTGAAACATTATCATATCATTTTGAAAGATGCCATGCCAAAAAAAGAGTTTACCACCCTTGTCCAATATGTAAAATGAATTTCCCCAATCACCATTTTGCTCTTAAACACATCATTCACGGTAATTTCTATAAAATAAATAAAATAATATTAATATTAATAATAATAACCACCAAAGTTTTAATAATTTCAATGAAATAATATATTCAACAATTATATTCTAATTCAATGTAGATATTAATTATAATTCAATGGATGTTGTTTCAGTTCATCATAAACAAATACATCAATTAAGAAAATTAAGACCTCTCATGAAAAAACAGATTTTTGAAAAAGTCTTTACAGATTATGAGATAGAAAACTTTTTGGATTCGAATAATCCACCTGAAGTAATTAATAATCAAAATGTAGAAGAAATTGATAATTATGTATGTAATTGTTTTAATAATTTGGTTTTCTTTTTATTAATTCTATTTCTTTATTAAAATTTAGGATTGGATGAAAAGTTTAGAGCAAGATATGGACATCCAAAAGTGTGGAGGTTGTGGAATTAGATTTGAACGAAGAGCTGCTCTTATGTCACATTCCCAATTTTGTCAATTACGTATAGCAGCTAAAAATAAATATACAAGAATCTATTAGAATGTTTCATACAACATAAATTAAAAATTTTAAAACAAAATCAGGACTATATAATAAAAGAATATATTTTTATATTGTTAAAAATAAAAAATCATTTCAAAAATACAAAAAAAAAAAACAATTTAAAAAATATATAATTTTATATACTAAAGAAACTTTATCAATATTAATAAAGAAATATATTTTATAATTGAAAATAGCAATGTAAAAATAAATATAAAAAAAATTAATGTGCAAGAAAATGTCCTAATAGATATAAAATATTTATATATATTTCTAGTCGACTAAAGTTCATTTTTCTAATTAATATGCATTAATATTTTTTTCATATTTATTTTGATTATTTCAAGTGATTTACCTCAATAATAATTATACTTTAATCTAAACGTAATTTAATTACTTTAAATTTTTGAATTTTAAATATTTTTATGAAATATTTAATGTACTCATCCAGTGAGATTTTATAAAGACCATAGCAGTATAAATTTTATGTGTTCTCATATATGTTTGTAAAATTATACGACTGATTAATATTCTTGATTTGTCAAATCTTATGTTTTTGTTTAAATGATTATAATCATAATTAATATAATTATTAAATTTTTTATAATTATGAATATTGATTATAAGTTAACAACTGTGCCAAATGTTTATGTAAAAATTTATTAAAAAAGTTATATTATGAATATTGTTTTATTTCTTTTTGCATTTCCATATTTAATCTAATCAATCCACGGTTAAAGGCATATTTCTAAAATAAATTCTATTTATTGAAAACATTGAGAAGTATTAGGAAATTTTATTCCATTTAATTTGGTGGCTAAATGGAAATTAAATAAGTGGAGAAATTTTTTTATATTGAACTCAAAAGATCGATTTATTATTAAATTAATAAAAATAGAGATATTTATATTTAATATCATAGCATTCTATACAAAGATTATTAAATTCTAATTTTAAAATGTGTAATTATATATAGGTGCATTCAAATAAATATAAACAAAGTTTTAATTAGCCTAATGATAAGGACATCTTGGCAATTTTAATCTAAGATAAAATGATTAAATGAAAAATTGCAAGAATTATGAAATTAACAAATGATACTGTGGTAAAAGTTGATTCAAATACTAATTAGAAACAAAATCCAATATCTAAAGCATTTCCAAGCCAAGAACTTTTGTTTTTTTTTTTTTTTTATTTTAAAAAAAAACCCTTCTTATATTTGTTATATAATTTACATATTAAAAATTGTATATCAGTGAGTCAATGTAATAAAATCAATTTTTAATATAGACTAAAGAATTATTTTCCTAAAATCTTTGTACAAGGTTTTAGTCAATAATTTTTTTCAAATTAAAACTATCAATGAATATAAAAATTTTATTTAAATATTATTTTACCACATTTAATGCATTGTTATTTATTTAAATTAAATAATTATGAAGAATTTGGTAGCAGTTAATAAATGTGTTAAAATCAATTTCTAATATAAATAGACTAAACAAATTATTCGAAGGGAGAGGTAGATATACATATAATTAAAAAAAATAAAATATTAATAACAATTTCATTGAAACAATAAATGTTCTATAAATTACTTATCAATATTATTTTTTATTTTTAAAATAACAAATCAGATAATAAAATTAGAAAATAAATATATAGTTCAAAATTGTATAATATCTTCCCGAGGCAGATGAGGATATAATGTTTAGAAATTTAAAATTTCTATCAAAAGTAATATTTTTATATATTTTCTAATAGCTGGTGATTGATATTTTGAAGATCACTATAATGTTTTAGTAAATGAATGATGATAATTTGAAGTAAAAATTGATATCCTTTTATATAAATTTATTACTATCTTTTGATTAATAATTTTTGTAAAATTTAATCATAAGAAATTTGACTTTTAATCTAATAATTGTTTAGTATTAACACCACAGGCCCTCTTAACAGTTCCTCACTCCTAAATTCATCATTCTTTTTTTAAATAAAAAAATATGTATTTATTTTCATTTGTGAAAACAATTATTGCTATTATTATTATTATTGCTATATAATCTTACAATTAGTTACTTTAATTAAAAATAGTAGCTGAGGTGCCTCGATCTTCAAATAATAATAATATTAGTTTATGTTATAAATTGATTTTAATACAGTGACTCACTGCTAGACAATTATTAAGGAGAAAATTATATAATAAACATAATATAATGGTTTATTTTTTTTTAAAAAACAAGACATACTTAACCAGTTAATGATTTAAATATTGAATATAGTTTCTAAATAGAATTTGAATATACTTGTATCTGATTTATTAGTTAAATACATAATTCTATCAATTTTTATTTTTATTTTATTATCCTAGACTAGGAGTCGGCAACCTTTTGAGGTAGAAAAGCCAAAAATTACAATTTACAAAATTTTCGAATTTTTAAAGAGCCACTAACATTTTTGTTTCATTATTAAGACATTTAATTATGATTAGATATATTGATTTAATTTTTGATTTAATATAAATATAAACTGTTCTCTGTTGAGTGTTTTTATCTTGTTTGTATTATATATATATATATATATATTTTTAAAGCAATATAATATTTGGAGTTTTGAAAATAATTATTAATATTTGCGCAAGGAACTGGAGAGCCACATCTTCACATCGAAAGAGCAATATGCGGCTCGCGAGCCGCAATTTACCGACCCCTGTCTTAGACCAAAATTTCGAGATCATCATACTGACTAAACTCTAGTAAAAACATCTTAGCATAATTTACTTTTTGAGAGTGAATTATACTCATTAAATACTTTTTCTAGAGAGTGTGTATTCAATTCCACTCTTGTATTGGATATATGTATATAAACCTAAATATGAATAGACAATTATTATAATGTATATAAATAAAAACAAATATCAACTTTTTTCTTTATTATAATTAAATCTTTTTTTTTATTTATTTAAAAAAAATTATCTTTAAAGATATATCATTTGGAACAAATGACATGAATAGTTGTCAAATTAAAATAAATACATATTTATTAGCTTAAAGAAAGACTGAGGATTTTATGTGTGAATTAATTTTTTAATAAATAAGATAAATACATAATCAATCATACATCACAATAGAGATAAACTCTTTCAAAAAATCCGATTAAAAGAAAACTTTAACAGCCCAATAAATATTTATAATAATAAAAATAATATGAATCTTAATAATATATTATATTATTATGACTTAAATCAATTATTGAATTTATTTATTTATAAAAAGAGATTAAAAGATATTTTTTTTAATAGAATATTATTTAATTTGAATTTATATTCATACACATTCAACTTAAAAATTTATAAATTAATTATTAAATTTCACTTATAATATTAATAGATATAGAGTAAGATATGATTGACTTTGAAATTTTTTTATCATCAAATATTTTATTTAGTCTAAGCCTCTATTTAAAATATATAGGACGATTAAATGAGAATAAAGTTATTAACATTATTAACATTAATATGTTTCAATATATTCATTTTATATCACTGTTTTGTGTTTACATCATCTTTTTATAATTACCTATAATTCTAAAAATAGTTTTTAATCATTTTATTGAGTTCTATTAAAATAATATATTGTATTAAAAGACAATAAAAAAAATAAAAAAATTATATAAATAAGCATGAATATATTGGGATTCTTTATTTATTGTATCAATCCTATTTATTTTTTTAATTTATATGATTATATTTAGATTTGTAGAACTATTTTATATCATTGGTAAGATTCATATGATTTAATATTCTTTAAAATTTTTTAATTGGATCAAGGACGAACGTTATCTTTTTTGTTAATGTATAAATAAATAAATTTAATATAAAATCTTGTTTTTTAAATTATAAAAAAATGAAAATAAAATTAAATATAACAGCAAATGAACAAGTATTTTCGATGATTATGAAAACATTTTTTATTTTGAAAAAAATTATAAAAATTATAATAAGCTATCTGAAAAGATATTACAAAAGGTATAAATCTTAAGAAAATAACTGAATTAAATAATTCTATTCAATCACATTTATTTATTATAAGATTAGTTAAAATAAAAATAGTTGATTCATTAAAAATAAAATTCACAGTACTCAATATTATCAATACAAATTTAATTAGTTTTTTTCATAATATTGTGAAAGAAATTATACTTATTATAATAATATTATACTATAATTTTACTGTAGAAAATTATATATTGATATTTTTATTAAATAATATTTTTTAATTAAAAATATCGAATCTAAATTTTAATCGATTATTATAATATTCACCTAATATGTTGAATTCAGAGCCTTTTACATAAAATATTAAAGATCAGCGTATATGTAAATTTAATTGTAAATTTGAAAAAAGTTAAATATTTTTGTATATATTATTGTATTATTTCATTTTTATAAAATATTAATAGGATCATTTCATATCATTAAAAAAAAAATTAGAATTCATAAAATTATTTTCGCTGATTGAAGGTATTTTTACAATGAATTTAAAAATTATAGTTTAATTTTATTTTAATTGAATAAAAAAAATTTTTGTATTTGACATTTTAGATTATTGTTAAATTGTTATAAAATTAAAAAAAACATTTTACTTACAAATTTAGATTATATAAAATTAAAATTTCTTTAATTAATATTATGAAATGATTTATTAAAGGCAAAATAGAGCAGTTGATCATTAAACTTTGAAGTAATTGAAAATTTTTTTTTCTAAATTTTAATGTGAGCAATTAAAAAAATATACTTTTCAAATTTACACATGTGAAGATGTTAAAAACATTTTTTAGGTTAATATTCATTCTATGTTTGGATAATTAATTTTTGATTTAGTATTATTAAATAAACTAACAGGAGAAAAATTTATATAATAAAATGTTAGCGTTTGAATCTCAAATAAATCCTCTATATTTATTCTGAAAGCTTTTGGTAGCTTTTTAAAAATTAATTAATCTGCTAAATGATGCCTTCTAGCTCCCTTTTACTTTAATATTTATTTAATTTTAAGGATAATTCATTTTTTTATTCGTAGCATCCAGCTTTTAGTTCATGATTTCGTTGCTCCTTTAAACATTCAGATTCAAATTCGTGGTTATTTCCATGAGTAAAATGCTGGTAAAATGTCATTTTATACCTCCCTGTGTTTCGATATATCGATAACAAGGTTATATCGAATAAACCTTAGCCATGCTCTCTAGTGGCCAGTTATGAAATATTGGAGATTTTTTTTTTATTTATTATCTGTTTTAGGACTTTCTAATATGTGCACGTTACCAAATTTTATTTTTTAAATAAAATTTCACACATTAACTCCCTTCATATTATATTGAAATTGAAAAATTGAACTACATTAATTCTTAATTTTTAATCTTGAATCAAAATTTTCATTGTCTATATAATAATAATAATTTATTATTATAGCAAAAATTAAATTAAACTTGTAAATTTATCACTTAATTAGGAAAAATTCTATTTAACAAATAAATAGATTTTAGAAAAGATAAAATTTACAACACAATTTACTGGATATAATGAATATTTTATATGATTTTCAAGTGAAATTTTAATTATCAATATGGTTCACACACACAATAATAAAAAAAATAATTTTGAGGATGATTCAACAGCATCTTGTCATTCTTATGATGAAAATCAAGTTTATACTGGTAAATTAATCATTTTTATTTTTTCCTAATTTATTTATAAAATATTTATTGTTCTTCTTTCAGAAAAATGCCCTCATGTAAAAGATTGTGTAGATTTAAATAATATTAGACATAATTTAAAAATTAAAAATCTTACAAAAGGATGCTCTGCATGCACCAAAGAAAATAATAATATATTAAAATCAGAGGTATTTATTATATATATATATATATATATACATATATAGATATACATTTTATTATTATTGTTTAATTGATCTCATATTGTATTTAATTTAATTTCATTTTAGATACCCAAAGACTTAGATCATGGTATTTGGTTTTGTCTCAAATGTGGTTATCAAGGATGTGCAGTCTCAGAACAAAACCATGCCAACGCACATACTACTCATCCTCATATAATTGGTTTACATTTACTATTATGGAAAGTTTTTTGTTTTGAATGTAAAATAATTGTCAAGTCTACTACAACGAATGCTTTATCTAAATCTCTTAAATTTATTAAAAAAAAATATAACAAGTTTCGTGAGTAAATTAAACTTATTTGTTTATTTTAAATTGATTTATTTTTATAATGGATTATATTTTAATATCTATCTATTTTTACTATAAATCCAATATAATAGTCATTATTATCAAAAGCAAAGGAATTTATAATCTATCTATTCTTAAAAAAATGATTCATTTCATTTTTATTATAAACTTAGAATAAAACTTTGAATAGAAATAACCTTTTGTGTTGTTTTTTTTTAAATTATTTGTTTAATAACACGATTTTTAATTCATTTGATATTTGTTTGCTGTGATGTTAAGTAGTTAGAATTTAATAATTTTTCAATTTTTTCAAATAATTTCATTTCATATAATTCTTTTTCTATACCTCTTTCTGGTCTTAATATCTTATAAAATTTATTTCTTTTGTCAATTTATCATCTATATTCACTTTCAAATAATGATATTTTCAAACTGTATATGTTTTTTTTGTATTAACACTGAGTGCTTTAAAAAACATTACAGTAAGTTTACCATTAATTTTATTTACTAAAAAAAATTTAAAAAATATATGAATCATTTATTTATTGAATCTATATGATTTATAAACATTAATTAATTTTCATAAATCTAAACATTATATAGAAAATGTATTTTATATATATATATTTTCACTATTGATAATTATTTTACAGCACAGAATAACCATCAAGAAAATACTTCTGACAAAAATTATTTCAAAAAAGCTAATAATACAATTGCTTCTCGGTCAATTCGGGTAATTATAAATAAAACATTACATATATTACATTATTATTTATAATATTTATTATATTTTTTATTTTACTGATTTTTTATAATATTTTTAGGGGTTAACAAACAATGGAAATACTTGTTATATTAATGTTATCCTTCAATGTTTAGCACAAACCCCCTATTTTCGCTACATTTTAGAATCGATTAATATAAATGAGACGACAGTCAGCATGCCGGGTGATTGTGAAACGCAACGGGTAAGTATTTGAAACCATTTTAAAACAATAAATTTATTTGTTTATTTCATTTATTAATTAAAACCATATTTAATTTTAGGAACCGATTGTTGGAAAATTAGGAAAAAATGGTCTTATAACACAATTTCTTCTAGAAACCATTCATGAAATTAACTCAAAGCAAAAATTAGGTTCTTTTAACCCTACTCAACTAATAAATAAAGTAAAACAAAAATGTGTACAATTTAGGGACTATGATCAACAAGATGCACATGAATTCATCAGACAGCTTTTAGATTTAATCAAAACTGAGGATTTACAGGTGATTTTGAATTTATTTACTTAATAGAAGATTAATTTTCAAAATAAATATTTATTCTTAAATTCACATATTATTTGTTCTTAATCTTTTGAAATAATCAAAATATTCAATTAATAATTAAATGAAAATATTTATGAAATTATTTTAAAGTTTTTCTTTTCAATCATTTTAAATTTTAATATTTTTTTAGCGATATTGGCGAATAATTCTTCACTCATTTGGCTTGAATGAGAAAACAAATCCATCCAATGTAAATACAAACTCGAAAGAACTGGTAAAATTTTACGGAACTCAAGCTTCCGAATTATATCTACATCCTGATGATGTATTCAAGGGAAAATTAGTTAGCATCGTTCAATGTGAAACATGTGAAAATATTAGCTATAAAACTGAATCGTTTTTAGATCTAAGTCTTCCTATAAATGAAAACAAGGTTAGTATTTATAACCCAAACTAAAAAGTATTTATTAATTTATAACTCATTATTGTTTTAACTATATTGAGATTTCTATTAATAAAAACAAACAAAATAAAAATTGATTTATAATATTATTATAATATTATTTCAGCCGCATCCTCCCATGGCGAGAAGAAAAGCTGTAGAATCTGATGACTCACACAATTTCAAATCAAAAAAACTTTCTAAAAAGGAAAAACGAATTTTTAGAAAACAATATAAAAAGAATAATAGAAATTCAAATATTCTAAATTTAAATGATACCTCTAGGATAGTTGAAGAATACTCATCATCTTTTTCTGTAGAACAAACTGATAGCATAGATAATATAGAAGAAATAGATGCTGATATCGAAGATAATGTTGAAGAAAAAAATTCCCCCAACGGCCTTGACCAATCTAATATGAATGGCCTTGGGGAATCCAATATAAATGGCTCTGAAGAATCTAATATGAATGGCTCTCAAGAATCCAATATAAATGGCCCTGAAGAATCTAATATGAATACTCCTGAAGAATCCAATATTAATGGTCCTGAAGAATCCAATATTAATGCTCCTGTGAAGAATCCAATATTAATGGTCCTGAAGAATCCAATATTAATGGTCCTGTGTGAAGAATCCAATATTAATGCTCCTGAAGAATCCAATATTAATGCTCCTGAGGAATCATGTAACGTTAAAAGTATAGAAGAACAAGTCAATAATGTAGAAATTTCTATCTCTCCAAAAGAAGATGAACAACTCAATAAAAGTATTGATAATGAGAGATTATCTAATTCTACAAATACTCATATCAATGGAAATCCACAAGAGGAAGCTTCTATACAAATTTTAAACCCTGATTGTTATTTAACTCCTCCAAATTCAGAAAATGACTCATTTTTACCTACCTTATATGTTTCTGATTCTAATCCTAGCACCCCACCCTCTGGAGGCCCTGAACGACCATTATCGAGAATATCATTTTATAATGAAGAAAAAAATAATTTGCAAAATGGAATGTTTTCGCTTTTTGACCAGGAACAAAAAAAGAATAATGAAGAAAAAACTGAAGAAAATTCCAAATGTACAAATATTAATGAAACAACAACCAAAAATAATTCTATTTCTCCCGATGATAAAGATAAAATTATTATTAATTCATTGGCAAATGACATAAATAAAAATTTGAATTTAAAAAATGAAAATGACAAAGATAAAAAACTCCTTTTTAAGACGATTTCTACAAAGAGTTTTAGTGATGAAGAATCTATTTCTCTGGAATCATGCTTAAATCGTTTTACTAGCATGGAGATGATGACAGGAAGTAATAAAGTTGTTTGTCCTAATTGTTCGAAAAATTCAGGTACTAGAATAAACTAAAATTCTAAAAAAAAAATAATTTAAAATTATGTTTATTTAATTAATTAATTAATTTTATTTTTTATATTTTTTTAGAAAATTCGCAGAATGTTTTAACAAATTCAATAAAACAATTACTACTTTCACAAGCTCCTCCAGTTTTAATTTTACATTTAAAACGATTTTATTTCGATGAGTTTTCGTTTAAAAAAATTTTAACGCATGTCAAATTTAACATGTCTCTTGATATTTCGCCATTTTGTTCTACTAAATTTAAATCTTCATTGTTGGTCAATCCGGATGTGGATTCCGAAATTCCCTATCAACTGTATGCTATCATAGAACATAGAGGTAGTTTAGATAATGGTCATTATATCGCTTATGTTAAGGTAAAAACAACATAGTTATTTACATTACTTATTTCATTTTTTTACCGACCGACGATAGTAAGGGAGGTGTTGTTTTCACACCAAATTTCACATGTGGAGATTTTTATATATCTCCACCAATCATGCATTTTGTTGACAGAAAAAAGTATTTTTAGCATGATGTCTGTCCGTCTGTGTGTCCATATAGATGTGTACAGCTTGAATGGCTCAACCGATTTTGATAAAATTTGGTTTATTTACTTAATGCTTCAGAATGATTAATTCATCAACTTTTGGTGTATATCCGGAAACCGGAAGTGGTAATCTACAAAGTATTAAGTTTATATTCATTGTCCCAAAATATTTCACTTAAATAATAATTAATAATTGATTAATTATACTAAAAATAAAAACTAAGATAATATAATTTAATCATTTTAATTTAAGAGTTTTAAAAATATTTTTTTTTATACTTAATATATATATATATAAGGCGCTATTGTGTGAGAGGCTAGCCTCGCTGTCTCACATTCACATGGTCCCGAGTTCAAGTCCCGGGCCTGGCAAGGGAATTTCTCTAGCTGGGCTCTATAGGACGGAGTCAACCCAACCTCTGGGATTAACATTGGGGAATAGCTACTTGATAAAAAGACCGCCTCTGATCAAGAAAATCTAGGTAAAGTTTGATAGGACTCGTTCTACTGATTATAGGACACCTAGTTGATATAACCGACTTGATAGGCGTTGTCCTTGCGTAGGACGTACAAAAGTCAGAGGTTAATTAATTTATTTCAAATCGTCGGTCGGTTCTGTGCCTGGCCACAGCTCATATTTTTTTTTATTTCTATAATTCAAAATATTTTTTTTAACAGGTTTCTACTAAAAATCGAAATAATATTTACCCACAATATTGGAAATTTTTCAATATATCTGAATTACAATCTAGCATACATAATTTTTGTTTAAATGATTCAAATGAAAGCAATAATACTGACTTTGAATGGTATTATATAAGTGACACAGAAGTGAAAAAAGTCACTGAAGATCGAGTTTTAAGTGCATCAGCTTACATACTCTTTTATGAAAGAATATTTAAGTCATCAGCACAAGACGTATCTTAGAATCAATAGGTAACCATTAAAAATTCTATAAGAAATATTTATAAAAAATACATTAATTATATTTTTAATATTAATTAAAATATTATGTTTATTTTAGGTGTATAAAATCAAGAAAATAAAGAAGAGTCAACTACTCTCTATATTCCAATAATTTAATAAATACCGATTAGTTCAAAATATTCGATATTTAATAACTAATTTTCCTTATATATGATATTATATATTATAAAAAATAAATATTTCGTTATTTTTTTGATATTTATTTTCTTTAAGAAGAACTATTTAAACTAGAATATATATATATATATATATTTTGAAAATTTAGATTTCAATCAGATAGTGATTGTAAATTTGTAGTATATAATTTCTATTGATTCCATTCATGTGACTATGTGACTCTAATCTGTTTAGAATGTCTTGGAGGAGGGGTGGAGCGAATTCAAATTAGCTTAATAATTGATCTTTAATATTATTTATAATGATTTTCTATCATTGAGACTCCGAACAGGCTATTAAGGTCTATTTATATAATTTTTTATTATATTAATTAATTTTTATTTAAATGAAAAATATTTAATTTTTTATTATACTATCTATCAAATTATTTTCAAACAAATAAATATAATTATTATGCGATTTTTCTGTTATTTTTAATTTTCTAAGTGCTTCTTCAAACTTCAGTCCAATATTTTAGTTTTTAATCCCCATTTTGATCATTTATATTTTATTTATTTATTTGTAAGTTCTAAAGATTAGCAATACTGCTAAAAAGTAACTGTCAATCATCATTTGCCAGATTACGTGAATTTTGTTGTGTTTCTATTTGAAGTGTGAATAAATAATTTGTAGTTCAATCTTGTTCCTTAAATTTATTTTTATGATAAGTCGTTTCATATTCTATCATTTATTAATAAAATAAAACGACTCTTTTTCTCTTTATTGGCTCTTAATCTTTATTAAAAGTGAACTTTTCGATTTTTAAATATGGGCAATGGCGCAGATGTTTTTTTTATGAAAGCCGCTGAAATTCAGACCCTTCTGCTGAATACAATATAGTCAGTTATAAACCGATTAAAAATAAAATTGAGAGCTAAACAGGCAGAAAAAATGCATTATTAATTGCAAAATAAGGGATATTTACCTTCAGAATAGAAAAATGAATAGAAGAAAGTTGCACGGCTATCAATGCTCATAAACAAAGATGGAATTGCTCTCTCGAAGAGAACTGTGTAGAGGAGATTAACTGAAGACAGACTACACGATTGACTTCATCTTTGATAAAGAAGTGTGAGGAATGGACCCGAGCACACAAGCATTGGCCTAATGAAGACTAGAATATTACTTTATTCTAGTAATTAAACCTTGTAAAAGTTTTAAAAAATATAACAATTTTATAATATTCTTAAATTTTCAAGTGTGCTTTTGATTCAGATGAATCAACTTTTGATATTTTAGCAGATAAGAGAAAGTTTGTACAATGTCGCCCTGAGAGAAGAAGTACTATCATCCCCCGATTTTGCTTGAATAAAAATTGAAACATCCTACAAGTAACATGGTGTGGTCAGTAATATCAGGTATCAAAAACTGAACAAAGTCTCTCCTAAATTAAAAGAACATTTAAAATCATTTATTGAGAGCAAGCCACGATGTAACAAAGCCCTTATTTCTGTGTAATGCGGTATGATAAAATATTAATTCATTCTTTTGTACATATTATTTATATAAAACAATACATTTTTTCTATTTCGATATTTTTTTTTATTATAAATGAAGTAAAATAAGATAGAAAAAA
Source organism: Labia minor (assembly GCA_963082975.1). Lineage (NCBI taxonomy): Eukaryota > Metazoa > Arthropoda > Insecta > Dermaptera > Spongiphoridae > Labia > Labia minor. The sequence goes on along the minus strand of OY720348.1, from coordinate 39,946,739 downwards.
AAAATAAGAAACCATCATCAAACGTTTGTGGACTTAAAAATAACAGAAAAATCGCACTGTCCTTAATATTTTGTCAACAGTCTGTACACCTTACTTTTAAATTACTAATTTAAAAATTTATTTAACTATATTATATTTCAGGACAGAATAAAGAGTTTGTGCCTAAGAGGAGGAGCTATTTGTCTCAGATCCCAGATCAGAATTCTCAACTTAAGAGCATTGTAACCTTTGACTTTAATCCATGATACAGAAGTGGCTGGTGTAGCAAATTGGAGTTACAGCGGGGATAGAGAATGAATTCCGGGTTTCTGTCCCTGAAGAGGCAGGAAATGTATTGGTCGCTTTTATAGTGTAACTTTTATCTTCTTTGGTCTTCTCTTTGACTTTTTTTTGCTTTCTGTCCCTGATTATCCATTTGACCGGTACTTGTCAGATCGTCCAAAAACGAATTACCACTTGACCCGCTGAATGAAGGGAACTGAACATAAATTGATCTGGGAAATAACCGGGATCTCGTGATCTTCTTTGGAAACAGAGAAACCTCCTCAAACCTCCTAAAGAGACAAACTGTATTCTGTCCTGAGTGATCCATCTCTTACAAACGTGATGATAACAAGAAAAGAGTCTTGGAGAAATACTGATCTTCACTCTTAAAACCTGTAGAGTATTATATTTCAAAATAAATTATTTAATTTATAACGATAATATTATAATATATTGTGGTTTTAAGAAATGTTGATTTAAGGATTTTTTATTAACTTTTAAAAATAATTTTTCAAATTTTTATAATATTATACTTATATAAATAGTTGAATTTGTCTATTTATTTTGTTCTTTTGTTAAATATCATATTTTTATTTATATTCGTTGGTAACATTTGAATAATTTGATGTTATTTAAATTTTTAACGATTTTTACAATAAAACTAGGCAAATAAACTTATATTATTTTTATGTTTAAATTATTTATAAATTTATTTTTTTAAATGTTGTTTTTATATATATATATTTATATATACATTTAAAATTTACTTTTTTTTTATATATTTTACCCCGATTCCTATCATAACCATTATATATAAAATAATAAATAGAAATGTTCACCAGAATACATTTTATACTAATTTGTAACTATCTGAAAAACTGGTTACAATATAGTAAAGGTGAATTATTTTATAAAGAAATAATTAAATTTTATATTTTATTAACAATAGGGCTTTTTTGAATTTATTTAAAAAAACTTATATTAATGTTAATATTATTATTATTATAAATAATTCTGTTGTTGAGTATTAAAGGGTTAATTATAATTTTATTCAAATTATTTGAATTCTTTCAATGTTGAATTATTTAAGTAGATATATTTCTCTTTGATGAAATTAGTGTAAATTTTAAATGAAATATTTAACACAATAATTTAAATTTTTAAGAACTATCAAAGATTATAAATAAAATAAATTATAAGGTAAAATAATTATAAATATATATTGAGAAAATAAATTTAAAACTTAAACCTTAAATTTAAAAATATTTTCTTGTTAATTACTCTTTGACAATAATTTAATTTTTTTTTTAATAATAATAAATCATGACATATATATTTAAATTAATAAGATCATAGCTTTTATTATAGAAATAATAAAATTTTAATCTTTCTAATGTTAAGACTGTATTGTTTTTTCAAAATTGCCACAATTTGAATCAGTCTTGCCATTAGTTTTATTATTTCTTATATATAAAAATGTGTAAGTGAATTTAAATATTGTCATGATGAAAGAAAATGAATAAATTCATTTTTAATTTATAAATGTATATAAATATATATATATATATATTTAAATTCCAATTGGTTTCTTAGTAATTAAATGGATAAAATAATTATGTTTTTGTTGTTGCTGGTGCGCAAGTTCTTAAAATGAATGGAATGAATTGAGCACTCCGGCCAAAGGGGAGATTTTTCGTTGGTTTTTTTCCTTTTGTTTGAGAATAGAATGATAGTGATGATAGTGAATGGGTAGTTTGCAATTGGTTGGATTGCCCGAGGGAAATCGGGGAACAACGTGAAAGTGTGTATCAAGCGACCATCTCTGTCTTGGCTACCACTTTCCTCGTTCAGTTATTGATTGAAACAGCTGTGTTAGAGAGTACAATCCGATTCTTTGTTGGTCCGCATGTCATCGACTTTCCTCCAATTCATGTTTCGATCCAAGTAAGTTTTAATTTCTTAGCATAAAATCAAATACAATTCATAGAAAATCGAAATGTAAGATGTTTCAATGATTCTCTTCTATTTTTTTTTTTTTTTAATTAATTTTTTATTTATTTATTTATTTATTTCTTTTTATTTCTTTTTCAGAAAATGATGAATATCCAATTCACAATCCTCTTCCGAATCTTCTACATTATTATTTAAATATTGATCGTCTTCAAAATCTTCAATTAATTTATTTATTAAGGAAAAAAAAAACACACACAAAAAAAAAAAACAATTAATAAATTTTAAACACGTTGCAGGATTTGTTTTGTTTAACTTTTTTTTTTTCATTGGGGGTAATGGCTTCAAAAATGCCGGAACTCAATTACTCGTGTGAGATTTGTGGAATGGAAGGTTTAAATGACGAGGAGATGCGAACTCATATGACAGTTTATCATTTAGATGGTGCGGTTACTTGTCCATTTTGTAACCTAACAGAAGTGAGTGCAGAAGAGATGCGGATTCATGTCAATAGCGCTCATCTGCATTATTTAACGCCTGAACAAGAACTTTTAGGATTAGCATTTATCGATGATGATGACGAGGAGGAGGAGAGTGAACGAGCAACCAGCCGCGCGATGCAATGGGCCCGTTTTTCGCCTGAACCCAAAGTTAATGGCTGGAATAATAATAATAATAATAACAATAATTACTGTGATTCAGAGGCCGGTAGCAGTTCGGGGGCACATGCCTTGCCAAGAACAGTTGCCGGTTCGGATTCGCCACTCCGATCTCAATTGGCACTTAATCTTCGGTCAAGTGCCAGTCCCGGGCCTGCCAAGAAGAGCCCCCAGCAATGTCCCCTCTGCTCTTATAGCAACGAATCTCCCTTGCATCTCGAGGAGCATATCAACCGTCAACACTTCGATTTAACTAGCCCGTCCTTTCCTGCCATTTCGCCTGCTCCACGGGAAGTGCTCTACAATTGTCCGCTCTGTATACGCACCTTCCAAAATAGTCCCGACCTCGAGTTACATGTTAATATTGAACATAAAGATATACTAAGTCCAGCTAAGGTGAGCATTTTTTGATTTTTTTTTTCCAAAAAACAAACAAATTTCTTAACGTTTAGTATTGTTAAGAATTAAGAAATATTTACTCGAAGAAAGCTTTGCAGTTCTTTATATTAATATATATAAATATAATATTATTCTATAAATTATATTATTTTTGTATAGATAAAATATATAATATAATTTAGGTTTATGTATCTAAAAATACAGAAAATATTTAGGTATTTCAACTTAAAAAGAAATTTTTTTCCACAATTGAATGGACAAAATCTTTTCAAAATCAAAATTTAAAATGATGTTTTCATATGAGGTTTTAACGGTAAACATGCTATTATTCTATTAATAAATGATATTATTATCCTATTTTTATTATCATTTTTATTTATATTAATAAAACATTTACAATTTTATGAAATTATTAGATTGAACCGTAAATCTTTGAAATATTATATAAACTAAAATTATACACATTTCGGTTGTCACATCATAATCATGTCCTTTTTTTAGAGCTTAAAAAAAGTTTCTAATGAGTTATCATGACATCATCATAACCTTTTTTTAGAGGATGAGAAGAAGAATATGATGTTCTGTGTGACTAATTTCTCTTGTCAACTTCTAAAAAATTTTCCGATATTGTGTGACAACCGAAATGTACATGAAGCAAATATATAATATTAATATAAACTTGAAACTTCACTGAATATCCTTAGTATAACAAAATTATGCTTAAAAAGGTTAATATTTTTAAGTTTAATTTTAGTTTATATAACTTTAATTACTTTTGAATATATATATATAGGAAAGAAACTATAATAGTTCTAAAATTAATAATTGAAGGGCTAAGGTAATGAGTATAAATTTTTATATAAAGTAAATATTATTAGAATAAAATAATAAAATAATAAAGTGACAGAATAAAATGTTACTCAAAGTGTTTTCATTTTTTTAATTTTAATTTTAGTTTGCATCACATATTAAAGGGTTATTTTCAATTTATTATATATCCAACTATGTACATTTATTCAATTAAATTTATAATTATACTCTTCAAGCATTACTCAATATTTTAGAAGTTCTTCTATTATAGATAAATTAAAAAATAAAATCTTGTTCACTCTTGTATTGTTCAAAAATTGTAGAATCAGCTAAAATATTTATAGAATATAAATTTGAATAGTATCTTGCTATAAATGAAAAAAATAATTAATAAATAAAATTAACACTTTTTAATATATAAAGATATGAATAAATTTAAAATAGTTTTATTTTCAGCCAACCCAACCCGTCACGACTTCAATGGAAACCTGGAATGATAATTGCCCTGTTTGTTGCATGTCCAATTTTAAAAATAATGATGAAATGGTAGCTCACATAGAAGAACATTTTAATCAAAAAGGTATGCATTACTTTTCTTTCTTTTCATTATTGTATCAATTGAATTAATAAATATTTTACTGGAAGGTGTTTCGCCAATTACACCTGACATGTCGGCTGATAGATTATTAGCACGTGAAATTGAAAAAAGAGAAAGAGAAGTGAGAAAATTAAGAGAACAACGAGAATTTGAAATGTTAAGGGTAACTGAATTTGAAATCTTGATTTATATATTGAATTATTATGAAAAATGATTTATTTTTTTTGTACCTCTTCTAGGCCCAATATGGAATGGATAACCAAGGAAACTTTCGAGAACAAAGCCTCACGAATATGCAAAAAGCAGTTTATGCAGGAGAAATGTCAGTTGCTGATTATTATGAAAGGCAAATCGAATTAAGAGCTGCTGAAAGTAATGGAATTGACGATGGAAGTTCTTGTACAAAAGGTATTTTGTCTTTTTATCTAACGAATAAATTAATTCTTACCTACCATAAATAAATAAATACTAATAACTATATAATAATAATAATAATATTTACAATATATATCCATTTAAATAGACCAAAAATATGTTGTTACCTTGTTACAATTGTAGGGATAGATAATTTTTAATGAGACTATCCTTCTTTTGTTAATTTAATTTACCGGTTAAAATGATAAATACACTCACTCTGATATTATTTTTCTTATCATAATATTGATTTTCCATCCAAGGTTTGGTTCCGAAAATTCGAGGAATAAGTAGTGGTTCTGCCAACGTGATTAGAACCCTTATGTGTACCACAGTTGACCATTATGCATCCACTTATGGAGACAAAGGATGGGGCTGTGGTTACAGGTGAGATAATATCGAAATATTCCTACGATGTTCAAATCTCACTTTATTTATTTTCCAGACATACTTATTTCAAAATTTCAAAAATATATATATATTTAAAGAGTATTTTCCCATCTAAAATAAATACTAAAGAATAATTAATAAAATTAAATAATAAACACATATGTAAATACCTATTTACTATTTATTTTCTTGCATTTTATCTTGATATCGTGTCTAGTAATTTTAAAATGTATAAATTTAATAAAAAAATAATATTAGTGAAAATTATTAAATATTTTTGATAATTTATTAATAAGTAATTATCAAATTTAATGATGAAAATCAAATTAATGTCTATTCTTAATTTAACTCGAGAGTAAACAACATTTCGGGTGGACGGGGGCATATTTTAAAAGAAAATATTGTTTATGGAAATATATTTTTAATAGTATACATTTATATATAATTTATATATATATATATATATATATATATTTCATAATAAAAATATTATTTTTCTTTATTTTAGAAATATGCAAATGATGTTATCTTCACTTCTCCATCACACCGGCTACAATGAACAACTTTATAAACCTTCTTTAGTTGGAGGGGGCCTTTATGGAATGAATAGTAGCGGAGCCGTTGGATTAGAGATGCCAAGTCGTAGTGCAATGCCATCCATTTCCAGACTGCAGCAGCACATTGAATGGGCGTGGAGTCAAAGTTTTGATTTACAAGGCAGTGAACAACTAGGAGGGAAACTTTTTAACACACGCAAATGGATTGGAGCTACCGAAGTCGTTACAGTTCTCTCTTCACTTAGAATTCGGTTATTTTTTGATAAATATTATTTATAATTATATTAAAAACATTTCAATTATTATTAAACTATTTTTTCACTTTATTAAAAAAAATCTAATAATTATATAAACATAAATAAATGTTAATTTATATTATTTTTTAGATGTCAATTAGTGGATTTTCATCGACCTACTAGTCATGATGGAAGCCATCCAGAATTATTTAATTGGGTATTAGAATATTTTCAAAAAAATGATGAATTTAAACCTCCTCTTTATCTTCAGCATCAAGGTAAGTTTTAATTTTAAATAATAATACTATATTTTTAATGCTAATAATAATAAAGAAAGAAAAATCCCTCTGGCTTGGACATCCAACAAAAGAAAACACCTATCAAGTGGGTTGTCACCTAAACGAGATGTTATGTGATCAATACAACAGATTCTCTCAACCTTTACCTTGATTTTCCTGATTGGAAGCCGCTACTTTTTATTTCAATTATCTTTCTAATTTTGATCACGTATTGCTTGTTCCCATAGATCCCATTTAAAGAGAAATTCCCTTTCCAGGCCCGAGTCTACGAAGGTGGCAATCAAGCTGCTTGCTCCCCAGATTGTGTGTGGCATTTTATAATAATAATAAATATAAATTCATAATAATTTTATATTAATAACCTCTATCTAAGGAAATGATGAAACTTTGCCAGCAATTCGTTGAGAAAGTGCAACTAAATCTAAAATAATAAAAATAACTATTATATAATTTTAATAATAATATTAGAAGAACAATAATAATTTTATAACTATTAATTTAATTAAATGAATATTTCAGGTCACAGTCGAACGATAGTTGGTGTTGAACAATTAAAAGATGGATCTCTTTGCTTATTAGTTTTTGATCCTAGTCATTCCCCACACCAAATGAGCCAGTTTCGAAATACTTCAACAGCTGTCGCAGCAATGCGTTTAATTCGGAAAAGTCTTGGTGCAATGAAAGCTCGGCAATATCAACTTGTTGCTGTTTGTGGCATTATGGATACCGAATATGAATATCAAGTATGCATTTCAATAACTTTTAATCACTTGAAAATAATCCATTAAAACTTGAATTTTTATTTGATATGCATATTATAAATATAAATATCTTAAAAATAAAAATAATATCAAGTAAATAAGTACATCAAACTCTTCTTTACACAATTGTAACTTAGTATTAAATATATACATTTAAATATATTGATCAGTTTTAAATTCTTAAATGTTCATATAATTATAAAACATGTATTTGATGAATTAATATTTGACTGTTCTCTTTATTTCAGCAGAGTAAGGTACTTAGATCTGTCCGAGTTCCTCAAGATCGATAACATTAAGCTAATACCATGAGGTATTTGTTAAATTATATTTTTCAATTTTTTTTCTAAAAGTAATATCATAACATTATTTTCATGATCTCCCACCTAATTAAAAATATTCAGATTATTAAAATTATAGTAATATATCTTCATATTAATAAATCGTTATTGCAAAAATCTAGTACCAGCTAATAAATACATTTACTATTTAAATTAGAAAGAAAAAATCCTATTAAAAATAATTGCTTTAATAAAACCAGCATTTTTACGAAAATGGTTTTAGAATTTTTTTTATATTAATACCTTTATCTGATAATAAAATCAAAAATATTTATTTAATTATTTTTTTGTTTTTTTTTCATTTTCATTAAGTAACCGCTTTGTTAAATTATAATATTTATTCATGTGAAAACTTTTCCTCTAAAGACGTATCTTGTTGTATTGAAAATTGTTATCCAATTTTATAATATTTAATAATATAAATTTATATATATATTATTGATTATTCTAGGTTTGTTGGTACACTAAATAAAATAAATTATGATTTTTACTCTCGATATATTTTGATAATCAAATTCTACTAATATTTCTAGAGTGATAATCAAAATTTATTTATTTTTTTAACGTACCCTGGCCCAGAATAAACCATGAATTAAATCTTTTATATAATGTTACACCTAGTACAATTACATGCACCTTTTTATAACTTAATTGTTTATAACTGTTAATTATTAATTTAATTAATTTACCTATTAACTTATTCTTAGAAAAGAATATTTATGTAAATATTTATACAAAACAAAACAACGATTTATCATAAATAAGGTGTTGTGGCTGTTGACTGTATTTAAAGAATGTAATATCTGCATAGAACCTAAATCAAACAACTGTGTTTTTCATTATACTATATTTCAGAAAGTTTCAAACAATTTTAACACCATTATTCTTGCTAGAATAGTCACAGATATAATTTTTAATTTTAATTTTTTTATACCAACTATGTAAATAAAATTGATTTTTGTGATTGTGGTGGAGAAATGTATGAAACATTTTGAAATATATAAATATATAAACAGAAGATTTTTAATTTAGGTTACATGCAAACATCCTACTTCTTAAATAATAATACATAATATATAATAATTATATAATATAAGATGGATAGGAATTTCCATCTAGGCCCAAAAGTATTGTATTTATTCTTGCATTTTCAAGACAAATGAATACGTCTTTGCTTACTATACATCAATCGATACATTTTTATTTGATATTAAAAATAATTTCATTTTAATCATTTGTTTGATGCAAATACTCATTTCATTTCATTCTCTTTTTTTGTTAGTTTTTTTATAAAATTATAATTGTTTTAAATTGATCAATTTACCTTTTATGTATTTACCGATACTTTTGAAGCTAAAAAGAAAATTAGTAAAATTTGACTGAATTATTCATTTTTTTCTTTATCTAATTTCTAAATCATTTTAATTAATAGTACGAATATAATATTTACAACTCATTACTTAAATTTCAATTTTATTCTTATTTTCTAAAAAAATTAAAAAAAAAAACAAACATCCATTACGAAACTAAAAAGAAATATATATAATTCAAAATTGGTCAATTATTTAAACAAAACGAAAAAGTCAATACCGATTAAATTTTGTAAATTTTTTTCTTCTATTTCTTTATTTGTTTTTTCTATGATTTTTTTTTTATAAATCATTCAGAGTGCCTGAAGGTTCAAATTGAGCCACTAAAATTAGATTGCATCAACTAAAATTATATATTTATTTAAATCATTAAGAAAGTAGCATTAAGTAGCATTAATGATCACTTCTGCTTTTTGAGGACCGGTTCATCTCTTCCCAAGACCATATTAATCAAGTCAGCCAAATATCCTAAATCATCATGGTCTTTATTATTAATAAATCTTAACCACCAAACAGAAACGAATCTACTATTTCAATTTTTCGCCAACCGTTTCTTATTCTATTCACATAATTATAAACAGAGATTACTTTCTGAAATTGTTTTTATTATAAAATTAGCAATCTGTTAGAAATTACACTTTAAATAAATAATTCAATCTCTCTTTCTATCTTTTTATGTAGATAGATTTAGTGGAATATTTTGATATTACTTTAGATAAAATACATTACCTCTAGAGCTCTTGACGATAAATAAAATTATTGTTACTTTGGAATGAATAACTATTTGTTAGGAGCATGTCTGTATTTAGAAATTATGTGTAAAAGTTAAGAAAAGACTGGAAGTGCATTTATAATCATCGTTTTTAAGAAATTATAATTTTCAATTAATTCCCACGAGTAATAACACAATATGTTCATATAAATATTCATATTATTATATAAATATTAAAATATTTATGTTGAACAAAATTGAAAAATTATAAATTGAAATTTATTTTACAATCTTTTTTCTGATTGGTGTTTAAGGTTTTTAATATTTTTATACATTATTATATAATTTAATTGAATTGTTTAAAAATACAATTATTAAATTAATATTAAAATAATGGTGCTCTGAAATTTCGAGCTTGGGTTATAATATCGTATAAATTTTTTACCCTAAAAACGATGTGATATTTAAACACTTTTCAGCATATAAGAATTGTATTCTATTAATTATTAGATCTTATTTCATTCAATAATTTAACCATCTCTTTCAATTTTACCATTATGTCTTGCAAATATTTTTTTAATGTTAAATATTTTATTAAGTCTTTTTATAACACAAAATGGCTCCAAAGATTTACTATTAATTGGGAGATAATTTTCACAATATCACTGCCACTCAACTCTTTAATATTATCTATTATTATTCATTTTAGAAAAGGATCCCCCAATAATTTTAAATATATATATATAAATCAAAAGACTATAAAATAGATTACTATATATATATATATATATATATATATATAAAAGAAGAATAAATTATAATTAAAAATTATATATATTATGAAAATTAGTTTATATGCTTTTTTCACAATTAAATTATCTTTTTTCACCTTGTTGCCTTTTTCACTTATAATAAAATATTTCTAATTAGATTATTTAACATATAAATTAAATACCAAATAAATATTATTTTCAAGATTTCAGTATTATTTTTCTTGAACTAATTAAAAAAACAAAACAAAATATTAATGAAAAATATAAAAAACGAATTTTTTTGTGTTAGATCATGGTATAACTATAAAATAAAATAAACTCATTTTTTTATTTTTTCGGTTTTCTTATATTCTTTTCTATGATATCATCTAATAATAACTTAAATTTTAAAAAAGAAATAACAATGGATTGATTTTTGAAATTTATACTTTTACAAAAAATTCTAAGTTTTCTAAAAATATTTTTAATTTTATAAATTTATACCATGAATAACCTAATCTGAAACAATTTTTCAATCAACTGACCAAAGCTTTAATATTCAAATGTTCATGTTAATTTATTAAATTAAACTTTCATGTCGGTGTTGACATTCATTTTTTTTTGATACGATTACCTCATAAAGTATATAAATATTCAATAAATATGCTCAACTGAAAAATACATTATATTTATTGAAAATGTAATAAAAAAAAACTAATGTTTATTCAATATAATGATATTTTATTTATAATCATATTGACTCACTTAAAATTTTAGAAATCTGTTATATATATATATTGAGTAATTAATTTTATTCAATAATAGATCTATTCTATTTAGAAAAAATAAAGGCTTCTAAATTTTTCATTGACTTTGTTTCTACATCATTAAATATTATTATTTTTTCTGAAATTAACTATATTTTTTTTATTTGATAGAGATGATTTAGAAAAATGTCTCTAAAATATCTTCTAATTTGATTTATTCTTCAAAAGAATTCGCTAAGATGCCTATTTCTAGAAACAAATTTAGGATTCGAATTAAATACTTTAATTATAAATATATCTATATAGATATTTATATATATAATTTAGAAGAAGATAAAAATCAATTTCATTTCATATATATAACAAGAATAATTAATTTTAATTATAAAATTTCAAATTACTATTTTTAGACAAATTATAAATAAAGAGTTCATTCACAATTACTAAATTGTGTTCGAAATATATTATGAATATATATATACATACTATATATATATATAAATTTATTATATATATATATATATATATATATATATATAGTATGTAATATCACAATTATTGTGTAAAAATAAAATGTAAATTGAGGCTGTTATAATTATTGTGGTTGTTTTGAAAAAAATGTTTTAATTTTAAATTATATATTTAATATTTAAATCTTGTATTATTTCTCCTATAAATAGATAAAAATATTTAAAATTTAAAAGACAAAATAATAAAACAAACAAACAAAATAGAATTCACGAATAACATAATTGTTTAAAATAAAAAAAAAATATGCTCTAATATGAATTTATAATTTTTTCTCAAATGTTAATTATTTTTTTTTAGAATAATGTGAATTTTTTTTCTTTAAACTAAAAAAAATGCATTATTCAAATCTATCGAATAGTATAATTTATTATAAATTAAAAACAATATTAATATTTGGATTATAATTGTAAATTTATTTATGTTTAGACGAGATATTATTTTAAATTTTAGCCATGAAGAAAAATTCTCCCCCAGCAAGAAATAACTTCTTCAATTTTAGAGTATGTTGAGCCTTTCCATTTGTAATTTAATGAAGAATGGATTCTACAATGCTAATGGAATGCAAGCAACACGACTGACATTCAAGGCCAATTATCGAGTACATATCGCTTAACTTCATATTAATGTTCGAAAAGCAATCAAGTCCATTTAAAATATCAATATACAATAAACATTAAATTTACATCGTCATTTTTTTCCTGAAGGCATATTCATATAAATAAAAAAAAAATTAAAATCTTGGTTTATCTATTAAATTAATTTTTTTTTTTTGTCTTTTTAAATTTTTTTTCAAAATTTTTAAAATGTTAGAATGAAAAATAATAAGAATTGAAATTATAATTTCGAGAACTAATTAACAATAGAACAAAATTATTTTTTCTAAAAGTTGCATTTAATGTTTATTTTATATAAATTTCATAATGTATTTCTTGGATTTCTTATAATATAGATGAATTGTTATAATTCTTTTTTATTATGTTTTGTTTATCTAGATTTTGATTTTCTATATTCCCTGATGGGAACCAAAGATATCTAGTCAATTTGTTAGATTCAAATTCAAATATATATATACATATGTATGTATATATATATATATACATTAATAGTAAATTTCTTGGTAGATTAAAATTTACATTTTAAAATGTAGATTAGAGAATAATAGGAAGAAAATAAAAATTGAAATATTTTTAGTTAAAAAATAATTTTATTTTAAATCAATGAAAAATTACATTATAATAATTTAATGTTTTTTGCCCATATCTTTGGTCATTTCTTGGGCCACTTTCAAAGCTGAGTCGAGGGTACTCTTTGACAATTTCAAAAATTCAGTTTGTACTTCTTCAGCTTGTGTGTTCATTGCAACTCCTAATTTCTTAGCTTCCTCAGCAACCAACTAGAAACAGATTATTTTAAAAAGAAATTAAAAAAAAAAACAAAACAAAAACAGTACACTTGACTAATTTTTAAAACATTTATATACCTGAATACTTTCGTTCAATTTAGTACGCATATCAGTTGCTTGTTTTTGGATTTCTGGTGTCATCATTTGTTTTGACATTTCATTTAATTTGTCAGCGGATTGTTTCATCATTGTTGACATAGCTCCTTGCATATTTTTTGCCTTTTATTAATAAAAAATATATATATATTATTTTCTTTTAAAATTCTAATTGTTTTAGAAATGATAAAAATAACTGACCTCTTCTTGCATTTTGTTAGCGTATTCATTGATTTTAACAGCCATTTGGTGAGAATTGGTTTTAAGTTTAGTAACCATGTCTGGGGCGTCAACAATTGGTTTATCTTTATCATTTTTTGGAAGAACGCCTTAAAAAATAACAAAATATATATAATTAACAATAATTTAAAAATAAAACCAAAATCATTTTTTCCCCTAATATCTATCAATATATGAACGATATTTTTATTTTGCCATTGAAAAAACAAGTTACCAAGGTTGTTCTCATATTAATTTGTTAAAGAAAAAAAGAATTCTAATAGAGAGAATGATAAATATTGCTATATATGCAATATATTATTAAAAATGTAATATCATCTGATTCACAAACTATATTTATTATTGTTTATTAAACCCTTTTTTCATAAAAAGCATTAATTATTTATATATTATATTATGTGTTTTATGATTTTTACCAGATTTCAATATTTTCAATGTATTATATATATAGTAATAATTTATTGTTTTAAAATATTATAAAAGTACGTCCACTGTACATAAAATTGATTTAATTTCTTTAAATTTAATAGATATTTTTTTAATTTAAATCATCTTTTGTAAATATATATAATATATTATATTATAATGTTATACAACCCTAAATGATTTATATGAAGATGAGAACAGATATTGAAATTTAAATTTAAAAATCAATATGGAGTAAAATATGTCCATTGTTGTTTATTACATTTTATATTAATAACTAAAATTTAACTATAATTAATTATTTTATTAAGAAAAATTAAAATAAAAAAAAGAATAAATAAATAAAGTTGATTTATTGGAAAATGAATATAAATTTATTTAACCATGGTCTTAAAATGATGATTTTTATTTTCCATGATTAATTGTGTGTGTTTGTATAAAAGTTGATTTCTTACTTTGGATGTTGGTGGCAAGATTCATGATCATTTCCCATCCTTGGTCCCAGCCTGGTGGTAATTGTCCCTCGGTGACTGTGCTGGTGGTGGATGCAGGTGCTGCAGGTGCTACCACTGCCTTTCCCTTGATCACTTTACATGAGGCCTGCAGAGGAACCAAAGTTAATTTATTTTCCAATGCAAGGAGGAGAGGAAAAAGAAAAGATGTTCCACTCACCTGAGCCACAATGACAAGAACTAGGATAGCCAAAGTTTTCATGATGGTAGATTATAAGGCGACTTTGGATGTCACTTGAATGAGACTAAAGAAGAGAATGCTTCTAAACCGAAATCCCAACAGTTATATACCATTTTCTCTATTGACATAATATACTAACCCCTCCTCACTTCATAGTATCCCTGCTTTTCCTAAACATAACATGATACCAATAATATAAGAATAATATGATAAGAATTAAATTATGAGAAGTCTATATTTCTCCTATAATTACTTTTAAACAATATATCTTTTAGAAAAAAATGTATTGATAAATATTTTTCAATTTATTTATAACAAAATAATCCATTTATTAGATTTGTTGAGCTTAATATTTATTATTTATTCCCAAACTATATTCTAATTTATTATTTTTTTTAAAAAAACTTTTAATATATTTTAAATAATATATATTTCATTAATTTCTTTTATATTTTTATTAAATATATTATATTATATATTATATCATATATTATATTATTTATTTTTATTTTTTAAATTTAAAGCATTTATATATTATAGTTGAATTAATATAAATAGAAAAAATTTACAAAAATATGAAATTTCTTGATAAAATATATTTTACTTATTATCATTTTAAATATATTTATTATTTAAGTATATTTATCAATTACGGGTTTTTTTATAAAGAAACACACATGAATGCAAACATGACTTGACTTTCTCCCAAATCCTTTGGAGTAAGATTTTTTCAAATTCTAACCCGTTTTATTCAATTAATATCAGAGAAGCATGCATAGAAAATATTTTTTTATCTTTTTTTTTATTATTATTTTTTTTCTTTTTTTTTTGAGGGTTTGAGAGGACAAGAATTAACAAAGATTAAAAAATAAAATAGAGGATTTTATTTATTTATTTATTTTTTTTACAATATTGAAATTTTTTATTTATAATATTTCTCTTTAATATTTCTATTTTATTTTATAATGAGTGAAATTATTTCATCGATAAGAGACAATTAGAAATAATTGTTGTTTTATGCATTATAATTATTCACAATTAAGTTAAATTTCACCTCATTTTTCACTTTTGGGGAAGATGGTCCCTTGAGCACTTCTTTATTTACGCCCCTACTTAATATAAGATATTTTGATCAACTTTTTTTTAATTTTAAAGATATAAAGATTAATTTGAAAATCAAGATCTAAAGGTCTATTTTTCAGACTATATTACTTAATATATAATCGTTTTGGAAATAAGTGTTTATTTGATTGTGATTTTTACAAATTTAGTTTAATTTTTGAAATTTTATTTATGGTTATTAATTATTATTACTTATTTTAATTTCTATATAATTAATAAAATTTAAATATAAAATCAATCTAATGTAAATAAATTGAGTGTTTGTATATTTATATTATTAGGATTTAAAAGTCAATTCATTTTTGAAACAATATTGAATTCAATATGATCCTTGACCCTTTATAATAAACAAATATTGTCTTTTGATAATCATTTATAATTTAAATAATTAATTTGTAAAAATATCATAAAATAATATATAAATTTAAATTTATTTTAGAAAATTTATAGAAAGTACCTTTAAGAGATGAAATAATTTTTAAATTTTAACCAATATTATTTAATATTAAATTTAAAAAAAAATTGTGAATCTTTTTTAGACCAAATAAATAAACTCCAAAATTAATTAATTGTAAAAAATTTATTTTGAATAATATATATATTCTATTATAATATATAAAGAATGTTGTTTGATGTAATAGGAGGGTTATTTGTATTTTTTACCTAATAAAAAAAAACAAATAATTATGATTGAATTTGGCTTTATTGTTTTTTAAAATATTATGCATGAAGATCAATCCATATTTGTATGTCTTATAATGGTTTTGAGATAATTATAATAAATTTTATTTCAAATCTATTTCATTATTTTTCGAAACCGATATTAATGGGACTAAATTCCAATTGTTATTATTGATATAAGAATAGCACTGAAGATTTTAATTTAAATTTATTTTAAATTCTACTAAAATTAATTTGTTTCTTGAATTTATAAAAATTTCTATATAATTTAACTCTTGGTAACATACAAAGGCAGGTCAATAGGTGCTTGACTTTTTTAATGAAACACAGGTTTTTGGATAAAAAATTATTTTATTTTTCAACGTAGTCTCCGTTTAGCTTTTTACACTTCGTCCAAGGTTTCTCCAATTTTTTTATCCCTTCCAAAAATAAGATTTTCGAGGACATCAAAATAGGTATTTGTTTGTGAAATTTTGTTTCATCGTTGGAGTCAAAGCTCTTTCCGCCGAGCTATTTCTTCAGGTTTGGAAACAAGAAATAATCACTCGGGGCTAAATCCAAAAAATAGCAATTCGTATCCCAATTCATGGAAATTCACTTTTTTCCATTTTCTTCTCAAATAACGAGGTAGTTTGCTATTAATGCATGTCAAACAAAAACTAAAAGACCCAGCTGGTTCAAATTTATATTTATATATTTATATATTGTAAAATTATCTATCTTTTTCTCTGGCTAATAAACACATTTAATAAAAAAAAAATTATATATATATTTTTTTTAATTTTATCATTTATTTTATAATAATTATATTTATTTTCTATTTGTATGGATAGAATAAGTAGTATTTGATGGGTATTCACATTAATATGAAATTCAAATTTTTAAGAATTCACCATTATTAATCTTATTTTTCTAGTTAATATTGTATCTACTGAAAAGAGATGGGACTAGAAATTAATAATGCTAAGACAAAGTATTTAGTAACAGAGAGGAATAATATTAACACACAACATCTTAATATACAAGATATAGAATTTGAAAATGTATAAAAATTTAAATACTTAGGTTCTGTGATAACGAAAGATAATAATATTCGAGATGAGTTTAAAGCGAGGTTACAATCGGGAAACGCCTGTTATCATACAATAAAGGGGCTTATCGCATCAAAATTATTATCAAAGGGGATATAAGTTAAAATATATAAAACAATTATTTTACCGGTTGTATTATATGGATGTGAGGCATGATCTATGACCTGAGGTGACGAGAGTAGATTTAGAGTATTTGAGAATAGAATTCTGCGAAGCATTTATGGGCCAAAGAAAGATTAGGTCACCGGGGAATGGCGAAGATTGCATAACGAGGAATTGCATGACTTCCACGCATCTCCAGATATATTTAGAATTATAAAATCGAGAAGGCTACGGTGGGCAGGACACGTGGCTAGAATGGGAGAAGATAGAATGGCAAAAAATATATTGGTAGGGAGACCGAGTGGGAAACGTCCACTTGGAAGACCAAGGACACGGTGGGGATAATGTGGGAAAGGATGTGAGAGAGATGGGAGAGGATAGGGACTGGAAGGTTGTGGCTCAGAATAGGAATACTTGGAGGGGTGTGTGCCAAGAACTTTCGATTTCCGTAGAGTCACAGAGATAGATATTGTATCTACTTGAAAATTTTTATGAAATTCACTTTTAAGGGGCTTTTGAGGTGAACAATCGATTTATATGTCTCATTTACAGAAAAAGCTCTTTAAATTGTTTTTATCTTAATTAAAGTAATTCAAACTATAACCATAAATTTCCAAATCAAAACATTATTATCATTTGGGAGACATAATACTTATTTATATTAATATTATTATTAGTATAATATTAATTTTTGTATTATCAAATATAGATATTAATTATATGATTTGTTAAAATAATTTCTTTATTTAATTGATATTCATTTAAAATGATAATTAAAAAAAATATCTTATTTCAATAAAAATATTCAATAATTATATATATGATTTAATAATATTAAATGTATTAAAATGAGAATTTTTATAATCATTTATATAAATTATTATAAATAATATTGTATTTGAAATAAAAATGAAAATGTATATATTTTAATTGTTCTAAATCACGGAATTGCTAGAATTAATTTTTATATTCATTGTCGAATATGCATGGAAAGATTCTTTGACTCTGGGTTTTTGAAAAAAGAAATGGATTCATGATCAAATTTCTCTATGTAAATAAAGGTAATTATAATTATATTATAAGATAAGAAAATTTGAATGGATGATAGTCATAATAATCGGGCGCAGCCAATTGATTTAATTGATATTCTTCAAACCATATTCTCAAATCATAAATGAATTTAATCTTTTACTAAATTAACATTATTGAAAAAAAAATTATTTTTCAATTTTATTTTTGTTCACTCTGTTCTAATTCTTTTAGATTAATAAATATTTAATGATTATAATATTGATTATTTTATGAAAAATAACTGAACTATTTTGGGTGGAAAGATCTTTATTGTTGTTTGAATATGTTTACAAAATGATTCTTGAGTTAGATTGGATTAGATTATTTTCACTCAATAAATAAATGATAACACCCCCCCCCTCCTAAATTTGTACATTATAAATTTATATTAATAAAACAAAATTTATTCGAGTATAATAAATAATTTAAAAAAAATGATATTTAAATTATTATTATTATTTTTAATATATTGGGATTGAATAATAAAATATCTCTCTCAATTATCTATTACTATTATATTTTATTAATTGAATACATTAATTCTTGTACAAAATAGATTTAATATTTAAATATACATAAATAATTTAAATTAAGAGGCTGGTTTTTCTTTCACTTCTCCATTGATCGTCTCTTTAAGACGGTCGGTTGATGTTTTTGTAATTTGCTCCATTTTTTCACCCAGTTGTTTTAAACCTTTTGTTAAATTATCCAAAATATTTTCCATTTTATTGGAATCGGAAACAAAAGTTTCAAATTGTTGTTTCAAATTTTGTAAATTTTCATTTATTTTCTTTTCAATGCCAGTATCTCCTTCGGCATAAGCAACCTAGAATAAGTAAACAATTTATATGAATTATTATATATATAATATTATTCTAAAGAGTTGTATTTATTTATTAAATTAAAATAATAATATGTAGATATATTATTGGAATCAAATTGAATAATTTATAATAATTTATAGAATAAATGAGACTTAAGTTTTACATAATTTCATCATCAGACTATATACACATAATTATTATCAAAATATATACATATCATCATCATATATTTCTCTATTGAAATTAAAATTTCAATTTCTCTTTACAGAAATTTAGTAAAATTTTAATAAAATTTAAATTTGAATATTTTTTCCAAAAGTGGTTAAAATTTTTTATACTTCTCAAAAAAAAGATAGTAGATTGATGATAAAATAATATAAATTTTATTTTAATAAAAATTATTTTATTTTTATTAAATTACAAAGAGATAATTTAAAACTTTTTATTAAATAGATTGAAACAAGCATACCTGTAAATTACAGAGGAGAATTACTCCAAAAGATATAAGAAAAATTTCTTTAAACATTTTTCTCGTCTGAATTCAAAGATGTTCACGTTTCAAATATTATAAATTATCATTTATTTGTATAAATCAAATGATGAAGCCTTGAACTTTCAACTTTAGGAGGGGGTTGTTTATTTTATCAATAAAAATATTTATACATATTATTCTTTAGATGATAAGAAAATGAAAAAAAAATTAATAAATCAAATTTTCTATATTATTTAGAAATATTGGGAAACGTATGTGTGTTTTTATCCTTTCCACTTATAAAAAAATAATTGTTTTACAAAGTTTAATGAAAATCACTAAACATTTTATTTTTTTATTATATAAGAAAAATCATTCAGTTATTTATGAAATGAATAGATTTAACTGAAGGCACTAATAGAAATATTTGAATATGTTATTTAAACTAAATTCAACTTCTGATGATGGTGTAACAACCGAAATGCTAATAAAGTAAATATATCATTTCATTGCGTGTTTTTAAATACAAAATTAATCTTAATAAATTTTATATTTACTATCTCGTAAGAGATAGTATTGCGATCACGAAAATTTTCGATGTTGAGATTTTGATGTTTTTATACGTTTTAAAGGTTCCTGAATCATTTTCACTAAGGTTGAGAAAAATGTCTGTCTGTGTGTGTGTGTGTGTGTGTGTATGTAGTCAAGATTACGCAAAAACGGTTTGAGCTAGAATGATGAAATTTGGTACATGAGCATTATTCAAAATTCGTAGTTTTCTATCAACTTTTGAGAAATGTAGCTCAACCGGAAGAGGGTCATTACTTACAACGTTTTGATTATTTTTCCTCTAAAGTGACCGTAAAAATAAAGATATATGTTTGATAATTTTTCACATGATTAAAAATTGTATAAAACTGCTATATATAGAATTTCAGCTTGATTGATTCGCTGAAATTACCAGAATTAATTTTTTAACACTGCAAATCTCACGCGCCAACACGTGACGTGGTGCCATCAACAAAAAGCCAAACATGCGCTGGTTTAATATTTATTATTTATAATTTATAATTAATTAAATTTAATTTAAATATAATATATTATGTTATTTAATCCAATTCAAATTGCGAGATAGTCGAGTGGAGACACTCCAGCTAATTTTAAATTGAATTTTAGTTTAAATAACATATTTACTTTTTATTTTCAATATATATATATATATATACAGGGCTGGGCCGTTCCTCTCTTTTTGAGGAACTCGATACAGTTACCAGTTTCTGGAACGCGTTACTCTTAACGTTACAGTTCCTTAAAAAAAATAATCTTTCTTTTTTACTTCAGGTAGCTTCTAGGAGCATATCTGGGTAAACGATTTAAGTGCTTTAAATCATATTTATTTCATAAATACATTACTTTTAAGGAATATCCGAGATGGATTACTCTCACAATACCTTCAATCTTAACAGAAACTGGGATTAGGGAAAAAAAGAATATTTTATATAAATTTGTTTAATTTTTATTTATAAATATATATACGATTTTTAAATTTTTTTTATATACATTTATAATAAAACTTATTAAGGTAATATAATTAAACGATAATTTAATAAAAATATAATTCAAAAAACTTAAAAAAGTTTTAAATCTTGATAATTAAAAAAGTATAGGCTAATAATGCTGTCTGTATTCGTGACTCAATCAATATTATCAGAGGAAAAAATTTGATTTCCTTTTAAAAAAACTAATTGTTCAAATAATTCGTCAGATAAAGAAGATGAGCATAAATAATTTTTTTATTGTCGGGTAATTTCCTAAAGATTTCACATTTTTATTTTTGTCTTTCATAAAAGATACAAATTCAAAATCTGAATTTTTTTTTCTTTTTGGCTAGAAAATATATAAAAATCATCTTCCTCTTAACTATCCTCAGAAGGCTCTTCTTTTTTTAATATTTATTACTGGCAAATATATGAAAAAGTCACGTTAATTTTAATGACCAAAAAATATTTGAAATAAATAATGATAAGGAAAAATTATTAAAATAAATCATTTTAACTTGTCTGGTAAATGTAGTTATAATATGTAATATATATTGTAATTACAAACCATTAAATAAATTAAATATAATGTAAAAAGTAAAAAAAAATAAAATAATAAAAAAAGATATAAATAAATAAATACAATGAATATATATTAGGTTCTTGCATAAATTCTGATTTCACTTTAAAAAGTAATTTATTCAGAAGAATTGGTACAATATATATAAATCAAAATATTTTCCATCTTTTTCTACAACTCTTACCCATCTTTCTTGCAACATGGCGATACCATGTCGAAAGAACGATGTAGGTTTAACAGCGATGCAATCATCGATTCATTTTCGCACTTCTTCAACATTTCGAAACCGTGGGTCAGCCAAGCTATCCTTATTGTATCAATCTGAACAAGTGGTAAACAGAAGTCGCTATTTCTGGTGTGTACGCTGGGTGCGGCAGAACTTCCCATTCAAAAGGTACAACAGTTTATCCTTCCCAACTTTTTGCACTTGGAATTATCGTAGATCAAAATCATCACTTTTATATCGTTGAAACTAAAAACCAACAATTAGGATATGACGAAGCAGCATCATCATACGTTTCTAAAAGTGTTTACTGGGCTTGGGTAGCAGATTTCTTCAAATCAATCAACAAAGTAATGAATGTCGGAAATGCAATTTTTAACATTTAATCTCATATCCATTATAGAAAAATTATAAAAAAAGACTTGTATCTTGTCCCAAGGTTTATTACCTAGTGGCTCATCTTTGGACACTTCAAAGTAAATTGGAAAAATTAAATAAAAAATGAATTCCAATTTACTTAGAAATGTTTCTTCAAGAAAAGAAAATTATTTCATGTGATAAGTTTATTAGAAGTCAAGTGATAAAACTTTAAAATTAGAAATTTTATTTTCTAATTTTATTTACAACAAACTGCTTGATTTTTTGATATTCTTTATTTCTTTGGCCTCATGTTAAGCCTATTAAATTCCTGATGAAATAATAATGATTAATAAAAACGCAGGTTACTTAGATTAAATAAAAAAATATTTTAAACAAAAGGTAACTAGGCATATCTGTGTCCCAAGTTAGATCATTTCAACCTGCCACAAGGTGTACCATAAACTTTAGAATCCCATGCTGTTATGCTTAACACCAGAACAGTAATTATGTATTAATATTAAAGACAATACTTTAAATTTCATTATAGTACCTTTATTTCAAAATAATTTTAATACAAATTTACATTATAACTTATCGAAATATTATATAAAAGACGAAAAATAAAAATCTTAATAAATTATAACTTGCTTTTTCTATTGAATCAAAACCCATCTAACCATTTGATTTTGCTTCCCTTTTTCAACATCTGCAAGGACTAAGAGTTAATTTAAAATTTAATGCACAAAAAATTAAGCTGTGCCAAAGTAAGCCACTCTCCACCCACTATTAAATTATAAATTTAATTTATTAATTTTGAAAGCAAGAAAAGGTAATCCATATAAATTTATATAGGTAAAACATTATCTATTTTTTGGAATTTGCTTTGCTGTTTTGTTTCTTATATACCATATATATATATATATATATATACTCGAGGGTAATTCAATAAGTAATAGACTAATGGATATAACTCAAAAAGGGTTTATTTGATTCTTACAAAATTCAGGATATTTTTCAACATATGTGTGTGTCTGTGCGTATATATACCCTTGTTGCAGTAGTGTTTGAAAGCATCAAACATTAATATTAACATATATATACCTGGTTTAATTTTGGGATATGTATTGATAAATAAATATGTAATAAATTATATTATTTAAAAAAAATTTATTAATCTTTATGAAAAAAACAAAGTAGATTTAATTAAAAAGAACAAGGATTTAACATAAATTCAATATAAATAAACACATTTTGAAGACTAAATGTTATATATTTTTAATGTTTTTTTTTTGTTTTGGAATACACATAATTGTACATATAATTATTATATAAAATATATATTGAGTTATATAATATCATTAAGTTTCTGAGGGGTGTTTAGAAAGAAGTGCCGTATAAAAATAACATTAAGTAGCAGATCTCACACACGTGCTTGATTTTGTTTATATTTAGAAATGATAAATCATAATTTCAAAAATGTTCACGAAACAAATATTAAAATTATCATATATTTGCCTAAAACATGATTGAGCTCTGAACTTTAAACTCTAGAGAAATATTGTTATTTATATTGAAAATTCTAGATACTTTCCAGTTAGCCGATTTGACATTTTTTTTTTATTATTATTTTATCAAAATGAAAAATCGTTAAGTTCAGAGTTCAAATATTTTTTTATATTCTATATTTAAAAAAATATTCTAATAATTTATAAATATTTAATAGGCCAGGTATACAACGTCACTATCCTTGCTTCTACACTTTCTTACTATAGAAGGTGTAAAAGTAAGGTTCCTTCTATAGTAAGAAGGTGTAGAAGCAAGGTTCCTTTTTTAGTAAGAAGGTGTAGAGGCAAGGTTACTTCTTTAGTAAGAAGGTGTAGAAACAAGGTTACTTCTTTAGTAAGATGTAGAGGCAAGGTCAATATCAATTCTATTTTATCAAACAAACTATTATTTTATTTTTACTATAAAGGGTTAACTGGATAGCTTTTCCAGGAATACAAAATCTTAAAATTAATTAATGTTACAAAATCAATACACAAAACGCAGTCTGTTAACTAAGAGTCCTTGATTAATGATGAGAATCCTGAGAGCAAAATGTGGTAGTGGTATTCGGATTGAAATCTTGGGCAGATTTTATGGTGGGACTGGTTCATATCATTTAATTGATTTTTAAAATAATATTAAAAGAAAATAATAAATAGTATTAATGAATACCTTAAAAAATACTTGAAATGCTTCTTAAAGACCAATGAGTGACAAAGATTCAGTAAAATGTTGAAGGTATAAAATATATATATTTACATAATATAATTACATTTATAGAATATTTATTTTTTTTAATCTTTTTAATTATTTGATTAAAGTTAATCAAGTAATAATGATAATAATAATAATAATAATAATAACGTAAAGGATATGAGATAATATAGTTAGGATGGAGTAAGTATAATAATACAATAATAAAAATAAAATAGATAGAAATTAAAATTGGAATGAAATGCATCCGATTTCTACCCTTCAATTTATTTATCTAACAGCGGGATTGTAGGGTACACGTGGCATAAAAAATTTACCAAATAGTAAAAATAAAAAGTTAAAAGAAAAACTTAAAAAAACCATTAAACAATTTATACCACAAATACATATATAACCAAGCTTACTCTTTGGAAATGTAATTCTCGAATTCAGCATCATTTGAGGAAATACAATAAAATTAAACATCAACAAATAAAGTAACACAAAAAGCAAAATTATATACACAATATTGATCATTGATAAAATAAATTGGTTAAATGATTTACTATAAAGTAATAATTAAGAACGATAAAATAATTATAAATATTATATCAGTATATAATGTATGTCAGAAATGTAAAAAATATAGTATATCTTCGAAGCATAAATTGATTAGTGGCTAAGAAAATTACTGGATAAAGAAATAATTAAATCGAGAATATAAGATTAAATTTAGTTGATTTCTTAGGATACTTCCTAGCGCGAAAATGCACCTGATAAACCACCTAAAAAATAATAAAAACAAAAATTAGAAAAATTAATTCTTTCTTTGTTACTTATTGATTCTTGCTCACTCTTTCTCTCTCTCTCTCTCTCTCTTTCTATATATATATATATATATATGTCGATTAGGTTACCGTGAATGTTTTGATTATGAAAAATTATCTTCGAGGTTATTTTTTGTGTTTTTGTTCAATTAGGGTTTGGACCACAGACCATGACTTTGGACATTTCGGGGCCTTATTTTGCAAATCTGGGTCTTAGAATTTCAAAATTCTCTTGAAAATGTCATCAAAATTGGCACCGAAACGCCAAGAGTAAAATTTCATAAAACACAAGTGAATATAATCCGTTAATAATTATATATATATATATCGCCCAGGTTATTATTGTGTGTTTTTTTCGAATTTCAATGATTTTTAACTTTGTAAAAAAAATATAATTGGAAAAAAAAAATTAAAAATCTAGATAATTTTATAAAGAATTAGATGATATTACCAAAATACCCAGATTTTTATTGTAATATAATTAAATATCTTTATATATATATATAATCTGGGTATTTTGATAATATCATCTAATTCATTTTTATTGTAATATAATTAAATATCTTTATATATATATATAATCTGGGTATTTTGATAATATCATCTAATTCTTTATAAAATTATCTAGATTTTTAAATTTTTTTTTTCAATTATATTTTTTTTACAAAGTTAAAAATCATTGAAATTCGAAAAAAAGAAACATCCTTTCTTTTATAATTATTATATATATACTTGAAAAAAAAACATTTTATTTTTTGTATTGTATTTTGAAATTAGAACCAAAACCACTTCATCTCCCTCTATAAATAAATTTTTCTTCTATAAATTCAAAAAGGTGACAATTCATTTGACACTTCTGACAGATTCCTTTGATGAATATGAATTTCTTCCTAATCGTGTAGGATTACCATCAAATGGGTTAATCCGTTGTGGATGATGAGTGATTTTCAGGTATGCGATGACCTCGATGATTTTATTGAATTGGCCCCGCAACTTGGCTTCTATCTTCAACCGATTATTAAAATAAGTATTCTAGTGCATTTTCCTCCAGATCAATTCGAGAGAAAACCAATTTTCTCCAATTATGAATTATTAGATCATTTACGAACATTGATTAAACCGAAAAATTTTGCAACAATCAAGATTTCTAAAATCACATTACAATTTATAGAAATCGATGCCGAACTCCATCATAAATCCGATCTTTTCTTTGTATTAACACGATTTAATAAAAAAAATATTTATTTACCGAAATTTCCTTATGTGCATCGGATAAGTGCGTCCGAAGTTAAATCGATTGAGGAACATCCTATCAAAATTGGAATCTCTGACTCTATACATATAAAACATTTGCCTCTGTTATGGTTCACAAAAAATGAGGATCGATTTAAAGAAATTTGGAATCCAAGCGAAGAACTTCTTACAGAAGTTTTTCAAACTTTCGGCGAAATTCATTCCGTCTATTTGCCAATTTCGAATTCTTTTCCAAATGAAAATACATCAAAAAAATTCTCTGTCAAAGAGAACACCTATTTTGAGGCGTTCATTCAGTTCAAAGAATATAAATGTTTTGTTAAAGCACTTGATACTCTTAGAGGAATGAAACTTGTCCATAAAGACAAAGATAAATATTATTGCTGTCATATACAGGTAAAACAAGTTATTAATTTAAATATATAATTATATAATAATATATAATAATTGACATAGTGATAGTCTTAGCGGCAGCTTCTCAAATAAAATTGACTTTTCCTATTCCATCATAAACATTCCACCAATTCTTTTCATTCATTACTCATTCATTAAAGAAATTAATATTTTAAAACGTTGGTTCTAAATAATGTCCAGATTGTTGTGACAGTTAAAATTGTCATAAGGGCAATCAGTTGACTTCTGCTGATTATTGAAATTACACTTCTTATTTTTTTACAAAGAAAGTAATTTTCTAATGATTCTGTAATAAATAAATTGTATTAATTTTAAGTTCATGCTCTCTTTATATGTATAACTTTTTCTGACATCTATTTCACAACTTTAAAAGAAAAATATTATTTTTATTAATATTAAATAAATATATTTTCAATGGGGCAAAATGTAAATACGTTCTCACCTCCTTGGTTATTATTATCATTATTAAAAATATAGTTTATTGTTTTTGGTTGCATTTCTTCTTTACTAGTATTACGAATTAAGATATCTATTTGAATATTTTTTTTTATAAATATCCCCTCTCCCATTTAGTGAAAATATCTGGTCTATTAAATAATATAAATAAATCAATTGATATTAATAAATATATATTTCATTTTTAAAATATACTCTATATTATCTAATATATAATAACAATTTCTTTGATGTATATTCATATTTAAATTGATCATTTTTAGATAGTTCTCGGTAAGATCAAACAAAATGAGGAATTTAATAAAAAGATTATAAAATTAAAAACTCCAAATGAATCGGAAGATCTTAAGAAAACACTTAAAAAACCTTTTCATGAAGGGATCAATAAGAATCAAAGGTAATTTTGAAGAATTTGAGAAAATTATAATTATTCTCTTTATTAAAATTTCTTTCTAAAGGTATAAGAAATAATTTAAAATCCATTTAACGCATATTCTTTTATTATTAGTCCAACCATGATGGACGAGAAA
Source organism: Labia minor (assembly GCA_963082975.1). NCBI lineage: Eukaryota > Metazoa > Arthropoda > Insecta > Dermaptera > Spongiphoridae > Labia > Labia minor. The sequence continues at coordinate 39,918,289 of OY720348.1, read as the reverse complement.
CTAATTAAACTGGACCGAAGAAAGAAACGTGAAGAAAAACGTAAATTAAGAGAAATTCAAAAATTAAAAGAAAAAGAATCTGAGCAAATTAATATAAAAATTAAAACTGAGGAAAAAAAATTATTACGCGCTCAAAGAAATCTTCAAAGCCTTCGATTACTTGATGAACTCTTGGAAAGAATAAAAGTATTTCATTCGGATTCTAATTTTTCATTTTTAAAAAATTTTTTAATTAAAAATGCTTTATTTTTCAGAATCTTAAGCTTGAACAGTTAAAAGGAGACGTAGAAGAAAAAATCAATCAATCAAATGAATTGTTAAATAAATCTGTAAGTTTAAAATAATAATTATAATAATAATACATTTAGGGAAAAATAATTTTCCTAACTGACCTTACACACCAAATTAAATCTTTTTTTAATTTTTTTTTTTTTAGAAATCGTCAAACAATTCTAACTTGGAAGACATAGAAAGAGAATTGCGTTCGAGATTAATAAATAAATTTACTAATAACAATAATAATAGTAATAAAAATATTCCAAAACAAGATAATAATATATCTAAAACAAAACAAAGAGGGTCTCCTCGTTATCACCGTTCTTTGTATAAAAATAATAGAGAAGGTTATATTCTTATATAGTTTATAATCATATATATATATATATATATATAATATTAAATTCATTCTGATTTAATATATATATATATATATATATATATATATTTGAAAATATCAATTAGTACCCGACTCTATAGGTATTAGTATAGTCATAGTCAGTCGTGAGGATTATTGAACCTAATCAAGATAATATATTAATTAATAATATTTTAAAGAATTAAGTAGACTGTAAAAAATGGCCAATAAAAACAAAACTAAATTTCAATGAGGATCAATTTTTCATTTTTTTTGATTATTTCACTGTTTTAAATAAAAATATTATCTTTTAGGATTATTTATTTGTTTGTTAATTTTTAAAAATATTATTTTTTAGATCATGGATTGCTTCGAAATATAAGATATAATCAACGTCCTAGTCCAAACTTTTATTTCAAAAATAAAATACGAAAGCAACACTTTGATTATTCGAGGAAATATCAAAAAATAAACTATCGTTATTCCCATTATCATCATGTATATCACTATCCACAGCGAAAATTACAGTCGGATTTTATGGACATTCATAATATTTATTTAAGGTAAACTATATATATATAATCCTTTTAGAATTTTTTAAATATTTAATTACTATTTGAAGCCCGATTGCCCCTTTGTATCATCGTGTGTCTTTCTATCTCTCTTTCAATAATTAAGTTATATTTACTACCCTTAAGTTTACATTTTTTTCAAGTCATTGTTGTAGGATGAAAAGCTACCTTTCCTAGGATTTTCAAAAATCAGTTTTTACCGACCGACAATAGTAAGGGAGGTATTGTTTTCACACCAAATTTCACATGTAGAGATTTTTACATATCTCCACGAATCATGCATTTACTTAAAAGAAAAAAGTATTTTTAGCATGTCTGTCCTTCCGTCCGCTGTGTACAGCTTGAATGGCTCAACGGATTTTAATGAAATTTGGTATATTTACTTAATGCATTAGTATGATGAATTGATCAACTTTTGGTGTATATTCGGAAACCAGAAGTGGTAGTATTACCGATCGACGATAGGCAGGGAAGGGTTATTTTCACACCAAATTTCACATGAGGAGATTTTTTACATATCACTACAAATCATGCACTTTGTATTGGTTTTATCTTCGAGAAACATCATTTTTATTAGTTTTATCTTAATTTAAATTATATGACGTCATCCAGCCATTCATGACGTCACAGCCTGGTCTTACATATATATTATAAATAAAATAAAATTAAAAATATTTGTTATATCCATATCTGTTTTTTATTACATTAATAGATATATTATTAATTATTTGAAATTGTTTCTGTAGCTAGAAATTAATTTACTTCAAACCGTCGGTCGGTTCGGACCTGGCCACAGGTCAACTTATTATTTATGGTTCTTGGATGAGATTAATCGAAATGTTCAATGGAATTTCTGGATAACTTTGATTAAGTAGGAGAAATATAAATTTATATTTTTGTTTGTTTGTGGTTGTTTTTATTAAAAAAAAAATAAAGAAGAGTAATTTATTTCGAATTCACTTTAGAATTTATTAAAAGATAATTATGAAATTTTATTTACACTTTGGAAAATTTAGAGTAAAGGCACAAATTAAGACACAATTACACTTATTAAGAAGAACACTTCCACATAATTTATTAAAAAATGATTATATTCATTAAAATAGAATTTATAAATTTTTTATTTTCATATTTTTTGAATAATCACACTTTAAAATTACATTTACTAAGATAAAAAACAAATAACACAATTTATTTTCTATTGGATGTACAAGACACAATATCTAAAATAGACTATAGAGCAAAGGACCTGTCGAAACGCAACAGAAATCAATCCCATGATTATAATTTTTGTTACGAATATAACTTATATATATGTATTTAATCAATTCTCATTGTTATATACTTTTTGAAATTAATTAATCCTTTATTCATAATTTAATCATTCATTTTCTTTTTTATAGATATTTTAAAAAGATTTCTTATGGTTCATCGTCAATAACTTCTGAAAAAAATTCGAACTCTTCGAAATCTTTGACTTCTACAAAAACAAAATGTAACTAGTTAACTTAAAATTTAATTAGGATTGAAAGTTGTCCTAATATTTATTAGGAAAATTTTGCATTTATTAATAAAAGCCCTCCGTCCTATTTCGTTGTAGTTTTCATGTTTAAACATTAGCATTTTGGACAAAGAACTGATTATTCTTTAATGTAAAGACTAAATTTAGGAACTATTATTTTTATTTTATATATTTATAGCCTTTTAGTCTAAAACCTAGACTTCTTCAAAGATCTGAGTAGTGGATTGAATCTGGTTTATTTTAATTTAATGTAAATGTGTGTAATATTTTTTCAATCCATAACATTTTATTTAAATCTTTGTTTTTGTTAATATCTAATAATCTATTAAAATTTCATACATTGAAAAGAAAAAAATCCAATGGTGCCAGATTAACATAAAAGATTAAGATGCCACTATTTCACATTTGAAATGCCATTTTTCGCGCATAATTTTATAACACTAATCAAATAAATAGTTTAAGTAGACAAATGCTTTGACTAAATTTCATTCCCTAATACAGGGGTGTCCAAACTGTGCCGGATTAGATTGGGAGTTGCTGCGGGTCACATGAATATTCAAATTGAAAAATTTCATTATAATAATTAACATTTAATTTTTTGTATAAGAAATTAATTGAAAATACACTAATACTAAACACATATAATTAAATTACTGTAAAATTGTATATTGTTATAGATACTAAAATAAAATTATTTTTAAATATTCTTTTTATCACTTTTAATATATATAAAACAAAATTTTTCAAAACCCCTTTCCGGGCCGGATTTGGCCCGAGGGCCGTTATTTGGACACCTCTGCTCTTGGTGTTTGGATTGAACATGTTTATAGTTTTAATTAGAGATATCCTCAGAATCATCAATGTACTTATATAAAATCACGAGTGTTAATTAAAAATAATTAATTTGTATATAAGCTTCCAAATGTTTTATCTTTATCTAGCTAAACTCCTCCTTGGTATTTGGATTTTTTTCCCTCAGTGTATATATAAATATTTATATGTATGTATACAAGGCGAGCCTAGAGGACCCGGCCAAACTACACAAGTGGATTGCACATACGGAAATGATAAAAAATAACTGTTTTTATCTTATTTTTATTTGTTTTCAATTTACTGGGATGTTCAAAGTACAGCAGTTTATTATATATTATAATTTTAAAGTGTAAATTAAATATTTAATTAAATTATTATAAATTTGTTAGTTAAAAATTATAAATTTGTTTACAACATATTGTAAGCAGGTTATTAGTCAATTAAAACATAGATATAATTAATGTCAGTGTTCATCACAGTGATTTCATTCTTATTTTTATTAATATTATCAAGTCTTACAACAAAATCATGAAAATTGAACTTGGTAGAAAATTAAAAATAATTTTTCCATTGAAAATTAATTTTTTCTCTATAAATAAAATTATTTCCACTTAACAAATATATGCTTTTTACAAATTAGCTCCAATTTTATTTAATATTAAAGGTTTTAGCTATTGACTCTGAAACTGCTTATATGGTTCAGAAAATAAATAAAATAACAGAATGTATCATTAATTATTATTTATTCAATTCGATTATTATGTTTTACAAGTGATGAGATATTAAATTTTTTCGAAAATTATATAAAAAAAATGATTAAAACTAATAACCTATACAATAAATTGCCATTCTAGAGATAAAAATTAAAATAACCAAGCTTTTACAAAAACCACTCAAATTACAAGAAAAATTCTAAAATTCCTAAAAATTTATGTGAATCTGCTGATTTTGTCTTTCACTGAGTTTTAAAAGGCACTTTTATGGGAATGATATTTTTATGAATTGTATTGTATATAAATGTTATTTTGAAATTTCTTTTAAATACTTTATAATTATAATTTAATTGATTCGGATTTATTTTTTTAAAAAATAGCTGTGTTCTATTTAGCGAATAAATGCTTTCTCTGCCCATTTTTGTAAAATTTCAAATTATATAAGTGTGTATAAAGATTTGATTGGTTAAATATACTACTTTCTCCAGTACTGAGCAAATTTATGTAAATGCTCAACTAAAGCTGCCATTACTGCCGTTACACTGATATCAAGTAAAGTTTGGAAATATTGAACCGCTTCCTCATCGCCAAGATGAAGTTGCAATTTATCTTGAACTTTTTTAACGGCTTTATCTGGTTCCAATGCAATGTCAGGTACACTTGCATCAACCATTAAAGAGAATAAATTTAACATCAAATTAGCATGTCTAAAAAAAACAACAATGTGAATATTTTTTGAAAATAAAAAATATGAAATATTAAATTTTTCCTTACCTCCTGAGATGAAGAAATGCTGTATAACATTGCTTTCGAAATTCAAGATAATATTCGTTGGATGTTCCACCCATAGCCTCTACCATTTCTTTACTTAATTTCATTGGTGGTGGAAGAGGTTTAGGATCTCTTCCTAAGATATAACCAAAATCAATATGGAATAAATTGCCATTTGTAGTAAGAAGTAAATTATCTAAATGACGATCCCCAACACCTAATAGGTATGTTATCACACAATATCCAGCTAAAATTTAAAAATTTTTAAGAATAATTTCCTTGATATGACTGATTCGCGATTTTTATAATTACCACAACTCTTCACATAAGTATCCATTACTTCTGGGGATATTCCAAATACTGCATTTTCACATGGATGATACTTTCGGAAAAAATTTTGAATCGTAGTATCATTAGCGAGGACTTCTGCGACAGGAGTTGATTCAACGAATTGAACAAATCCTAAAAACAAGTATACACAGTATAGGAATGATGCTAAAGTATATTTGGACTGCAATTTCTTTTAAGAGAAATAACAATTATTTCTTAAATTTTGACTACCATCAAATATCATATAATTCATTTTATTTGAAAGAAATTACCATGTTTCGCACTAGTTGCATGAACTCGATAGGGTGTTAATTTGAGATCCAAATTTTCTTTTCGTAAAAGTTTATCCATGAGTGTAATCATTTGTAAAATTAATTGATCTTGGCGCAAATCATCCCCATGCTTGAAAATGGCAACATATTCTTGATTATCAATTGTTAAAAATGTTAATTTTGAAGGCATCAAAGCAGACTTAAAGAGTATAGCCCTAAAAAATGTTAGATAGATAAAAGAAATTAAAATCAAATAATTCTAACATGAGAAGATTTAAAATAATATACTGAACAATATGTATAAAAAATAAAAGAAAGAGAGAAAATATAAAAATATTTCAAATAGAAAAAAAAAATAAAAATATTTTTAATATGAATAAATTAAAATATTGTAAAATTATTAAAACTGGTGGTTATATATATTAATCAAGGAATTTTGTAAATAATGTCACATATTTATATTTTATTGCAATTTTATAAAAAAAAGAGACGACGTTTCGATTGCTCTTTCTGCAATCATTATCACGGAACTGCATTGCCCGAAGCAGTCGACTCTGGTCGAAACTGCACTGTTCGAGCGACCAGAAATTGAAGAAAGAGCAATCGAAACGTCGTGTATTTTTTTCTGTTTTTAATAAAAATTGCAATGGTGGTATTATTTACAAAATTCCTTTATTAATATTTTAAAACAAATCAATCAAATACTGAACTAAATATCAACAAAATTAGAAATATATTTAATTCAAAGTTATTAAAATTAAAATGAAATTAAAATTGTTTACTTTTCAGGAATAATTCCCTTAATTATAACATCAGGATCCAAAGGAAATGGAAATGGTTCGAAATTGCTAAAATTAATCTTGAATGTCTCAGGCTCCGATAAAAGGGCTTGCAAGCGCTCCATCTGTAACCAACAATTAATATAAAAATATATGTGATTGATACATTAGATTTATGTTTTAATGAGATTTTGCATTTTTGTAGAAAATACTTTTTTCTTTCGGTTGCCACTTTCTCTAGTCACAGTCTTAATTAACCGCACAAGTTTATCCATGAAAATCTGTTGTTGTGCAAGAAACGTGCGCCTCTTTTGCCATTCAGGGTTGCCATCTTTCAAAGTTTTGGAGAAGGTTTTCATAACTGTCAGGTACATATCTCGGACCTAAAATAAAGTACCAATTTGAAAATCTAATAAGTATTAATTTGATCAAATGTGATATAAATATTTAACTTGAACAAACAGGTCATCCTTGAATAGCCATTAGAGGAACATAAGGAAAAAGGAAACGGTCCCAACCTAGAAAAAAGATTTTCAAATAATATAAATATATATAAAATATAAATGTGCCTTTTTGTAGCTTCAGAAAAAATTTTCAACTTTATAAAATATTTTTTATTCCCATTTATAATCCATTTTATAAATTATATACAGATTTTTATTTATATCCTTTGGTTTTCAAAATAAAATAAAAAAAATAAAGCGATAAATTAAAATAATTTTATATAACAAATAAAAAAAAAGAAATCTATCGAACTTTAATAAATATGTATAATATAATAACAGAATTTTAATATAAATTAAAACAAGATGATTAATCCTAATGTCTCTAAACTAACAAAATTATTTAATTTTAATATTGTGACCGGTAAAAGTTGTTAATGAGGAAAATTCATATTAGTAATTGGAAAGAGTAATGATTGTAATTTAAGGGTTACCTTCGAGTCTTGTTTAACTGGCGCGGGATCTTGGTCTTCACATTCTATTAATAAATACCAATAAAAATAATTGGCTAAAGTTGAATGATTACAAGCTCGAGAGATCAAAAATGTAGCCAGGTCTTGTCCGACAATAATCTGACCATCAGCATCATCAGCAACGCCTGTATTCGCTCCTGCTGTAGTAGGATGAGGCGCAGTTACAGTTACACAAGGTGGAGATGATATAACTGAGGCAGTGGTTTTTTGAGAGAGGTCTAATGATATAGGGGCGACCAAAGAAGAATTTAACGATGAAGTTGGAGAAATTTGCAAACCCTCATTGATTGCATCTGCCAGAGCCTGAACTTGAGAGATGCTTTCTTTACTTGAATTTAATGATTGTTTCGGATCGCTAGAAGAACTGTATCTGGATTAAAAATGAAAATCAGTTATCAATAAAAGAATAGATTTGCAAATTGGATTTTTCGTAGAATTTATGGACAGAAATAGGGAAATGATGGAGATTACTGGACCTATATGCAACCCCAAACATATTAAGTGTCATAAAAATGTTAATGATTCAATGGGCGTTGATTGAATTAGTGAGGAAAGGCTAGCGAAAAGTTTCAGGAAAGGAACCGAAGGTAGCTGATAATGTAAAAGTATATTAGAGAGAATTTGATGAAGGTTTAGTATAGGGGGAGTTGGAGGCAGCAGAGGTCAAGAACTTTCAAGGTGAGAGATAGATAAATAGAAAAGAATCAATCATCATGAGGGAAAATAAAAAAAATTATTATTAAAAAAAATAAAATTATTAAATTGTTAAAATGAGAAAATTTACTAACAACTTATCTGAGAGAGAATCTCGAAAATCCTTGGATGATCCAATAATTGAATCTTTTCCATTATTCAATTTTTCATATGCTTCTTTAATTTCATCAAAATTTTCATATTTCAGAGCTTGAACTAGTTGTAATAAATAAAGTAATAGGTCCTAAAAAAATACATTTATAATTATTATTTTATTCTTATATTTCATTTCTATTTTTATGTTTTTCAAGCTTATTTACTTTATACCTCATCAGGAGCTTCAGCAAGTCTTGAAACAGCATAACGCCGAACTCCTGGATGTTCAAAGTTTGGACCAAGCAATTCTAAAGCATCTTCCACATCCATGGGAGCCCATTGATGAACTAAACCTAATGCTTGTTTAGCTTCATTAACAAGTTTCCAATTTACACATTTCAAGAATTTTGTTAAAGCCTTTAATAAAACAAAAACCAAAATAATATAAGAGATAGACAATGAGGTAAACTGTACAGTCAATAATAAACTAATGTAAAAATTTAAATATATATATACGTATATATATTATACAAAATCATTAATATAATTTTATTTTTCTAAAAAAATTGTTGAAAGGGTAAATTTCGTTATTTTCTTATATTATTATATTATGAGAAATTTAAGAAATTTGGAGTGTATTTATTAAATTATAAAAAATTCGTCATTAAATAAATAAATCAATATACCTTTTTTTGATTCATTAAATAAAATCGATATTTCCATACTAAATCTTGTTCTTCATTTGTTAGCGGTTTTGTTGGTGGATATTTCACTATAGTATTAAGTGAATCACGAATCGAAGCAGTAGGCTTGGCATCTCTATCCGAAACCCCAGATCGTACACTTCTAGCAAGTATATGATGTTTGGCCTCGCATAAATTTTCCTAAAATAAATCATGATTGTAAAAATAGAAAAATTGAAAAATTCAACAACACATACATATTATAAAAATATAATTACTTTTAAAATTTCAGGATCGGGATAAAAGCAGATTTCACGATGACGTCTAATAGGAATTACTTCATCTCCATTTTTTTCGAAATAAACTAAATGGTGCTTGAAAAAAAAGAAAATGTCAATAATTGATTCATATTGAAAAGAGTATTATATTCCTAGTAAGTATCCTAAATAAATTCTTTTAAATTTACAGTTAATTTACTAATATTCTAATCACTTTTGTATTTTATATATTAAAAGCTGGTCGGTACTTTAAAAATTGAAATTATTGTTTTAAAATTATTGCAGGTCAATTCTGGAATAATAAATTGGCTGGCCCGATTATTATTAATTTCCTCCATTCTATTTTCTTATATATATATATATATATATATCACTATTTATACATAGCAAATAGATCATCAAATTTTTTGGTATACAATTTATAAATTATTATTAAAAGCCCCGCGGTGTTCATTTAATGCCACTCACTATAATTAATATAATTTCAAATTATTAGATCTAATTTATTGAATACTTTAATTGAAAAAAGATATTCTTTAATTATCATTTTAAATAAATATCAATGAAAGAAAAAAATTGTTTTTAAAAAATCATATATAATAAGTTGACAATTTTCAAGATCAGTAAGACATAGATAAATATGAATAAAATTTTTACTAGTATATTAAGATAATAAATTTTATATGAATCTATAAAAAGAAATAATATTTAAAGTTTCTTCAATTATAATTATTTATTTGTATTATTATGTTACTAACATCATGGACAAATATTTAGTTTATCTCAGGAAAATTAAATGAATATCAAAGAGAATTCTTTTTAAAAATCAAATAATTAATATTATTATAATATATGCATATAAATTATAATAATATTGATATAAATACTAATAATAATAATAATACTCATATAAATATGTATAATGTTTCCAAAAACCATCTTGAATCATTGTAATGTTTTGATTTGGATATTTATTGGCCCCTGTTATTAATTACTATAATTAAAAAAAAACAGATTTTTCTTTTAGACGAGACCAATACAGATCGATTCTTCACCTAAAAAAATCCCTAATACTATGCCTAATTTTTAAAATAATAAATACATAAATATATATAATTTTTGCTAGTAAAATGAGAGATTAGATAGATAGGTAAATTTAATTTTAAAACTTACATGCTTTCCATTGATTATTATTTTTGGAAATTCAATATTTAAATAAAGATAATCTGAATTCTTCTTCTCCTTTTCCATAATTTTCTCCACTTGCGTGAATGTAAGTCTATCAAGCCAATCTACTCGTTTAATTACTCCTTCATCGTGTTTCTTTTTAAGCTTAAATATAAATAAATAAATAAATAAATATATATAAATATAAAAATAAACTATTAAAAATAAACAAATTTATTTGGAAATATTCTTGAACCTTTTCTAATCTTCGAATTTCACTATCATCTTTAGATTTTCCAGGTGTGGATGATGGATTTTTGCCATCCGCTTCTCTATCAGGCCAAACTTTAATATCTATCATTCCCTATATAAATAAAAATAAAATAAAAATTGAAAATGTAATTAGAATTGTAAAATGATCATATTCGCTTACAGATCTGAAAACTCCTTTTTTTGTAAACAGCGAAATAGTGGTTCCACCAACAGGTCGTCTTTTTCCTGGACCGACAACATCGTACATTGAAATGGCAAGTTGAGCATCTCTGGGTAAATCTCGAAAAGTATGGGGTAGAGTGAGCCATTCATTCCAACTAAAAAATAGATAAAAAGTCATTAGTTTAGAGTATGTTTTTCATAATTATAAATAATAATTATAAAAATAATTTATATACATATAGATTTATTAATAAGTAATTCTTTTTATTTAATTAATTCTATTTAGAATTTAATATTAAGTTTTAGAGATATTTTATATCAAACTGTTTTGAAAAATTAAAATATCTATAAATTTTTCAATAAAATTCAATGATTATTCAGATATGCATATATTAAATAGTAAATATAAAAATAATTAATTTAGAAGAATATTACATCCATTTCTTTTTTTTTCCTTCTTCTTTTATATGATTTTTACTTTCATTTATGTTTACAAATAAAGTACTAAGATTTTTTTTTTTATTTAACGTGAGCAACCAAAATTGTTAATAAATATTTCGTTTTACCAATTCATATAGCATTTAGAAGTCTTTTTATTTTTCATATTTTTGAGCATCTAGAATTATGTCCCATTTTAAATAAAATAAAATTTCCAAATAAATTATTAATTTATTATAATTTATGATTTAATAATTAAATTAGTTCTTGTGTATTTGTATTTTACAAAATCATTTCATTGGGTTCTAGATACTATGCAAATTATCATTCATTAAAAAAAAAATAATTATTTTATTTAAACATTACATTATACATCATACTGTCTATCCAAAATCTCTTGTACGATGAATAGATTCAATAATAAATATCAACATTATATATTTATATTTTTCCGTCATAAGTATATATCTTCGGACAATATACATATATAGAAAGATAATTATGGTAATAATAATATAAATGAAAAAAATATTTTCTTCAAAAAAAATAATACTTACTCAAATCTGTTTGTAAAGGATTTATAAGATGCTCGAGTGGGTAATGCGAGTCCCATTTGATTCGAATAAATTTGACATTCTAACATTAAATCAGGATGGGATTTTTGATAAATACCAGAAAACCTTAACATTGGATCGTTCAACAGTTGTATATGATCAGGTTTTTTAAGTTTGCCTTCAAGGGTTCCTCTAAAATAACAATAAATTCAATTAATAAAAATCTAATGCAAATAATAATAGATAATAAAAAAAATCAATGACTCACATCTTCACTCGAACATTTTCTTCCATATCACAACTATAAACATAGTAAAATTTACTGTCCAATTGCTTAGCTTCCATTGTTGCACTGGTAATAATGCTAAATAATCAAAAAGAGATATAAGATAGTCAACTATCTCATTATAAATTCAAAGGGATAATATGATTAAAAATATTTTTGTTAGATAACATTTATAATATGAATAAAATAAAATTATTCCATTCATATTTCAATTGATTTGGTATTAAAGTATAGAAAAATGATGTTTAAATTATTTAATTTTAAGTAATCTTAATATTGTCATGTTTAATAATCCACTTGTCAAAATATCAGTAATGAAAATAGAAACAAAAAAAAAAAAATCACAATGACATTTAGCCTTTCTGAAATGAGCTGTTTATGTTTTCTATTAGAATTTGAATAAAAAAAATTATAATTTAAAACTCAAAAAAAATGTTCAAGCAATGTTATTGATACATTTAATGAATTTTTTTTTTAAATTTTCATTTTTTTTATTAAATTTAAAGAAGATAACCACAATTTAAAATTCACACTTTCTTTAAATTATAGATTTTTATAATTTCATTTAAATCAAGAGAAAATCATATTAAATATAAATATTTTGAAATAGAAAAGAAATAATAAAATAAAAATTATAATTAAAACATATTGTTAATTAAAAATAACACTTAATTTTAATTATTTTTCGATCTCATAACCAAATTTAAAATATAAATCTATTATAATCGGAACCAATTTTAGCAACTAAATTTTATCAGACCTTTACGTTTCATGGTCTGTTGGCTGTGCAAATATGTTTATGGTATTGTGTGTTAGGTAGATTGTGTTTATGCAAAGATTTATATTAGTTAAATTGCTAAAGGAATCCCAACAAAAATAGATTCTATTAGGATAAATTAATTTGAAAAAAATCTGTATATATTTATATAGTGTAATATATAAATATAAAAATATAATATACATATTTAATTTGATTGGTCAACATAAATACACATTGTAGATTATTAAAATATTACTTCGATAAATAATCTCTGATTATGATTCATGAATTTAAAATTATAAATGCCAGGGTGTGTGTTATATATGTATATTATTATCTTTATTATTTGATTTGAATGTATATATTAAAATTTTATACTGAATAAGGATAAATAGAACCAATTGTTTATTGGTGCCCCCCCCCCCTCAAAACGACAAGTGAAATTTGGTGGCTATTCTAATTTGTCTTCGAAACTACATTGACGCCTCTTCCCTCCCTACGAGTATTAATAAGGATGATTATAAAGTAAATTAAAAACAGACTATCAATTAAAATAAAGCTCTAAGAATCAAATTAATGTGAACAAAATAATTTTAATAAAATATATAAAATATATTTATCTATTATATTTATATTTACCATTTAAAATGTTTCATAATCATGAAAGGAGCCATTTTAAGAGATAATATAATTAAAATATTATATATGAATATTTTTTCAGTAACTATTCAATAAGTATAATTGTATTTATTTTATACACAAATTTAAAATTAATATTTATTTTTAGAATAGTAAATTTTTTACTAATAATAATCTAAGAATTTAAATTAAAAATAGAATTAGTAAATATTATTATATTCATTAGTAAATTATTTCCCTAACAAATAGTATTAATAAATTTATCAAATACAATTCTGCAAAAGGAGTTAAATATTTAATATTATTTTATTTGCTGAGGGAGTTAAAAAATATACTTAATTTTTATTTATTTTATCTCTATTTTTCTACCTTTCATGTTTACAGTACTAATGTACTTGAATGTTCTTGGCCACATCAACCCACATTACTCTGGACTATTATTATTATCTTATTAAATTATTATTTAAATAACAAAAGTTCTATAATTAAGAATTAGTCTTTCAGTCGATAAAAATTAAAATTTCATTTTGTCTGATTGATATGATTCTTATATATATATATATATATATATATATATATACAAATATTTATACCTAATGACCAATGATTAGCAGTAAAAGTGCAAACTAATTTAATTCATTTATTTTTTGAAAAATTATACTACATAAATTAATAAGAGTATAATAATCAAGAGTATGTAGTAATTTAATGATTCCCACTGTAAGTGGTGACATCTACCACCTATGATTGTTTTTATTTTCATTTTAATTCAATAAACAAAATTTATATTGGGTATATATGGGTAATATTAAATTAATTAAATCAAAATTTATAAACAATTATTTTAAATTCATTTTGTTTATATGAAATTAATTAATTATTATTTAGATATTATGAATCGTTCAATTAACAATTAATTCTAATGGAAATATAAAAACAAATAAATAAATCCATTAAAATATAAAATAATAAATAAATAATGGTATAGATTAGAGGGATCTCTCACCTCGCAGAATTTGATGAAACTTCGTCAGTTGATTATATCCAATCTTTAATCCTTTTTATCTCGAAAACTAGAAGTTTACCTAAGAATTGCCTAAGGAAAAAGTTTCTTAGAATTAATCAAAGAATCAACTGGCCAAGTTTCATCAAATTGAAAGGTGAGAGATCCCTCTAATCTATACCTAAATAATATTATAATTAAAAATATTAAAGTGATTTTTAACAGAGTCAATTTTAAAATATTTTTTTTTACTAATAATCAAAAATTAAATTAAATTTCATACATATGTATATATACACAATATATCTATATAATTATTATATAGTTATTTTTACCTTTATAAAAAACTATTTTTCTTTTTTAGTGATGATTTTTTTTGTTTCTTTAAATTTATCTTTCAATGTTAAGTTCTAATAATCATCTATTTTCCAATATACAATTTCTAAAAAAAAAAAAAATAAATTAATATTAATATTTTATATTTTTTTTTTAATAGGAATAAATAAATATATTTAACAGTGTTAAGAAAATAATATATATTTGATTGATTTTTGATTTTTAAAAGGAAAAAAAAATAATGATCTTCCTAAGATTTTTTATAATAAAATTTATATTATATCTATCTATCTTTATATCTATATCTCTCTCTCTCTCTATATATATATAAATATAGAAATATAGATATAAAGACAAAATTATATTCATAAAAATACCTAATAAAGACCCAAAAAGAATATAATTATTCGATTGTATCATCAATGAGGAAAATGTCAGAAAGAAACAGGGTGCAAAAGGGGTGCAATAGGAACTAAGGGCGGGTTCCTTTTGAAGTCAAAAGTTAAATGTCAAAAGGTGGTGATTTAGTCAACCGCGATGTGTTTTGACTAAAAAATCGCTGGGCAACTGGGGCGCTCTCAAAATCATATATTTACAACTTTATCATTTTATTTTTATCTATTGAAATTTAAATAATTTTAATTTTAAAATTAATGGGTTGATTAAAAAACCGCTCTTTGTCTTTGGTCTTCAAAAGGAACCCGCCCCAAGAACGCAAAGCGCAAATTTTCCGAGGGACTTTAATGAAGGAATATATTAAATTATGATATAATAGTGAATTAACTTTATTTTTGGTATAAATATATTCAAACTAACATATAAATTTATTTTATATTTCTATATTATATATTACAAAAAAACAAAAAACAAATTAAAGGGTGAATATTGCGGGAAAATTAAAATCTAAATAATGTAATGAAAAAAATTATTAATAAGTATCGAAATATTAAAATCCATTAAACAAAAATTCATTTCTAATTTAACTTTTTATATTAACTAATATTTTTTTTTTAAATTAAAATAATTTAATACAATTATACATAATAAAACAGTATTAATAGAAATGTTTATTTTATAATTTTGTTATATAAAAATTTTTTTTTCACAAATTTTATTTCATTTATAATATCAATTTGTAAACATGTTTATCTACAATACTTGCTTATCAATATTTATTGAATAAATATTTTCCAATATCTCACTCTATCAATACTAAATATATAGAATAATTACAAAGAATATTTAAATTTTTAATTTTTATATTTATACAAAATATTATTTTGCATTTTAATTTTATGTAATGTTATTATTATTATTATCCGTGTTTTCACACTTACTCAGCACAAGTGCTGGTAAACTTTGACCTACCCCCTATTATTATTATTTTTATTATTATTATTATTATTTAAACCATGTAAAGTAAAGATTTTCTATTCCAAATAATATAATGAATATCTATGTCCAAAATGTAGTATAGGTCTGATTCTAATAGAGAATGAAACCTTGGGTTACGAGTTTAATTCGTTCCGGAATTGGGCTCAAAACCCGAAATTTTCGTAAATCAAATTTTCTAATCAAGTTTTCTAATAAGAATGTAAATGCAATTAATTTTTATCGAAAACTAAAATCCATTAATTTTCCGATCATATTATAAGAATTGGGGCGTGGTGCATGACTTTGGAGAAAGAAAATAGTTTAAGTGTAATTCGACCTATTTCAATTATGCACAATTTTATATTCCCCAAATGAATGGTTCTCTTCTCTTTAAACAATTATAATTAATGAAGGTGCCTTTTAATTATTATAATTAATTACTATCTACATTACTGAACAATTTTGTATTCTTAAATTTTTTTTTTTTTTAATTGATTTCCTAAAAAAAAACTTTTATGCATATTTATTTACGTAAACTCCCAGAGGACTATTTTATTTTTAGTAAGATTAATATTCAACAAATATACAAGGTCATTTATGTGGATATATATATTCTCACTCATGATATATATATATATGTCATATATAGTATAAATATGCCTAAATGAAAGTTATGTGATCAATGAATCAAGATTTAAACGGGTTTAAGATCTTCTGAATACAAAAACATCATTTTTTATATTAAAACATAAAAATAAAACATTAGAATATAATAAAATAATCTCTATAAAAAATAATATTATTTTATATACCTGTATATTCATTAAATTTATATTTTTTAGATACTAGTTTTATTCAACAATTGTAGAGAATAAAAATTATAAAAATTTAAAATTTTCTATAATTAACACGTTATATTTTTCGTAAAAAATATGATATTACTAAAAGCAGATTGTAGAGTGATTAGTCTTTCCATATATATATATATATATATGACACTATTGAACTAGATAATTCTTTCATGGTTAGAGTATCAGAGAGGTTGTCGCAGTAACTACATCCCCATGAGCCACCTCCATCCACCTTCTCTCTTGTCTCAATTCTTTTTTATCTTTTACACAACATTTATACCATCATAATTAGAATACACTGTTCGTTCTCCATTTGGTTCCCTTTTATCAAATTTCTTATTAATCTTGCTCTACCCTGCTCAGACCATTTTTCGAATTTATGACTATGTTTTCTGGTGCCTAAAGGTCATTATTTGTTATACGAGGAACATTCAATAAGTAAATAGACGGATGGCTATAGCTCAAAAATAGTTTATTTGATTCTTACAAAATTCAGGCTATTTTTCAAGATAATCATCCCCCACCCCCAGCTTCCATACACACACACACACAGTTAAGTACTTGTTTCATTTATCTTGCAGCTTCCTAAGCTGACCCGTGATAAGTTTCAAAAAGTGAGTTGGGAGTTCTTGCCTCATCCTACTTACAACCCCGGCCTCGTTCCATCTGATTTTTATCAGTTTGGACAAGTCAAAGACGCTCTGGAAAAAGATTCAATAACAATGAGGAAATTAAGGAAGCGGTGCAAAAGTGGCTTCTGTGTAAATCGAAAGAATTCTTCGCTAAGGGAATTAGGAAGCTGTAAGAAAGATGGGACAAGTGCAAAACTGAGCCTCCTGAGTGTGTGTGTGTTGCTGTAGTGCCTGAAAGCATAAAATAATAATATTAACATTGACCATCCCCTTGTGATTTCATATTCTTTTAATTCATTCTATCAATCCTAGTTTCAAATGATTTGAAACTTTTCTCGTCCCCTAATGTTCTGGATTATGTCTCATCATTCCTATAAAACAACCAAGAAAATAATAGTTTTATTCTCTAATATTAATTCTTTTGATTTTTATTATTCTAGCCTTATTTTTGTAGTTATAATAATATTCAAAATCATTAAAATGGAACATTATATTTTCTTTTAAATGGTATATTAGAAGTTTATATTATATAGAATAAATACAAAATAAATTAATGAATATTTTTTTTCTACTAATGATTTCTTTTAGACTATAGTAATACCAACTATCATTTTCGTTTCCCAATTAATGATTTTATCGTATCATATTTTTATCATTATCATTGATGATTTTTATTTTAAAATAATGACTCTATTCTCTAATACTCATTAATTAAGTTGAGTATATATTTTAGAAAAAAAAAACAAAGAATAAAAAAAAGAAAGATATCTATCTATCTATCTCCTAACTCGAAGGATGTTTGCCATTTTCCCTGACTCGAATTCTATCATTCATACCTGGAATTTTTTTTTCTTTTCTTTTTCGCATTTGTGATTTCCTCTGATCCCAATTGCATTAGACTTTTCTCGAGCTTCGAGTCTTTGTGATCAATTCTTTGAATCGCGGTCGGTGCACGTGACACCCTGCCAACGGATAATTCCAAATGACATGCTATTCGAAATTGGGGGAACTTTCTCTAAGACCAATGTAGCAAATCTTTACTTATTTTTCTGTCTTAAGAAAATAAATCTTACAATTGAAATTGAACCTAGGTCATAGACAAATAGCTTCTTTTATCTTCTCTATTTTTCTTTTTGCTGTTTGTTTCCTATCCAGAATTTTTTTTTATTAATTAATTTTAATTCTATAAAATAAATAAAATTATTTAAATCTTTATTAAAATGACAATTGTTAGTTGCACGGAATAGATATGGGCTTGTTTATAATCATTTTACACTAAAAAAAAAGTGTCTCCACTCGACTAGCTCGCAAATTTGAATTCGATTAATTAACATATATTATATTTAAATTAAATTTAATTAATTAAATTATAAATTAAAATCAATAAATATATTAAACTAGCGCGTGTTTGGCTCTTTGTTGACGACACCACATCACGTGCTGGCGCGTGATTGGCAGTGATGTTAAAAAATTAATTCAGGTACTTTCAGCGATTCAATCAAGCTGAAATTCTATATACATATAACAATCTTAGACAATTTTTAATCATGTAATCTGACGAGATAGATTAAAAATTGTATCTAGACAGAAATAAGAGATCAGGAGTCTTCCAGCCGGGTAGAAAATAAATAAGTTGACCTGTGGCCAGGCTCAGAACCGACTGACGGTTTGAAATAAATTAATTTCCAGCTAAAGAAACAATTTCAAATAATTTTAATATATCTATTAAAAAAAGACATATAGATATATTTTTTTTTCTAAATTCCATTAAAATTGATAACCATTCGTTTCTTATATTAGAAAATTCAAATATATTTAAAATATATTAAAATTTTTGCATGCTTATTAAAATTTTTTATGGAAATATTAGATGCAGAATTAATACGATTAATAATTAATAATAGAGTATACTATTTAAATATTTCAAGTTTAAATTGGGTGGCTTGTATAGCTGGTTGCCTAAATGCCAGGGGCTCCTAGTCGAGTCAACGCTCGCTCACACAGTCAGTCGGTCGATTTCGTTGTGTGAGTGCGTATGCCAACTCAAACCAGGCGGGCGGCGATGTGTGTGACGCTCTCTCTCTTTCTCTCTCTACTATATCAAAAACGTAAGTGTATTTTCTATTGAAATTATCATAATTCACCAATATAAAGCTATCAATTAACATCACCTCTACCATCATTGTAATAAAGTCTCAAATGATTTACTTATTATTTTTAATAATTATTTTAATAGAAAAATATCATATTTGTTTTTTATTTCATATTCATATTATGAATGATGTTTTATTTATTAATATATATATATATATATATTTAACGTGATATATCTGCACATTACTCAAAATTTAATTTAAAATTATTTACACATTTTATTAGAATTTGAAAATGTATCTATCTTCTTTTCTTCTAATTAATCTCTTTTCTATTTCATTTTTCTCATGTCATTTAATATAATAGGATATATTATATATCGTACCCAATATATATATATATATTTCTATTTATTATTATTATTCTATTTTTTAATATTTTCTATTCGATATGAGTTGATTTTTTTAATATACATTTGGATATTATTATTCATTTAAGTAAATATAATTTTTTTATTTTCAATTTGAAGTGACATTTATTCTAGAGACGCCCAAACGGCAGAGGTAATTTATTTTGTTTTTTCTTTTATATTGTATAATTTACTGTTTAATTTATCTAAAAAAATGATAAATTCTGATAAATATTTATTCTTTCAATATCAATTATTTTCTGAGAATTCTACATGATTATCAAAATCAAAAATCAATTGAAATTTAAATAGAAATGATTTTAACATTCTCTTTTAATTATAGATAATAGAAAAGGTCAGTTTTTAATACTTTCATTTATTAAACAAGAATTTTATTATGTGTCTTTGAAATATATCTAAATATTATTATTTCATCAAAAGTTATAATAACGAAAAATTAATATGTGATACATTGATTAACAACCGTTTCAAAGTATTTTTAATCTGCATTAAAAAAAATACAACTGATTATAAAGGCAGATATTTTATTAGAATGAATTAATTATAAATTTGGAAATAATTTTAAAGCTCGGAAGCTTCTCTTAGCTAAACAGCGTAGGCATTACGTTATATATATTATATATTACTCGTATTCTATATTCTATTGTATATATCTCGAGACAACACCCAATATATTTACTTGTGTTTTTCTTATTTTGATTTCAAGCAAGAGCTATTGAACTAATATATATATTTTCATGTTATCTTTTATATAATTACACACAAAAAAACATCTGATCAGTTAATTTATAAAATATTTCAGTTAAATAGAATTTCTATGCTGAATTTAAATTTGAATATAAAAAATAGAAAAATTCGTAATTCTTAAATGTTATTGCTAAATATACATTTATGTAATATTTTAAGTGTTTTATTTGTAATTTTTCAATTATCACTTGTAAGTATATTGAATTTCTATTTATACACAGACAATTATATATTATTTTTTTATTTAAATAACTACTAGCTAGGCGGAGGCCCCATGTACCCCCGAGTGGTACATAGTATTTGGTGGTTGAAAGTAGTAAAATGTTTTCATCCATTTTGTTTCAATCAGTATATTACATAAAACATTCATTTCTTTTTGTGTTCTTATTTAAAATATATTTTAATTTAATCAGTAAATTAATTATATATATTACTAGCTGCTCCGAGCGCCTTCGGCGCTCTCCACACCTAGACGGGGGCTCCGCGAGTGATACATAGTTTTTGGTTGAAAGTGTGTATGTAAAAGGTTTTCATCCATTTTGTATAAATCAGTATACGTAGATAAGACATTTATTTGTTTTCTTGTAAAATATATTTTAATTTAATCAGTAAATTAATTATATATTATTATAGCTGACCCGGCAAACGTTGTTTTGCCATGTAAATAATTTCTAGAGAATTTCTAGTGGGTATAATAGTTATTCGTGGTATTAATATCTTTTCACATCGAAACTTGCCATTTAAAAAGGTTGCTTATATAAAGTTTTTCATAAATTTTTTAATGACTAATCGCTCACCGTTGCACAGCCGTGGTGGATTCAAATTACGAATTCAGAAAATTGCTGAAATGTTGGTCTTATCTCCAAATAAATAATTTTTCTCTTAACTGTAAATTTTATAATTTTTTCTTTGTAGTTATGGAATTTGCATGTCTAGATGAAAAAAATAATGTTGTATGTGACATATTTATTTGAAAATAGATTATTACAAAATGCTATTAACAGTAATGATTGTAATCAAATTTTTTTATATATTTTCTTTGAACACATCATATTAAATTTCTTTCTATTCACTGAAATTTACACAATTTTTTAATTATATATTTTTATATAATTTGTATATTTAGTTGAAAAGAATAATGTTCAATTTAGATGATCTCACAGGCTAATATATCCTTCTTACGGCCAATTTGCTTTATATGAATGAATGAATGAAAATTCAAATTTTATATATAGTTTTTTATATATGTTTATTTATGTACAAAAAATTAATTGACATAATTATTAATTTAATTAAATAAAATTAATTTAATAAAATAATTTAATAAAATATTAAAATAATAAAAATTAATAAATTTGTAAAAAAAATATATAATACTTAAAAAAAATGTGCCTTTGCTAGTTTCGAATTGAGGGTGCAAAGTCATTAGATAACGCCTTAGCATGAACACCTACGAACCATTTTTGTTTTAGAAATTCTAAGGTCACTCTTGGATTCTAGAGGTCATGAAACGCGAAGATATACAAAAAAATTTTAAATACAAAAACCTTTTTTTATATCTATACATATAAATAAATCAAATTTACGAAAATATTTTATATCAACAGGCCTACTTTTCTGTCTTTCAGTGCATGAATATATACGTTTAAGGAGTATATGTTTTATTAGTCATTTGTGTTCTTTTAAATTATTTGAACGGTGACTCGGTGAATCAGTTATTAATATTACCAGCCAAACCCGATAATTACGAATCATTTTTTTTAATGAACGAGCTGCAGTTGGGTAAACCAGGTATGATCTAATAATGTACCAGGTATGTTCTATAATAGCAGCATAGCTGAAATGTCAGTTTTATCTCTAAACTAGCTGCTCAGAGCGATTTCGGCGCTCTTCACACCTAGACGGGGGCTCCGCCCCCTGTACCCCCGAGTGGTACATAGTATTTGGTTGAAAGTAGTAAAAGGTTTTCATTCATTTTGTTTCAATCAGTATATTACATAAAACATTCATTTCATTTTGTGTTCTTATTTAAAATATATTTTAATTTAATCAGTAAATTAATTATAAATATTATTATTGTACGTATATGTTATATCTATCTATCTATGTGGCTCAAAGATACTCGAAAGTTCTTGGCCGGAACAACCACATTTCTCAAGTGTCCATATCCTGAGCCCTTGTCCCATCTGTCTTACATCCCTTCCTACGCGTCCTTGGACTTCCAAGCGGACGTTTTCCACTCGGGCTCCGCACCAATAGCTTTTTCCTCTCCCATACTAGCCACGTGCCCTGCCTATCGCAGCCTTTTCGCTTTTATAACCCTAACTATTTCTGACGATGCATAGAGGTCATGCAATTCTTCGTTATGCAGTCTCGACCATTCCCCGGTGACCTCATCTTTCTTTGGCCAATAAATGCAGGGAAGAATCCTATTCTCAAATACTCTGAATCTACTCTCATCTCCCAGGGTCATAGACCATGCCTCCCAGCCATATAATGCAACAGGCAAAATAATTTTTTTATATATTCCCTTTGATAATAATTTTGATGAGATAAGCCTCTTTATTGCAAGATAACAGGCGTTTCCCGATTGCAACCCCGATTTAAATTCTTCTCAAATATTATTATCCTTCGTGATTACATTCAATTTTTCTACATATTCAAATTCTACATTTTGTATATTAAGATTTTGTATGTTAATACCTGTCCTCTTTGTTACTAAATATTTTTTCTTATCACTATTAATTTCAAACCTCCTATTATATTTAAGTCGTCTGGGTAACCTAATATTTTACAATTGATTTCCGCATCTTATTTTTTCTTTACTACCTTCAAGACAAATTTGAAGATCAAAATTTGAAAAAGTTTATGCTGATCTAAATTGAGTCATGCGTGTTTTACTAAAGTCTACAAATAATTAGTGAACAGAAATATTGAATTCGCGGTTTTTTTTCTAATATCTGTCATAATGAAAATATCTTAATTAATGTTGATCGACTTGGCCTGAACCCGCAATGATATCTCCTAATATTTCCTCCGCCTATGGTTCTTATGTATTGTATATGTTATAATAATGAAATAGAGTATAATATTTCTTGATCATTACATTTTGGTATTTTATTTTCATTGCTAGATTATTATTGAATATTTTTAATTATAATGAAACTTGAGAAAATGCAAAAATAGAGACTTAAGACAATTTATAAAAATTAACGTTATAAAACTATAGATAAATTACCAATATATATATTCATTAATAGTATTAATTTAAATTAATTGATTTATTTGTTTTTTTATTATTAAGTTCATTTATTAATTTTTTTACATCATAGTTATTTTCCTCCCTTAAAAGAAACTTATCTAATTCTATGGTGCTAGGGGATTTGAAAATTATTAGTCGCAATATGAAGATTTCGCTTACAGTTTCTGTCATGTCCGACCTACATCCAACAGTTATTTCCCTCAAGTTTCTTGATTCTCTTAATCATGTGATCTATATATTTAATTTTTTTTTTGATTCATTGTAATACAATTTAAACAAATAAAAATTTTCACTTTGTTAATTTATATAAATTTCAATTTAAACTGATTGTGAGTGATACACTTTGCCAAGACTCTGAATAATTTGTGTATAGAAATATTGAATGCTCTTAGCGAGATTTTTTAACCTTTCACTTTCAAATAGAAAAGAAGAAATATTAGAAAGAATAAATAAAAATTAAGTTAATATAAATATGATCTAAATATTTTATTAAATTAATTAAAATGGGAACTTTTAGAATAAATTATCTAATTGAATTGATATTTAAATATTAGAATTTAACCCTTTGCACTCGTATATATATTCGATAAGACTAACAATCAACTCGGAATTTTTTCGATAAGGCTACTACTCTCAACTCGGAATTTTTTTTCATATTCGATCAAAAGGAAAATATTTTCATGCGAACATATTACAATTTAACTTTTCGGTTTAGTAGAAAAAATTATGAAAATAAACATATTTAATCTTACACTCCTTTGAAAAATGAAAATCTATATAACTGTTAATATATGTATATACATTATGATTTTTCAAAATTAAAAAAAAAATAAAACTTACTTCTAAATTGGAAGAAACACATAGGATACACATGAAAAGCTAAAATAATGCTGTACTACATAAAATTATGAGGATAAATTATGTTTTTTATTACTAGCCTTAATGATATGAAAAATAAAAGAATCTTAAATAGTAAAATTGATACAAGTTATGTATAAAAAAATTACATTTTATAGTTTTGCATTGTATGATATCGTTCAAAACATTCCCCAATATGTAATCCTGGTTTTAGAGTACATGTATTGCAGATATATCTTGTTTCATGTCTTCCTCCTTTGACTTTTCGGTCAGAACATACTAAACAGTCCTTTTTCTTTACTTCATTTTTACGAAAAATATGCAATTTGCCGTTTAGTCGTTCTTCCTTGTCTGACGTTGATGGTCTACCTGAAATTTTTGATCCCTTTCGGTAGTTTGCTGTCAGTCCATCTACTATTTCTCGAACAAACTTTAAATGCGTCATTGGTCGTTTATTTTGGCGATTTTGAGTTATTTTATATAGTAAATATGCATTCATAAAAATTATTGTATTAACATTAAAAATATTGAAATAAAAAATAATATTTAGTTTGATTTAATAAATAAAAATATTATAAACATTTTTAGTGGGAATGGGAATTTCTAGGGGAGGAAGGGAGGTCAGATAAGCGACAACTTTTATTCCAAATGTTCGTCCTCCCTAGCTGTGACGTCATCCATAAGAAGATGTAAAGAAAACAGTAAAACATATAATGTCGCCTATTTGGCGACATACGAGTGCAACGGTAAAACATATAATGTCGCCTAGTTGGCGACATACGAGTGCAACGGTAAAACATATAATGTCGCCTAGTTGGCGACGTACGAGTGCAAAGGGTTAAAATAAAAAGTGAAATATTATAATAATTCTTTGATTGGGAATCGCTATGATAATTCATTGTTTAAAATGCTTCCGCTAGGGACAGTGAGCCGATAGATGCTCTTGAATGAACAACACGGAGAATTATATAAACTTTAAAAAATTAATTTCTGCGGTTATTGATTAAATATTAATAAAATTTATAGCCTATGTTACTCTAGAGGTATATAAGAATATTGTGATGTAATTTCATAGAAATCGGTTCAGCCAATTTTAAGTCTATAACATCCTTATTTTCCGGACAGACAGACAGACAGACAGACATGAAAAATTCTAAAGTCACTTTTGGATTCTAGAGGTCATGAAACGCGAAGATATGCAAAAATTTTTAAATTCTGAGCAATGTGCAGACAAAAACCTTTTTTTATATATATATATAAATAAATAAATAATTTTTTATGGTCATTCTTTTCTTTCTTCTAGTATATTAATACGTACGTTTAAGGGGTGTATGTTTTATAATATTTTTTAATTTATGTTCCTTAAAATTATTTGAATGGCGAGTCGGTGTATCAGGTATTAATATTATCAGCCAAACCCGATAATAAGGAATCATTTTTCTTATTGACCGAGCGGTGGCTCGGAGAGCCAGGTATTTATTAATAAATGTTAAATATTATTAAGTTTCTTTTTACAATATTTTCATTCCAAAAAACTTTTTACCTGTATGAATTAGTAAATGACAATTTAAATGTGATTAAATTAAATTCAAAATGCTTTTCTCGTGTAAGAATTAAAATAAGGATTTTTATAAAATTTCTTTTTTAGTTACAATTATAGATTAGTAAAACGAAAGAATCATTAGACATATGTTAGACTTGTATAGAAAAATAATAAATAAACTAACATATGAATAATAAAATGATAGGATTCTTAAATATAATAGATAATTAGTAATAATGTATTTATTAATGGAAAATCCAAATAAAATAGTTAATATAAATACTAAGTTAAATAAATCAGATTTTTATTGATTTAAACTACAATTGGTGCTATAAAGTATATAAGCTATATTTAAAATATTTTTTCATTCTTAAGCCTATTTTTCAAAAATTATGTATTAATTGTTTTTAAATTTGCTTTCAGATTAAATTTCTTTTTACAATAATTACATTCAAAAGGTTTTACTCGTCTATGAATTACTAAATGTCTATCTAAATCAGATTTCCGATTAAATTTCGTTTCACATTAATTACATTCAAAAGGTTTTTCTCCTATATGAATTAATAAATGTTTATCTAAATTTGATTTCCAATTAAATTTCTTTTTACAATAATTACATTCAAAAGGTTTTTCTCCTTTATGAATTAATAAATGTCTATTTAAAGTTGATTTCTGATTAAAAATTTCTTTTTATAATAATTACATTGAAAACGCCTCTCTACTGTATGGTTTGAATCAGTTTCTTCTTCAAATATTTCGTCTAAATATTTCTCTGTATCATTTTTGAGTTTTACATCATTTTTGAAAATTGAAAATATTTTTTTATGAAAACATTTTTTTAAATGTGTTTACATAAAAATTCCTCAGTTATAAAATTCGTATGACAATAAACACAAGAATATAGAGGACCTAAAAAAATAATTGTTTTCGTTATTTTAAATCATTATACTTTTTTAAATATCTAACTATTTTATAATTCAATCTAAGCAATAATATCATTATAAATAATATTAAAAAAAATAATTTTAGTGACAATTAACATTACTTTAGATGCAAAAAACAGAAATAAAAAATGACCTATATATATTGTATATTTTGTGTATTCTTGTGAATAAAGATCCATTTTTAATTGATTAATGTATTATCAATTATAAAATATATACTAGGTAATAAGCAGTGGCGGATTAAGTTGATTGGGGGCCCCGGGCGGTAAAATTGAAATGGGCCCTCTGTTATTTACAATTATAATTGAAAGACAAATTTTGTTTATATTATAATTTAGGCTGTTTTATACTTACATATATAGTACTTATGTAAAAAATACATAATTTTTACTGTGGCCGCCGAGACCCAAAATTTTTAAATTATTTAAACTCCGATTATCCATAAACTCAACAGTTTTTTTAAATTTTTTTTAAGGAAATATTTTTATTTAGGTTTCGGTGGGCCCCTCGGGCTGGTGGACTCCGGGCGGCCGCACGGTCCGTCCGGGTTTAATCCGCCTCTGGTAATAAGTAATATAAACCAGATGGTCTGTGATATAAACGTTTTAAATTTTGATTTTCATTTACAATTAAAATAACATCCAAATATTTGTCTTTAAGATAGCAACCAGTGAGTGACACGCAAATTTGACTTCCGGAAACCTTATGTGTTTTTACTCTTATCATTATTAGATGGCGCTGTGTTTTACCGACCGACGATAGGAAGGGAAGGTATTGTTTTCACACCAAATTTCACATGTGGAGATTTTTACATATCTCCACGAATCATCCATTTTGTTAATAGAAAAAAGTATTTTTACCATGATGTCTGTCCGTCTGTCTGTCCATATAGATGTGTACAGCTTGAATTAAAATTACGATATATATCTAATCTTATTATGCTAGCTAAAATTGTATATATGTATATATATATATATATATTTGTAAATGGGTTCTCAGAAACCGCTCGATCGATTTTTTTGAAATTCACATCAAAGATAGTATTTATAAAGAAAAATCGAGTTTTATTGTTCACATCCCTGGGGAAAATCATCTTCATTAGTTTTTCTTAATTTAAATGTATATGACGTCACAACCCTCCATGACGCCACAGCTAGAGCCTCCTTTAATATTATCTTATTTTATAAATAAAATAAAATTAAAAATATTGATGTTATATTCATATGTTTTTTATTGCATTAATACATACATTTAAATGATTAAAAATTGTTTCAAAACGTTTAGAAGAGTTATCTTTATTCGATATAGGAGAATTAAATCACGTCATCAATTTCGTCATTCAGCTTCTCCGTAAATAATCCGTACATTTTGAATCTATGAAGTCAAAATTTCCAGAAAGACAGTGATGAAAAATTCTAAAGTCACTCTTGGATTCTAGAGGTATTTAAATTCACATCAATGCACAGAGAAAAACCTTTTTATCTATATATACATATAAATAAATCAAAATTACGAAAATATATACATTTTATATCAACAGGTCTACTTTTCTGACTTCCAGTGCATTAATACGTACGTTTAAGGGGTGTATATTTTATGACTAATTTTTTTTAATTTATGTTGTTTTAAATTATTTGAATGGCGTGTCGGTGAATCAGGTATTAATATTGAGGACCCTAAGTTCCACTCATTTTAATCAGATTGATGCAATGATGTAACATTTAATAATTGTAATAAATAATTAAAGAATTGTATATCAATATCTTTTAAAGAGTCGAGCGAGAGCTCGGTGTCCCAGGCACTATTATGTTATACCCACAGGCCATACTTTTGTCTTTCAGTGCTTTTATATAATTTTTAATCATGTGAAAAACTATCAAACATATATCTTTATTTTTACGGTCAGTTTAGAAAAAAAAAAAATGAAAACGACTCTCGTCCGGATGAGATACATTTCTCAAAAGTTGATAGAAAACTACGAATTTTGAATAATACTGTAATACAATTTCTAATTTTAAAAACAGCCTACAAGATTTGTATGAAATTGATGTAATACAAGTTTTTGAGATGAAGAAATTGTTTTTACACTATAGATCTCATTTTCTGACAAATAAATTTCAATTGGTTGTAATTAATAGGATCTCTCAAAAATATCAAAAGATATAAATACCAAAATTCAAGTTAAATTATTAATTTGACTTGAAACATGGCATAAGTACACCTATATATATATATACGAGGTGTGTTCGAAAGTAAGGGGACTTTTCAAATTTCGCGGGCAACGGACTTTCGATTATCGATTTTTTTATTTTGTTATGTTGGTACACTCTTCCCGAACATCTGTACCAAGTTTCAAGTGTAAAGCATTTTTTGTTTGGTTGTGAGAGGCGTAAAGGTTATAAGTGTTTTGATTTCTCGGCAATTTTTTGCTATCGAAAAATATGGATCAAAGGATTTGAATCAAATTTTGTGTAAAAAATAAAATAAAGTGTTCCGAAACACTTGAATTGTTGACAGTGGCATACGGTGAAACTGTTCTGAGTAAAAAAAATGTTTACAAGTGGTACAAACTCGCCCAAGATGGCCGGGAAGATGCCTCACACTGGACGTCCAAGCTCAGTGTTTGGTGCACCATGGCGTGGTGCATCAAGAGTTCTTACCATATGGTCATACATCGAATGTTTTAACCCTAAAGTTCTTTGTTTAAAATTTGTTATTTCTTAAGGATAATAATTATCTACCAGAATTGAAAAAATTTCAATATGTTGTTTTACACCAAATAATAAGCTGGAGTGTCCTCCCCTAGACTTTCCCGCATATAAATAGGTATAAAGAGTTGTGAATGAATATTTAGAATGTGTAAACTTGGTATTGATAAAGAGCCAGTTCGTATTAGTTTATTGGTGTCAAATTTGATATTTGGTAACATTTATATATATATATATATATATAGAATAAAGTGCTACTTCCGGTTAACTGATATTTTAAATGTAAAAAAAAAAACAGATATGGATATAATATAAATATTTTTAATTTTATTTTATTTATAATATATAAGGGCTGGCTGTGACGTCATGAAGTGCTGGGTGACGTCATATAATTTTAAATTAAGAAAAAACTAACTTCCGGTAGTCAGATCATGATGAAATTTGGTATCTCAATTTTTTTTCATATTTTTAAATCTATATACAAAATATGAAGCAAATATCTCGAAGCAAACTGATACTTTACTTGAAAGGTAAACGCAACCAGTGTAGGTAAAGTACCACTTCCGGTTAACCGATTTTGACGAAATTTGGATAGAAATATACAAACTGTGAATAATATCGGTGTACCAAATTTCGAAGTCCTAGCTTGATTAGTTTTTGAGTAAATTTGCTTACAGACATTACATACATACATACAGACATTACATACATACATACATACATACATACATACATACATACATACACACAGACATAATTCGAAAAATGGTATTTTCCGACTCAGGGAGATCTAAAACGTCAAGATCTATCGAAATCTCGAAGTCGAAATTTTTGACGATTCCAATACTTCCCTTATACGAAGTATGCGGGAAAGTAAAAAACAACATTTTTTATTTACTCCAAAAAATAAGAAGAAATTTAGTAATTAATTCTACAAATAACTTAATTGAAAATAGTTAAATCATCGAAGTAAGAATTGGTCCATTTTAAACAAAAGATATCTCTCTCTACAGTACAAATATTTAAATGAAAAGTAATTTTGATGACTGAAAATTTCGAAACTTTCCAGTATATTAATTTTCAAATATTTCATTAAAATAAAAGCATTTCTAAGGAGTTTATTAAAGTTATTCATTGTATGATGGGACGAAATAAATTTAATGTTGTTTCAAATGATATGTGTGAAATATTCCTAGGAAACCTAATAAAACAAGTGAAATGAACCATTTATTAATCGCAACTCTAATTATTTACCCCACCACGTTCCAACAATTTCATACGAATCTCATCGACTTTTTTTCAACTCCTTGATGAAAAATATTTTATCTATGTATGTATATATATATATATATATTATTACTATCTCGCCAGAGATAGTATTGCGATCACGAAAATTTTCGATGTCGAGATTTTGATGTTTTTTATACGTTTTGAAGGTTCCTGAATCATTTTCACTAAGTAAAATGTCTGTGTGTGTGTATGTAGGTAGACAAGATTATGCAAAAACGGTTTGAGCTAGAATCATGAAATTTGGTATACGGGTATTATTCAAAATTCCTAGTTTTCTACCAACTCTTGAGAAATGTACCTCAACCGGAAGATGGTCATTACCTACAACGTTTTGATTTTGTTTCCTCTAAAGGGACCATAAAAATAAAGATATATGTTTGATAGTTTTTCACATGATTAAAGATTGTATAAAACTCCTATATATAGAATTTCAGCTTGATTGAATCGCTGAAAGAACCAGAATTAATTTTTTAACACTGCAAATCTCAAGCGACAACACGTGACCTGGTGCCATTAACAAAGAGCCAAACATGCGCTGGTTTAATAAATATTATTTATAAATTTTAATTAAATTTAATTTAAATATAATATATTATATTATTTAATCCAATTCAAATTGCGAGATAGTCGAGTGGAGATACTCCAGCTTATTATTTTTATTATTAATATTTGCGGATAGACCATGAGGATCACCCAGAGAAAGAGAAGTAATTAATTATTGAATTTTTCTAGGCCCGAACTTGACTTTTCAGTGTGGTAGACTGTTGTGTTAACCACTAAACTATTGAAGCGTTCATATATATATATATATATTTGTTTTCATTAGCTATCAACAGAAAAATAACTATATCTGTAAACAGACTTGAGTAAAACAATAAATAAAAGTATGTTTAATTCATATGTTTACAAAGAAGTTTTCCTAGTGATAGGCTCATTTTTAATTTAATTACTAAAATTTTACCTATACCTATAATTGATTTTATATAATAAATTTATTATATGTATTTAATAATAAGCAAGATGATATTTAATAATATTTATATAATCGAACGATTCGTATTATAAGAGTAATTATGATAAAGTATGTTTATTATCTGGAAACGGCTGTTTGTTTATTTTTGTATTTCATAGATGAATGGGTTTTTGTGTAAAAGATTCGATTTGTATAGGCCTATTTTTTCATTTATTTTTTCTTAATATAAATAAATATCAAAAGATATCAAAAACAAAACAATACAAGAATAGTTACTTATTAAATGGGATCATTGGAAAATATACACATACTAGCTGCTCAGAGCGCCTTCGGCGCTCCTCACACCTAAACGGGGGCTTCGCCCCCTGTGCCCTCGAGTGGTACATAGTATCTGGTTGAAAGTAGAAAAAGGTATTCATGCATTTTGTTTCAATTCGTATATAACATAAAACATTCATTTCTTTTTGTGTTCTTATTTAAAATATATTTTAATTTAATCAGTAAATTAATTATATATATTATTATTGTATATGTTATATGTATCTATCTACGTGGCTCAACGGTATTCGAATGTTCTTGGCCGCAACAACCACATTTCTCCAAGTGTGCCTGAGCCCATGTCCCATCTCTCTTACGTCCCTTCCTACGCTTTCTTGCTCTTCCAAGCGGACGTTTTCCAATCGGTCTCCACACCAATATCTTTTTACTTTCCCGCATACTTCGTATAAGGGAAGTATGGGAATCGTCAAAAATTTTGACTTCGAGATTTCGATAGATCTTGACGTTTTAGACCTCCCTGAGTCGAAAAATACCATTTTTCGAATTATGTCTTGTGTGTGTGTATGTATGGAAGTATGGATGTATGTAATGTTTGTCTGTGAGCAAATTTACTCAGAAACTAATCAAGCTAGGACTTTGAAATTTGGTACAACGATATTATTCACAGTTTGTAGTTTTCTATCAAAATTTCGTCAAAATCGGTTAACCGGAAGTCATACTTTACCTACACTGGTTGCGTTTACCTTTCAAGTAAAGTACCAGTTTGCTTCGAGATATTTGCTTCATATTTTCTATATAGATTTAAAAATATGAAAAAAATTCAGATACCAAATTTCATCATGATCTGACTACCGGAAGTAACATTTTACCTATACAAGTAGCGTTTACCTTTTTACCGACCGACGATAGTAAGGGAGGTATTGTTTTCACACCAAATTTCACATGTGGAGATTTTTACATATCTCCACGAATCATGCATTTTCTTAACAGAAAAAAGTATTTTTAGCATGATGTCTGTCCGTCCGTCTGTCCGTCTGTCCGTCCTTATAGATGTGTACAGCCTGAACGGCTCAACCGATTTTGATGAAATTTGGTTTATTTACTTAATGCATCAGTGGGATGAATTGATCAACTTTTGGTGCAATTCCGGAAACCGGAAGTGGTAGTATTAGCGATCGACGATTGGAAGGGAAGGGTTATTTTCACACCAAATTTCACATGAGGAGATTTTTTACATATCATCACGAATCATTCACTTTGTATTGCTTTTATCCTCGAGAAAAATCATATTTATTAGTTTTTTCTTGATTTAAAGTTATATGACGTCATCCAGCCATTCATGACGTCACAGCCTGGTCTTGCATATATATTATAAATAAAATAAAATTAAAAATATTTATATTTATTATTTATGTATCCATATCTGTTTTTTATTACATTAATAGATATATTATTATTAAATTATTTGAAATTGTTTCTGTAGCTGGAAATTAATTTACTTCAAACCGTCGGTCGATTCGGACCTGGCCACAGGTCAACTTATTAGCATGATGCCTGTTCGTCTGTCTGTGTGTCCGTATAGATGTGTACAGCTTGAATGGCTCAACGGATTTTGATAAAATTTGCTATATTTACTTAATGCATCAGTATGATGAATTGATCAACTTTTGGTGTATATCCGGAAACCAGAAGTGGTAGTATTACCGATCGACGATAGGAAGGGAAGGGTTATTTTCACACCAAATTTCACATGAGGAGATTTTTTTACACATCTCCACGAATCATGCACTTTGTATTGGTTTTATCCTCGGGAAAAATCATCTTCATTAGTTTTTTCTTAATGTGAATTTAAAATTATATGACGTCACAGCCAGCGCCTCCTTAGATATTATAAATAAAATAAAATTAAAAATATTTATGTTATATCCATATCTGTTTTTTTTATATTACGATAGACATTGATAAAATTTATATCCTTCACTTTCAAATAGAAAAGAAGAAATATTCAAATATATAGGAAGAATAAATAAAAATTAGTAAAATATGATCTAAATATTTTGTTAAATTAATTAAAATATGAGAACTTTTAGAATAATTTATTTAATTGAAATGATATTTTAATATTAGAATTTAAAATTAAATATTAAATAAATAAAGTTAAATATTATAATAATTCTTTGATTGGGAATTGCTAGAGAAATTTATATTCGTTGTGTAAAATGAGTCCGCCTGGTCAGAGGGCCTCCCCAGGCTCTTGAATGAACAACACGGAGAATTATATAAACTTTAAAAAAATAATTTCTGCGGTTATTGATTAGATATTAATAAAATGTATAGCCTATGTTACTATAGAGGTATATAAGAATATTGTGATATAATTTCATAGAAATCGTTTCAGCCAATTTTGTGTCTATAACATCCTTATTTTCCGGACAGACAGACAGACATGAAAAATTCTAAAGTCACTTTTGGATTCTAGAAGTCATGAAACGCGAAGATATGCAAAAAATTTTAAATTCTGAGCAATGTGCAGACAAAAACCTTTATATATATATATATATATATATATATATATATATATAGAATATAAGAAAATTTATTTATTTTTTAAAATTATTCATATATAAATATAATACCTAATATACTTATATCGTTTTCCTGTGAATAATGTTTTTACCGACCGACGATAGTAAGGGAGGTATTGTTTTCACACCAAATTTCACATGTGGAGATTTTTACATATCTCCACGAATCATGCATTTTCTTAACAGAAAAAAGTATTTTTACCATGATGTCTGTCCGTCCGTCTGTCCGTATAGATGTGTACAGCCTGAATGGCTCAACCGATTTTGATGAAATTTGGTATATTTACTTAATGCATCATTGGGATGAATTGATCAACTTTTGGTGCAAATCCGGAAACCGGAAGTGGTAGTATTAGCGATCGACGATAGGAAGGGAAGGGTTATTTTCACACCAAATTTCACATGAGGAGATTTTTTTATATATCACCACGATTCATGCACTTTGTATTGGTTTTATCCTCGGGAAAATCATATTTATTAGTTTTTTCTTGATTTAAAATTATATGACGTCATCCAGCCATTCATGACGTCATATTATAAATAAAATAAAATTAAAAATGTTTATTTTTATTATTTATGTATCCATATCTGTTTTTTATTATATTAATAGATATATTAAAATTATTTGAAATTGTTTCTGTAGCTGCTAATTAATTTACTTCAAACAGTCGGTCGGTTCGGACCTGGCCACAGGTCAACTTATTTATTCATGCAGTAAAG
This sequence comes from Labia minor, assembly GCA_963082975.1. Taxonomy (NCBI): domain Eukaryota; kingdom Metazoa; phylum Arthropoda; class Insecta; order Dermaptera; family Spongiphoridae; genus Labia; species Labia minor. The sequence goes on along the minus strand of OY720348.1, from coordinate 39,882,249 downwards.
TGCCTATCTCGTCAAAATTATTATCAGAGGTGATCAAAATTAAAATATATAAAACAATTATTTTGTCGGTTGAATTATATGGGTGTGAGGCATGGTCTTAGAAGATGAGAGTAAATTTAGAGAATTTGAGAATGGGATTCTTTGCAGCATCTATGAGCCAAAGAAAGATGAGGTTACCGGGGAATGGCGGAGACTACATAACGAGGAATTGCATGACCTTTATGCATTTCTAAACCAAGTTAAAGTTATAAATTCAAGAAGGCTCCGATGGGTAGGGCACGTGGCTAGAATAGGAGAAGAAAGAATAGCGAAAAATATATTGGTGAGAAGACCGATTGGGTAAAGTCCGCTTGGAAGACCAAGGACACGTTAGGTGGACAATGTTTAACGGGACATGAGAGAGATGTGAGAGGGTGGGAGTTGGATGGTTGAGGCTCAGGATAGAGACACTTGGAGAAATGTGGTTGCTGCTGACAAGAACTTTCGAGTTTCGTAGACCTACAGAGATAGATCAATAGATAGATAATGTTTTTTATTGTATCATAAACAGGCTTAAATAAATAAATAAATAAATATAAATAACATCTCTCCATATATCTTATATCTTACCTTATTATACTAGCAAAAATTGTATAATATGTATATATATTTGTATTTTTGGAATATTAAAGCGCTTTTTAATGATTTTTTTGAAATTTACACACTAGATAATATTTATAAAGAAAAATCGATCTGTATTGGTTTCAGCCTCGGGAAAAATCATCTTTGTTAGTTTTTTCTTAATTTAAAATAGAAATTTTAATAATAAAAAAATGGCGCCGGACAACTTCCTTAAATACAAAATATTATAAATAAAATAAAATTGAAAAAATATTTATTTTAATGATATTTTGTAATCACAAATTACGAAAAATATATAATGTTATATCCACAGCCATACTTTTCAGTCTTTCTGTGCATTAATACGTACGTTTAATGGCTGTATGTTTTATGACTATTTTTTTTAATTTATGTTCTTTTAAATTATTTGAAATTGTTTGATATTTTGATATTTTGTCGTTTATTTATTTTAAATAATAATCTTAATCTTAAATATTCATAGCTTGCTGATCTAGGTACTATTTAATTTATATTTCTAGTTTCATGATATTAAAATATCAGTGTTTCTAATAGCATATATGTACATATATTTTAAAAAAATCCTTTTATTTATATTATCTGATAAATATCGATGTTTATAAATTTATTTTACATTTTCAAAAAGAAATTTATTTTGTTTGTTTTTTAAATATAATTAAAATTTTATTTATATTTTATTTATTTTATATCATATTATATGTGTGTCTTTTAATAAAAATAAAACGGGTGCAATTAGAATAATCACGAGTGCAGTACACGATGCGCACAAGATTAAATACAAGCCATGACAGGACTATGCCATCGAATATAGAAATTGCATTAACATTCATCCACCTGATTCTGATAGATTCTTTGATTTCAGTTATGTCATCCCCGGAATTGCTCTCTCGGCGTTGGCGTCCCATCAAATTAAACTCTTCTACATACACCAGGTAAATATTTCAACTTTATTTCATAATTCATTAATCTATTTTACATGAATTTGTTATGAAAGTTTTAATTATATTCCCATAAGTTTAGTTTAATATTATTATGAACAAAATAATAAAATAATTGTGAAAGTAATATTTTAAGTGTCAAACTAATAAGTAATATTTGTTTTTAAGTTAATATTTGATCAAATACTAATTAAATATTATATATATATATATATATTTCTTTTAAAATATATTCTTATAAAATGATCGATAAAGACACATTAAAGTTTATTCCTGAAAAAATATTAAATAATCATGGTCAATAATTTCATTAATTGAATTAAAATAACATTTATAATAGATAATAATTTATTTCAACGACATTTTATTGATTATTAGATATTAAAATAAAAATTTATGTATTTCTATAATTTTTTGAAATAGGTAGAATTAATATTATTTTGTATTCATTGCCATATGGTTATAGACATGTTCTGAGAGAGGCACTGGTTGAACAAACGTGGAGCTTAACATAAATCGCTGGCACAAGTGTATTATATATCTGAGGGGGACTACTTTGAAGGGGACAAAATCTATATTGATGAATAAATAAATATTTTTTTGAAAGAAATAATAAAGTCACCTTTTTTTGGAACAAAACTCGTATATTATATTTTCTAAAGTCATTTTTGAACTCATTTTATATTTACTGGCTCATATTGATTAATTACATTAATTAAGAGGAGGGGAATTGAAGTGGTTTTGCCCATCAAGACCTTCTTATATACATTTTATAAAAGTTCTATAGATTATTTTCATAATTAAAAAGATTTAAATAAATATTAAACACACATATGAATGTAAAGGTTGATATCTAAGGTCCGGCTTTTAAAATGGGGTTCCTTAATTTCTCAATAGATGTAGATCAGTGTTTCCCAACCATTTTTATGCCATGCCCCATCTAAACCCTTCTAAAATTCTTGTGCCCCTATGTAACATACATAATTTTTATATTAAATAAGCGGGAGTGTCCTCCCCTAGACTTTCACGCATATAAATAGGTATAAAGAGTTGTGAATGAATATTTAGAATGTGTAAACTTGGTATTGATAAAGAGCCAGTTCGTATTAGTTTATTGGTGTCAAATTTGATATTTGGTAACATTTATATATATATATATATATATATATATATAGAATAAAGTGCTACTTCCGGTTAACTGATATTTTAAATGCAAAAAAAAACAGATATGGATATAATATAAATATTTTTAATTTTATTTTATTTATAATATATAAGGGCTGGCTGTGACGTCATGAAGTGCTGGGTGACGTCATATAATTTTAAATTATGAAAAAACTAATGAAGATGATTTTTCTCGAGGATAAAACCAATACAAAGTGCATAACACGTGGAGATATGTCCTCACGTGAAATTTGATATGAAAATAACCCTTCACTTCCTCTCTTCGATCGGCAATACTAGCACTTCCGGTTTCCGGATTTGCACCAAAAGTTGATCAATTCATCCTACTGATGTATTAAGTAAATCTACCAAATTTCATCAAAATCCGTTCAGCCGTTCAGGCTGTACACATCTATACGGACGGACGGACAGACATCATGCTAAAAATACTTTTTTCTGTTAAGAAAATGCATGATTCGTGGAGATATGTACCTAAAAATATCCATAGGTGAAATTTGGTGTGAAAACAATACCTCCCTTACTATCGTCGGTCGGTAAAAAAGAAACGCTACTTGTATAGGTAAAATGTCACTTCCGGTAGTCAGATCATGATGAAATTTGGTATCTCAATTTTTTTCATATTTTTAAATCTATATACAAAATATGAAGCAAATATCTCGAAGCAAACTGGTACTTACTTGAAAGGTAAACGCAACCAGTGTAGATAAAATACCACTTCCGGTTAACCGATTTTGACGAAATTTTGATAGAAATCTACAAACTGTGAATAATATCGTTGTACCAAATTTCAAAGTCCTAGCTTGATTAGTTTCTGAGTAAATTTGCTCACAGACAAATATTACATACATCCATACTTCCATACATACATACATACATACATACATACATACATACATACATACATACATACATACATACATACACACACACAGACATAATTCGAAAAATGGTATTTTCCGACTCAGGGAGATCTAAAACGTCAAGATCTATCGAAATCTCGAAGTCGAAATTTTTGACGATTCCAATACTTCCCTTATACGAAGTATGCGGGAAAGTAAAAATGTGGAGTGTCTCCACTTGATTAACTTGTAAATTTGAATTGGATTAATTAACTTATAATATATTCAAATTAAATTATAAATTAAAATTAATAAATAAAATTTATTAAAGAAGCGCGTATTTGACTCTTTGTTGATGGCACCATGTCACCTGCTGGCGCGTGATTCGTAGGGTTAAAAAATTAATTCTGGTTCTTTCAGTGATTCAATCAAGCTGAAATTCTATATATAGCAGTTTTATACAATTTTTAATCATGTGAAAAACTATTAAAACATATATCTTTATTTTTACGGTCAGTTTAGAAGAAAAAAATGAAAACGTGATAGGTAATGACCGTCTTCAGAATGAACTACATTTCTCAAAAGTTGATAGAAAACTACGAATTTTGAATAATACCCGTGAACCAAATTTCATTATTCTAGTTCAAACCGTTTTTGCGTAATCTTGTCTACACCCCCCTCCCCCACCCCATCACACTCATAGACATTTTTCTCATCCTAAGTGAAAATGATACATGGACCTTCAAATCGTATAAAAACATCAAAATCTCGACATCGAAAATTTTCTTGATTTTTAGATCGAATCGCTGAAGTACAATAATAAGATTATATTTTTCAACAAAATTTTATTCTTAAATGTAATTACAATTACCTAATTAGGGTTCTTTAATCTCATATATTTAATGTATTGTATTTGAGTGTGTAGTTTAAAATATTTACTTCTACTAGTCTATTACATCCTGTTCATCTCAAATATCATTAATGAATACTCGGAAAGTTGTCTAAGGCTCTATATTGATGATCTTTGAATAGGAAATGAAAATACCTACTTTCTCTTTCTACTTAAACTATAAAATCCATTAAGATTGAAGGTATCATCAACTTACTACCTTCTTCGAATGAAAAGGATTCGATTAATTTTCATCTTCAATAACATTTCGATTCATGAATTAAGAATTCGAAGTAAAAAAAAATTAAATTATGTTTGTAATTAAATTTGGAAAGTTAAGTTTCTATAATATAATTTTAATAATGAAAAGCAATTATTTTTACTATCTCGCCTATGTAGACAAGATTACGCAAAAATGGTTTGAGCTAGAATAATGAAATTTGATACACGGGCATTATTCAAAATTCGTAGTTTTCTATCAACTTTTGAGAAATGTAGCTCATTCTGAAGACGGTCATTACCTATCACGTTTTCATTTTTTTCTTCTAAACTGACCGTAAAAATAAAGATATATGTTTTAATAGTTTTTCACCTGATTAAAAATTGTATAAAAAGTTTTCATTTGTTAGGCTGGGCCGCACATAAATATCACATATTTTACCTTTTTATTCTTTTTTTAGTACCATATTGAAAAATGTAAAAAAGTCGGAAAAAGTCTAATCCCAAAATCATTTTACCTTTTTTTCTTAAGAACCAAATTAATTAAATTTAAATATTTTCATAATTTGCGTTTGGGCCGCATCTCAAAGGGTTTTGGACACCCCTGCTCTAAACTGATCGTAAAAATAAAGATATATATTTGATAGTTTTTCACATGATTAAAAATTGTATAAAACTGCTATATAGAATTTCAGTTTGATTGAATACCGAAAATACTGGAATTAATTTTTTAACACTACGAATCACGCGTCATCAACAAAGAGCCAAAGACGCGCTGGTGTAATAAATATTTTTTATTAATTTGAATTTATAATTTATAATTAATTAAATTAAATTTAAATTAAATGTTAATTAATCCAATTTAATTAAAATGCGAGATAGTCTAGTGGAGACACTCCAGATTTTTTATAATAAACGAATATCTACTTTATATTAATTAATATTTATTTATAAATGAACAAAACAATGCAATTATAAAGGAACAACAATTTTATTGTTTGTGATTTTAAATAATGGGTATCTTGGCTTTGTTTTACATTCGTATAAATTCAACATGACTTTGTCAGACGCTGTTTTTTTCTGTAAATGGGTACTTTGTAAATAATGAAGTTCTTGCAGTCTAACTTTTTAGAAGGTGACTGTTTCTCTTCTCCATTCAATGCATCAAGGAGTGCATCTCTAAGTTTTAAATTATAAGAAGTTGTCATTTGAAAAAAATTGTGCGCATCGTGCACGTCCATATATTTCTTTCATACACAATGTAACCTTTTTGGACCATCAAATAATTTTCTTAGAAATGATAATGTTAGACATTCATTGATTATAATATCGAATTGTATTTGGTTTCTTAGAAAATTCTCCATTTCACAATCAACACCTCTACATATTCAACAAAATGCATGTTTGACATGGTAAGAACATCTTGTTTGTCTTTCTATTCAATGGAATTATCATTTCTTTTACTCTGTAGAGTTTCACCCACATAAGTTTTTTATTCAGTCAATATCCATGTATACTGTATATCCCTTCTCAAAATAATATTTTAGAAAATGCAAGATAACATCAGTAGGGTTATCTAAATCATTCCTCTCTTCGAAAGTAAATTTTTACTTTCTTAACAAAACCACCGGATTCACTCTGTTTTTACTCTTCATACCATACTTGAGTCAAATAATAGATGAGATGAGATGATTTAGTAAAGGACGTACCTTGTTTACACCTAATTTATCCAAGATGGCAGTGAGTTATCAGAAAAATTAAAATAGGGTAGAAGAAGGCTTCATACGAGAAATTACACCGTTTGTTTGTAGACCAGTAGTGTTCAATTGAAGCAAAAGAACAGTGGTACATTTGTAATAGAAATTCAATAAATACTTTCATTTCTGTAGTGTTGACATTTTTCCATTTTGATACCTTATTAGACCCTATTTTTATTTGTTTATATTTTATAATACACCTTTTGATTTTATGACAGGGCTTAACTATGAGTCTACCACACTCAAGACTCGAGTTCTAGGGAAATTAAATAATTAATAGTTTATCTTTAAAGCTCTGCGTGATCTTCAGGGTGTATCCGCAAATAATAATAGGTATAAACATTAAAAATTTAGGTCATTTTATGGATTTGTTTTTTCTATAATTTTTAAACACATCGAAATATAAATATTTAATTCTATTAAAATGCATTTAAAAAACAAAAAAAAAAAAAAAAAATGTTAAATAAATAAATAAAATAATAATAACAAAAACAATAATAACTCCTTTGATATAATTATAATTTCACTTTCCCTTGATTTTCAATGCGAATTTATTTATTTATTTTTAATATTATATTTAAAATATGCCGTAGGATATTTACTTTATGCTGTTTTCTTATTGTTAATGAAGAGTTGAACATCGTTCATGATGACTTCCTTTACATTTGTCATTGATGGTATTAATTGCTATACTTTCTTAAGACTCCATTCCAAACTTCCTCTTCTTATTCTACTCCAATTTATAAAATCCTTTTGTTCCAATAAATATATATCATTTCTATCTGTTTTTCTTCCAAACAAACGAGATAATTGAATCCAGTATTGGAAAAATATTAAAAAAAAAAAAAAAAATAAAAAAAAAAAATGTTTTTTATTTTATTTCTTGAAATGTGCACGCGTGTCCCGTGTTTGTGTAGGTAGATTAGGGTTGTTAGGGGGTGAGTATGGGGTGAGCATGCGCAATCCGCCACTGTCCTCGTGGCTCGCGGCGGTCGCACTCCAGTCGGCATGTAGCGGCCACCGCGGCAGCCAAAAGGGCCATGATACTCCTTCGTGATTTGGTGCTCCTTCTCCTCTGGTGCAGCTCCAGAGCTGCACTTTCTGCTGATTGCCAACACGGCAATAATCGCTGCTCGGGCAAGTCTCTTCCTATTCTGTCATCCCTCATTTCACATTTATACACCAATACACAGAAAAAATACAAAAAAAGAACAAAAATTATTGCTTTGCATTATCATCTGACAAATCATATTTTATTAGTTAAATAAAAAATAGTATACATATATTATATTTATATTGTAAATTAAGTGCACTTATTAATATATTAAAAATATATTTATATATTTATATGTGTGTGACATGAACACTTTTATATTAATACATAAAAAAAAATAATTTTTAAATTGAAACGCGGATTGGTTTTTATTTTTAGAAAATAAAAAATAATTAATCATTTTTTAAAAATTTGACTTTTAATTTAAAAGTATCACCCTGTCATCTAAAGATTCATTCAACTAATTTTCATTATAATTATAAAAAAATCTTAATATAGTAATATATATAAATTATCTCTTTAAAACAAAATAATAAAAATAATTAAATAAATAAATATTATTGTAGATTTATTTTTAAATTATAAAAAAATATATTTTTTTTTTAAAAAAAAAATGTTTATTTTTAAAATTATATTTAAATAATAACAGTTAATTATTTTTTTTTATTTAATGTTTAAATAATATATATTAAAAAAAACAATTAATCTAATCATAGATTATATTATTTGAATGTGTTAATTGTTGGAAAATTAATTTTGTCCCAACAAGTTGTTTGAAATGTAATTATAGGAGTATAATAATTTATATTTATATTTATTATTATATATAGACCATATGCCTTTAAAAAATAATCCCTTTTCTACTAATAATTAAATAATTTGTGATTAAATTTATACACTAAAAATTAAAATATTTATTTCATGATATTAGGGAAGGTCAAAAAGTCCGTGACTTTTTGAACGAAAAAAGGTTTTTGGATACAAAACTATTTTATTTTTCAACGTAGTCTCCTTTAAGCTCTATACATCTCTTCCAACGTTTCGTCAATTTTTTATCCCTTTCAAAAAATAAGATCAAAACAGGTATTTGTTTTTGAGATTATTTCATCATTAGAGTCAAATTTCTTTCCGCCGAGCCATTTCTTCAGGTTTGGAAACAAGAAATAGTCACTTGGAGCTAAATCCGGAGAATAGAGCGGATAAGGTAGCGATTCGTATCCCAATTCATGAGTTTTCATGGAAATTCACTTTTTTCTATTTTCCTCTCAAATCATGAGGTCGTTTGCTATTAATAGACTTCAAACAAAAACTAAGAGACCCAGCTTGTTCAAATTTCGACAGAAGTCAGATGATTGTTGCCTGCTGACAGGAGCAGTGTTGTGATTTCGTTAAAGAGACAGGAAATTCAAAAGTCACGGACTTATTGACCAGCCTACGTATAATATATATATATATTTATATTTAATATATTATATTAACAATTATATAATTTAAATTTATTATCTTGAATCTATTTTTGTTGAATTTACTTTTCTTAGGATACTTCAAAAATTTATTTTAATGCCCATCATAAAAATAGTCCAGATTTTCTCACCCCTCTCAATAATATTCCGCTATCCTCATAAAATCTCACCAGTAAAAAGATTTAGAAATATAAATATAAAATTTTTTTATAAAATAACGTTTTTCCAATGGACTAAAGAGAATAAAATAATCTTTCTATAAGCCTGACAAAGTTTATGTATGAATTGCTTCATATTCAACGAAAAACGTTGGGCGCATTTAGTTTAATTTATTTATATGAACAATCAAGTCAAATTTGTGTAATAATTAAAATTTTATTAAACACATAAACTGACAATTTTTTTTATCATGCAATAAAATTAATAGTTTAAGAGCTAATAAATTAATCTTTTATTATTTTTCACTGTAATATACTTATATCAAAGTATGTATCAAAATTTAAAAGAATTTTTATTAAATTTACATATTATCAATCAAATACAAAATGGTTGATTATATTAGAAGAAATAGTGTTACTTGTTAATTAAGTGTTTTAGTGTGGTATGTATGTATATATATATATGAATAATAGCCCTATAAAGGAAGTAAATTGCATAGAAATCAAATGAAAACTAAAAGCGCACAACGTTATTCTATTGCTTCCTTTCTATCGGGGACATATACAATGTATAAAAAAAGATATTTTCTCTATACCATCTGAGGGGAAGGAACCCCTCCTCATTGGCGATACAACTGATTAATAAGAATTCATCATTAATTTTAATGCTATGAAATATTTTTAAATACGTTCAAAATGAAAATCTATCCTGAAATCAATATTTATTCTTAAGAATCCGTTGAAAAAAATTAATCAGAGCAATACAAAAGGAGTTAGTTACTAAAAGTAATTAATCGCTAATTAATTACAATTAATTAATTAAAATTCAATTATATTTCTTCTGTAACTTCTAGGGATCCATTGAAATATCTATAAAAATTTTCAAAAGTCTTTCTCAATAAAAAGTCGATGAAAAATCGATTTTAATTTGTCAAAAGAGCGAACAGACAGAGAGACAGACGCTAAGTGAAGTTAAGAAAAACGTTATAAAATACTCAGTTAAAATCTTCCTATAAGATATTGTTTAATTTTTAATAAATTACCACCGTGTCTATGAATTTATAATAATATACATATATATATATATATATATGGAAGGTTAATTAATATTCGTATTAGATTTATTAATTGTACGAAATATGAATGTGTATCAATATTAGAAGGCGATTTTCTATTTTATCTTATCAATCAACCAATCGAAAATTAGAATAATATTCACATTAAAATTCAAAAATACACCCCACAGTTCCGTTATTCTCAAATACCAATTCGAAAGCATACAATTATAGGAATGATTGAAATATATTCGTATTAGGAAAAAAATAAAAGATTATTTCTTTGTATATTTTACTATATATATATTTATATTACTATATATATATATATATATATATAGAAAGAGAGGGAAAGATATATAATCAAATGATGAATGGATGAACTAGTACGATCAGGGGTAGTGAGGCCATTTTCTCTTCACGGCACAGCCATCTAAACATTATAAGAGAAAACACGTGTGACGTCACTGGTAGGCAAAAAACCAGCATGGTTATCAATTGTATAGGGCATGGTTCCGAAAACTGATTTGTTTTTGTAACAAATTTGTTTTTTTCAAATTTCTAAGTATTTTCACTAAACTGTGTTTGAATGGATTTTAAACAATGTTAAAATCGAAAAACTTAATTTTCTCTACTCTCAGCAACATTCCATTGCCAATATTCTACGATTTTGCCTACCAAAATACCGGATGTAAATATAAACAGTTCTTTACACTATATTATAACCGATGTCCAATGTCACAAGTCTCACGCCCCCCTTTCAGACCCCTTAATTACATATATATTTTTTAATCCGACATCCAATCACTATTTTTAATAGATACTTCGATTTAATAACATTTATTTGAAAATGATAAATAAAACTCAAATTAGAAATTCAGCAAGATTTCCGAAAAATATATAATTAAAATAAATGAGTAAAATTAGAAAATTTATTAAAATTAAATTATTTATATTATCTCATATAAATTCATTTGACCCTCTAAACACTATTGCAATTAATCTAAATTATAAACGACACTCATTAATTCTTATACGTTATTTAAAATTATTTTTTCCCTTTTCATTATTATAAGTTTAAACTTGTACCTACCTACTTGAGTTTTAAGTCCCTTTTTGTATTTTTAATAAAAGGTAAAACTAAAAATGAAGTATTTTAAGAATGGATTGATAATGGATGGAAAATGTACTTTGCAATCAAGAGTCTTGGTTAATATACAAAAATAATTTTCTTAAATATCATTAAAAAAATATTTAAGGGTCTGTGATTTGTGATGATTAAAGGAGTTTACCACTATGGGTGTTATATATTCTCAATAGAATAAGGATCAATCCCTAACGAATTAAAAAAGAAAAAAAAATTTTTTTAATTGTCGATCTACCTCTCTCTCTGTACACCTAAACTCCTAGATTCTCTATTAAAGAGTTTAGATGAATTAGTTTTTCTCTCCATTTTTACTATCTCGCCAGAGATAGTATTGCGATGACGAAAATTTTCGATGTTGAGATTTTGATGTTTTTATACGTTTTGAAGGTTCCTGAATCATTTTCACTAAGGTTGAGAAAAATGTCTGTGTGTGTGTGTGTATGTGTGTGTGTGTGTGTGTGTATGTATGTAGACAAGATTACGCAAAAACGGTTTGAGCTAGAATGATGAAATTTGGTACATGGACATTATTCATAATTCATAGTTTTCTATCAACTTTTGAGAAATGTAGCTCAACCGGAAGAGGGTCATTACTTACAACGTTTTGATTTTTTTTCCTCTAAAGTGACCGTAAAAATAAAGATATATGTTTGATAATTTTTCACATGATTAATAATTGTATAAAACTGCTATATATAGAATTTCAGCTTGATTGATTCGCTTAAATTACCAGAATTAATTTTTTAACACTGCAAATCTCACGCGCCAACACATGACGTGGTGCCATCAACAAAAAGTCAAACATGCGCTGGTTTAATATTTATTATTTATAATTTATAATTAATTAAATTTAATCTAAATATAATATATTATGTTATTTAATCCAATTCAAATTGCGAGATAGTCGAGTGGAGACACTCCTGCTAATTTTTATTATTAAAACTCTGATTTAATTATAGTTTATATTTCTAAAAAATCTAATCGTAAGGAAAAAATTTGTTTTTTTAACCAAACTGAGATCACAATTGTTTCAAAATTAAATCTTTTCTTTCTTGGGCTCAATTTCTCGGTTCAACCACTTGGAATCGTGCAAATCACGTTTATGTTAATAGTTAAATAAGTTTACCAGTGACATTAAAAACATTGTTATTACTCTTTTGTAAAGTTGGCAAAAATTAAAGAGCCGGTGTTGCCGCTACAGTAACTCTTGTATAGTTTTATATATATAATAAATATCCTTTCTATATATATATAACAATATTAAACTTACACATTTTACTTATCTAACTTGTGCTAAGAAAAGGTTAATCGAAACTTATTTTTTGTTTGAGTTATCGCTCCCAAACTAATCCATCATACCCCCCTTTTTCTTCCCTTCTCCCATACTATATACTCAGGTTTTACCCATTTACTCATCAATGCTACACATTCCCAATATAAAGATCCAATAAGTTTATAAATCCAATTTACTATTCTCTAATTTTGTTTTAATTTCTTGGAAAAATATCTCACTAAATAAAAAAACCCTCGAATTCTTGTACATCCTACGAAAAACAGTGCCTATCAGTTGGTTGTCCCCTAAGAGTGATAAAGGTGTTCTATTATCAGTAGAACGGATCTTCTCAACCATTATTTTTATTTTCTTGATCGGAGGCGCTACTTTTTATGAAGTAGCTTCCCAATTTTGATGCCGGGGCTGTGTGTACCCCGTTCCATATACCCCAATTAGAGAAATTGATTATTATTCAGGTAAACTCATTTTCGTGGATTTGGATAATACTTTACCAGTGGGTTCCTTTTGCAATTACAAATAAACTTTTCTTATGCAATTTTTTCCTGCATCCTATAGTATTCGAAATAAAAATTATTTAAATCCATTGATATTCTATTTAGCTAGCATGTTTTATCCGTTTGGCTACCAGATGGTGCACTAATGTTCGATTTATGAAAATTCCAAGTTATAACTTATAAAAACCGAAAATTAGTGAATAAGTGAATAATTAGTGAATTAGTCAATAAAACATTACTTAATCGCACATTTCGACGTTCATAACTAAATGTCAAACTTGAAAAATCTTTAATTTAGTAATTTTTATCTCAAAAACTCTAAGATACCGGGAAAAATTTCATAAGAAAAGCTTATTTGGAATTGCAAAAGGAACCTACTTGTAAAGTATTATCGAAATCCACAAAAATGAGTTTACCTGAATAATTATCGAGAAATTTTCTTGCTAGGCTGATGCTGATGTGAGTCAAGGGCGTTGATCACCTGATATATTAGACAATTGCATTTCCTTTTTTTTAAATTATTATTTTATATTTATAATAATCATAGTTCTATTTATCTACTTTTCATTTTATGTAATACTAGTTGCTCCGAGCGCCTTCCAGGCGCTCTTCACACCTAGACGGGGGCTCCGCCCCCTGTACCCCCGAGTGATACATAGTATTTGGTTGAAAGTCTGTATATAAAAGGTTTTCATCCATTTTGTTTCAATCAGTATAAGTAGATAAGACATATATTTGTTTTCTTGGAAAATATATTTTAATTTAATCAACAACAAATTTTCCTAGTATAATAAGTAAGATTTATTGACTATTTCATATTATTATTTATATATTTACTAATATATTTGTGGCTCTTTGCATTTATTTAAGTAGATTTTAATTAATTAAATAATTAATATTCTAAGTTTATGAACATTATTTTTTTTTATAAATTATATTAATTAAAATTTATTTTCTTATTTCTGTTTGTTCTTTATTTTACATTAATAATATTAATTACTTATAAATAATTCATAATAATAATAAATTGTGATACCAACTTATAGGAATATTAAAATAATAAAATTATTATTTTACATCTTGTTAATAACAAAATAACTTAAGAGTATAACTAATGGTTTTCAATTTATAAAATCTAATTTACCTAACCTTAACACACAACAATTCCGTCTCATTATTGTAATACAAAGTTAGAAATATTAAGTTAATATAATTAATATTATTTATTTATTAATACCAATTAATAATATTAATTACTTATAAATAATTCATAATAATAATAAATTGTGATACCAACTTATAGGAATATTAAAATAATATAATTATTATTTTACATATATATGAATATAATATAAATATTTTTAATTTTATTTTAAGAATAGATATATATCTAAAAGGCGGTAACTGTGACGTCACATATATACATTTAAATTAAAAATATTTGAATGTTTAAGTTTTTATGTCGCCATCTGTCGATAGTTTTGTGACACTACAGACTTTTACCAAAATATTACTAATTAAATTAATTTTGGATAAATTAATTTTGGATTTAACTACAGTAAAACCTTCCCTGGGATGCCCACAACAATCCCTGAAAGTTTCACCGTAATCGGACGGGTAGTTTTTGAGTATTTGACAGACACACACACACACACACACAGACATTGCCTTTTATATATATAGATTAATTCCACACTAGTAAATATATATATTGTAGTTATGACATTATTTCACTAAAATGATAATTAATAAAGTATATTGGATCAAGATGAATCAATGATGATATAAAATAAGAAGATATTTATCAATTTATTAATAGAAATAAATTGATTACTAATTAATTAAATATCACTATAATTGATTAGAAATATTTATATAAGTACTTATTCTTGTCATTCATTCAAGTAATAATTCTATTAAACTCAAAAAATAAATATCACATTCATCATTCATTTAATGCAAAGAAAGTTAAGATAATAGATTATAAATATTTCAATGAATTGTATGGAATTAAGGTGGATATTGGATCACCACTAGTTCATAAAATAATTGCCACAACTCTCTACCATTCATTGTTTGAAACTATTGCCTTATTAAAAGATAAGTCAACATAATGTATTTATTATATGATAAATCGTAGTACATTAACGGAGATTAGGATTTAAATAAATAATTTTTGCATGTAAGCTAAATCTCATCCCATAATTAATAGAAAAATGTACAGATTGAAATGATTTTTATATCAATATAAGAAAAAAAGGGTAATTTCAGAGACTTGAATGCTAGCAAATAACAAAAAAATAATTTCTTTAATAGATAAAAGGATAAACTTTAAAAATAAGTTGCTTCAATTTAAAAAAATATTATATTCAAAATAAATTATAGCTACATTTACCTTGAATAGATTTATATTCAATTTTCCGCTAAATTAAATCATTACATTATTATTAAAAAAATTAAATAATCTAAAAATGATATTAATAATTAAGAAAATTCATTAAAGGAAAGCACTTATTAAATCGGTAGCGGGGCAAAGGTGTTCTAAGATTAGTAGAACGAATCCTCTCAACACTCCTGGAATTTCTATGTTGAGGGACAAGCTTGTTATTCCCCCCACAATATATTGTCGTATATAGTATGGTTTAGTATGTGTTGGTTAATGAGAAAAATGGGTTTTAAAAAATAATATTTAATAAATTAGTAGCACTCTGGTTAATTTTTGAAGAATAATTTGGTTCATGAAAAACCGCAACGGCTGATAAGGGAAAGCGTAAATTTGAATTCGTTCAGAATAAAATGCAGATATAAAATTATAATAAAATTGAATATTTAATACTTAAGAATTTATATTATAATAATTGATTCAGAGTAATTATAAAGAGTTGTTTGTTGATAAAAAGAATTTGTGAATATTATAAATTAAATGAAATGTTTAAATTTAATGAGCAATTGCAATTTTATAAGTAAAGGTCGACCACTTAGCTGTATTATAAGTTTGAATAGTTGGAAAATTATTAGAGACTGAAGTCTTCTGGATCATCTTGAGGATTATCAGAACATCTTCTTGATTGTGGTGGCTGCTGAGGGGGTGGCCGGGATGTCTCCTCCTTCAAGGGATATTTGTCTCCACTTCTCCAGAACTATATGAAGACTAATTCCAAAATTGTTGTTCATCAATAAAGAAAACTCTTCATCCCTCTCCATTGACATCACTCGGATATTCCATCACTCCCCCGCTCCCCTCAAAGACCCCTGTTTATTGGTCACTTCTTGCAAATATCTTTTGGCAACCAGGTGTGCAGTATTTGATGAATTTTTATAAAAGAGTTGAGGAAATATATTGTCTCCATCAATAGAAAACACCTCCTTTACAGTCTCTTTGTTCTATCAAAGTTTTACCTATTTAATTTATGAGGGTGAGTACGTGCTGTTGTCAATGTTTGTTAGAAATGACTTTCTAGAATTTTCCCTATCTTTGTGTATTAAAAGCATATTTATGCGAATAAATATAATATAATATAAATATAATAAATATAATATATATTATAAATAAATATAGATTAAAACAATGTTATATATAAATGGTTAATTAAAATACATTCATTCATTTTTTTAAGTGCTATTTTTTTAAAATAATAAATCCAGAGACAGGAATAACTTCTCTCTATTAAAATTAAATCAACATGGTATATTAATTTATAAAAGTTAATGAAAATAAACCCACCAAATTAGAATTCAAGAGATCAAATCTTGCTAAGTTCATTTAAATTTAAAATTAAATAATTTGACGTTATTGAGCTAATAAAACATGATAACTACACATAAGAATAATTGATGTAATTTGCGTTCAATTTCATTACTATTTCTTTTTAAAATTGATTTATTTATATAATTTTGAAAATCGTTCGGGCATGTTCTCTGAATTGAGAACTCATCGGTACAAATATCGGTTTTATACCAAAAATAAATATCACATCTTTTTTGAATATATTTATTAATTAGTAGTGGTTGATCCGGATGGAATATTGTATATGTATACGTGGGTGAGCACGCTCTTCACTGATTCAAGATTTAAATTTCAATTAAATTTTTAGAGAGTGGGTGACATATTTAAAAAACAATTTTGTTCTGTTGCAATTTTTTATTAACAAAATTTTCTAATAATTTTTCAAAAACAACATAATATATAATAGATGCTTGCATGTATTTTATCAGCGACATCTATATGTGAAGATGAGACTTATTAATCCAAACAAACTAACCTAACTATTAAATTCGATGGGTTTTGACATTTCTCTACATAAAATAACAGTTTTCCATTTAGTATTATTGAGTTATTCAGTGTATTTAGACGCTAATCATGGTATGCTCAAAATTGCATTTGCATTTTGTTATTTGATTTGAATAAATTTGCTGCCGAAGCCCATCAAAAACTTTAAAAAACTCATGGTGATTCTGCTCAGTTATTGTCGGTTTTTAGTTTTAACGATTTAAATGTGGTGATTTTCATGTCATTGACAAAGAACGACCTGGAGGACCAAAAAAGTTCGAAGACAATGAATTGCAAGACTTATTGGATGGGAATCCTGCTCAAACTCTCAAAGAACTTTCAGACAGCTTAGCAGTTGATAAATTAACTGTTTCTAGACGTTTAAACAGACGCCATAAAGTCTTGCTGTACTCATGGTGGGATCAGCAAGGTGTAGTGAATTACATATTGTTGCAAAAAAGTCCAGAAATAACGAGTAACAGACGCAAAGTCATCCCCTTGCATGACAATAATCGGCCACACGTTGCAAGAATTGTGAAGGATACATTGTTGTAGCTCGAAAAGGAGGTTCAGCCAGTACCCAGTGTTCTCACCAGATCTAGCGCCTTCTGATTACCATTTGTTCAGATCGATGCAGCATGGCTTGGCTGGCACACGCATTCGAAATGCTGAAGGAGTGCAAAAATGAATCGATTCTTTCGACAAGGTATTGCCATGTTGCAAGAAATATGTGTAAATGTTATAGAAAATGATGGAAAATATTTTGACTAATATATTATTCCAATTTTTCTGAATAAAGTGAAAAAATGATCAGAATACATGCAAGCTTCTGATATATATATATATATGAAAGTTTATTTAAACATTTATATAAAATAAGCTATACAATATTTTGTAAATTTCACTAAGTATCCTTATTGATATTTTGATTTTTAATTTAAAAATCCTTTCTTTTGATTTTTATTTACAAACTGGATGTTTATATAATGATATTGTTTCTATATGTGGCTAACCCAATATTAATATCGATAAGGGAATTTTTATTCCTCATAATCGATCAGTAATTAATTTTCTATTTATAGTGTCCTTAATATTCTCAAACAAATTTTAAAAGATTTTTTTGAAAAAAAAAATTGAGTTTACAAGTTGATAAAACTTCAACATACATAATAAATTTTAAATCCTAAGCAATGTACATACAGACAAAACCTTTAAACTTTATAAAGTTTTTATAGTACCGGGGGTCTTAGATGGATTAGATTAGATTATTGTTAGAGTGGTAAATTATCTGTTTTTTGATGTAATGATGGGTGGGATTTGATCATATAAGTATATATCAAATCATATATATATATATATATATATGATTATTTTATTTATTATCGAATGTTTCTGCTCCAGTTTTTTGTTTCAATTTTCGCGAAAAGTTTAATTAAGTCAAAAGTTCATTTTTAATTTAATTAGAGTGAACTTTATAAAATATAATTTGTTTAATATAAATGTTATTAATTTAAAATATTTAAGACTTTAGAATAGAAAAATTGTTTTTTTTTTCTTCAAAGCAATTTCCATCTTTGAACTTGGTAAAGTATGAAAATATAAATTTTTGAATGATTCCAGCAGGAGGATTATTTTTATGGGTTCTTCTTTCCACACTTTCTAATTCTCTAACCTCTTCTATCTCACATGACGTTTTCCTATAAACAACTTAACAATCAGAGAAATATTTTTGCTTCATAAACTGTTTTAATTAATATCTATCTGTTCTTTCTTTTGTTCAATAATTTACTAATAATCGACATTGGAAATGTAAATATTGCATATTATTATTGTTGCATATGTGAGATGGAAAACATATAAATATCAACATAGCATGGATTCATTTCAAAATATTTACTTTGGTTTTATTTTTCAAAAAATTTCATATTATATTTATTTACTTGCAGTATATACCAGAGTTTACCTAATTAATCATTTCTTTTGAATAAACACTGAACATTGATAGTCATTTTAATTATTAATTAGCATTCAAATCTTTATTAATATTTCTCTTGTCCCAACGTTCATCAAATACTTTTATTGACACACTTAAGTCGAAAATTTTAATTTGAATAAAACGCAAATAATAATATTTCAATTTCTAATTTAATTGATTTCCTTTTATTTGGTGGCATATTTATTTGTAATAGAAATAAAAGAAATATTAGTTTAGTAGGGATATTTAACTTAAATTTGAATGATAGAACCTCGTCAAGTCCATTAAAATTTATAATTTCATAAATAATATAATTTATCGAATAAAGTAGAGGGAGGTGGTTAAGTAGATGTTAATATATATATAAATTATATAATATTATACATATATTCACATATACATATAAAACTAATATTATATATTATATTATACATATATAATATATATATATAATATTAGTTTTGTTTGTTTGATTAAAAAATTCAATATTTTTAAGTCCAATTTTTTTTTTTTTGGATATGTATTAGTATATTATATAAGTAATGCCTATCAAATATTTCATAAATTATATGAATCAAAAATCTATATAAATAAATATTAATATAATTTTTTTTCTTAATATAATTTTGATTTGATTTATTTATTAATTCACACTAAAATTTATTGAAATCCATTAAATACGCATATATGATTAGAAATATCAAATAAAAAAAAAATTGTCAGAACCTCCTTCCTATGGTAGCATATTTATTTGTAATAGAAATAATATAAATAAGAAATTTATTAGTGTAGTAGGGATTTAACTTAAATTTGAATAATAGATCCTCGCCAAGTCCATTAAAATTTATAATTTAATAAATATATAATTTATCGAATAAAGTAGAGGGAGGTGGTTAAGTTGATGTTAATATATATATAAATTATATTATATTATACATATATAATATATTATACATATATTGACATATACATATAAAAATAATATTATATATTATATTATACATATTATATACTGATACTTAGAGCCATATTGAAAAATCGAAAATGTTTAAGAGCCAAATCGGAAAAAAATTTTACCTTTTTTTTAGTCTCATGACTTTAAATTTTTAATAATAATTAAACAATAAACTCAAAAAGAGCCACTATGGTTATATATAATTATATATATAAGATTAGTTTTGTTTATTTGATTAAAAAATTCAATTTTTTATGTCCAAAATTTTTTTTTATATGTATTAGTATATTATATAATGCCTATCAAAATATTTCATAAATTATATGAAACAAAAATCCTTATAAATATTAATATAATTTTTTTTTTAATATAATTGGGATTTTATTTATTTATTAATTCACATTAAAATTTATAGAAATTCATTAAACACGCATATAGAAATATCAAATTAAAAAAAAATACATTTCACAGACTCTCCTTCCTTTACCAATTGTATAATTATATAATTCTACCAATATTAAAATAAATAAATTAAAATAATATTAATTATAATAAATACCTTTAAATAAATAATAAATTATCTTATATACAGGGCAGGTAGTCATAAATTTAAAATTTTCAATAAATAAATAAATAAATTATAAAATAACAAAATGTACTCGCTTGAACACTAAATCATATTTAATAGTATATACATATATTACTAATAAAAAGGCGAGAAAATCTCTTATAAAATTATATATCTATATATATTAATCTTTCGAAGAATTAGTTATTTTTGAATATAGAATATTATTCTAAATATACATATTGAATATATATAATCCATTGAAAATGTTTTTTATCTACGTAATAAAGAATTTTTACATTTAATATTTAGAAATGAATTCCTTCCATATTTATTTTAAAGAATTATTTAAGAATAAAATAAAAATTAATTTATTTATTCTTTTAAAAATATTTCTAGTTATATATCCTTTAATATTTTTATTTCCTACTTATTAATTATTTCACATTACCGGTACTCTTTCTACTCCTTTTATTTATTTTTAATCTATATATATATATATATATATATATATATATATATATATATGTAATATAAATGACTAAATGAATCAATGAATTCTACTTTCATATTTTTTTTTTTTACAAAAATAAATCTTTTGTTAATTTAATCCTTTATATTAAATATATTTTTTCATCAGAAATATTTATAAACTGTAAAAATATAAAGATTTTGATTTAAAATGACAATCTGATTTTAATTTTATTATTATTTTTATATTTTTTTTTAAACCACTATGGATACGCGTATATGTATATATATATAAATATACACTTTTAAAATTTTCTAAATCAATACCTATGTTAATAAAAATAAATAAAAATAAAATATATTAAGGCTTGTTTTATGTTGAAATATTATCGTAGAATGTAGTTCAACCCTTCTTTGACATGCAAATGTCTCATTCTTATTAATATATTCGTATAAATAATAATACATGTAATTTAAGAAAGAGTATTAATTCTATTTTAATTAATGATAAAATAAATAACGATTATTGGTGTTAATTGTGTGAACCAAATGAAAACTATAATTTATTCAGATCAAGTAATATGAGTGTCCATTAAATATTTTCATTTGCTTATCATAGCAAGATAATAATAATAATAATAATAATAATTTGAGAAATACATTTTTTTAATGTGCAAAAACTTTGCACAAATCAATTTGTAATTGAATCATCTGTCCACTAATGAAAACAAAGTTCCAAAACAATCACACTCCTCCACCTCCATCCAATTTCTATCTTCTCTAAATTTCTTCCTAACTTAATATTGTCCGCCCATCACGCTCTTAGTCTACGCATCATCATTCCCAATTGATTTATAAATAAATTTCTCAACAACCTATTTTCACCCATTCGAGCTCCTTCATAATAACTAATAATATATCGAAGTGATGTATTTCTTCATTATACAATCATTAAATCATAAATGTATTAATAAATTCATCACTGTATTATAGAATTTGGAGAGGGCCGTAATTGAATGCAGATAAGCTCTGTGGAAAGAATATTGTCTTTATTTCAGAAAGTATCAACCCTGTACTCTTGCTCATGTTGGAGAATAATAATCATAAATATATTGAAAAAAAATTTGGAGTGCATCCACTCGACTATCTCGCAAATTTGAATTGGATTATAATTAACATATATATATATATATATATATATTATATTTAAATTAAATTATAAATTAAAATTCATAAATAATATTTATGAAACCAACGCGTGTTTGGCTCTTTGTTGATGGCACTGCGTTTCGTGATTACCAGTCAACGTGTTAAAAAATTAATTTCGGTATTTTCAGCGATTCAATCAAGTTGAAATTCTATATATAGCAGTTTTATACAATTTTTAATCATATGAAAAACTATCATATATATATCTTTATTTTTACGGTCACTTTAGAGGAAAAAATGAAAACGTGGTAGGTAATGATCATCTTCCGAATGAGCTACATTTCTCAAAAGTTGATAGAAAACTACGAATTTTGAATAATGCCCGTGTACCAAATTTCATTATTCTAGCTCAAACCGTTTTTGCGTAATCTTGTCTACATACACACATACATACACACACCCACAGATATTTTTCTCAACCTTAGTGAAAATTACTCAGAGACCTACAAAACGTATAAAAAATCAAAATCTCGACATCGAATTTTCTTGATCGCAATGGCGAGATAGTATTTATATATAATATATAATCTCATAGCATTCCCAAATAATTTATTTATTAAAAGTTTACTATATAATATTATATATAATATTATATATATATTGAACGAATTTGTAATATCAATTTGATAGAAAATCCTAGGTAGGTATTTTTTAAGGTAAAAGTGTTGTTATTTTCGAACTACACCTTCGATCCACTCAACTCAAATCCAATGGGAGACATGAGTGACACTTCTGGGGATATATGTAAATATATATATCTATATCATAAATATTCCAAACATCAACTAATTCTAGGGCTCCTCGGGATATCTAGCAAATTATATTTTTGTTCTCAATATAAAAAAATAAATAAATACTCAACAAAAAAAAAAACAATATGCCTGACCGTCTTACTATAAAAATTGCCGTATATCACGTGAACTTAAAATAATATCCTTTTGTTTTTCTTTCATGGTTTGTTGCGGATTTCTTTTCTTTCTACTCAATTTGTTGAAATTCTAATCGGGTATTTCAACTTTATCTTCACCTTTCTTTTTCAAAGACATTAATTGAAAATTAATTAAAAACTTCAATTTTGCTTTATACAAATTTGAATTGAGAAAGTAATAAGAAAAATGATTGTTATTAAAAAAAAAACTAAATACAAATATGATTAAGTAAAGATTGTAGATTGCATTATTGCCAATTGTATAAATTATCAGGAGTCACAGGCCACATTTGGCCCGCAATAACTATTTTCGTCCTTGCTAGATTCATCACACATTCATAAATTGTATTTATTTTATAATAAATTCACAAATTGTTTTTTATAATAGCCAAAATAGTTAAAATAAATGTTTTAAAAAAGACATTCCTTATATAATATAATTTTATATGCTATGATGCAGTTAGAAATTGGGGTCATTTGGGTTAGACATGGGTTGGATATGAGATTAATATTATTTTTCAGTAGTTTCCAAACTATATATATATAGTACCTGGTTCAATGAGCCGCGGATCGGTACTTTCAAAAAATTATCCTTATGAACTATGAATATTTGAGATTAAGATTATTATTTAAAATAAATAAACAAGAATATATATGAAATAATTTAAAAGAACATAAATTATAAAAAGTATAGTCATAAAACATACAGCCCTAAACGTACGTATTAATGATGATTTTTCTAGAGGCTGAAACCAATACAGATTGATTTTTCTTTATCTATGTTCTGAATTCCAAAAAAAAATCCTTAGAACGGTTTAATATCTCAAAAATATACAAATATATATACAAGATAAGATATACTAATTTGAAAATTAATCATTTTGATTGAGAAAAAATACACACACACATACACATGCGTCAACGGGAAAACCACTTTTTTGGAATCAGCATGACTGAAACGTGGAGATTTATGAAAAAACGTTTACCGGAATGGATCGTGATTATAGACACTTTACTATCGAAAAACTTGGAGATTTTTCCGATTGTAAAGTAAAAAAAAATATATATAATGAGTACATCTAATGAAAGGACAGTGCATATCAAATTCATTGCTGCCTAAGCGGAGTGTTAAATGATCAAGACAACGGGTCCTCTCATTCATTATCTTGATTTGCTTGATCTCAGGCTACTTCTTTTTATTTCAAGAAGCTTCCCAATTTTAATCCCGAAGGTTGGATGGATTCTGTCCCATAAACCACAGATAGAGAGAATCTCTTGTCAGGCCTGGGACTTGAACCCGAGACCGCGAGAATGAGAGTCAAGTGTGGCTTTTTCATGCATATATATCTATATGTTTTTCATAAATTATAAGAGAATTTTTAAATTATAAATAAATAGAAACAATCAAATTAAATTTTGGATGATTACTTATTGGAAAATTAACTCCCATATGTTATTATAATCCGAAGATCCAATTATTAATTTTCTTTTCATTTATAATTTTATTCATCTAAAAGAGAGTAATGTTGTGTACCTCCGAGAATACTCTGCATACCCCACTTTGTTGACCATTGGACTAACCTTTTCATCATTCATTAAATTCCGGATCGAACGAACTCCCTCGACTTGCGTGGAGACAAGATTAATATAGTTCAAACACCCGGTTAAATGAACAGTTCACATGCCTTGAGATTATTATAATACAATAGATGAAACGTTTCAAATTTATTTCTTAATCCTTCTTGACAACAGAATCAAATTAAAATCATAATATTGATTAAAAAATTAGATAAACATTTATTAAATAAATGGCAAAATATTAATAAATCTTACTATAAAATGAAATTTCTAAAATAGAAATTAATGTATTCTACCTTGAAAACATCTACTGTTAAGTTGCCTATTATATTCGAAAATATGTATATTTATTCTATTAAAAAGTATAATTTAGATAAGATATTCAAACATTGCTGTGATCTAATCTATTCTTCAAATAGATGATAGAAATCTATAAGATGACCAATAATATTATCATTTTTTTTCTTAATTTTATTGACTTTTAATATCATCTAAGTCCGTTTTAGCTAGCCTATTCATATATTTGAAAATAATTATAATCTTAAATCTATATAAACTTGTTTAGATTCGATCTCTCGATCTCGAGTTCAGTGGAGCAAGATTAAAACATTTAATTATCATCCTGGTCAATATTATTAGGTTTTAATCCAGCGATTCTTAACCACTGGGGCGCAACTTCCTTGGGGCGCGCGCGAATATCCAAAAGAAAATATTATTTAAAGAAATTGATTAACTGTATGACTTTATGAAAAGACACACATATACATAGAAAAAATCCTGTTTTGTCGGTTAGTTAAAAATTATTTAAAATAAGAATACAAAATACCCAATATAAATTATGGTTGTATATATGTTACGGTAAAAGTAATTAAAATTACAGGTGTGATTATACATAATCACCACTGAATTTGGTAAATATGATAAATTATTTCATATTTATCAAATTTACCGGTTAGTTTATAAAGTCCCCGACTCGTAATGGGGAATGTGATAAAAGTTTCTTGTTTTAGGAAAATTCATTGAGTTTGCGCCAATTCTAAAAACGGAATTCTAATAAATAATATATATATGTATATATTACTTTTAGCCAACACAACACTTCGATTTTTTTTTAATTATTTAATTAATTAATTTTTCTATATCCAAACCGAACCGTACAAACCGGAGAGTGGGATATTGGCTAAAAGTAATATATATATATATATATATATATATAAAATGCCTCCAATATATAGTATAATAACTACTCAAAAAACCTGCTTTCTATTCTACTGGCTCAATAAGTCATGATATTTATCACATTTACTATTACCATTGGATGGATGGATATTTCCCAAATTTAGTGGTGATTATGATGATAAGTGCAAATTTCGTAAAATAAGAAACTTTTATCACATTCCCCATTACGAGTTGGGGACTTTATAAACTAACCGGTAAATTTGATAAATATGAAATAATTTACCATATTTACCAAGTTCAGTGGTGATTATGGTGATCATCGATTTATCATTTTTACTGTGACATATACATATTGTATTGTAAGCGGGGGATCGCGATGAAAATTATGATTGAAAACTGGACCACGAATACTGAAAGGTTACGAAACGCGATTCTATAATCTCTTCTTCAAATAAAAATTGTAATAAATAAAATAATAAAGTTTCTATCCTTGTCAATAATATCTACAATAAATAAATTATATGTGATAATTAATTATTCTTAGATAATCCCATCAATATACATATCATTAAGGATATATTGTATCAATATACATAAATATAATCTAGGAAAATAAAAAATTTAAAAATCTAGAAGATATAAACAATTAATTGGTATTTGGTAGAGGTCGGCAACCTGCGGCTCGCGAGCAGCATATAGCTCTTCCGATGTCAAGATATGGCTCTCCAGTTCCATGCGCAAATATTATATTATTTTATTTTTAAAATTAAAAATATTATATTGCAATGAAAAAATATATCATGCAAACAAGATAAAAACACTCAGAGAATAATTTATTTATTTTAAATAAAAAATCAAATCTATATATTTAATCCTAATTAAATCTCATAATAATGAAACAAAAGTGTTAGTGGCTCTTTAAAAATTTGGAAATTTTGTAAATTGTAACTTTTGGTTCTTCCGTCTCGAAAGGTTGCCGACCCCTGGGGTATATGGTATACGAGGTTTGTTCAAAAAAAAGTTGAATTTTAAATTATTTCGAAAAGTATTTATTTATTCAACAATATCCATTTTGTCCAAAGTATTTTCCCTCAGATATAATGCACTTATTATTTGAGCCGTAATACTTCACGCAAACGTTGCATAACTTCCTTGTAGTATTCCTTATTTTTTTTTAAGTAAAAAATCGAAGAACACACAAAACGTAACTTTTTCAATTGTCAAATACAAACAACTAATCTAAAACGGCTGATAATGTCAATATATGAGAAACATATGTGTACCAACAATACAGAAAAAATTACGATAATCGAATGTATGCAGCCCGCGAAAATTCAAAATTCACCTTTTCTATTGAACAGACTTTGTATAGTGTATGGGTGATTGAGGTAGCTCAGGATAAGGACATTTGGAGGAATATGGTTGCTGCTGCCAATTTCTTTCGATTCCATAGGACCACAGATAGATAGATAATTTATAGTGGTGTGGTAGTCTATCTGGTATCTCAAAGCTTATTAAATGTTAAGATTCCTTAGATTCTCTTAAATTTTTAATATAGAAATATTTTATTATAAAAAATACTTTTAAAATCCTATAAAAAACTGTACTTTTGTTAGTTGTTTTCAATTATATTATTGAACTTCATTATTCGCGTGTCACAAACGACAAAAATACAAAAGGATTTAAAAGTTTCACATCCTATATTATCCTCGATTTTTGATATTAGCAGATAATTAAAGAGAGAAATTGAAATTTAAAAAAAAGGGGAAGGTTTTCAAAAGGATTGCTATTAATCAATATTTCAATAAATCTAAAAATAAAAAAATATCTAAGTCCTTTATAATTTCAATTATCTATCTATCTCTCTTCATTAATTGAAAAATTTCCATATTCAAAATAAATTTCATTTAATTATTGGTTGTAATTATTAAATAAATAACATTCACATATTTCTCAAAAAAAAAAAAAAAAAATTTTAAATTTTTAAATAAAAATGATTGAAGATGTGGAAGGTAGACACCACCATTACATTTCATAAGATAATTATTTAATTAAAATCCACGATATTTCATTCACTTTCACCACCACCCCCTTTTAGAAAAACACCAGTAAAAGCAACGACCGCATCGTTGTTTTCTCACAAAATTATAAATCAAGCGAACTCAATGTATTTAATATAAAATATAGTCGAATAAATAGAGGACTCACTAAATGGGAATTTATCAAATATTCATTCGAGTAAATTATTTATAATATGGTTTATTGTTTCATTTGTAATTGAAAATTATAATTAAACTAATAAATATTTGAAAATTTTACATAGATATTTGATGAGAAATTGAAATTGAATGGTGATCGGATGAAATTGAACGATTAATAGAGGATGGAAAATTTGGGAGGGATGGAAATGAGAAGTGGGGGTAAGGTGAGGGTGGGGGTTACAGATAAACTAGTTATGATTCAAATGACGTTAGTCCGCTGTTTCAAAAATACAAAATTCAGTGAGGGTGTGATAATTTTCTTAGTTAAAGGGAGAGAGGAGGGGATGGTGAAAGGAAAGTGGTAATAGGAGTTGGGTGAGAAAGGTGAGGGTAGTTTTATTCACATTTCAGGTGGATTATTCTACTATCTCTTGGATTGGAAACCTCTCTTCATGTTGCTTAACTTCATTTTAAACGTCTCTGTCCATTGGATTTGATTAGGGCGATTGAGGGCAGTTGAGGGCGGATATCCCCATTGCGCATTAAATAGTTGCCAAGACTTTACCTTAATAAATTTCAAAACAGTCCCCTTGATCTCATTTAAATTAGGTTCAAAAGACAACCTTTTAATTGAATTTTATTGTCTAATTATATGATAATTGAATTATTTATGAAGTTATGAATACTCAAAAATGAAAAAAAATTAAACCAATAATATAATGCAGCTATATATTTATAGAAATTTCTGTAGTAAAAATAGAATAAATATTTAAATAGTGTCTATATAGACACATATATTATTATTGCTTTTTTTATTTATTTATTATAGTTTTTTTAATGTAAATTATTCAATTTATACCAATGATATATCATTAATTTTAAAGGCAATTGTTCAAGTAAATGCATTTTCGTGAATTTGGATAATACTTTATGAGTGGATTCCTTTTGCAATTCCAAATAAACTTTAATTTTTTCGAGCCTCTTCTGGTTCACGAGATAAATATTATTAAAATTGACATATAAATCCATTGAAATTCTATTTATCTAGCATGTTTTATCCGTTTGACTACCAGAAGGCGCACTTAATTTCGGTTTTTATAAGTTCGGTTTGGATTTATGAAAATTAAATAATTAATTAAATAATTTTCCTATATCTTAACCTAACTTATAAAAACCGAAAATTAGTGAATAAGTGATTAATTAGTGAATTAGTCAATAAAACATTACTTAATGGCACATTTCGACGTTCATAACTAATCTTTCAAACTTAAAAAATTTTTATTTTAATAATTTTTATCTCGTTAATAGAAGAGGCATTAAAAAATTTAATAAGAAAAGTTTATTTGGAATTGCAAAAAGAACCCACTGGTAAAGTATTATCCAAATCTACGAAAATGGGTTTACTTAAATAATTAAGTTTTTAAATTTTAAAGCATAATCACATCATAAAATAACACAGAAAAAAGCAATATTTAATTTAATAGAAAATAAAAAACTAATGAAAATTGTTATTTATTTATATTTCTTTTTTTCGAAAACTATTTATCTCTCTGAGTTTTAAAGATTTTTGTCTCTGCAGCCACATTACCCTAACCGTCTTTATCATCCATTTATATAATTTCAATATTTTTCTAATTCCCTCAAATCTAACTTTGTAGTTTCATTCCACTTCTTGTATTAACAACTGTCTCTTTCCCAATTGGTTTCTTTATAAACAAACACCTCGCTATCCTTTCTTACTAATTGGCCTCATGTTTAATATATTTTACTATGTTTTTGAATGAATAGAGCTCATAGAATTTCTATTTAGCAATTCTACAATGATTTTATATATTTTTATAAATTACATATAAATAAATGCTACTAAGAAGCCTATTTTCAAATACTCTCAATATATTCTCGTCCCCCAAAGTTATGAACCATGTCTCACATCCAACCAGCAAATTAACATTTATTTTTTAGAGATTTTAATATCGACATTCTTTGATAATATGTAGTTTGAATAAATAAATTAGTCTTTCTTATTGAAGAAAAAATCTAATAAAATCCTAAAAATAAACACAAACTTGTGTGGTTGAATAATTTTAATGAAAAAATATTAATATTAGTCTGACTACCCTCATACACCAATTAAAATGAGTTTTAAATTTTAGCTTTAATTACATAGTTATATATATTATATATGTAGTTTTTATGTATATTTTATGTAAACATATATACATATATATATATATATAAGGATAATATTGTCTTTTAAAAATATCAGTTCAAATTTGAACAATCTATATATATATATATATATAATATGGATTAGTAGGAGGAAAAATGATTACTACTTTGGGTTTTGGTGACCACACGATTAGTATTATTATAAAACCTACGTCAAATACTAAAAATGTTTTTTTTTCAAATCATTCTTGGAAAAGTATTTTCGTTATTCTTGTTATTTCTTAAAAAAATATTATTGAATAAATACCTACCAACCAATTACTTAATATTTTTTTTATTAGTTATATAAAATTTGTTTGAATATAATCAAGCAATAAAAAAAAAATAATTAGTAATTTTCTCCCTCCTTCCACCCCTACTAATAAAATCATTAAATAATTCTAAACGAAAACACTTTCAATATTACTTTTTAATCCTAAATATTTATTATTATTATTATTATTGTTTTTTTTTTTAATTATAATTTTTTTCTTAGTATATTTTAATGGTGTGAATGTAATGAGAGTTTTGTTCAATTGCGTTGAAAACTATAAACACAAATTTACAAAGCATACCGGGAACAGATTTAAAACCATATTATTATTGTTTGAGAGACTTTTACATTCATGATTGTAATAAATAAAAAAAAAAAACAACAAAAGAAAAATTTACAAAAATAGAAAAAAATAGAAAAAAATAAAAAAAAAAATGTAAATAAATAAATAAAATAAATAAATTAAAAAAAAAATAATACAATAATAAAATAAACATTTAAGTGAGTAATTCAAGGAAACTAATCAGGATTTAAGAAATCACTAGATTGGTCATTGGTCACTAAATTTAATAGAAATCAAGCGACATGAAATGGGAAAATGTTATGTTTTCAAATTTATATTTATATTCCTTTAAAAATGTCATTCTGGTTTGATCATTCACGCCATCATAAGGGGGGATGCCATAAAAAAGCGATTTAGTAAATTGTCAACTTGGAAAGAATGGAATAAAAATATTTAAGATTTGAAAATTCGTCATAAAAAAAAATATGGAGATTTTTTTTTTTTGATATTTCCTTTTTCACAAGTTCCCTATAATCAACAGTAATTTATTGATTTCATTTATTGATAGTAGATAAGATTTAATATATATGGTGCCATTTTTTTTAAATAAAAAAAATAAAGAAATTTTGTTTTTATGCATGATGATAAATTTTTTTTAACGCAATGTTATTTATTCCATCCCTCCTTACATTTATGTAGATTCTTATCAACGCAATGGACCATACTATAACAAATTAACATAAAATTGAAATTTAAATCAATTCTTATATACCTACCTTAAAGAAAGAAAAATTTGTAATTATAAAATATTATAATTGGAAATAAAGAGAATTCAGTGGATGGCTATGACCTTAAGTTTATCTCTCGAGTTTTGCTTCTATTATCTTTGATTTTTTTTTATTTTCATATTCTAATAGCTAGCAGCATATTTATTATCCATATGACGTTTTCGTCTACATAAAGTAATTGAATAATTAGACTAAAATCTCTCTGCAACGGTTTATTGTACGTGCAATAAAACCCGTCCCAGAGGGACCCAAAATGACCTTTTTCCAAGTATATACAACTCTTCTTATACTTTGAAAATAAGTTCAACAAAATAATTGTAAAATGAATAAATTAAAATATTTTAATATATATATATAAAAGACGTCAATTTTCCGTCGTTGAAGGATAAGGAATACGAGGTTTGTACAAAAGAAAGAGGGGAATTTTGAATTTTCGGGAGCTGTGTACATTCCATTATCGAATTTTTTTTTTTGTTATGTTGGTACACAAATGTTTCTCAGATGTTGAAATTATCAGCCATTTTGGATTAATAATTTGTTTTTGACAACTGAAAATGTTAGTCACGTTTTTGTGTGTTCTTCGATTTTTTAAAGAATCTGAATTAAACTTTGCTTTAAAAATTGAATAAAGTGCTCCAACGCACTTAAAATTTTGACTGTGGCATTCGGCGAGTCTACTTTGTCTCAAAAGACAGAAGGCCAAAAAAAAGCACGTCAAGTTCGATCAAATGTGAAGGCTTTGCTCACTGGTTTCTTTGGTTACAATGACGTGTTGCATCATGAGTTCTTGCCAATAGGTCGTACTGTTAATAAGGAATACTACAAGGAAGTTATGCAACTTTACCTGAAGCAATACGGCTCAAACGATCGGAATTGTGGAAAAACAAATCATGGATTCTGCTTCACGATAATGCACGAGCTCGCACATCATTCCTTGTTTATGATTTTTTGGCTAAAAACTACACAGTGATCATGCCTCAACCACCGTATTCACCAGATTTGGCTCCCTGCGACTTTTTCCTATTTTCAAAACTGAAGGGACCAATGAAAGGAAAGCGTTTTGCCACAATTGACGAGATAAAATCGGAATCAAAGAACGAGCAGATAGCCATACCGAAGAGCGCATTTCAAAAGTGCTTCGACGATTGGAAGAAGCGCTGGCATAAAATGCATTAAATCTGAGGAGATTTACTTTAAAGGGGACAAAATGTATATTGATGAATAAATAAATACTTTTCGAAATAATTCAAAATTCACCCTTTCTTTTGAACAAACCTTGCACAAATAATAAGTTAAAATTCTTGTTTATTTTAAATTTGAGTAACATTTTCATTTAACATATAAAATTAATTTTTTTGTTTTTTTATAAATTTTGCATTTATTGTTTATAAATCAGAAGAAAATTTTAATCTAATCTAATTATTAATTAGAATGATTTCTTTTGATGATTTGTTTTTGTTTGTGATTACCCAAAATTCGAAATGAAAATAGTATAATACTCTATTAATTAAATTAATTAAGTGTAAACAACATTCAGAACAAGTTTTTGCTTTTGTTTAACTCTTTCTAGCTGTCATTTAGGATAATTTTCTAAAATAGATTACTTAAACCTTCTTGATCCAAGATGTTGGATTGGTTTCTCTTTTTGTTTTCCTCGTGAAATCGAGCCATTATTTAAAAGATAGTCCTAAGATGCCAGCTAATGCTTTCACCATGGGCCTTAAAGAGTGTCAGCACCTCTGACGTGGAAGTCACAACCCTACGACTAGCGTGGCAATTCCTCTCGACTGTTATCTTCCTCTGCGACTATGGCGTGACAAGAAGAAATCATTAACCACTTGCCACCTCCATAATGACGCAAACATAACATAAGCAGGAAATAATGCCCAATGCGTAATCTTAGTAAACTTTTCCAACTTCACCTTCTCCTTATACTATTATTAATATTCATTACAATGCCAATCAACAAAAAATACTCCATGCAATATGAATACTACATTATTAGCTAAACTACTTAAAAATATAAATCTCAATAAGAATATTTTTTTATTAAATACACTCAATAAATTTTCAGAAAATAAATTTTTAAAAAGAAAAAAAAAAGCTTCTAATGATGATCGAACATCCGAAATGTGCATAAAGCATAAATAAGGGAAAGTTGTGTTACTCGTACCAATTTCTAAGTCGTACCGCTGACATATTTAAGAATGTAATACAAAAACATTCAATCTATCGTCATGGTAGTATACTAGTAGGTCAGTCATATTGTTCATAGATAACATTAATAAAAAAAACTCATGACTTCTGCCAAAAAGTATACGTTTAATCTTGATGTAATTTTCTTCATAAATTATATATATAAATCAAATAAAAGGTTTATTTATTCATATTTATTTTTAGATATTGATTCTTTAGAAGATATTTTTCAATAAAGCGTATTGACATAATATTGCGAATTTGCATATAGATTAGTGCTTTGTATACAATTTATTATTTTTTAAGTCGTACCTGAATCCAATTCCTAGGTCGTATCTAGTCATACCTTGACTAAATGTGTTTTGTTTGCTTAACTTCAAATTTGAAGTTGTTTCATTTCATGCCAAGAAAAATAGTTGAATTTTTCCAATGGTACGACTTAGGATATATGTGCTCTTTTGTTCTTTTTACTTTCCCGCATACTTCGTATAAGGGAAGTATTGGAATCGTCAAAAATTTCGACTTCGAGATTTTGATAGATCTTGAGGTTTTAGACCTCCCTGAGTCGGAAAATACCATTTTTGGAATTATGTCTGTGTATGTATGTATGTATGTATGTATGTATGTATGTATGTATGTATGTATGTATGTATGTAATGTCTGTAAGCAAATTTACTCAAAAACTAATCAAGCTAGGACTTTGAAATTTGGTACACCGATATTATTCACAGTTTGTAGATTTCTATCAAAATTTCGTCAAAATCGGTTAACCGGAAGTGGTACTTTACCTACAATGGTTGCGTTTACCTTTCAAGTAAAGTACCAGTTTGCTTCGAGATATTTGCTTCATATTTTGTATATAGATTTAAAAATATGAAAAAAATTCAGATACCAAATTTCATCATGATCTGACTACCGGAAGTGACATTTTACCTATACAAGTAGCGTTTCCTTTTTACCGACCGACGATAGTAAGGGATGTATTGTTTTCACACCAAATTTCACCTATGGATATTTTTAGGTACATATCTCCACGAATCATGCATTTTCTTAACAGAAAAAAGTATTTTTAGCATGATGTCTGTCCGTCCGTCCGATGTGTGTCCGTAGAGATGTGTACAGCTTGAACGGCTCAACGGATTTTGATGAAATTTGGTATATTTACTTAATACATCAGTAGGATGAATTGATCAACTTTTGGTGCAAATCCGGAAACCGGAAGTGCTAGTATTGTCGATCGAAGAGAGGAAGTGAAGGGTTATTTTCATATCAAATTTCACGTGAGGACATATCTCCACGTGTTATGCACTTTGTATTGGTTTTATCCTCGAGAAAAATCATCTTCATTAGTTTTTTCTTAATTTAAAATTATATGACGTCACCCAGCACTTCATGACCTCACAGCCAGCCCTTATATATTATAAATAAAATAAAATTAAAAATATTTATATTATATCCATATCTGTTTTTTTTTACATTTAAAATATCAGTTAACCGGAAGTAGCACTTTATTCTATATATATATTTATATATATATAAATGTTACCAAATATCAAATTTGACACCAATAAACTAATACGAACTGGCTCTTTATCAATACCAAGTTTACACATTCTAAATATTCATTCACAACTCTTTATACCTATTTATATGCGGGAAAGTCTAGGGGAGGACACTCCCGCTTATTTTATATATGTCCCAGGGGGAAAAATAAACAAAGCATTGACCTTTTTTGAAGACAATCTTATGAGTCTTATGAGTATCAATTTTATTGCATGAAAAAAAAAATTGTCAGTTTCAAAAATTGTTATTATTGCAAAAATTTGACTTGATTTTTCATATGAATAAATAAAATTAAATGTGCCCAACGTTTTTCGTTGAATATGAAGCAATTCATCCATAAACTTTGTCAGGCTTATAGAAAAAAATTATTTTTTTCTTTTAAGTTCTTAAAAGTCCATTTGAAAAACGTTATTTTATAAAAAATTTTTATATTTATATTATTTATTGTAAAATTTGTAAAATTATATCATATAAAATACGATAAATCTGTCATAAATCTCACGGAGTGGCATACACTTACTTATTTTCCAACAAATATCAAATTAAATCAATTTTGAATATCAAATATTAAATATTTCTTTAAATTTATTGTTTTATTTTAATTTAATTTTTTCTTATCTCGCAATTAGAATTGGATTTAATAACATGTATTATTATTAAATTAAATTTACTTAATTAAAATATAAATTAAAATTATTATAAATAATATTTATTAAACCAGCGCGTGTTTGGCTCTTTGTTGATGGCAACACTTCGAGTGTTGGCAGTAATTTGCAGTGTTAAAAAATTAATTCCGGTACTTTCGGCGATTCAATCAAGCTGAAATTATTCTATATAAAGGAGTTTTATACAATTTTTTTAATGTGAAAAACTATCAAACATATATCTTTATTTTTACGGTCAGTTTAGATGAAAAAATAATGAAAACGTGGTAGGTAATGGTTCTCTTCCGAATGAGCTACATTTACACACATAGACATTTTTCTCAACCTTAGTGAAAATGACTCAGCGACCTTCAAAACGTATAAAAACATCAAAATCTCGACATGGAAAATTTTCGTGATCTCAATACTATCTCTGGCGAGATAGTAAAAAGGTATGGGACATTAAATGAACCAATCGAAATGAAATTAATTTTTAAAATCATTGAAAGGAATCAATCATTCCTAGGAGATATGTTGATTTAATGTTCTTGGAATATATATATATATAATAAGAAATTTTGTAAATTTATCAAATAAAACTTTCAGAACAATGGCTTATATGTATATCTAAAATACGATTTATTCGTTGAGGGGCGGGAGCGTCCGTGTTCTAACCATTCATTATCTCACCTCTCATGAGTTAATTCTACTACTTATTCGAACGGAAGTGTTAAATATAGGATTTTTCAACTGTTATTATCTTATTATTTTAAATGGGTCAATTCCTTTTAAGAATCTTAATAAATTTTCTTTTTATATTTATGGGTATAGGTGATTTATTTGGAATTTATAAAATAAATTAGATGAGATGATGTTTATCATAAACGAATAATCCCATTTGATAGAGATTTAAATCAATTCTTTCTAATTGATGTACAAATTAAAATCAAAATAAATAAAATTGATATACTGAATATACATGATAAGAATAAAAAAACAACTTGGTTAATTTTCACTAACTAATGTTTATGATTCAATTAGATTGATCTAATCTTGTTATACAAACAAAAGATATATATATGAAAATTTATTTCAGGGTTATTTTCGCGTTTTATTGCGAGACTTTAGTCTCGACGTTTCGGTGCCCATTTTGACGCCGTTTTCAAGAGAGTTTTTTTTAGTAGGGAATTTTTTCGGGATTCTGGGTTTTGATTTGTATGACCAGGAGCCAATGTTGGGATTTTGGGTTGTATGAATGGTTAATCTGTGATTTACTCCGTTCTTAAGCTCTGATGAAACCTTGGAACTATCACTAACACTAAAACACGTGTGTCTGGTGCGTTGAAATGTCGATACTTAAATCCCACATTAAAAAATGAACTTCTCATAATAATAAACATAAACGTTTATATATCTATTTCTGATCTTGAGTTTTATGAAAATCACGTAAAATTGATTTTTCAAAAATTCAACTTTATTCATCTCATTTTTTATTTTGATCTAATTTATCTAATTAATTAACATTTATCTATAAATATAAAAATATATTTAAATCAAAACCCATGAAAGGATTCAAACCTTAGTCTAATTAATCTGACACTCTCTTTTTTGCTTTTTTTTGTTTTACATAATAAATAAATTGAGATGAAATAATTAACACACTATGAGCGGGGCGGGTATTTGTACCCGTTGCGGGGACTGCCACTTATAAGCGGGCGGGTATTTATAGTCGTTGCCACTTATATGAGGGATATATATTAGTTATCGTTTAAAATGAGTAATTTTAAGTGACACAAGGGAAAATATATATTATATAAGTGACAACGGGTATAAATACCCGCCCCGCTTATAAGTGCCAGTCCCCGCAACGGGTACAAATACCCGCCCCGCTCATAGTGTGTAAATTCTAATTCTTTGACATTGCAATACTCCAAAATTTGGTTTCAACATTTCATGAATCCTTAATTAATATTACTAAATAAGTTTAAATTCATAATTTCTATAAGCAACATCTTTATATTATATATGTTATGTTATATTTAGGGCTTACAATACCGAACTAAAATCTGAATACCGGTATTTGGTATTTGAAATTCGAAATACCGGGATACCGGTATTAATACCGGTATTATTAATAATAAATTCACTAGCTATATTTCTACTTACCTCAGTTGTTATATTGACTTTTTAACAAATATAATATATGAAATCCAATAAATATTGTTCTGAAATGAGTAGATATTATTTATTTTATTAAATAGAGAGTAGGAGTAGATAGATACAAAAAAAAACGTGCAAGTAAAATAAAGTAAATATTAAATTCTATGTTACATTTTACATATAATAGGCTCGTATGGTATTATATAATTAAAGAATTAAATATAATTAAAGAAGTAAAAAATATAAAAATATAAATTGAAAGTATTTAATATTAATAACTTGCGTTTTGTTTATTAAAGTTTGTTCTTAAAAACCACAACGAATCAAGCGTTTCATCATCAAGCGAGGACCGAATTTTTGTACAAATATAACCAGCGGCCGAAAAAGCTCTTTCTGATTCTACACTTGTCGGCACTATTGTCATTAAAAAATCATTCACATTTTGTAAATTCGTAATACCAAAATACCGCTATTTTTACATAAATACCGATTTTTAATACCGGACAAAAATCGTCCTGGATCCCGGTATTCGGGATCCCGAGATCCCGGTATTGTAAGCCCTAGTTATATTGTATAGTTTTATAACATTTTCATATTAACATAAAAACATTCGCATAAATAATACAAATCAATTTAAGAACTTGTCCACTTGTCGGGTGTTTTTACAATAGATTATAATTATATCTAATAGAAGAGAATTTTACTTACACTATTTAAAAATATTTAAATCATATCGAAATATATAATGATCATCTTTAAATTGAAATTGAAATTTGAATTGAAATGTAAAATATAATTATTAAATTTTTCCATAGTTCAACGTTGCTATCTTCAGACTAATGAAGTCACATGGGGACAGATAGAGACCGTCCCGAATTCGTGTTATACATGTACAATAAAAATTTTAAAGCAAGTAGTTAAAAACGATAATAAATATTTTGATGTTCTTTGATCTTAATTAATTTAATTAAAATTAATGATTAATTTCGGGTTATCGTTTAATTTATGTACGATTACAAGAAGCGAATTCAACCATGAAACAATAATTGATTGATTTGCTTTGATTAATGAGGGTGGTTTGTTACGTATTTGTATTGATAGTCAATTGCCAAGGGTTCGAGTTACGTGCCAGTGATGGATATTTTTAACACTTAACGAATCGGATTGGAGATGGAAAAGGAAAGGGATGAAAAGTGGTGTAGGTGGGTGGGTGGGTCCCAAATGGAAAGAGACGGGGGATTGTCCCGCCGTCTCGATCATCTAATTGCGTGACTGCCAACACTAAGAGTGTGGAGTCCTTCCCCGCCTCCACTTGCGGGAGAATGAACCACCCCTTTCCACCTCGCCAGCGCCCTTAAATAATTACGAAGATGGCCTTATAAAGATCTTTTTGTGGCCGAAAATTTTACAAACATTATTTAAGAGAGTTAGAACCTTCGTTTCCTTCTTTTTTTCTTAAATGGACATTTAAATGAATATATAATTAGGGAAAAAGATTAATTTCAACTTGCCATTTTTTTTTTATTTTTTTATTTCTATAAAATATAAAATATTTTCTTAAAATATAACAATTATACGTTGATATATTTGTTAATAGGACCTCTTCTCCTGAGATATACTTCAAAAAAGCTCCCCCTAATTGGCTCTCTAGTTGGTATCAGTCAACATTATTTGTAATACGCGTGGGTTATTTTTTATAATACACGTTTTTTTATAATTATCCTGGGATATTTTTCATTTTTTTTTTTGTAATGAAATGAAAATATAAAAAATTATAAAAAAAAATAACTAAATATTTTTTCCTCTATAAAGTGTTTAATTATTTATACAATAACTAATTTATTTAAAGATTTATATAATAAAAATATTTGTTTAGTTTGTAGTACATTTATATATATATATATATATATATTTCAATATTTTTATTTATTACTATTGTTTAATCCAAAAAAATCTGGAGTGTCTCCACACGACTATCTCGCTATTTGAATTGGATTAAATAACATATATCATATTTAAATTAAATTTAATTAATTAAATTATAAATTAAAATTAATAAATAATATTTATTAAACCAGCGCGTGTTTGACTCTTTGTTGATGGCACCACGTCACATGCTTGCGAGTGATTTGCAGTGTTAATAAATGAATTCCGGTACTTTCAGCGATTAAATCAAGCTGAAATTTTATACATGGCAGTTTTATACAATTTTTAATCATGTGAAAAACTATCAAACATATCTTTATTTTTACGGTTAGTTTAGAAAAATGTTTAAAAAAATGAAAACGTGGTAGGTAATGACCCTCTTCCTAATGAGCTACATTTCTCAAAAGTTGATAGAAAACTACGAATTTTGAATAATGCCCGTGTACCAAATTTCATGATTCTAGCTCAAACCGTTTTTGCTTAATTTTGTCAACACACACACACACACACACCGACATTTTTCTCAACCCTAGTGAAAATGACTCAGGGACCTTCAAAGCGTATAAAATCATCAAAATCTCGACATCGAAATTTTTAATGATCGCAATACTATCTCTGGTGAGATAGAAAAAATTTAAAATTTTACATACGCAGTTAGGTATGTGTGATTTGCGCATTAAGAACTTTTTTAACGTTTTTCCTTCGAGTCCCAATAGACCCCCATTTGTCCCCAGATCTACCTCTACTGTTTTTAAGTAGACCCCTGGAAGTCTATATAGACCACTTTAGCGACCCCTGGTAAATAATAATCTGACTCGGCTTGTAGTGTCTCACTACTGAACTTTAAAAAGAACTTTACTTCAGCAACCATATTACTCTAACCGTTCCTTTCTTTCCATCTAATTCTTATTTTTTCCCTAATATAATTTTACAATGTTTGCAAACCCGACCCGAGTCTTTGGTCATCTTACTGTTCACTTCCAATTTTGGTTTCTCTATAAACAAATTTCTCGATAGCTTTTCCCCATCTATTGTGTTTCATCCATTGCAACCTCCTCGATTTTATGACTTGTTATGTTTAATGATGCGTAAAGATCATGTAATTATTATTCTATCTCAGTTATTTTTTTGAGTTTTTAATAATGTATATACATATGTATTTTCGGTTTATAAATTGTAAGAAGAATTATATTTTCAATTAATCTGAAATTATTTTTGTTCTTTTAAGTTATGAATATAATGCAATTCAAAAAATACAACGGAGGGAATTCAAATTTGAGGTTTTTAATTTTCTTTAATAATAATTTTGATGAAATGACCACATAAAAGAATAAATAAATCTAAAGCATAAGAAACCTACAAATTAAATTTTAGTTAATTTTAGAATTATAATATCTTGTTTGTTTTCTGAATCTGTTGTACTGATCATACAACACCCTTACCCTTCTTAGAGTACTGATCATACAACTCCTTTACCTTTCTTAGACGGCAAACGACTTGACAGATGCTTTACTTTCAAAGTATATTCAGGGGTTCTTGTTTTTTTTTTTTTATCTATAATAATTTTATTTTTTAAAAGAGCAATTTTCAAATTCTCTTCTCATCCTGCTAACTAGATGCAAGTATATCATAGTGTAAACTAATCGGTTTTTACTTTTTTAAGCAATAGTCTAACAATTTTTCAAATATTTACAGTTTGAATTGAAGAAACTTTCATCCAAATTTAATGAGGTTTACTGTGGATGCTCGCACTCGACGGAGGATAATCCGAGATTCTAAACTGAGCGTGACATTGCCTCTACGGTTATGACAAAATCCTTTATGCTTTTGTCTTCTTTTCATTTTGTCCTTAGGGAACAACCTTTGCCATTCAAGCTCCCAGCATATACCTAGATAAATATATATATATATATATATATATATATATCCATTTATAAATAATCGTAAAGATTTTACAAATATCATTTATATATATGCATTTGGTATAATTCTAACATAAATTGTTATCAAATCTTTGGAATTTAATATGCTGGCCGTAGAGAAACGAGAAAAAATAAAATTGAAATTATTTTCTTGTCATGAAACATTAAAATTTAGTGAGTCATAAAGTTATATCTCAATTCTTACGAAAGAAATATATTTATATATGTATCTATCTATCTATCCAATATATATATATATATATATATATATATTAAAAAACTATACTATGCTTTCTGTTAAAAACTCATTCGTAAAATAATGAATAGAAGTAATTTATGCATATAATGTTAAATATATAGAAGTATGATTAGATAAACATTTTCAAATTTTCAGAAATGGTGGGCAGACAATATAAAAGTAGATATGGGGGATTTAGGAGAAAATAGGAATTGGCAGAAGGTGGCATATATTAATTTAATTGGTGATAAAATAATGATTAAATTTGATAATATTAATTATTTTAGCTAATAAGAAATTTGTTTATAAGGAAACCAATTGGGAAAGGAAATGGTGGGCAGACAATATAAAAGTAGATATGGGGGATTTAGGAGAAAATAGGAATTGGCAGAAGGTGGCATATATTAATTTAATTGATGATAAAATAATGATTAAATTTGATAATATTAATTATTTTAGCTAATAAGAAATTTGTTTATAAGGAAACCAATTGGGAAAGGAAATGGTGGGCAGACAATATAAAAGTAGATATGGGGGATTTAGGAGAAAATAGGAATTGGCAGAAGGTGGCATATATTAATTTAATTGGTGATAAAATAATGATTAAATTTGATAATATTAATTATTTTTGATAATAAGAAAGTAGTAGGTGTAGTAGAATGAGGGATTTAGAAGAAAATAAAAATTGGTTGGAGTTGGCATATTAATTTAATTGGTAATAGAAGTAATTTTTCTTATTACCCA
The DNA here is from genome assembly GCA_963082975.1 of Labia minor. Lineage (NCBI taxonomy): Eukaryota > Metazoa > Arthropoda > Insecta > Dermaptera > Spongiphoridae > Labia > Labia minor. The sequence goes on along the minus strand of OY720348.1, from coordinate 39,838,838 downwards.
ACAGACAATACCATTTCGACTAAAACTCATTTCTTTAAAAAATTACTTTTTAGAATGATATGAGATTGAACTTGGAATCCTGAGATTTGGGGTGGGTCATTACCCTAATCCAAGTTCACAGTCACGCATAAAAACCAGCCAAGTTATTTATTTATTTCATCTAAAATTTATAATGGATTATAAAATATTTTTATTTTAGCCGATGATAAGGTCTTAAAAATTCTACTTTCATTTAATTTTTTTATTTATAGACAATTTTTCGATTTATATATCAAAATAAAAATTTTCTCAGATAATCGATACAATCTTATATATTTGTATGCTAATCATAGAATTAAATCCTAACTCTATTAATGTTAAAATACGAGGAAAATAAAATATATATATATAATTATATAGTCTCTCTCTCTCTTATATATATATATATATATATATATACATAAAATATATAAAATTTAATTTAAGGATTAATTAAATGCATTTATTTTAAAAATTAGATTTTTATTTAACTTTATTTCCGCACCTTGTGACGTCTGGTTAAAGAAATATAAAACGTCCACCCTCGTTTTTCTTTGCCTCCCCTCCAAGCGAAACACACAATGGCTCTTAATTTAACGTTCTTAGACTAACGACCAACCCACCCTGCTTTTTAAGAGGCCAAATTAGTAAAAAACAAACAAAAAGTTTAATCTCGCCTCAACATATTTCAAAAATCCAAATGGAACTTAAAAATAATTTCTTATGTCATAAAAGGGATTCCGTTTATATATATATATATAAATATATATAATTTCTTAAAAAAATAAATTTAATTTAGGAAATGAAATTCTCTAAATTATCTTGAATATTTTTTATTTGAACATTGATATTTCTACTATTTAATAATATTATATAATATTTAATAAGTTAGATTTGAAATAGAAATAATCATTTCAATTAAATATATATATATATATATATATATATATATATATTAGATAAGATATTTATTTGTAGAAGTGGGGGTTGAAAGTTTATTTTCTAAATAATAATAATAATAATAATTGTTTGTTTTTCCTCTTATAGTTTATATAAGAAAATAAAAGTTAATTAAATTGAGAAGCTATTAACAAATAGAAACATATTATTGTACCGCAGATGTATAATTACATTTGGCTAAAAATAGTTATTTAGGCTATATCCATTTCTGAATTATAGAATTGACAAAACTAGTCTAATTGAAGTTATTTGTGTCCATGTTTTTGATTCAATTTGACATTACCTTCAGATTGAAATGATCTACACTTAATTTATAAATAAAGAAGAATGAATTTATTTATTCATTAGATGAATGACTATTTTTACATTAATTTGAGAATATTTAGGTTCGATTAGGTTTTCATCAAATCTTTGATTATGAAAAGTAGTTTCCGGGTTAATTTCATGTATTTTTGTGAAATTTGAGTGGTGACGTTTTTGGCGTCATTTCCAGGAGAATTTTTGGTCTTAGACTGTTTGACCAAGAGTCATTGTTGGTATTTTGGTTTTAATATGTTCGCGCGCGTATTCTTTGAGCAGAATGTGTGTTAGTGTCAGTGCTAGTACCAGGGATTCTTCATAAATTCAGAATGGAGAAAGTTCTTGATTACCCATTAAATTAAACCCAAAATTTGAACAATGACTCTTGGTCAGACAAAATAAGATGCAGAATTCAAAAATTTCTTTCCAAAAATCCTTGAAAAATGGCGACAAAACTTTGAGACTCAAATCCCACAAAAACACGTGAAAATAACTCGGAAATGAATATAAATATATATATATATATATATGTGCCACTCAAAGTCAGAAGCCAAACCGATTAACTCCAATTTTTAAAATTTTGCTAGTAATGTAATGTAATGTAATCTGCAACATATGAAGTGAATAATGAACTTGATAATCTTAATATTTCAATGCAATTTACATTTTTCTGTAATCAATAACCCTGAATTTCCTACAAGCTGTGAACTTTGGGCTTCATTTTCTCAGTTTGTTTATATGTGTAGTTAATCGCTTTGGCTTCTGAGTGGCATATATATATATATATATATAGAGAGAGAGAGAGAGAGAGAGAGAGAGAAAATTGGGATAGGAAAGGAATTGGATGGATTTTAGTAAAATGTGAATGTTTCAATGAAAAACTTTCGAGTTTACTACCGTCATAAGGATAGATTAATAGATAGATTATTATATTCGGAATATTAATTAAAGTGAATAAAATCTGATCTGATGAGCTTTGGCAATCTTCTTTGTTCATAATTATTTTCTAAAAACTTTTCCCTTAAATATCAATGCTCGTTCATAGAAAATCTTTTCTAGTAATTTAATTCTAGTTTAGCGTGTTCCTAGTAATATTCATCATACTTAGGTATAACATATATTCATTTGAATAATTGTTATAATAAATCGAAATAATATTTAATATGTTGAGGTAATAATAATAGATAATAAAATTTGAATAATATTGATTGTATTTTGGATGTCACTAAACCATCAATCGTAGTAATGTTGTAGTTTCATTCTAATCAGTAAATCAATTGACAATTATTAATAAAGAGTACTTACTGAATGAAAGGATAGTTTGATGATAAACCAATTAAATAACATTTAACTCGGAGAATACCTGACTCGTATGGAAATTTCCTAAGGAAGATGGTCGGTCAAGTCTGTTGATGTCAAACGAACCAAAACAGAACCTTCCTAACTTTATCTCAACTTTCCTGACCTGATTTCATTACTTAATATATATATTCATAATCAGAAATTAAATTATAATTTAAATAATCAAAAACTTTATTTTTTTTTTCAAATAAAAGAAAGTTTAGTATAATGAAATTTTATTAATGAATTAAATTAAAGTCTCAAAGGAATATGAAGTATAAATTTAGCTGTTCTCATATTTTACTTGTTACAATTTTTAATTTGAATCTTATTATATTTTATTTATTTAAGAATGAAAAAGAACGGGACCTACATTTTTAAAACCATATTTCAATTTTCTAATCATATTATAATATTTTTGACTTCATATTAGAATCACACACATAATAATAATTATAATTATAGATAATAATTTGAAAAATAAATACAAATAATTTTTTTTTTACTAAAATATTTATTGTATTAAAATTATTATAGTAGACATTAAATTCAAAAATAAAAATAAATATTCAGAGGAGCCTGGAGGATTTTAGATAATCTAAAATTGTTGTATAAACTTTAGACCTCATAAATTTAATACCTAAATAGCTCTTCTCAACTAATCTTGTAGAAATATTTCAACATGGATCATAAAATAATAGTAATTAAGGGATTTTATCAAATGTACAAATATTTTTTGATGACTATATATATTTTTATATATATAATATAATATAATATAATAAATATAATATAATATAATATGTAAAATATAATGGTCAAAATTTAAAATTATTTATCTCACTTCAAATTATAAATTTTGGGATCAAGAAATATTTTATCTACATTTACTTTTCGATTGCTGCTAGAATTCAAAATTAAATGAAACTAAGATTTGCTGGACAGGTGGCTCGAGCGGGTGAAGAAAGGATTTTGAGAGATTTTCAAAGTATTTGAGAATAGGATTTTTCCCATCATTTATTGGCCAAAGAAAGATGAGGACACCAGGGAATGGCGGAGACTGCATAACGAGGAATTGCATGACCTCTATGCATATCCAGAAATAGTTAGGGTTATTAAAGCGAGAAGGCTGCGATAGGCGGGGTACGTGGCTAGAATGGGAGAGGAAAAAGATATTGGTGGGGAGACCGATTAGAAATCGTCCGCTTGGAAGACCAGGGACGCGTAGGAAGGGACGTAAGATAGATGGGACAAGGGCTCAGGATAGGGACACATGGAAAAATGTGCTTGTAGCGGCCAAGAATTTTCGAGTATCTTTGAGCCACATAGATAGATAGATATAACATATACAATAATAATATATATAATTAATTTACTGATTAAATTAAAATATATTTTAAATAAGAACACAAAAAGAAATGAATGTTTTATGTAATATACTGATTGAAACAAAATGGATGAAAACCTTTTACTACTTCCAACCAAATACTATGTACCACTCGGGGGTACAGGGGGCGGAGCCCCCGTCTAGGTGTGAAGAGCTCCGAAGGCGCTCTGAGCAGCTAGTATATACATATATATGTTTAAAAAAAAGAAACACACAATTTTTAAAAATTAATTAAAATCGTATTTTTTTAAAATTTATTTAATGCAAACTTGAAAATAATTGGATTGTAATACACACATTATAATTATTTTACAAATTTTCCTTTATGTATTGTTATAAAATTTTATTGACCATTGACAAATTTTCTACACATTCTTTATTTTTATTTATCTTTTTCTCTTTTTATTATATTTTACTACATACATTTGTTTACATTTTATGTATATATAAATTTATTTATAATTCATTTCAATTTTTTGTTTTTTTAAATTTTTTTATTTTTTGTTTTTGTTTTCCATTAATCTTTTCTGCCTCTTTACTTGGCTAATTTTTCTAATTTGGTTTGATATCGCCAAGTTCATCGATTTATGACATAAAACTATGAATATGAAATGCTTGTAAATATTACAAAAAAGAGATAGAAAAAAAAATGAGAATTGTCAAGTGGACAAAATCAACTTAACAACGAAAATTCCAATAACATAAAAGCTGAAGATGAAAAACCCAATGGCTCGCTATTTGAAAACTTTTTCTTCTTTTGAGAAATGTTTCTCGTGGAAATAGATCATCCATAAAAACAAATCTTAAATCTTTTAAGTAATGTGTTCGCACATTTACCTATCGAACTTTCCGCTGAAAAAATCCGAATTGCTTAAACGAATCTTGGCTGTTATTAATCAAAGTCATTTAAACTGATATCATGTGACTTATTGGCTGACTTAGGCCAAAAAAAAAACGCACGCACCCCTCTCCCTGCCTCAATCACATCTTCAAATTTACATTTCGCCGGATATCACTAAGCAACACTTCAATTTTCAAAAGAAATGATCTTTCTCCGGGATTTCTTCATCGAAAATTAAATTGGATTTAACAGACAGACATACACACACACACACATATATATATATATATATATATATATATACACACACACACACATACACACTAATGGAATGGTAGATGATATATTGACTTGGATAGAATATTTTATTATTTTAGCTTAATGTCCTGGTTACTCTTTTCAATTAAAAAACTCGCTCAGTTTTTCTTAAACCTTAAATTTTTTTTATGTTAACCCCTCTTCTAGAACCCGTTGAATACTTCCATCATCGATTTTCTACTTCTTTAAATTAATGCTTTTCAATTAGTATTTAATTTTTATTCGTATTCAAGGAATTATTTTATTGCCAGTTGTTTTTTTTTAATAGGCGAACTAAATTTTAAATTTTTTTTCATACACTCATGTATCATATATTGATTAATATGTATTTTTAACCTAAGAGTATGAATATAATTATATCATTCATTTATTTATATATCATCATTCTATCCATGTCATGCTACATCAGTCGAAAGTTCTAGGTCTCATCTACCACATTCCTATATGCCTTCCTATATTACCCCTCCATTCAATTCCTACCCTCTCCCAAATCTCTCAAATTTACCTTTATATATAATTCTTTGTACGTTATGTCATTACCCTAATCCAAGTTCACAGCCACGCATAAAAACCAGCCAAGTTATTTATTTCATCTAAAATTTATAATGGATTATAAAATATTTTTATTTTATCATCATTCTATCCATGTCATGCTACTTCAGTCGAAAGTTCTAGGTCTTATCTACCATATTCCTATATGCCTTCCTATATTACACCTCCATCCAATCCCTACCCTCTCCAAATTTTCTCAAGTTTACCTTTATATATAATTATTAGCCCACTACATCTGTTCATCGATCGATTTCTTATTAGTTTCTCTCAAGACAAATTTATCATTAACCTTTTCTCTTTTATTGTATTGCATCCATCGAAGCTTCCTTGATTTTATATCCATAACTATATTTTATGACATCATATGCAATTCCCGCCATTCCTCATAGATTTTATTCTTTTCCGGACTATATGAGAGCCATTTTCAAATAATTGTAAACATCCATATATAATAAAAATATAAATAAATAAGACGCCAAGCAGTTTCGGGGTCTGCATGCTTGTTTTTTACCGACCGACGATAGTAAGGGAGGTATTGTTATGATTACGGGTTCAAGTTCCAGTCCTGGCATGGGAATTTCTCTCTCTAGTCTAAGTCCACCTAACATACTTTATCAAAATTGGGAAGCTAAATAACTAGCCATCTCCGATCAAGAAAATCAAGATAAAGTTTGAAAGGATTTTTCAATACATCTCTCTCTCTTTAAGAAGTCAACCAACTTGATAGACTTAGTTCTTTCATAATAGAAATTTCAAATTTTTCTTTATTATAAATAAATAAATATATATCTCTATTCACATTATAAAAATGAATAATGAAAAAGAGTTAATTTATTGTCCAACTATCCCTTCTCATATACATATATTTGTTCGTTTAGGTTTCCGTGCAAGTTTTTATTATTATGAAAAATAAGTTGACCTGTGGCCAGATCCGAACCGACCGACGGTTTGAAATAAATTAATTTCCAGCTACAGAAACAATTTCAAATAATTTTAATATATCTATTAATGTAATAAAAAACAGATATGGATACATAAATAATAAATATAAACATTTTTAATTTTATTTTATTTATAATATATATGCAAGACCAGGCTGTGACGTCATGAATGGCTGGATGACGTCATATAATTTTAAATCAAGAAAAACTAATAAATATGATTTTTCTCGAGGATAAAACCAATACAAAGTGCATGATTCGTGGTGATATATAAAAAAATCTCCTTTGGTGTGAAAATAACCCTTTCCTTCCTATCGTCGATCGCTAATACTACCACTTCCGGTTTCCGGAATTGCACCAAAAGTTGATCAATTCATCCCACTGATGCATTAAGTAAATATACCAAATTTCATCAAAATCGGTTGAGCCGTTCAGGCTGTACACATCTATACGGACGGACGGACAGACGGACGGACGGACAGACATCATGCTAAAAATACTTTTTTCTGTTTAGAAAATGCATGATTCGTGGAGATATGTAAAAATCTCCACATGTGAAATTTGGTGTGAAAACAATACCTCCCTTACTATCGTCGGTCGGTAATTATTTCCGGGTCTTTCTTCAAGATTTAATTGTGAGGTTTGATTTTCGACGCTTTGACACCCATTTTCGCGCCATTTTCAAGAGAATTTATTCGCAATGTGAATGTTTTCAGTGTGTTAAATAAGTTAAAAAGGCCAATATTAGAAAAATAAAAATATTAATATTATAAACATTCTCTGAATTGTATTCTTTGCTCTGCTGAATGCCAACATGTAGATACCAAATTTTAAAAAAATAATTTCTAAGATATGTAAGAATATTGTGATGTAATTTCATCGAAATAGGTTTCGCTAATTTTGAGTCTAAACGCCAAAATTTCCAGGCAGGCAGATAGACAGATAGACATTAAAAATCCTAAAGTCACTCTTGGATTTTTGAGGTCATGAAACGCGAAGATATGCAAAAAAAAAAATTAAATTCAGAGCAATGTGCAGACAAAAACTTTTATATATATATATATATACATATAATTAAATCAAATTTACGAATATATATATAGTTTATTTCAACTGGCCTACTTATCTGTCTTTGAGTGCATTAATACATACATTTATGGAGTATATGTTTTATTAGTCATTTACGTTCTTTTAAATTATTTGAGCGGTGTGACTCGGTGAAATCTGATAATTAGGAAACATTTTTTTTAATGATATAGCTCGGTGAACCAGGTATGATCTAAGAAAAGCATAATAGCAGCATAGCTGAAATGTTAGTTTTATCTCTAAATAAATATTTTTTATCTTCCAGTGCATTAATACGTACGTTTAATGGTCTATGTTTTATGACTAAATTTTTTTATTTATGTTCTTTTAAATTATTTGAATGGCGATTCGGTGAATCAGCTATTAATATTATCAGCCAAACCCGATAATAAGGAATCATTTTTTTCTTTGTATAATTTTGAGATATTAAATCACTCTAAGGATTTTTTTTGAAATTCACACTATAGATATAATATTTATAAAATAAATTGTAAATTGTAAAATAAATTGTATAAATTTGTTAAAGGGTTGAGCGATAGCTCGGTGTTCCAGGTACTATATAAAGATAAGATATTGTTAAATTTGAAAAATACTTAATTTTATATAAAACTTTTTAATTCTTTTTATAGGTATTATGATAAATAAAAAAATATCACTACTATGTTTAAATGTATAAAAAAAATATATGAAAACTTAAATTTAGAATTCATTTTTTTCAACCCTTGTTGCGGAATGAAAAGAAAAAGGTATAAATTCTTTTTTAAAAAGAAATAAAAATAACAACATAAATATGAGGTAAAATATTAAAAAAAATGTTCCATTAATATGAATGCAACAGTGAAAATTATTATTTTTCAATGAATACCTTATGAAAATATTGGTTTTGAAATTAATAAATAAAAACAAATATACCTATATAAATGTTAAATAATACATAGAAAATATATATATATAAAAAAAATATGTAAAATTTCTTAAATAAATATTACTTTTTTACACCTTTGTGGTGTATAATTTTTATTTTCATAGTAACTTTTCTCTCGTCTATCACTTTTTTTTTTTGAACTGCATAGATTTTCAAGACTTATAGGTTTCTCCTTTATTTAAAGTTATTTTTACCAAGTATTTTAAATCATGATATATACAGATATATATTCTTGTTTAAATATTAAATTATGTGAACAGGAGACATCTCTTTTACTAGTCATAAAATATATTAAAATTTCATTGTAATGAAATTCAACATCGGTAAATTTATGATTCGTTTCATGTTTTTTTTTCGCTTCTATTTTAAGTGTTAAAAGGTGTACAAAAAATATTTTTACATTGTCAAAATATTTTTTTATCATATGAAATAGAATAGTAAATGTAATAAATGATCTTACCATAAAAAATTTTAGATAATATGTCATTTATATAAACCAAAAATAAGGTATAAATTTAGACGTTAGTTTTTCACTGATTATATATGAACATCGGTTATTGTTAATTTTGAAAAATAATTGATTTATTCAAATATAGAAAGTACTCATACGAGGGTAGGTCAATTAGTCCGTGACTTTTTGAATGAAACACAAGTCTTTGGACAAAAAATTATTTTATTTTTCAACGAAGTCTTCTTTGAGCTCTATACACTTTGTCCAACGTTTCTCCGATTTTTTCACTCCTTCCAAAAATTAAGATTTGTCGAAGACATGAATATAGGTATTTGTTTGTGAGATTATTTCATCGTTGGAGTCCAATGTCTTTCTGCTGAGCCATTTCTTCAGGCTTGGTAACAAGAAATAGTCACTCTGGGCTAAATCCGGAGAATAGGACGGATGAGGGAGCAATTCGTACACCGATTCATGAATTTTAATGGGAATTCACTTTTTTCTATTTTCTTCTCAAATCACGATGTGGTCTGCTATATTGGATGTCAACAAAAGCTATAAAAGACCCAACTGGTACAAATTTCGAGTCGGAGTCATCTGATAGTTGCCTGCTGACAGGAGCAGTGTTGCCATTTCGTTTAAGAGACAGGAAATTTAAATAGTCACGGACTTATTGACCTGCTCTCGTATAAAACCTCACTCAATAAGTATCCGATCTATCTGAGAAAAACAATTTTTATTTTAGAAATTTTACTATATTCATCAATTTCAACTCTTCTTCAAGAGTGATCCATTAATTTCAACGCTCCACTAACTTTAGCTACAACCATCCAACTTCTATTTTCTCACATCTCTCTCACATCCCTTGTTGTTCATCCACCGCGTCCTTGGCGGTGTTTCTTATTCTGTCTTCCCACCAATAAATTTTTCGCAAGTCTATCATCACCCATTCTTGCTACATGCCCTGCCCATCCCAGTCTTCTCGATTTAATAACCTTAACTATATCTGGAGATGCATAGAGGTCATGCAATTCCTCATTTCCACCATTTCCGGTGACCTAATCTTTCTTTTCTTTTTCTTTAAATGCTACGAAGAATCCTTTTCTCAAATAATCTAAATCTACTCTCCTCTCCCAGGGTCTTAGACCATGCCTCACAATTATTTAATACAACCCGCAAAATAATTCTTTTATATATTTTAATTAGATCCCCTTTGATAATAATTTTGACGAGATAAGCCTCTTTGCTGCATGATATCAGGCGTTACTCGATTGCAACCTCGATTTAAATTCTTCTCGAATATTATTATCCTTCGTGAAAGAACCCAAGGATTTAAATTTTTTTTCATTTTCAAATTCTTTGATTTATACTTAATACTATTCCTCTCTGCTACTAAATATTAGCACTAAACTTAGCATTATTAATTTTAAGCTATAACAAATACATATAATTTTCAAATGATTTAATAATAATATAAAAATAAACAGTACTTCAATTAAAAAAAAAACAAAACAAACATTTTGAACAAGTGGCAATTTCTCTTTAATAAGACTTCGTCTTGAACAAAACAGACACGGAAGAAGTCTTTCTTATGGCTTTTGACAAAGTGGTCAATCGATTGGATCTTATTTTAGTTTGTTTCTCAATATAACAAAAACTCATAAATAAATATTTGTTCTAAGATTTAAAAGATAAAGCATATGAAGACAACTTTCCTCTATTCCGTATACCAGTCATAATCGTTTCATCTTAATAGTTCTTTTACTTGACAACTGATAATCGTTTTATTTCTCTCTTATTAATATTTCAATGAATAAATAAACTTAACTCTTTGGTCGACATAAATATTTTGAAAGAGAAATTGGAAAATAGTGAAATTACTGAATTTGTTAAAATATTCAATCTTTATCAATAAATAATAAAAAAAACGAATTCAATTGAAAAGAGAAAAATCTGTTATGTATTAAATATTAGGAACCTTAAACTTCTTAGTGTAGAGGAAATTATTAAATCCACCATTTTAAGAAAACTAATCAGACACCCAAACATCTTCGAATCAAAGAAGATAATGAACGACTTAAACCAATTGATCTGCTCTTATAATATATGACTGAATTTACGATTGTGACTATAACATGAGATCATCATTGCTTTTACCTCCATCCATTTCCCTTTCCCACTCCAAAAAAAATTCTCTTCTACTAGATATACAACAAAATAGTTGTACCTAGATTTTTACTTTTTTATCCTTTTCCCTTCTCAACTTGAACCAATGGAGAGAGATATATGCCTGGTCAACCCCCATCCATCTTCCCATTCTACTCGAGTAATCTCTACATGATCCCTACTCCATCGCTTCACATAATGGAATCTCTAAAATGTTAATTTGTAAATATGTATATAATATACATTTTTTAAAAACTCAACAATTTAAGGATGATCATAATACGGCGACAAATTTGAATGTTTTATTTATATATAGTTATTATATTAAATTATATAGGGTTGAAAAGAGACCTCTTTTTAGCAAAATAATAATTATTATTTTTATTTACGAAGAACTTTAAAGAGAAATGATTAAATATTGAATTTCTAGGTCTGAATTCGAGTCTTCACTGTGGTAAACTGTCGTGCTAACCACTAAAGAGTCTCTCTCTCTCTCTCTCTCTCTCTATATATATATATATATATATATATATAAGGTGACCATATTTTGAAAACACCAAATCAGGACATTTTACCAAATTCAAAACATTTTTGGAAAAAATTCGGAAATGTTCAAAAGCTTAGTCCAGAAAATGGGACAGATATCAAAAAGGAGGACAGTTAGGAGGACACATACAAAAGAAGGACATTGCTTACAAATGGAGGACTGTCCTCCCTAAAGGAGGACGGCTGGTCACCTTAATATATATATATATATATATATATATATATATATAACTTAATAGCACAACTAAAGCACAAAAATTAGATGCAATTAAAATTTGAAATCACTTTTACAAAGAATGTGTTACCACCATTTTTATTAAATCTAGCTTTGGAATAAGTGATTAGACAAAATGGTTATTTATAAATTTTATAAAATAAAATTAAAAAAAAATCAACTATTGGGATACGCTGACGATATAAAATATATTAGTAGCCGCGGGGAATTCAATTATAGATAAATAAAAATAATAAAATGAAAAAAGAGCAAAGGCGGAATTTGAAATTAATAAATTAATATTGGAAATAAGAAATATTTAAGAACAGAAAAAAATAAAATAAAATAAAATCAACAATATCTTCAAGTATACAAAATGAAGTTTGAAAATGTAGAAAAATTTGTATTTTTAATATAAAAAAAAAATAAAAAATAAAATAAGTGTGGATAGCAGGGAGGTAGGAAGGGAACATAGAGAACAAAATTTGTCGCCTATCTGACGTCACAGCCGCCATTTTGGATGTACCAAAACATTATATTTCCCATTGAGCTTAATGTTAATGTATCATCAAATTTCGGGCCTTATTTGTGGAAAATTATGTGAGCAAAAATTTCCTCATGAAGAAAAAACTTTAAATTTTATTTTATTTGAACTGCAGGCCGTTTTGATATGCATAGATGTATAAAAAAAATAAATTGTTGCGGCAATCATTCTCTTCCAAAATGGACGACAAGAATTTCTCCGTACTTTTTTGGTGCCACCTCCCACCACAAAAAACAAACGGAATGTTCCCTCCATATACCTCCATGGTAGATAGATACTTAATCGTTATTCCAATAAAAATTTGTGAATGTATCACAATATTTCAGTTTATTTATGGCCTAATATAATTATGCATTTCCCGGTTAATCGTTTCAACTTTTTTCAAATCATAAAAGACAATTTATTACATAAGCTTCCGTTGTCCTGGGACATTTACAAATATATATATATATATATATATATATATATATATACGTGCATTGATTTAAAAAAAAATATTGTAATATTTATTGTCTCTCTTGGATTATATCATTTATTTCCATATTTAAATAAAACTAATTCATGTTAGTCTACCTCGTGGCTAGATCTATCCATAAAAATAAAAATCCTGATAAAATATTATTGTAATAGATTGTTATTTGTATATCCATTTAAGAAATTTGGAATTATAAATACAAAATAAAAGCTTAGAAAGGTACAATTCATGTTCCAAAGAAGACAAATCTATACTATTTTCAGAATAAATATAATAATATCCTAATTGATTGATTTATTTTTTAATTTTATCTCAAATATTTCTACATTGTGTCTCAAAACCCATAAATTACGAAGGTGATAAATAAAACTCAATTGACCAAGCAGAAATTACGATACATTTGAGGTATCAGATTCTCTATCGACGGCGTGAGAGCTAGAATTTTGAATAATGTGAGCTTACAAATTTTATTTAATTTAGAATTGGAATAAGTGATTAGACAAATTAGGTAGAAATCGAACGAAAGAGAATTAAACAAAAATTTAAATTAATAGGTGACGAGGACGATTTAAATATATTAGACTGGGAAAATTCAATTATAGATAGAATGAAAAAAAAAAAAAAAATAAAATGAAGTTAGAGAATTTGTGTTATCTAACGTATGTACCATGAGTTTTGGGACACCCTATATAAAATAGTAAGTAATAGCATCAATAATAAAAAGTTCTAACTTTGCTTAAAAGAAAAATCCGCGGGAAATGCTGAATAATAATTAGATTTCCGATGTGCTGATGGAACTATTAGATACTTGGCAAAGAAATTCACCCCCGGAGTGAGTTTTCTGGAAGGGTGGTGGCAACGGCGGCAGTTGGGGTTGCTGCTAATAGACCTTGTCTTGGTCTTGCTGTTGCTGCAACATTTGCGTTCTTATCTCGAGGCACACGCGGGCTCCAATCCGTCTGGCCGTAATATTCAGTGTAGGAATTATTGAAATAAAACTTAAAATTCCTTCATTTCAGACTCACCTTAAAAGTACGCCAGCCCCTTTTGCTCATTTCCACCCGGGCAATTAAATTAAGTCGCTTGCATTTATCAAATTTACATATTCTGATTTTCAAGTAGAAAAAAAAAACGAGAACGAGGAAAAAATAAACTCAACTACGCCCAGGAAGTGATAGCAATTAAAAAAAAAATATTCTGAAAAATCATGTTCATAATAATAATTGAAAAAAAAATTATAAGAAATCTTAAAAAAGATAAACAGAATGGAAAAACATTACTTTTATCAGGATATTTTCAAAATTCTCTTTCCAATGAAAACATCTTCACTAGTTTATGAAAATAAATAAATAAGTAAAATAATTAATAATTAAATAAAACAATTAAATTCATACAAATAAGATAATTATATAAATAAATATACGAGAGCTCCTTTGAACTCTATATACTTTGTCCAACGTTTCTCCAATTTTTTTATCCTTTCCAAAAAATACGATTTGTTGAAGACATTAAAGTAAGTATTTTTTTGTGAGATGGTTTCAGCTTTGGAGTCAAATCTCTTTCCGTTGAGCCATTTCTTCAGGCTTTGAACCAAGAAATAGTCACCCGGGGCTAAATCCGGAGAATAGGGCGGATAAGGGAGCAATTCGTACTCCAATTTATGAATTTTAATGGGAATTCACTTTTTTCCATTTTCTTCTCAAATTATGAGGTAGTCTGCTATTATTGGATGTCAAACAAAAGTTAAAATACCCAATTAATTCAAATTTCGACGGAAGTCAGCTGACAAGAGCAGTGTTGCCTTTTCATTTAAGAGACCGGAAATTCAAAAAGTCACGGACTTATTGAACTGTCCTCATATATATATATATATATATATATATATATATATATATATATAACTGCTTTTACTATCAAAGAATGATTTATATTTATTATTAGAAGCTTAAAATGTTATACATATTTGTCTTGGAAAGCGTATTCCCCCCTCTCTTTTCATATTGAAACTATTTACCTGTCATAATTGTAATTTGTCAAGTGTGATAATGACATCTTGAGGGGAGGCATGAATAATAAAAATAAAATATAAAAATCACTTTCAGGTAATATAATTAATCGATCAGCTGAAATATATTTATTATCCCTCTCTATCGATATTTGACTTATAAACAATTCATTTTTTTAGTAAAAAAATTATTAATGAATTGTATTATTTTTATATTATTTCATTCAAATACCATCTAAAGGGTGTTTTTTCGAGGTATAGAACTTTAAGTTGGCATTACTGTTCAAGTTGACGACCGATTTAACAGCTGTCAAGTGATTTATTCTCAGTTTGGTTTGGAAATTCATCATGAATAGACTCACGCCTGAACAACGTTTGAAAATAGTCCAATTTTATTTCGAAAATAATGGTTCTGTGCGGAATACGTATCGTGCACTACGTCCATTTTATCGTCGACAAAATCGTCCATCAGAGCAGTTAATTCGATTAACCATGGAACGTTTTCGCACCACGTTTACTCTTATTGATAACTCGCAACCCCAGAGACGCGGTACGGTGCTTACAGAAGAAGCTATTGCTACTGTAGAGCGTAGCATTGAGGAAGATGGCCAGAACGTTACAGTCAATGGTGATCGGTATAGTGCCATGATTACTAACTTTTTCATTCCTGAATTGAACAACCATGATGTCCAGGAGCTGTGGTTCCAACAAGACGGCGCAACATGTCACACAGCTCGTGCCACAATCGATTTATTGAAAGACACGTTTGGTGACCGCCTAATTTCACGTTTTGGACCTCCTAATTGGCCTCCAAGATCTTGTGATTTAACACCGCTAGACTACTTTCTGTGGGGCTATGTAAAGTCATTGGTTTATGCGGATAAGCCACAAACGCTTGTCCATTTGGAAAACAACATTCGCCATGTTATTGCAGATATACAGCCACAAATGTTGAAAAACGTTATCGAAAATTGGACGTCCAGATTGGACTACATCCGGGCCAGCCGTGGCGGTCATATGCCAGAAATCATATATAAAATATAATGCCTCAAGATTATCTTTCGTATAAATAAAATTCATGTCAATCGAATAATCCATCGTTGTTTTATTGCAATTTAAAGTTCTATACCTCTAAAAGAAACACCCTTTATTATTATTAATTTATAATTTTAATATATATCTATTTTTTTATGTTAATATTGTACTTATAATTTGTTTAATACATACAAAAATACAAAATAAATTAACTATTCCCTTATTTTACCATTATTATTATATAATATTTTTTTCCATTTGTAATTTAATTATCCATTATAATTGAAAAGTTTCATGTTAACAGAGATAATTATTATCCTGAATGTCTTTTTATTTAACTATAAAATGACACAAGATATATATATATATACTTAACTAATATTAATCAGTAATTGGAAACACAAGGTATAACAAATCAATTAAAGGTGGATTACTTTACTTTAAGTTTTTTGATAGAATATAGGAACATACAAGAAGTTATCTTTTTATATTTTTACAATTTAAATAATACATAAATGTGAAATTACTAATAAAAAAAAAATTAATCTTGAGCTGAAAATTAACTTTTTAAAATTTGAATTAAAATTTTGCTAGTAACTGAAAAACAATCACAATATACAATCTTATATATTTTAAACTGAAAAAAAATAATTTAAGAACTATTTATTACTTGAGTTACACTAATCAGTTTAAAATAAATTAATCATTTTCAGTCAAACTGAGTTAGTCGCTTGAATTCTTTCTTAAACCTATCACATTTTTATTCTTCCCTACAATATAAATAAAAACTTCTGACTTTTGTACGTCCTACGCAAGGACAACGCCTATCAAGTCGGTTATATTAATTAGATGTCCTATGATCAGTAGAATGGGTCCTATCAATCATTTCCTTGATTTTCTTGATCGGAGAAGCTAATTTTATCAAAAATGTTTCCCAATTTCGATCCCGGAGGCTGGGTTGACTCCATCCCATAGACCCCAGCTAGAGACAAGCCCGGAACTTGAACACGGGATCACGAGAATATAAACCAGCTACGTTACCTCCTACCCTGTGGCGCCTCTAGCCAATATAAATATTTTATTTTATTATTTTTAAAGCAAATGAAAAATATTTGTATTTTTAATTTTTTTTTTGTATTTAATTTTATTTTTTCTTCTTCTTCGTTGTCGATAACTTCCTAGCGGAAGTGTCGTGGCCCTAATAACTCCACAGGAGTCATAGGGTGTTCATGGGAAAATTTGACCGAAGTGGTTTCCCCTTGCCTTCTTCGGTGGGGCAGCCGATGTTAAATTGAATTAAATTTTTATATTTATTAATTTATTTATTTATTAATTAATTAAATATATAATCTTGAGTTCTATGCTGGGATTCGAACTCAGGCTTCCTGTGTAGAAATCTAGTACTCTACCCACTCAGCCATGCTGCCCCATAATTTTATTTAAACACTATTTATTCTCAAAATATTTAGAAATTTTTGATTTCTATTGCGTATTCCAATTTTGAAAAAGAGCGCGTATAACATCAGAAATGCTGCCATTCATTCAAAAAAAGAAAAGGAAAAAGTATGCTTATTATTCCATTTTAACCTTTACCCCTAAAAAATTTTTCTGACTAATTATTATTTTAATTTCTTTTTTGTTTTTATATCCATATTTGATTAAAACAATATTTTTGTATATTTTTTTTTATTCATAGGTAGAACTATATAAACATTTAATTATATTGTAACACAACTAATTAATGATATGAAAACATTAATCAATATAAATAAAATTATTATTAAAAGTAGACCGATAACAAAAATTATCTCGATTCTCTAATATAATATATAATCAATACATATGTAGGTATATTGAATATACAATTTGCTTTTTAGAATTCTTTTTCTATAGAGAAAATGCCAAAGGTTTATTGAATTAAAATATTAATATAATACAAAGACAATTTCATTTAATAAAATACAATAAAAGATTCTAGACTATTTGAATATTATTTGTCTATTATTAAGAAAATTAAAATCCATTTTTCTTTTGTTTTACCAATTTCCTTTTTTTCTGAGGTAGTGAAATTTTATTTGGATTCGAAAGAAAAGATTAGATCCTTTTCGAATGGTCAATAACAAAAATCAATGCCTTAAAATGAATAGAAAATAAACTATTTTATCTAGGGTGTGTAGTTGTGTATTTTATCTTATGTGACTTAGGACATAGGTGTCCAAACTTTTGCTCTGAGGGTTAGATTGAAAGTTACTAAGGGCCACATAAATATGCGAGTTTAAAAATTTATAAAATGAATTATAATCATTAGTTTTAATTTTGTTTTATAACTGTTCAATACAAATAAACAAATACTAAACAAATATGATTCTATTATAGTATATCTGTATATTGTTAGACATACTTAAATAAAATCATTTTTAAAAATACTTTTTTTTATTACTTATAATATACATAAAACAATATTTTACGCGTGCCGTCGTTTACATAAAACATTATTAAAATATTTCTAAAATAGCAACGGTAGGACTGATATTGATGTTTAAAATATTAATAGAAGATATTTCATTGATTTATATATATATATATACTACATGGGATGAAAAATCACGGGATTTTTCAATAGGTGACGCCACTAGAAAATGAACATGACTCATTTCGAGAGGCTCATCTGTCACTAGTTTATGTATGAAGTATCATGACATTTCATCCATTCGTTTACAAGCTACAGTCGTTTGAGTAACGCTACTTTCATCTTCATAAGAAAAATGGAAAAACAGGAATATCGCGTCTTGATAAACTGTTGTTCTCGAAGGATCAGATTTTGGATAACATTCCTGCAATCACTGCAATGATTGTTCACAAGTTTTTCCCATTAAAAAACAATGTTTAATCAAGACGCGATATTCCTGTTTTTCCATTTTTCTTATGAAGACGAAAGTAGCGTCACTCAAACGACTGTAGCTTGTAAACGAATAGTCGAAGTGTCATGATACTTCATACATAAACTAGTGACAGATGAGCTTCTCGAAATGAGTCATGTTCATTTTCTAGTGGCGCCACCTATTGAAAAATCACGGGTTTTTTCAGCCCATGTAGTATATATTAACAATAGAGACCCTTCAGTGGTTTAGTGGTTAGCACGACAAGCTACCACACTGAAGACTCGAGTGCAGTCCTAGGGAAATTCAATAAAGAATAATTTCTCTTTAAAGCTCTGCGTGATCCTCAGGATCTATTCGCAAATAATAATAATTAAAATAGTAAGACCAGGTCGTAGCTTAGTGCTTATAGTCCTAGTCCGCTGAAGATTTGAAGCTTGCCAAGTCAATTAAATTTAAAAGAAAATAATTCAATTTTTTTTTAAAAATGCGTAGGCTGGCTAAAATACACAGTTCCCTAAAGTAAATAAAATTAGAAAAATATTAAAAATATTTCAATCCCTTTTCGTTTAAAATGTATGAATTTTTGTTATAATTATAATAAATTCAACTAATATATACATTTTTTTTAATTAACAAAAATAAAGATGAAATTACTTACTAATGCTGAATTTTTTTTTGTTGGATTAAAAGAAATATATAAATTTTTTAATCCAATTGAGGTATATCTTCTCCTTGATTATGCTTAGTTTATTTCATAATAATAATGAAATTAATTATTAAAGGGTATTTGTCTTATTTTTTTTACTAATTACTTTGTACATTTAAAAATTAATTATATTATTCTAATGTTTGACTGACATTAAAAATTTACATTCGTTTACAAATTCAATTTCAATCAATTGATTTCAATTAATTTACTGAAAAGACTCTTTGGAAAAGAACTGACCACCTTAACCCCTTATTGAATTGCCTATTATAATACCATGACGTGTTACAATTTTTCAGTGGTCCCAAAACTGCAAAAATTTCTATTTTCTCATAAGTGATAATTTCCTTAAATAGTTTCCCGGCTAACAAACTTATTCATTTGAATCACTTGTGAATTTATGACTAATTATATTTGTAGATGCATAGAGATCACGTAATTTCTCGTTATTTATTCTCCATCATTTTTAGATGAAGAATTTTTTTTAGATTCCATGCATTTATTCTCGTTCCTTGAAGTTATGTATCACGCTTCACACATATATTTATTGATTTGCTTATTTTTTTTTCTGAATTTTATACTATTGCCTC
Organism: Labia minor; assembly: GCA_963082975.1. Lineage (NCBI taxonomy): Eukaryota > Metazoa > Arthropoda > Insecta > Dermaptera > Spongiphoridae > Labia > Labia minor. The sequence continues at coordinate 39,818,558 of OY720348.1, read as the reverse complement.
GAATAGACATCATTTATTTTGTAATGTGGACACTATTATTTTTTTCCATTGAATTATTATGATAGGGCGATTCTTCTTCAACATTTTTTTAAAAAAAAAATCTTCATTGAATTCAAAAGTGAACATGGATGTAAGTTTCTATTAATTCGTATATGCAACTCCCATAGATCATACCTAAGAAATTTAATTTTTCCAAAAACATTTTTTATGACAGCGCCCTTCCCGATTTGTCTATTCAGCAATTTTCTTCTTTAACTGAGTGGACTCGCTTTGTCCCTTTCTTATTCCAGCACATGCCTTCGCCATTAATTGAAAAGAGCTGACCCAGCCAAGTATTCTTTGGCTTTTGCAAATCCCAATGACGTTCATTGTCTCTTTTGCAGATGTGCCGAAATTCGCCCAACTGATCAGCAACGTCACGGGCCTTCTAGGCAGGGAGACGATGCTCTCCTGTGTCGTCGAGGATTTGGCCGGCTTCAAGGTCGGTATACCATATTCACCCTCTCTTCCATGTCACCCTCCTTCACTGGTCATATTCCTCTTAATTACCCCTGAATAGGAATTAAAAAATCATTTGGAAACGGGCTGCCGAGGAAATAAATCTCACTCATTCAACGATTCTCAATAATCAAAAAAATAAAAAAATGTTTAAAATTATTAATTTTTAAATATCAATATTAAATAAAAAATACATACTACATAAATCAAGTTGAAAACTATAAATAAATCATTATTTAAAAAAAATATATAAGTCCAATTTCAAATTAGTATGATGAATTCATTTCAAAAAGTTCAAAAAAATTTTCTTCTTATTTCAATTAAAAAAAAACCTGGTGTGTCTCAACTCGACTATCTCGCAAATTTGAATTGGTTTAATTAACATATATTCTATTTAAATTAAATTTAATTAATTAAATTAAAATTAATAAATAATATTTATTAAACCAGCGAGAGTTTGACACTTAGTTGATGGCACCACGTCACGTGCTGGCGCGTTATTGGAAGTCAACGTGTTAAAAATTAATTCCGGCACTTTCAGCGAATCAATCAAGATGAAATATAGTAGTAGTAGTAGTTTTATGCTATTTTTAATCTTGTGAAAAACTATCAAACATATTTCTTTATTTTTACGGTCAGCTTAGAGGAAAAAAACTGAAAACGTGATAGGTAATGACCCTCTTCCGGATGAGCTACATTTTTCAAAATTTGATAGAAAAACTACAAAATTTGAATAATGCCCGTGTACCTAATTTCATTGTTCTAGCTCAGGGGTCGGTAGACTGCGGCTCTTGGCACAGGATTATCTGGCTCTTTTACAATTCACTCAATGCCTGAAAACTTTTGAACATTTTGATTACTTTTCAATTTTTTTTTGAATATGGTTCTAAAAAAAGATCAGATGATTTTGCGATGCTCTGAAACATTTAAGTTTAAGTTGCGGCTCTCTGAATTGTTAAGTCTGCCGACCCCTGTTCTAGCTCATACCGTTCTTGTCGACATACATACAGACATTTTTCTCAACATTAGTGAAAATGACTCAGGGACCTTCAAAACGTATAAAAACATCAAAATCTCGCCATCAAATATTTTCGTGATGCCAATACTAACTCTGGTGAGATAATAAAAATTGATTAAAACATAGTTTGAATTAATATATGTATACTAGTGAATATAATAATAATTCAGAATTTTCTTTCATGATTGAATGAAAAAAATAAATAAATATTTATTTTTAATTTTGTGATTAGAATAGTTATAATAATTTTTTGATATTCATTTTTCAATGGAAAAATTATTTTTTTAATTACATTTTACATAAATACTCGTTTATTTTATTTTTATTATATATATATTTATTATATATATATATATATATATATAAATAATAAAAGTATATTATATATTTCGAGAGAATCTCAGTCGTTGAATGAAGGAGAGGGGAGGGATCTTCAATAGTGTCAGTGTACATATCATATGTAGGTTTTGACTTTATCAATTATATACAAGAGAGATATATCCGTAAGTCATGTTTAAATATAGGCACTAGCACTAACACCAAAACACGTCTAGATCGTTCGACAACCCGAGGTCACAGACAAACTATAAGGCACAAAATCCAAAAAAATTCCCTCCTAAAACTATCTAGAAAATCACGTATATATATATATATATATATATAATACAATATAAACAATAATGGTAAAATACACTGAAGCTTTTATTGTATTCATTTATATAAAAATATATATATTCTTATATAAAAATATAATAAATATTATACCAACAGACTTGATAAATAGAAAATATTCTTCCTATATAACAAAATATTTGTTAAATTTCCTATTGGCACTGTGCAAAGTTAAATTATTTAAATGTTCTGCTTGATAAATGACACTTGAAAGTTTTGGAATGGTCAGCATTTATCATCGGTTTCATCGATACTCTCTATTTGATCTTTCTTTGTTCAGATTGAAATCCGACCAAATACCCCACCCATCACACTCCTCATCTCTCAATCTCACTCCATCTGAAATATTTTTTGGGCTTAAGAAAAAAAAAACTAAATTTTTGTTTGATATTATTTTGTAAGAAAATCGGGCGTTTTTTATTGGAATGGGAGTCGTATATAAAAATTTAATCATATATCTTTTTTGATATTCAAGAATGATTGAAGATAACTTGAATCCAGATTAAAGGAACATTTGAAAAAATGTAAATTGGAATTTTTTTTTAATTAAATATATATATAAATGTATACTATATAACCTGTGAATTCCTATTAAATAATATTGAGCTCTCCTTCCAATTAAAGAAAGAATTTTTTTTATTACATATTTTGTTTAATAAAAACAAAGATTTAGATTTTTTTTTACTACATATATTATATTTTATTTTTATTTTTCTATCTATGTGGTGCTACTGAACACGAAAATTCTTGGCCGCAGCAATCACATATCTCCAATTGTCCTTAAACCACATCTATCTTCTATTGTAAGCCTATTGCGTCCATGCTCTAACCACTGGTCGTTTTTCAAATGATATCCCTATAACTTCTCATTTATTTGAGTCCTGTTTTATAATTCTAAAAATATAAAATATGTTTTAAACAGTAAAATAGCAAAATATTTTAAAAAAGTATATTATTTTTAGTTTTAAAAAATTAAACAACTAAATTCTTAAAGTTAATTTTAATTCTTAAAATGTAAAAAAATATTATCTATTACAGATGACTTTTAAAACCATTAATATAAATATATAGGTACATTAATATATAAATGTATATTTTATAAATATATATATATATTGTCTTCATAAAAAAAGGTTATTTTATTGTTTCCTTTCTATCGGGGACATATACAATGTATAAAAAAAAAGATATTTTCTCTATACCATCTGAGGGGAAGAAACCCCTTCTCATTGGCGATTCAACTGATTAATAAGAATTCATCATTAATTTTAATGCTATGAAATATTTTCAAATACGTTCAAAATGAAAATCTATCCTGAAATCAATATTTATGTTTCAAAATCCGTTGAAAATAAATTAATCGGAGCAATACAAAAGGAGTTAATTATTAAAAGTAATTAATCGCTAATTAATTACAATTAATTAACTATAATTTAATTATATTTCTTCTATACCTTCTAGGGATCCATTGAAATATCTATAAAAATTTTCAAAAGTCTATCTCAATAAAAAGTCGATGAAAAATCGATTTTAATTTGTCAAAAGTGCGAACAGACAAAATTATAAAAATATTACTTTAAATTCAAAATGAAAAAAAAAACTGTTGAAAATATGTGGTTTTATTATATGAGTTTTCAATCGAAGTGAATAAAAAAAACACATACGTCAACGGAATTTTTTTTTTTTGGAATTAGAATGATTTGAAATTACTTTACTATCGAAAAACTTAGAAGTTTTTCCGATTGAAAAGTAAAAATATGAAGTTTTCTCTTTATAAATTTAAAATAGTCAGATTAGAGATTGAGCAGGAATTAAAAAAAAATTCAATTTTTAGTTTTGCGATTAGGGGCTGAAGAATATTCATTATTTTTGTATATTTGTGATAATATTTTAAAATTAAATAACGAAGTGTAGGTATACTGATAAAATAGTGTGTGTGTGTTTGTGGGCGGGGGGGGGGGTGAATAATGTTGTAAGATCTTTGAATGATATTCTCGTGCTTTATTTCTTATTTTTTTTGATTGATACAAACAAATGAAGAAAGCGAGAATGACTTTCTCAGGCTTTCTTTTATTTCCTGAAACACTTGGAAATGAAACAAAACTTGTTTATTTTGTTTTCATCAAAACCTTTTTAAATGGGGCAAATTCTACCAGCCTCTTTAGAACATCTCATATAGTATTATGAATCAACTTGATAAAAAAACATGCTCAATTTTTTTTTTCACCCCGACCAGATTAAATTAAAGTCAACGAAAAATTGTATGTAACTTATATTACGTATTACTGAGAGGCAACAAAAAAAAATGATTTAAAATAGAATAAATTAATTCAGAATGAACATTAAAGATAAATAAATATGAGAAAAGATCATGTTATTGCGCTACTATGGGAGATTATTTAAATTTTATCCGTTTTAAGAATTAATTAAATAATAAATTAATCATATTTTTTTCTTTCATGCTATAAGATATTTAAAGATTGATAAAAAAAGAGATTGAATGTAAGATGAGAATGATTTTTCTTATCTTAAAAAATAAAAATAAAGATATTTGATAATATATCTTGTGTTATTTAGAAAAATTGTATATATTGTATATATGTAAGGTGGTTTCAATGAGAGAAAGGTTTCTTCAGTTTTGTTGTGATTTTATTAATTCTAAAAGAATATTTACAATTATTATACAATTATTAGAATATTTACACATTTAAATAATACATACCTAAAAGAATAATTAAATTACACGTTATTTATAGAATATTATATACACAATCAAAATTAAACTAACTGCTTATCTCTCTCTCTCTCTCTCTTACATTAATACTTAATAAATACTTAATAAGCCCTCTATCCTAAACTATATATACTAAGGTTAAAAGAAGCTATAAATATAATTTATATAATATATATTATATTATTATAAAATTGTATATATTGTATATATATATATATGTAACTTTGAGATATTAAACTGCTCTAAAGATTTTTTGGAAATTCACACCATAAATAATTCTTAAAAAAAATCGATCTGTATTGGTAACAACCTCGGGAAAAATCATCTTTATTAGTTTTTTCTTAATTTAAAATTGGAAATTTAAATGGCGTTAGCAACTAAGTCAGACAGCACTTCCTTAAATACAACATATTATAAATATAAATAAAATCAAATTACGAAATATATATTATGTTATATCCACAGGCCATACTTTTTTGTCTTACAGTGCATTAATAGATTAATACGTAAGTTTAAGGGGTGTATGTTTTATGACTATTTTTCTTTTAAATTATGTTCTTTTAAATTATCTGAAATTGTTTCATATATTTTGTCGTTTATTTATTTTGAATAATAATCTTAATCTTAAATATTCATAGTTCATTTTTTTCAAAGTACCGAGCGGCGGCTGTATCAGGTACTATATGTTTATATTATAAAAAAGTTTTTTTTATAATTATTTATTTAAAAATTATTCTTTATTTCAATGAATAAATAATATTTTGATAAATTTTTTTCAGTGTCAAAACAATCAATCATTAAATTAATTAGTTTGAGGTCACAGCATATTTCTTATTCGATATATATATATATATATATATAATATATATAAAAGATAGCTAAATTTGTGGAAAGTTTAAAAAAAATGATAATGTCGTTTATTTATTTTAAATAATAATCTTAATCTTAAATATTCATATTTCATAAGGGATAATTCTTTTAAAGTACCGAGCGGCGGCAAGGTGAACCAGGTACTATACATTTACACAATATGTATACATGTATAAATGTAATGTTATTTTTTTCTATTAAAAAAAATCATTCATATGCAATCTGCAAATCAGTAATTATTAGTTTATTAGATTATTATTTTTTTTTTTCAATTTTCCCGAATAGTCTTCAGCTAAGTAATTTATTTTTTTTTTTCAAATAATCGTGTTTGAAAAAAATAATTTGAACATATATATATATATATATATATATTATATTTTCCGGTACAGTAAAGTTTAAAATTCATCCGTCGGAAGTTTATAAAAACTTTTTGGTTTGAAATCTGGAAATCAGCAACGGTTGGAGAAGTTTGAGACGTACTGAGATGAACAACATTTTAATATTATAAAGTTTTAATAATCGTGATTGATAAATATGATAAATAAATAAATAAATAGGAATATATAATCAATTTACTTACGTCAAAGTGTTGTACTTCAATCAAATTATTTAGAAATTAAAATTAAACTAAAAATTAATAAAAAACAAATATTTTATTTTATAATTACATCTGTAAAAAAAAAACAAATCCGAAGATATCGTTTATTATAGGTATATATATATATATATATATATAATCGTATTTTGAAATAGAGATATTATTATTTATTATTAAATTTTTAAATACCTCTGATTTCTACATTTTATGAAGACAGCGTCTTCTAGTCGGTTCTCGCTTAAGCGTGGAGGATGTGTTGTATGATCAGGACAACGGATACTCTCTTCTTTTATTTCGAGTGTGACGATTACTTCAAGTAGCTTCTCTATTTCGATCACGTATCCTATATGAACCTCGTACCGCAAACATACTGTACGTCATTCTCTTTTGCAGTTCTTATTATTGAATAGGATCAATTATTTAATTATATAATTTTCAATTTAATTCATTCTGATATTATCATTTCTTGTGTTGAATAGAAGAAAGCACTGACAATTATTATTATTATTATTAGAACCTACTACATTCTAGTGTCCTTTTTATATTTAATATACATATATATGTGTGTACATATATTTTTTATTAAAACCAACCGAACAACCCCTCAAAAGGTACATTTAGTAAAGAACCATTTTCAAGGGGGCAGGAAAATATACTTAAATATTACGTACAATTTTTGAAGGTTGATAATTTTATATATATATATATATATATAGAGAGAGAGAGAGAGAGAGAGATAAACAGAATGGATCAAAATGAATTAAAATAAATGAGAGAGATCTATTAACTCAAACTCCATACACAACTTTTTCTTTATTAACACTAAAATTTCCGTATTAATAATAATAATAATTCTTGATTAGGTTCTTTCTCTATTAATAATTTTACCTTTTGATTAGGTAGAAGAATTTCAATAATATTACGTTCCTCATTACACTAAAATTAACTTCACCTTTATCTGTTTATTTAAACAAATCTTGCAAAGTAAGTTAATTTCTAATCTAAAAAGTAAATAATGAGAATTAAACTTCAGACTAACTATACTATTTTTAATTTTTGCGTTTAAATAATATTATATATATATATTTAACTTATTATTATTAAATTAGGATAGTCAAATAAAAATAAGAACAAATACTCAAACAAACGATTTATTTAATAATAACTAGAATATAATACTATAATTATAAATAATAATGAGAATTAAAAATAAGATTATATATACTATTTTTAATTTTTGTTGTTAAATAATATTGTGTTATTATAAAAAAACAGCCTCCGATGAAAAAAATCATGATAAAGGTTGAGTGGACTGATCATACAACATTTTCACTCCAATTAGAAAGCTGAAGACTCGATAACCACTGCACTTTCAAAGGATGTACCAAAGTCAGAGGTTAAAAAAATATATATATATTTAGTTTATCCATGACTTCTATGCATTCCCAGATATAGTTAGAATTATAAAATCTAGAAGGCTGCGATAGGCAGGGCACGTGGCTAGAATGGGAGAGGAAAGAATGGCGAAAAATATATTGTTGGGGAGACCAAGTGGGAAACGTCCGCTTGGAAGACCAAGGACGCGGTGGGTGGATAATGTGGGAAGGGATGTGAGAGAGATGGGAGAGGATAGGGATTGGAGGGTTGTGGCTGAGAATAGGGACACTTGGAGAAGTGTGGTTGCTGCAGCCAAGAACTTTCGAGTTCCGTAGAGTCAGAGAGATAGATAGATAGTTTATCCTTATTAGATTAGAATAAAACTAAAAATAAGAAAAAAATATACAAATGATTTATTTAATAATTTTGTACGCCCTACGCAAGGACAACGCCTATCAAGTCGGTTATATCAATGAGGTGTCCTATGATCAGTAGAACGGGTCCTCTCAACCTTTACCTTGATTTTCTTGATCGGAAGCGCTACTTTTTATCAAGTAGCTATTCCCCAATGTTGATCCCGGAGGCTGGGTTGACTCTGTTCCATAGACCCCATCTATTTCCCTTGCTAGGCCCGGGACTTGAACCCGGTTCCATGTGAATGTGAGACAGCGAGTCTAACTTCACCCAATGGCGTCTATTTAATAATAACTAGAATATAATAAAATAAAAGTATAATGAAAGTTTTTCCTATTCTTTAGACCTTTCTACTAGACCTTCTAAAGATAATCAACATACTATATATGTGGTAAATCATCTTTGGAAGATAAGAGTAGGGAGTGATCAATAGAATCGCTCTCTCTCTCACTTTTCTACTAATGCTGAAGTTTTTCAGAGTTAAGTCATTTTCCAAAAGCTCTTTCTGATTTACATAAATGCCTTAATGAGCCAATCCACTAACCCCAAGTTCTTGATTTGGCTGATAATCGACTTTTATTCATAATTCTTCTTATTTTTTGTTTTTTTTTTGTTTTTGTTTTATTGAATTAATTTATTATATGAGAATTAAAATACAATATTTAATTTCATATTTTTTCATATTTATGTATTAATTTTAATCTTAGTACTATTTTAATTACTAATGTGTAAGAAGAGGATTGATAATTAATTTTGAGGAATGTAGCTCTTTCAGAAGAGGGTTTTTTTCGTCTAAAGTGACCGTAAAAATAAAGAAATATATTTGATAGTTTTTCACATGATTAAAAATTGTATAAAACCGCTATATATAGAATTTCAGCTTGATTGAATCGCTGAAAGTGCCGGAATTATAATTTTTTAACACGTTGACTGGCAATCACGCGCCAGCACGTGACATGGCGCCATCAAAAAAGTGCCCAACACGTGATGGTTTAATAAATATTATTTATTAATTTTAATTTTTCATTTTATTAATTAAATTTAATTTAAATTTAATATATGTTAATTAATCCAATTCAAATTTGCGAGATAGTCGTTTGGAGACAGTCCAGATTTTATTTTTGTTTCAATTTTTATTTAGTTATAAAAATGAATCGTTGTCCTAAATCTATTTCATATCCTATGATAGTTCTTCAATAAAATTTAATTTTGTGACCATTCTAATTAACATTTTTTAATTGCAATAACTTTACTGTTAAATTATATTTTTCTACGTATATTTTATAGTGTTTATTGAATTCAAGTTATTTATAATGATTTTGTTCATAAACTAATATTTCTCTATAGCGTGTGGGTATTCTACCGTTTAACACCTCTCTCGTTAGCTATAAACAATTCACAAAATGGAATATAAAAAATCCTTCAATTAACACATATAAAAACGCAAATTATTCTTTACATAAAAAAATACCTTATATTACAATATTTACATAAAAGTAGATAATTTTTTACAGTGATGTTTACTCATGTTTAAATCCCAAATGGAGGTAGTAGCAAATCTGATTCATTAGTCAACTAAATAATGATAGAAGGAGCAGTAGAAAGTACCGGAGGAGCAATAATTTATTCATGGAAGATCTAAACTACTCTATCTGTATAGTAACATATACTTAATATATTTCCTTTAATGAAAATATTACTTTTATATTTTTATATAAGAATATAACAAAAATATTTAGTTTCTTTAGTATAACAAAATAAGTTTTCTTTTAATTTCTTACACAGTTGTTATTATAGGTACAGCAACCTCAATCCTCCATCCATGCCTATCCTGATGGAGAAATTAAAATAATTTCTTCGAAAGTTGTTATTTTTGGATACAGCAACCTCATTCCTGCACCCATGCCTATCCCGAGCTAACTCTATTCTGAAAAGTTCATTTATTTATCTATCTAGGTAGCACTAATGAACTCAAATGTCATTTATCCAATCTTTCCCCGATTTATTTTTGAAAAACCTAAAATACTATATTTGTAACCCAGACTTAATTAGTTGGATTCTGATGAATCAATTGATTATATAATATTATATAATAGTATGTCAAAAAAATTTTGTTTCCATAGAACAGAATAATTTTTCTTCTAATTTCTATCTAACTCGATAGTCTTTCGCTGCAATAATCTCATTCCTCTATCCCTTCCCTCAATACCTATCTTCTTCCGATTCCCTCCTATCCACCTTTGAATTGTCAACTCAATTATTTCCTTGGCTTTCTCACCTTTCGTTTTCCAATTGCTTTTCACTATCCTCTATCATACAAAAGAAAAATCTGATTTACCTTGAATTAAAGCGCGTTGTGCCCATTAAAAGCAAAAATGAAAAAAATATTGTTTTAATATTTTATTATATAATATATATATATATATATATATATAAATATCTTTACCTTTATTAATGATTATTAATGTTAAATATAAAAAGTTTTCACTTATTTATGTATATTTTTGTTATAATTGAAGTTAATGTAAAATTATTTAATTGTCTATAAAAAAAAAATATATAATTTGATCTCATTTGCAAAGTTTTAAAAGAATAGTTAAAATACCACCTAAAAACTAACCGGTGTCGAGTTGGATCATTAAAATTGCAAAGTATTAACTTTGCTACTTTTAAAAAAAATATATTACAATATAAATCTAAATAAGATTTAATACATATTTGTATTCAATCCAATAGACATTTTTTTAATGTAAGCAGTATATATATATATCTTATATATAAAATTCTCGTGTCACAAAACTTTGAAATGATACTCCTCCGAAACGGCTGGACCGATTCTTATGAAATTTTTTATGCCTATTCAGTAGGTCTCAGGGCATGTCAGACTTCTTTTATTAAACCGCTAATTGCTAAGGTGTGTCCAGGGGGTGCTAATTAATTAAAAATAGTTTAGTTACCATACTAGATCATAGAGGCGCTGCTGGCGATAATTTGACATGTATATATATCGTAATAGGAGACTTGAAAACAAAAGTGGTTCGTGGGTGAACCGTCTAAGGCGTTAACTTATGACTTTGCACTCTCAGTTCGAAACTCGCAAAGGCACATTTTTTTTTTAAGTATTATATATTTTTTTTACAAATTTATTAATTTTTATTATTGTAATATTTTATTAAATAATTTTATTTTATTAAATTAATAATTATGTCAATTAATTTTTTCTGCATAAATAAACATATATAAAAAACCATAGAGATGGGACAGGGTAGGAGTTAGATGGTTATAGCTCACAATAGGGACACTCGGGGGGGGTACAGGGGGCGAAACCCCCGTCTAGGTGTGGAGAGCGCCGAAGGCGCTCGGAGCAGCTAGTATATATATATATATATATATAATTATATAAAATTAATAAATATAACCATTATTTGAAAAATTTTAATATGTCGTACACGACGAATGTACGAACAAATGAAATGTTCAGAGGGGTATGAAAGTCGAAACCTAAGAAATAAAAATTTTTACTCTGAATTGGGTAGGTAGTTGTACAAAGAACTACTCCACATAGAGTTCAAAGTTAACTGGTTGTTTACAGACTGCAATTGCTGAATTGGCTTCTGAACAAACACTGACAATCTGAAGTTCAAACTAGTGTTGTGTATATCCAAAACCTCTCTGATCATCATTTGGGTGTCCAGAATCTCCCCATCCATGTCCAATGTCTCCCCGTGTAGCTTACTATAAAAATTTAAATAATATAATTACTAGGCGTGTTTGCAATTTCAGTTTAAAATGAATTTCTCGTGGTTTGCAGCAATTAATTAAATAGTACTTTGAAAACAATATTTTTCGTATACCAAAGATCATTTTTTAGTAACAACAGTTTTTGTCTCAAGCGTTCTTCTCCCATATTCACACATATACTCGGCACGTCTCAATCTTTTCTCATTTGGATCCATTTTTTCTTTTATTTTTTTTATTTAATACTTATTTAATTTTGGCAATTGCAATTATAGATAGTGTAGAAAAATTAATTGAAGCAGGAAAAGAGGTGGAACTAGAAATTAATAATGCTAAGACAAAGTATTTAGTAACAGAGAGGAATAGTATTAACACACAAAATCTTAATATACAAGATATAGAATTTGAAAATGTAGAAAAATTTAAATATTTAGGTTCTGTGATAACGAAAGATAATAATATTCCAGATGAGTTTAAAGCGAGGTTACAAACGGGAAACGTCTGTTATCATGCAATAGGCTTATCACATCAAAATTATTATCAAAGGGGATAAAAGTTAAAATATATAAAACTATTATTTTACCGGTTGTATTATATGGATGTGAGGCATGGTCTATGACCTTAGGTGACGAGAGTAGATTTAGAGTATTTGAGAATAGGATTCTGCGAAGCATTTATGGGCCAAAGAATGATGAGGTCACCGGGGAATGGCGAAGATTGCATAACGAGGAATTGCATGACCTCTATGCATCTCCAGATATAGTTAGAATTATAAAATCGAGAAGGTTACGGTGGGCAGGACAGGTGGCTAGAATGGGAGAAGATAAAATGGTAAAAAATATATTGGTAGGGAGACCGAGTGGGAAACGTCCTCTTGGAAGACCGAGGACATGGCACACTTGAAGGTTGTGGCTAAGAATAGGAATACTTTGAGGGGTGTGGTTGCTGCGGCCAAGAACTTTCGAGTTGCGTAGAGTTACAGAGATAGATATAGATAGATATTAATTTTTCAAAACAAAATTTTAAAAAAATGAAGTTAGTTACAAATTAAATTTGATAATTTGTAACTAACTTCATAATGTTACAGACATCACATACATAGATATATACGACAGAAATTATTATTAAAGATAATAACAAAAAAAAAAACGTATAGAGGATTGGAAATTTATCAGCGGAAGCTTAAGAAATAAAACTCTTAATTATTTTTCTTCAATAAAAAACAATATACCAATCCTGAAGAAAACCTTAAGCAGGGACCAAAACGTTGACACTATTGGAAATCTGTCATTATGATTATAAAATAAAAAAATGATTTAATATTGATTTATTAGAAAAACATCAAACTAAACTAAACTAAACACGAAAAGTAATATCGAAAAATTATTTTAAAAAAAGATATTATTTATTATTTTTAATTTTTTTTTAAATAATTGAACATTTTTCACCAGTATTTTATTTTTATAAGTTAATTAAAAATTAAAACATTTTTTTTTTTGCAATAATTTTTTTTATAAAATAAAAAATAAAAATCACTTTTTTTAACTTAATATATATAATATATATATTTAAATAATTTTATTTTTATACATTTGACTGAAGCCAGCGAAGTGAATAAGTTCTTTTTTTTAATGTTTTAATATTTTTTTTTATCTTGGAATTAATCATTTTGCATTTATTTTATATCTTAAGTCAGGTTGAAATTACTTTTGTTTTTTTTTATTTTTTATTTTCATCCTTGAATTAAAATACTTTTTTAGTTATTTACAAGAGATTTATTTGAAAATTAAATAATAATAAGTATTTTTATTATTATTAGATAGAATAATTATAAACTTGAACCTTCTTAAAAAAATAACGAAAAAAAATTAATTTTAAAAGTTATCTTTTTACTCATTAGAGGAAATATATTAATGAAAACACAAAATCAATCTATATGTTTCTGGGAATTTTTCAAAAGTATTCTATTTTAATTTAAAATAAACAACGAAGCTCTTTCTCTTTCATTATTTCATTTAACTTGGAAAATATGTAGTCAAAACAATGGACCCCAGATATTGGAAAAAACAAAAAATAAAAAAATAAGTGGTTAAAAATCTTTATTTTTCATTCTAATTTAAAAACACTTATATTTTAAAAAAATAACATTGACATTTATATATATATATAATTAAACTTTAAATCAATATATATATTTAAAACAAATTCATAATATTTGCAATGGATCTTTAGATATCTGAACAATGAGGTTATGTGGAGAAAGCGTTTTTTCTACTATATGTTTATGTACGTATGTTTTTTGTTACGTGAAAACAATTCATCTGATATTAATGAAATTAAGAAGATTTTAAACTAAAATATGATCATATATTTGGTTTCATTCTGAACACTGCCATTAGTCCAACTTCTAGATATTTTTTTTTATTTATGAATAATTAAAATGATCATCTTTGGTGGCTACGTTCTAAAACTAAAATATTCTTATCCTTTTTATTGCGATCCCGAAAATTTTCGATGTTGAGATTTTGATGTTTTTATACGTTTTGAAGGTTCCTGAATCATTTTCACTAAGGTTGAGAAAAATGTATGTGTGTGTATGTGTATATGTAAACAAGATTACGCAAAAACGGTTTGAAATTCATTCAGAATCATGAAATTTAGTACATGGGCATTATTCAAAATTCGTAGTTTTCTATCAACTTTTGAGAAATGTAGCTCAACCGGAAGAGGGTCATTACTTACAACGTTTTGATTTTTTTTCCTCTAAAGTGACCGTAAAAATAAAGATATATGTTTGATAATTTTTCACATGATTAATAATTGTATAAAACTGCTATATATAGAATTTCAGCTTGATTGATTCGCTGAAATTACCAGAATTAATTTTTTAACACTGCAAATCTCACGCGCCAACGTGACGTGGTGCCATCAACAAAAAGCCAAACATGCGCTGGTTTAATAAATATTATTTATTAATTTTAATTTAAAATTTATAATTAATAAAATTTAATTTAAATATAATATATTATGATATTTAATCCAATTCAAATTGTGAGATAGTCGAGTGGAGACACTCCAGCTAATTATTCTTGCAAACGAAATAAGTTTCCTTATATTCTATACTCATAGTATTTATTCTTCACCTCCTAATTTATTACTAATTTTTTCCAATATGCAGGTTCAGTCAATCCAGGAATTTTTGGTCGAGGGCATCCTGGACCATAGTCTAGTCTTTTTCCTCAAACCAATATGATGGAAAAATGAACTTCGCATGGGAATTGTTATTTGTAATTAAAGTAAAATAATCTCCCAAAATGCAAAATATTAGCTAATTTAACCAATTCTATGTCTTTTATAGTTCTTGAGATTACTGTAAAAAAGTAATGCTCTGTATATATATATATATATTTGGTAAATATCTAATATTATAAAAATATACATAAATTAAAAATATGAATTAGATTACAGGTATTGATAATTTTAAACTAAACAGAAGGACAAAGAAGGGGTAGGGGAAGAATTCTCATTAAGATATCTTGAATGGATTTGAAATTGTTGAAAATCTAATTACGCCTTGCATACCTCTTGTGACATTTCTCATTTATGGAAAAAGTAAACATTTAATATTATTCTTTAAATTATAACTCTTTCAACAAGAAGGTGGGGGTTTAATTGCTTTTTCAATCGGAATTATGATAAATACATATATGTAGGAGGGCAGGTCAAAAAGTCCGTGTCTTTTTGAATGAAACACAGGTTTTTGCAAAAAAAAATTATTTTATTTTTCAATGTAGTCTCCTTTGAGCTGTATATACTTCGTCAAACGTTTCTCCGATTTTTTTATCCCTACCAAAAATTAAATTTGTCGAGGACATCAAAATAGATTTGTTTGTGAGATGATTTCAACGTTGGAGTCAAATCTCTTCCCGCCGAGCCATTTCTTCAGGTTTGGAAACAAGAAATAGTCACTCGGGGCTAAATCCGGAGAATAGGGCGGATGAGAGAGCAATTCAAATTCCAATTCATTGATTTTCATAGGGATTCACTTTTTTTCCATTTTCTTCTCAAATCACGAGGTAGTCTGCAATTAATGGATGTCAAACAAAAACTTAAAGACTCAGTTGGTTCAGTATTGCCATTTAATTTAAGAGTCGAGAAATTCAAAGGGTCACGGACTTATTGGCCCATAATCGTATATATATTGAACATGGCTTATGTTTATTTATATATTATTATATTTTTTTTATATAATGCCTATATTTATATACAATATATATATATATATATATATATATATATATATATATATATATATAAATCACTATGTTACTTTATTAAATATAACATATATTTATCCATAAAATCAAAGTTATATATTATATAATATATATATATATATATATATATATATATATAAGATAAAACTCAGGTATGCTTGGTTGATATTTGGGGATTAAAGTATTTAAATATAAAATTTCGAAGGAATTCGTTGATCCTTTTAGGCTCTTCCTTCGGAAAGTTTTCGCATATAAGCAAGTATTAAGGAAAGCAAATCCCATTCTCTTGCGAATAATTTAAATCTCTTGATAAATGTCTGACCGCCATGGCACTTTCAAACCGAGTCATTGTCAGGCTAGAAAAAAAAATGACAAAATTTAAAATTATTTTCAATAACTTATTCTTGGGCCACACGTAGAAGATAGCGAGACATTGAAAAAAAAAACGTGAAAATATTTCAGATTTATGATAGGATGAGAAATGACTGCCATTCAACTCCAAATTTTCAATTCCATTTCTATTATTAGTTTCATTTTTATGCCTCGATTCTATTTAAAAGAATAAGCTTCCAATTGACTATCAATTTATCTTTAAATTTATTTATAATCAATCTTAAACTCTAAAATAAAATATAAAATTTTACCTATTATTGTCTATAAGATTTTAGATGTTTGTTTTCACTTGATTAATCGATCTCTCGATATTTCATCAATTTTAATTGATTTTTTTTTCTTTAAATCTATTATAATATATTATATTATTTCATAATATACATAATTATAGATAAGTTTAATTAATTAATAATCTATTAACCAGTTACAAGTGAAAATGGCATGTCCTGCAGGGAACGACGCTCTAAATTGGCTGGTCCGTTTGCTATGAACTTAAATCATAACAGTAGTATCTGGATCACCGAGCTATCGCTCGACCCTTTAAAAAATTTATACAATTTATTATTATAAACAATTTTACAATTTTTTAATTATTTATTACAATTATTAAATGGGTTTTCTAAAAATAACCCAGGAAAAATTTGTTACCTAAAATGGTACAAATTAATTAAAATAACTTGATTTTCGTTTCAAGATGAAAAATTATAAATTTATATATATATACTAGCTGCTCCGAGCGCCTTCGGCGCTCTCCACACCTAGACGGGGGCTCCGCCCCCTGTACCCCCCCCGAGTGTCCCTATTCTGAGCTATAACCATCTAACTCCTACCCTGTTCAAATCTCTATAGTTTTTTATATATGTTTATTTATGCAGAAAAAATTAATTGACATAATTATTAATTTAATAAAATAAAATTTAATAATAAAATATTAAAATAATAAAAATTAATAAATTTGTAAAAAAAATATATAATACTTAAAAAAAAATGTGCCTTTGCGAGTTTCGAACTGACAGTGCAAAGTCATAAGATAACGCCTTAGACGGTTCACCCACGAACCAGTTTTGTTTGCAAGTTTTCTATTACGATATATATACATTTCAAATTATCGCCACCAGCGCCTCTATGATTTAGCATTGTAACTAAACTATTTTTAATTAATTAGCACCCCTGGACACACCTTACCAATTAGCGGTTTTATGAAGGAAGTCTGACATGCCCTGAGACCTACTGAATATACATAAAAAATTTCATAAAAATCGGTCCAGCCGTTTCGGAGGAGTACTTTTTCAAAGTTTTGTGACACGAGAATTTTATATATAAGATATAATTATATATTTATATATATATATATTGTTATAATTATATATTTATATATATATATTGTTATATTTATATATATATATATATTGTTATAATTATATATATATATATATTGTTATAATTAGATGGCTTCACAGTTTTATATTTTTCAAAGTAACAATAACTTATAGACTGTTTCGACCACACACAACGATTACTACTGATAATAATATAAATTCTGAAATTATATTGACACTTGTGTATATTTTAATTAGGAAAGGAGGTTATATTTTTTTCTTTTTATTTATAAATTTCAGTATGGATGACGTATTTATAAATTTACTATTTTAAATTAAGAAAATCCTAATGAAGTTGATTTTTCTCGAGGCTGAAACCAATAGATTTTTCTTTATAAATATTATCTATGGTGTGAATTTCATAAAAATCCTTCGAGCGGCTTAATATCTCAAATATACAAATATATATATATATGTATACAATTTTTGCTAGTATAATATAAGATATATCTATATTTTTGTACATAGGTTATAAATTTGATCAATTTCTATTAAAAAATTCCCAGAAATTAATTTCTCTTAAAATTTATATCAAGCTCAACAAATCTTCAAGTTGTCCATGGAATCTCAATCATTTGGAGGGGTATGTGTATCTTCTAATATCAATAGAATATATTTGAGGCTATTGGTCACATCAGTAAACATTAAACATTAAATCATAGAAATATTATTCATAAACTTTAGCAGAGTCTATTAAGCGAATTTGTTTTTTAAATTTTAATATTTATGGATATTCCGGTTTGTTTAGATCAATCTATGTTTATGTTTAGATTTTTAAAAAAATTATTATTTTTATTTCTAGATTAATATGTTTAAATTTTAATACAAATTATCAATCAAATGTAAATTAAATATGTAGGTTGAGGTGGGCCTAACTCGTGGTTAAAAAGAGCGAGGGAAAAACAAAATAATGGTTTTTGTCTGCACATTGGAAATTTATAATAAATAATAAATAATATAATTTAACTAAATATCACAATATCACAATTCATAATGAAATTGAATATAAAAATCTGGAGTGTCTTCACTCGACTACCTCGCAATTTGAATTGGATTAAATAACATATATTATTATTTAAATTAAATTTAATTAATTAAATTATAAATTAAAATTAATAAATAATATTTATTAAACCAGCACGTGTCTGGCTCTTTGTTGATGTCACCACGTCACATGCTGGCACGTGACTTGCAGTGTTAAAAAATTAATTCCGGTACTTTCAGCGATTCAATCAAGCTGAAATTCTATTTATACAATTTTTAATCATGTGAAAAACTATCAAACATATATCTTTATTTTTACGGTCACTTTACAGGAAAAAAAAATGAAAAAGTGGTAGGTAAGACCCTCTTCAGGATGAGCTACATTTGATAGTTGATAGAAAACTACGAATAATGAATAAACTATGAATAATGCCCGTGTTACAAATTTCATTATTCTAGCTCAAACCGTTTTTGCGTATATACACACACACACACACACACACACATACATTTTTCTCAACATTAGTGAAAATGATTCAGGAACCTTCAAAACGTATAAAAACATCAAAATATCAACATCGAAAATTTTCGTGATCGCAATACTATCTCTGGCGAGATATTAAAATTTATTTTTTATTTCTTTTTCATTTCCTTCATACAAATATAATATGTTATTAAAATATTATTGATTAATTTGATTTAACCAATGTATAAAATGAATTAATTATGATAATAATTGAATAAATTATGTGTGTATTATAAAAATGATTGATTAAATTAATTTTCATTGAAAATGAATAAAAAAAAAATTGTCCTGTTTGCCAAAAACGAATGCAGTTAATGCAGAAAATGATTCAGGAACCTTCAAAACGTATAAAAACATCAAAATCTCGAGATCGAAAATTTTCGTGATCGCAATACATCTCTTGCGAGATAGTAAAAATAGTATATATATATACATTGAATAAAATATAGTATATAAGTAATATTTTTTAATAATCAATTTACTTTTTTGATAAAAACTTTAATATTTATAGGTAGAACACTTTTGTACATGGTAGTTACAAGATATCCGATTATGTAATAATGCTGAGGAGGGTAGAGGGAGCAGAGAAAAAAAAAATCCTATATATAATTTAAACGAGTGTTATTCAACAGAAAATTAAGGTTTATATTTATCAATGTTATTTTCATTTATATTAAAATAATTCAACTAGAGTCTGTGGTTAAATGTATTAATTGCACCAATACTCGATTTTATTCATCAAAATGATGGTGGGTGTTTTTTTATGCAGGGGATATTTTTATTTGTTTGTGGAATTTACACCTATTTATTTATTATTATATATTTCATATCTATGTATCTATCTCTGTGACTCTACGGAACTCGAAAGTTCTTGGCCGCAGCAACCATACCCCTATTATTATTATCTAAAGTATTTAAATTTTTCTACATTTTCAAATTCTATATCTTACATAATAAAAGCAAGTGTAATGTGTCTGTCTGCCTGTCTGTCCATTTGTCTGACCGAGCACTCCAGCTAAATCTATCGCACGCAGGGACCTGGAATTTTTTACACGGAAGCCCGATTTTCGATTTTTGAATTAGAAAAATTTTAAAAAAATTATAAAGAATATAGTATAGGCGAGTAGTGGATATATCTTATATATAAAATTCCTCCGAAACGGCTGGACCGATTCTTATGAAATTTTTTATGCATATTCAGTAGGTCTCAGGGCATGTCAGACTTCTTTTATTAAACCGCTAATTGCTAAGGTGTGTCCAGGGGGTGCTAATTAATTAAAAATAGTTTAGTTACCATATTAGATCATAGAGGCGCTGGTGGCGATAATTTGGCGGTAATTTAAATTCTGAGCAATGTGCAGATAAAAATCTTTTTATATATCTATTGATATTTACAATATCTCGATTGATCTTATTGGCTTTTTAAACTTTGAAAACATTCACATTACGGCTATAATTTAATACTATTAATTTTTAAGATTATGTGAGTAAATTATTTTAATTAAGAAAATTTGATCTCATAATTGGATTTTCACGTATGATTTTAATATATAATATATTTTTTAATATTATTTTTATAGTAGTTTAGTGTTATGCTAATATTTTATTTTTATTTTGTTTACTTTGATTTTTTTTTAAATAAATTAATAACATTTAAAGTAGCATAAAATAATTAATCGAGGCAGGAAAATTGATGGGGTTTGAAATTAATAGTGATAAGACAAAATAATTAGTATCAGAGAGAATAATATTTGCAAAGAATTTAAATCGAGGTTGCAATCTGGAAATTATTATCAAAGGGGATCAAAATTATTAAATTATTAATTGTATTATATGGGTGGGAGGTATGGTCTATAACCCTGGGAGATGAGAATAGATTCAGAGTATTTGAGAGTAGGATTCTTCCCAGCATTTATGGACCAAAGAAAGATGAGGACACCGGGGTCCCATCTCTTTTCCTGCTTCAATTAATTTTTCTACACTATCTATAATTGCAATTGCTGAATCTCATATATATTTCATATATATACAGATAGACATATAGATATGTATAAAACAATTTTTAAATATCAAATATATAATTTTTTTTAATTTTTTAACTTTAACTTGCTGATTATAGACAAATGCATTGAAATGTTGAATTATGAAACAATTCAGTGCAATTCAAAAGTTTTCCACAGTTTAATTTTCATTGAAACAAATTAATTGATTTAAATCAAGTAAACTCTATAATAATTTGATTATATAAAATTATTATATATTGTATATAAATATATATATATATAAAGTTTGTTTGTTTTTCAGCGATAGACTTTGTCATATATGATATAAAATATGAACATTTAAAATATTATTAATTGATATTGTATATTTATCATCTCGCTAAAAGATATTCTTTTAAAATTCTACTAATTACATTAAATTAATTAAATAATAATTTTTAGAATAAATTAATTAAATTAAATGATATTTGAATTATTAAATATAATAGATCCATATATGCATATAATATATGCCAATTAAATATGAAATTGTTTTTTTTTTAATAATTTTGAGAAATTACTAGAATTAGTAATACTTTTTTTTTATTTAATGTCAAACGAGTAATTTGGAACCGAAATTTGCTTACTTTAGAAGGTTACTTTGAAAATTTTACTATAATTATATAATTATAAAAATTTAAAAAACATATATAAAGGATTGGAAATTAGAAATCTTAATGAGGCATGCTAGAGGGCGCTAAATTTTGAAGGGCGACGGTTTAAGAATAAATTATTTTTTACATTCATTAAAAAATAATTTATATGAAAGAGGGCTAATTTTTATTTTGCCCGTGGCGCTCAAACCTTAGAAACAATACTGAAGAAAACCCTAAGCAGGGACCTAAAAGTTGACGTCATTTCTTGATCACGCCAATATGATTATAAAATAAAAATAAAACATTTAATATTGGTTTATTAGTGTTTGTTTAGAAAAACAAATTATAAAACTACGCATAAAAAGTAATATGCACTAATTAAAAAAAAAATACTATATTTTTAAAGCACCGAGCGATACTTATTAATAGTAAAATTAAATATATAGTAATTAAATATAGTATCATTAAATATTCTAGAATTAAAAATTTAATTTAAATACAAAAACCATATATTAATTAATAATTAGCCAGAAATATTTAAAACATTTTATTAATTTGATGGAATGTTAAATCTATATATGCATATGCTTATATGTATATATATAAATATATTGAAAAAAGATAGATCTATTGAATAACCATATTGATTATTTTTTCCTTATTTCAAACTAAATAAAACGCATAAAATATTATTAATTGTATTTTTTTTAAAGAGAATAAAAGGATTGATGGGTCACTATTTATAGGTATATAAATATATTATTGATTCAATAAAACCTCTCAATTTGTTGGTTATTTACCTTAATTATTCGAAAACTTGATTCCAATTAATAGCATTAACTCTTTCATAAAATTTTTATTATCTCTGTCATAAAGTTTCCTCCTTTTTGTTACACGAAGGGTTACTGGAGTTTTTGACATCCCCCTGCTTTTTCCTGTCAGCGACATCCTCCTGCCGGGTCTCACCTTCATACCCTTTATATTTCATTATAAATTTAATTATTAATCATTCCGTGTATGTATATATAACTTGGTGGATAATAAATATTGTACTTAACAATATGAAATCCTTGGCAAGGGATTGAAAACATAAATATACTGATCTATTTTTACATATTTATGCCTATCTTTATTTCATCATTAATTTTATTATATAAATACCCTATTCATATTCTAAATGTTTTGTTTTAGTTTTTAATTTTGTTATTTTTTTTTTTTGTTTTTTTTTTAGAATAATTAAAATTCTTTTGATTTTAGCATCGATTTGGATCCAACAAGTACAGAAATACAATTATAGAGTATTTGAATATCGATATAACTGAGTTCTATAAATAAACTACTTTGGTGGGCGGAGATAGAGGGTGAGAAAGAGTGAGTGAGAGACCAAAAAAAAAAACAGTTGAAAAGAATTAATTTGGTTTTAGTTTGATTGTGGATTTTTGCCTGGTTTGTGAAGTTTACGATTGGTTCATTTTAAATGGCTGACAATTCAGATACTGGAGGAGGTGTCGGTAATTAGGCTATTTTGTTTTCTAAATAAACGATGGTTTAGTCTCATTCTATTCTAAAAAAAAATAACAAAAATTAAATAAATAAATCCATTTACCCTATTTATTAGGTATTTATCTTCAGTTTTATGTTGTTGTTGTTTTTTTGAAATGGAATTTTCTTTTTTTCTCTTTTTATTTAAAAATATTTTTTTTCGTTTTAATAATGAATGTTTCAGGGTATGTTTATCGTATAACATTTTTAAAATTTATTTTATTTATTTATTTAATTTCCTATATGTGGTCAATGACAGAGAAATGGCGTAGACTGCATAACGAGGAATTGCATGACATCTATGCATCTCCAGATATAGTTAGAATTATAAAATCGAGAAGGCTGCGATGGCCAGGGCACGTGGCTAGAATGGGAGAGGAAAGAATGGCGAAAAATATATTGGTGGGGAGACCAAGTGGGAAACGTCCGCTTGGAAGACCAAGGTGGGTGGATAATGTGGGAAGGGATGTGAGAGAGATGGGAGAGGGTTGTGGCTCAGAATAGGGATGCTTGGAGAAGTGTGGTTGCTGCAGCCAAGAACTTTCGAGTTCCGTAGAGCCACAGAGAGAGAGAGATTTATTTTCCTATTTTTAAAATTTGTAGAAAGGAAGATGGGAGAAAATAGGAGTTGAATGGGTGTAGCACAGGATAGGGAGACTTGGAAAAATGTGGTGGCTGCTAGATATATCATATACAATAATAATATATATAATTAATTTACTGATTAAATTAAAATATATTTTAAATAAGAACACAAAAAGAAATGAATGTTTTATGTAATATACTGATTGAAACAAAATGGATGAAAACCTTTTACTACTTTCAACCAAATACTATGTACCACTCAGGGGTACAGGGGGCGGAGCCCCCGTCTAGGTGTGAAGAGCGCCGAAGGCGCTCTGAGCAGCTAGTAGAAAATAAAAGCATAAACGTATATATATTTATTCGAATGAGAAGAAGTAAAAAATCTGTAGCTATATACTTTTCTTTGTTTCTGATTTATTAAATATTAAGGCTAATAGATAGTTTTATTTTAATTACCTGAAAATTTCCTTTATTTGGGCCGATGGCAAATGTTTGGCGACCTCTGATATAAATTATACTGATTTTTATTTTTTCCTCTTCAATTTAAAAATGAAATAAAAAAAAATAAAATTGTTTAAGGTAATTCAGTTATTTTTTAAAACTCAAAGAAAAATCTAAATATAATTGTTTTGTTTTTTTTAAACACAAATCGTCATTTGACTAGATAATATGATTTTATATAGTATTATGACTATTTAAAAGTAAATTTTTCAACATCAATTAACATATTTTAACAATCCAGGAGTGATATATATTTATTTCATGGATGTGAACTTTCAGTTTATATTTTTGCACTTTATATCCATTATTTACTTATTTATTTTATAATTTATTATATTTAACATACTAATATAATATATTTTCCTTTATAGTTCATTCACAAAATACAATCACCAATTGTTATAGGGTATTTGTCTTCCGTTCCATATTTTAGATTAGGAAAAAGGTAAATATTGACCTGATTATCGAATCATTCATTATAATAATAATTTTAATAACAATATAATAATAATAATAAAAGTATAATAATAATATAATATTAATAATAAAAATAAAAGTATAATAATAATATAATATTAATAATAATAATAAAAGTATAATAATAATATAATATTTTTAATAATAATAAAAGTATAATAATGATATTTTTTTTGGGCCAGAGGGTGAAAATCATTCCAGACCATACAGTAATCGTCATTACTGCGTGTGTGGTGTAACAACTAAAAACCCTTCATTCAAATCAGAGCCCTCTACCCTGGAACAGCTTTAGCAGTACTTAGGGCGAGTGATAATAATGATAATAATAAAAATAAAAATATAATAATGATAATAATAATAAAAATATAATAATAATAATAAAGGGGTAGCGGGTAGGCACTTCTTCACACTCGTGTAGAACAGGTCTACTTCAGGGACGCGACCCTGCCCTATCGCGATGCCTTGATGCTCTTTCAATCCCTTCAGAGGGAAATTCAAGTCCTATCCTAATAAATCTTACCCAAACCATTTCCCAATCCATTAATCCTTACCGGGGCAAGACAGTTGATCTTGGACTGATGGGGAGTGTCGCCTCTTCCCCAACCTGAGCCGCGGATCGGAACAAAACTGGTACACCTATAGAGGCATGGAGAATACTGATAGCCTCGAAAAATGACCGATGCAGCCTGTCTTTTGGAGTCTTCGCTGAAGGGGACAGTATGCGAACCGATGGTGACTGTATGTCGATGAGTCTGGTGAAAGTACTACAGCCCATAATAAAAGCAACAATCCAATACCCACATGATCTGCAAGATGTTTTATTTGATATTCAGATGACCACTGCAAGTGGATTCAGAAGTCAGCACATCATTTGGACCTCTGAAATTAAGAATGGTATGCACTCCTAATATATGGTGACCATACTGGAAGGAGAGGTGATTGCCTATATGGAAGCTGTGCGTCATTATCCAATAGAGAATACACTAGAATGCATGATAATATTGCTCGAATAATACACCACCAGCTAGCTATTCGAAATAGGCTCCTAAAATTAGAAATCCCATATTATAAATATGAACCTGTTGAGGTTTTCTGGAATAGAGAATTGCTCATGGATAAAACAATAAAAGCTAACAACCTGATATTCTTCTCCAAGACAAAAAAAATCGAATCATCCGTGATATTTCAATACCGCTGAACCTACAGTAGGCCTATTTAAATAAAATAAATAAATATGCTGAGCTTGAAGAAGAGATAAGGAATTTATGGAAGAAAGCAAAAGTCATTATCAAACTCCTTATCATTTCATCAACTGGGTTAATTCACATAAAGCTCAACCAATACTAGAGGATTTGAACCTGGACACTAATATCATTGCTGAGATTGAAAGATCAGTTATTCTTGCCAGGTGTGCGATTCTCAGCCAGAAGTAAACCATCACTTCTACTTGGCCTGCACCTCGTAGAAGAAGGATATAAAACACCGTATTATAACACGAGAAAATTGAAAGAAAATAATAATAATAATATTAAAAAAACCATTTGACTTTTGTACATCCTACGATAGGACAGTACCTATCAAGTTATTTCCACCTAAGCACGGTAAAGGTATTGTAGGATCAATACAACGAATCCTTTCAACCTTTATCTTGATTTTCTTGATCGGAGACAAGTAGCTTTCCAGTTTTGATCCCAGAAGTTGGGTGGACTCTGTCGTATCGACCCCCCAGCTAGAAAATTTCTATTGCTAGGTTCAGTTCTTGAAACCGAGATCACGAGAATTTAAGGTAACGATGTTAACGCCCAGACTACATGGTCTCTTTTATATAATAAAAATATAATAATACTAATAATAAAATAAAAATAATAATAATATCAATTTAAGAACAGATCAAAAAGCAGTATTACTATTTACAAACCTGCTATATAATTTTAAAGTTTTCTAAGTAAGTAAACTTAAAATTGCTTAGAAGCTCATAATAATAATAAGTAATTTGTGAATTATAAAAAATGGTTTAATAAAAAGAAATTATTAGATCACTTACGAAAAAAAATTATTTATAAACAATTGTAATTACTTAAATAATAATTTGGTATCCCGAACTCGTAATTTTGTAATAAATGAAAATAATAATATAATAAATAACGCTTTGTGTGTACTTTAAGAAAATTTACAAAATTGTTTAGATAAATAATATAGCCGAAGCCTGAAGCGCATTGTACCCACTTGACTGGTTTTGTTGTTTATTAAGTACAGATGCTCAATATATTTATTTTCTCTTCTTTCCCTTGCATGTATTTTATTACACAAAATTTACCTCAGATAAAATATTTATTTTTCCTTTGGCAGTCATGCTATTGAAACCTTAATAAAGCTCACATATTTAAAATTTCAACCCAAATCAATTGACTTAAAATTTTTAGTACAATTAAAAATAATATATACCATATTATTTAAATATTATTAATTAAAATCGAGTTAGTTATAATAAACAATTCAGACTTTTTACATTCTATGAAGAAATTACCGCTTGAGTGGGGTAGAGGTTTTGTATGATCGATCAGTACAATGAATCATCTCGATCTTTAACTTAATTTCTTAATTTCAAGTCGAAAATTTTTATTGCAAGTAGCTTCCCAATTTTGTTCATATAGACTGAGTGGATCTCCTTCCCATAGACCCCTGTTAGAGAGAAATCCCCTTGCCATTCGACTTAAACCCGGGGCTACGAGGTGGAGTTGCATGCGTATTAACCTCCCAAACTGTGATGTCACTTGAGTTAGTAGTTAATTGTTAAAATATATTTAATAAAAAATAATAGATATTACTGTAATTTCTGTAGTGGCTCTAAAATTAAAACAATAATTTACTAGTCGTTAGTACTAGTACATATTAAAAATAGATAGCTATGTTTGTTTTATTCTATCGATCTATTTTCTTTAACACTACTGAAGTTCTTGAAAACAGTAAGCAGATTCTTGCAAGTATCCATATACTGAGGCAGATCTATTTTATTCATACTTTTTTTTACATTCCCTCTATTCTGGTTTTATATTATAAGTCCAACACTTCTACCCAACGGTTGTTTATTAATTTATTACTCTAAATCTAATCTCTCTTCACCCATTTGAGCCACATTTTTGTTAATTCTAAAAGGGATATATATTGTGGTTTTTTGTTTCTATCTATATATATAAAAGGCAATGTCTGTCTGTTTGTCTGTCTGTCAAATACTCAAAAACTACCCGTCCGATTACGGTGAAACTTTCAGGGATTGTTGTGGGCATACCAAGGAAGGTTTTAGTGTAGTTAAATCCAAAATTAATTTATCCAAAATTAATTTAATTAGTAATATTTTGGTAAAAGTCTGTAGTGTCACAAAATTATCGACAGATGGCGCTACATATAAACTTAAAAATTCAAATATTTTTAATTTTTTTTAAACTGTCAAAAATAACATACCCATAATAACAGTTGTAATAAAAATAGAAATATAAATCACAATGTAAGTAAAATATTGAATCGTTTTATTTATATTGTTTCAATTATTGTTTGAATATATATTAAATTTATATATAGATTTATTAAGTATAATAATTCTATTTACTTCAAATTTTTTTAATTTTTTATTTAAAAGTATATTCAGCATTGAAATTGCCATTAAATATGCAGGTAATTGGAACTCCAACATGTAATATTAGCAAATATTCTGGGATGGGAAAAATACTAAGATCATGTCATGTCCTATTAAATATTTTGAATTTTATTTTGAATCATACAATGGTAATGAAATATTGTAGGTAGACTTTTGAGACAAACAATAAAAATCTCTATAAAATAAGAGAATATACTTATTCCGAAAACTGTTAATTAAAATGTAATAACTATTAACAATTAATAAAGTAGAAATAATTTTCGAACAAATAAAATGTAATAATTATTAACAAAAAAAATAAAAAATAAAAATAAATTATTAACAAAATAAGTTGACCTGTGGCCAGGTCCGAACCGACCGACGGTTTGAAATAAATTAATTTCCAGCTACAGAAACAATTTCAAATAATTTTAATATATCTATTAATGTAATAAAAAAACAGATATGGACATAACATAAATATTTTCAATTTTATTTTATTTGTAATATATATGTAAGACCAGGCTGTGACGTCATGAATGGCTGGGTGACTTATATATAATTTTAAATTAAGAAATATTCGTGGAGATATGTAAAAATCTCCACATGTAATAATTCCAATAAAAATAAATAAAAATAAAAACCAAAAAAAAAGTGCAATTAAAACTAAAATTTCAATTATATTCATTTAATACATTATTATTATTATTATTAAGTGTTCAGTTATCATATACGTAGATATGTATGCAGACACACATGCAAATATTGGGAAACATCCGGTGGAAGACCAAAGATCAAGGTGGGTAGACAATGAAGGAAGGGACATGGGAGAGATGGGACAGGGTAGGTTTGGTTGTAGCTCAGGATAGGGACTCTTAGAGAAAAGTGGATGCTGCGGCTAAGAACTTTCGAAAACTGTATAGACACAGAGTTAGATAAATATAACATATACAATAATAATATATAATTAATTTATTTTGATTAAATTAAAATATATATTTTCTAAGAAAACAAATATATGTCTTATCTACTTATACTGATTGAAACAAAATGGATGAAAACCTTTTACATACAGAATTTCAACCAAACACTATGTATCACTCGGGGGTACAGGGGACGGAGCCCCCGTCTAGGTGTGAAGAGCGCCTGGAAGGCGCTCTGA
Organism: Labia minor; assembly: GCA_963082975.1. Taxonomy (NCBI): domain Eukaryota; kingdom Metazoa; phylum Arthropoda; class Insecta; order Dermaptera; family Spongiphoridae; genus Labia; species Labia minor. The sequence goes on along the minus strand of OY720348.1, from coordinate 39,788,541 downwards.
TCAGCTAGTATAACATAATTATAAAATAGTTTATTAATCTCATAATTGAGGTACATTCTTAATACTTTTTAGATCATCTATAATATAAATAATATTAAATAATGTCGTTTTTATTTTTATTTCGAGTTCCTAGTTTTTTTAAACATACAATAGCATATCACCTTAACCGACCAAACTTTATATGTTTATATACCCAAATATAAATAAACGTTTGAATTGTTTAGAAGTATGGAAAAAAGGTTACTCTTTTGGAAAATATTTATAATGGATAATTATTGACAAAAAATAAAATTACTAAGGTGAAAAAAAGTTCAACTTAGTTTTTAAAAAACAAATAAAATACAATAGTAGCATATAGTTTCCATAAAGCCGTAGCGTGATATTACGGTGTCCAGGATAAATATTTTTACCGACCGACGATAGTAAAGGGAGGTATTGTTTTCACACCAAATTTCACATGTGGAGATTTTTACATATCTCCACGAATCATGCATTTTCTTAACAGAAAAAAGTATTTTTAGCATGATGTCTGTCCGTCCGTCCGTCTGTCCGTATAGATGTGTACAGCCTGAACGGCTCAACGGATTTTGATGAAATTTGGTATATTTACTTAATGCATCAGTGGGATGAATTGATCAACTTTTGGTGCAAATCCGTGAACCGGAAGTGGTAGTATTAGCGATCGACGATAAGAAGGGAAGGGTTATTTTCGCACCAAATTTCATATAAGGAGATTTTTTACATATCACCACGAATCATGCACTTTGCATTGGTTTTATCCTCGAGAAAAATCATTTTTATTAGTTTTTTTCTTAATTTAAAATTATATGACGTCATCCAGCCATTCATGACGTCACAGCCTGGTCTTACATATATATTATAAATAAAATAAAATTAAAAATATTTATGTTATATCCATATCTGTTTTTTATTACATTAATAGATATATTAAAATTATTTGAAATCGTTTCTGTAGCTGGAAATTAATTTATTTCAAACCGTCGGTCGGTTCGGACCTGGCCACAGGTCAACTTATTTATATTTATATTACAATCAAAATAAAAAAAATGTTGGTTGCTAGTAAAGGTTTATATATTTATTATTAATACTATTTCAGAAACAAATATAAATAAACTATAATTGAATAATAATTTAAATAAATATTTATTTATATAATATAGAGTATATAAAAAAATCACAAAGAAACTTAAACTAGTTGCTTATATAAATATTTTTAAGATAATTATTAGGTTATAAGGTAATTGTCCAGATTAGTTGTCATGTCATGGATTTCTATAAAACTTTACCAGTGGATTCCATTGTTAATTCCAAAGAAACATTCCTTATGCAATTTTCCCGAGCAGCTTCTAGTTTATGAGATAATAAGTTGACCTGTGGCCAGGTCCGAACCGACCGACGGTTTGAAGTAAATTAATTTCCAACTACAGAAATAATTTCAAATAATTTTAATATATCTATTAATGTAATAAAAAACAGATATGGATACATAAATAATAAATATAAACATTTTTAATTTTATTTTATTTATAATATATATGCAAGACCAGGCTGTGACGTCATGAATGGCTGGATGACGTTATATAATTTTAAATCAAGAAAAAACTAATAAATATGATTTTCCCGAGGATAAAACCAATACAAAGTGCATAATTTGTGGTGATATATAAAAAAATCTCCTTTGGTGTGAAAATAACCCTTCCCTTCCTATCGTCGATTGCTAATACTACCACTTCCGGTTTCCGGATTTGCACCAAAAGTTGATCAATTCATCCCACTGATGCATTAAGTAAATATACCAAATTTCATCAAAATCCGTTGAGCCGTTCAGGCTGTACACATCTATACGGACAGACGGACGGACGGACAGACATCATGCTAAAAATACTTTTTTCTGTTAAGAAAATGCATGATTCGTGGAGATATGTAAAAATCTCCACATGTGAAATTTGGTGTGAAAACAATACCTCCCTTACTATCGTCGGTCGGTAAAAATTATTAAAAATTTGCATATAAATCCATTGATATTCTATTTAGCTACCATGTTTTATTCATTTGACCAGCAGAGGGTTCCACTAATTTTCTTTGTTTTTATTTCAGTTCGGATAGAAAAATTAAAAAATTAATTAATTAAATAATTTACCTCAAACCGAACCGAAAATTAGTAAATAACTGAATAATTTGTGAATTAGTCAATAATACATTACTTAATGACTGCACATTTCGACGTTCATAACCAGCTAATCTGTCAAACTTAAAAAATCTTTATTTATCTCGTAAACTAGAAGAGAGCGAGAAATATTGCATAAGAAAAGTTTCTTTGGAATTAAAAAAGGAATCCACTGGTAAAGTTTTATACATATCTATGACATGACAACTAATTTGAACAATTGCCTTGTATAAAATCTTAAATAAATATTTTTTAACATAAGAAATGAAACTAAAATGTCACTCGTTGCTCTTTATATTCTGAAAATTTCTTTAGTATTATATTTAGTAATTGAATTTCGGCACCTTTATTGTTCGGAATTTTATTCGTTCGGCGCATTGCATTCCCATTTCCAATATTGTTGAACTTATATTAAGCTTCTTTGCTTTCGACTTCCTCTCCCTTTAAACTCTTTAAATCGCCCTTCTTACACTCTAATTTTGAAAGACAGGTTTTTTTATATTATAATATACATATGTAAATAAAAAATTACATTACTCTGTAGAGAGAGATCTCTTCCATTACAAATGACTTGAATATAACATAAAAAAGTAACATTTTAAATATATTACTTGGTCGGTGTAAAAAAAATAATATTAATAAAAAAAAAATATAATATATATATACACTTTCCATCGAGTATTTTTCAGTAGATGATACAAAAATCAATTTATCATATTACAATTCAAACAACAATTTAACAATTCTCTTCATTTCTCATTATTCATCATCAAAATTGATTAAAGTATATTTGTGAATTTTTTTATTTTTTTAATTTTATTGAAATAAAATGTAATGAGAAGGGAGGGGATATTCAATCTCGGAATATTATTTTGTTTTCATTATAATCTGATTTCATTTTTCAACTGTAACAAAGCTTTAAACAAAATATTTAAAGTATTTGTCACTTTTTATAATAATTTAAGTAAATAGTCTCTCCAGATTTATATATATATATATATATAAATATGAATAGCTAATTTATTTTTCCTTGAGGTTATAAAAAAGTCTTAGTGGTCATTTAACATTCGCCATCAGTCATAAGTTTTTCTTTATGCATGATATACTTAATCTGAAAATTTTTTGAGGACAAAAGGGCTGGGTAATTTATTGTCTTTATGACGCGGCATTACTTTAATATGCAATGGCATTTGGAGGGGCGTGTGCACGGCCATAATAATGCTTTGCTATTTTGTTGAAATGTCAAGTAAACTGAAACCACGCTCAAGCAAAATGTCAACTTTTGCCAGAAGCTGGGGTGTGGGGGGGGGGGTGCTTTTCAGCGGGAGGAGTTGGTGGTGGATGGAAGTGGGGTGGAGTGGGTGGTGTATTTGCTTGGCATCAGGCCTGGCGTAAATATCTGTTTGTATTTGACCACAAACACAAACACACAAGCCAGGCATTAAATGGGGAAAAGGGCCGGAGCCCTTGAGGACAACGTTGGGCCTCCAGGCGACTGGCGACTAATTAGAGAGACTTAATAATCAGCGGAGATGCCGTCTGGGACGAACAACAGCTTGGCTAATTGATTCGTGGCCAATCCAGAGCACTGACACTTGACAGCTTCCCTTGGCTAAGTCGACTCTCGGTCTAACAAACACTCCAATTACGTCCCATAATGAAACAATCCTCGAAACAAGTATCACTTTGTGCTTTATTTCACTTGTTGCAAGGGAAGAAGAGACAAAGTGGCGTGGCTCCAGGCCAGCCACCTCAGGCCAAACGGCCTTTCAAGTCTCTGCCAGCTGCTTTCGACAGCAAACCCACCCAGCCTGCCCTAATCCCTTCCATCTAATCCTAGTATTTCATAATACGAATGTCTAGCTGCCAATCTCATGATTACCTTTACCGCACTTCAAAGGATACACCTATCAGTATTGGGCTAATCGAATATTCCTCAACAATAAATCAACCAACAACAAATATATGTACAAACAGGAAGAATCTGTGAAATCAGTTAACTTGTGGGTTACTTGATCTATGGAACGTCTTGAAAAACAGATCTTTCTCAAATGACTCTTAATGCTTATTTTTTTTTAAATTGAAGGGCAAAAGTGGCGTCTAATAAGTTAAAATAATTGCTATTAGGGTCACCTTAAATTCGAAGGTAACTGTTCAATATTAATAAATAAATACCTGGTTCACCGCGGTAAAAAATTACATAAACATAAAATATAAATTAAAAAAAAATTAGTCATAAAAAATACAGCCCTTAAACGTAGGTATTAATGCACCGAATGACAGAAAAGTATGGCCTGAGGATATAATATAATATATATTTCGTAATTTGATTACAAAATATTATTAAAATAAATATTTTTAATTTTATTTTATTTATAATATTTCCTAATTTGATTACAAAATATTATTAAAATAAATATTTTTAATTTTATTTTATTTATAATATTTTGTATTTAAGGAAGCGCTGTCCAGTGTTGCCAGGCACCATTTTTTTATTATTAAAATTCCTATTTTAAATTAGAAAAAAACTAACAAAGATGATTTTTCTCGAGGCTGAAACCTATACAGATCGATTTTTCTTTATAAATATTATCTATGGTGTGAATTTCAAAAAAAAATCCTTAGACCGGTTTAATATCTCAAAAATATATATGGGTGAATTTGGCAGGGGAAAATTTAAGAAAAAGAAGGTTTGGTCTCATATGTGTAATGGAAAAGGGTGGACTTTGAATCGGCGTGAGCTGACCTGGAAATCTGGATTATAGAAAAATAGAAAAAGATTAATTTATCATTAACATAAAATAAACAGGTTTATTTTATTTTATATTTCAATATAAATTTTTAAAACCTTTAGAGATTTAGATTTTAAAATTATAATTTAGATAATTACATACAGTAATTTTTTGATATTTTAAATAAAAAAAATATAGACAGATGATTTATAAAAATTATAAAAAAACTAATATTGGAAAACAATTTTTTTTACCGACCGACGATAGTAAGGGAGGTATTGTTTTCACACCAAATTTCACATGTGGAGATTTTTACATATCTCCACGAATCATGCATTTTCTTAACAGAAAAAAGTATTTTTAGCATGATGTCTGTCCGTCCGTCCGTCCGTCCGTATAGATGTGTACAGCCTGAACGGCTCAACCGATTTTGATGAAATTTGGTATATTTACTTAATGCATTAGTGGGATGAATTGATCAACTTTTGGTGCAAATCCGGAAACCGGAAGTGGTAGTATTAGCCATCGACGATAGGATGGGAAGGGTTATTTTCACACCAAATTTCACATGAGGAGATTTTGTTATATATCATCACGAATCATGCACTTTGTATTGGTTTTATCCTCGGGAAAATCATATTTATTAGTTTTTTCTTGATTTAAAATTATATGACGTCATCCAGCCATTCATGACGTCACAGCCTGGTCTTGCATATATATTATAAATAAAATAAAATTAAAAATATTTATGTTATATGCCTATATGTTTTTTATTACATTAATAGATATATTAAAATTATTTGAAATTGTTTCTGTAGTTGCTAATTAATTTACTTCAAACCGTCGGTCGGTTCGGACCTGGCCACAGGTCAACTTATTTTAAAATGTAGCCGGTCCTTCGAAGGAGATAGTCCGTGGACGACCGAGTGTAGTGGCGGCCCTTTTTCTCTTCCAGGATCTCCTCCAGAAAAGTCCGTCTTCTCCCTCTGAATGTCCTTGTCTGACTTTGCAATAATCTCTTCCAATGAAAATAAATTTATATTAAAAAAAATAAATTAAATTTTTAACGGATTAGTGATATTTTTGGAATATCATTACAATATATATATATATATATATATATACAATTTTTGCTAATATAATAAGATAAGATAAGATAGGAGAATTATATTTTAAGATAAAAGTCTGAGACATATGATGATGGTGTAATAACTGAAATGTGTGCACAAAGAAAATATATCTATTAATTAACTTGAAACTCTTCGATGAATGTTTTAACTAAAAATTTAAAAAAATATTCTTATTAAGGTTTATATTTTAAAATGTATCAATCTACTAATAGGTATATGTATTGGATTCCGGAGGACAAAAAGTTTTACAAATTTTATAAAAAAATAACTTTAATCCATCAAGCGCGTCTATTATTATATTAGTATAATTTTTCTTTCTTATATTAAAATATCTAAAAACAATTAAATAATTAATCATAATGAAGGAGAAGATCATTCTGGTTCATAATCAGTCCTTGATTTCTTAATGTTACTGCAATGAATGAAATCTTTAAAAATAATTTAGAATTAAAAAAATATTAAATATGATTATTGTCCTATTCTAATGACGACATGCAGTCTAGAGGGCAACACGCTTGATTAAAGACAAATCAGATAGGATCAAATTGTCCATCAAATGCTGGTGGTTAACAGATTGAGTGCCACCCTACCAATAATTTATGTGTATATTGTAACAGAATATATATATATATATATATATAATATAAAAAAATTGAATCACAAATCCCAACCCCTGGCTATATGGGCACAATGTCCACCCAAAATTAAGAAGCTAATTGAAATAAAAAGATGTAGCCTTATATAAAGGAAATTAAAATATAGAATAAGAGAGAGAGAGAGAAGACCTGTTGTACTGATCAGACAATACCTTTACCGCGCTTAGGTTGCAACCAGCTTGAAAGGCTCAGCGTTTTCTTAAAATATCAAATCAGTTACTGAATTTCAATTATTTAAAAGTATTTCCAAAACTGCTTTTTTAACGACCCCGAAATATTATTATTTTTGTAATTTTCAATCCAAATTAATTAATAGAGCAAGATATTATTTCGGGTCCAATAATTACAAAATAAAATTATTATGATTACATCCACACCTAAAAACAAAGGACACCCCGGACAGCTAAAATTTATGATACCCAGGTTGGGAAGACGCCCCGTAATTGTACCATTTCAATGGAACAATAACCGTAGATCGAGGTATAAGTAAAAATGTTTTCATTTAAAATTAAAACAAAATAATATAAGTAATCGTTGTAAGGGGATAAATTTAGTTGGCAGGTTCGATTTGGATGATAATTAAAGAATCATCACTGAATTAAATTTCATCACAAATATTACTAATTATAGTATAAGTAGATGTTTGAGAAATATATATATATATTAAAGAAATCAATTTTATATTTTTTTCTTCAGCAAATTTAATTTAATTTCATTCTGTCCCTGAGTGGTACGTAATTCTTGATTGATAGGGTGGAACTTGCCTTTTTTTAAACTTTTTTATTTACTATTATTTGATGTTGATCTTCAGGGGGTATAAACGCGAGAAAAACATTTCCAGGAAGGTAAAAAAAAAATGATATTTCTCTTCAAATCTTACAAAATATAATAAAAGCAAAGTAAAAAAAAAATGTTTTAAGTCTTAAAATAAAATTAAATAGAATTTTTGTAAAACACACACCTACCCTCTTACACACAGAACTTTAATAAAATAATAAAAAATTCTGGAATTAACACAAAATTTTAATTTATTTTTTTTCTATATTTATGGTCATTGAAATTACATTAATAAAGGATTGAGGGACAAGATGGCGCCTCTTCTTTATTCCAAGTTATAACTTGTCAAATAAAAAAAATCTGGAGTGTCTCCACACGACTATCTCGCAATTCGAATTGGATTAAATAACATATATTATATTTAAATTAAATTTAATTAATTTTAATTATAAATTAAATTTAATTAATTTTAATTATAAATTAAATTTAATTAATTTTTTAATTTATAATTAAAATTAAAATTAATAAATAATATTTATTAAACCAGCGCGTGTTTGGCTCTTTGTTAATGGCACCACGTCACGTGATGGCACGTGATTTGCAGTGTTAAAAAATTAATTGCGGTACTTTCAGCGATTCAATCAAGCTGAAATTCTATATATAGCAGTTTTATACAATTCTTAATCATGTGAAAAAATATCAAACATATATCTTTATTTTAGAGGAAAATAAATGAAAACATGGTAGGCAATGACCCTCTTTCGAATGAGCTACATTTCTCATAAGTTGATAGAGAATTACGAATTTTGAATAATGCCCGTTTACCACATTTCATTATTCCAGTTCAAACCGTTTTTGTCGTTATTCTTGTCTACATAAACACATAGAAACATTTTTCTCATATTACTGAAGATGACTCAAGGACCTTTAAAACATCAAAATCTCGACATCGATAATTTTCGTGATCACAATACTATCTCCGGCGAGATACGTTTATCATCGAATAACTAACAAGTGAAATGAAAAAAAAAATTCACCCATATGTTATGCATATTAGAAATTAGATAATTAAAAATTGTAATTTTTAAATAAAGTTGTTAAGTAAAAATATTCTTAGAAAAAGAGAAATATTAAACTAATTAAATTTGCCTGGCAAATTGTGACTTGAATTTAAAAACTTTTATGAAGGGATCAGAATATATATATATGTATATATCCTTTATATATATATGTATTAAAATTTTTAAAATTTAATTTTTTAATATCTTCGTATTATATATTATTATATCTATATCTTGTATACTCGTAGATGTATGTAATTTATTTTGATATTAAAATTAAATCTTATTTAATTTAATAATTGAAAGAGTTAATCACCATTAAATAAATAATATACTATTAAATACTTATCTCTGAGGTTATACTGAACTCAAAAGCACTTGAATACAACAACCACATTTCTCCATCTATCTCTCTCATGAGCCATGATTTCTACCCTAACAAAAGAAATCATAATGATCCTTATTTGAGGTTTCTAGGACAATCATACAAACTTAAAAAATTATATATATAGGTAGAGGCGGATTAAACACCGGGCGGACGGGGCGGCCGCCCGGGGCCCACCAGCCCGAGGGGCCCACCGAAACCTAAATACAAATGTTTCCTTAAAAAAAATTTAAAAAAACTGTTAAGTTTATGGATAATCGGAGTTTAAATAAAACAAGTTATTCTTGATATACAGATCTTTATAGAACAACAGATCTTTATTCGGTCGTGTTTGAACCCCGACTAACTTAAGAAAAAATAATCAAATTTGGGTCTCGGCGTCCACAGTAAATATTATGTATTTTTTACATAAGTACTATATATGTAAGTATAAAACAGCCTAAATTATAATATAAACAAAATTTGTCTTTCAATTATAATTGTAAATAACAGAGGGCCCATTTCAATTTTACCGCCCTGGGCTCCCAATCAACTTAATCCGCCACTGTATATAGGGATGTTAACTGATAAGAAAAATAAATGAGAAAATATTTTGTAAAAAAATTCGGTTCAATTTCGTCATAAACTTCATCTCTTTTACAAATATTTAGTGGAGTTGTTTATGTTTTTATTTTATTTCATTATAATATTCAATTCCTATATAAAAAATTATATATATTATTATATATCAACAGTGGAAATTTGTAATTTATTTTGTTGCTTAGTTCACTGCCCACCAATCATGGAGATCATATTGACCAGATATAAACAATATATCAATTTATGAAAATAAAATATTACAAAATATTTTACCTATTGAAGACAACAAAGAAGGGTTTTAAATTGTTCTGTACTTCGATTTTTCTTAAGAAATGACTTCAAATTATTAAATTGATAATTGTCTTCCACAGCAATGTCTTTTTCGAGGAAAGAAATACAATGCATTTTTCAATTTCACCTGATATTGGAATTTTTTCCAGTTTCATCCGAACAAAATATTTTACTAATTAAATGAAATTAAAAAACGCAAGAGAAGCTAAATAATGATTTTATCTATTAATATTATTTTGCGAGACTATTCAGAGGTTTAGTGGTTAGCACGACAGTCTACCACACTGAGGACTCGAGTTCGGCCCTATGAAAATTCAATAATTAATAATTTCTCGTCAGGGTCTATCTGCAAATAATAATAATAATTATTATTATTTTGCTAAAAAGAGGTCTCTTTTCAACCCTAAATAATTTAATATAATAACTATATATATATAAAACATTTAAATTTGTCTTCCAGTTATTATATTTGGAATTTTATGGTTTATCATCTTCTATAATAATGACTTTTTTGCATTTTTTTAAAAATTTATTTGATTAAATTAATTAAATCATATGAGAGAGAGCTAATAGTGATGAAGCTACCATGAACCGTGAACCTCCTCCATAAGCCTGGTTGGATTTATTATTATTTATTTAATTTTTTTTAAATTGATTTTTCTAATTCAAATATGTTATTCTATTATATATATAATGTAACACAGAGACAACTTTGGTACTATTTTTTTAATATATGTAATTAAATATTTTTGTATTGGATATACATATAAAAAATTTATTTGATTAATGTAGGCAAATAAATAAAATTCTTTTCAAAGTATGAAAAAATTCTCGTTACTTTTTGAACAATCATAAATATGTATATATATATATATATATATATATATATATATATTAATATATATAAAGGTTATAACGGTATTGAGATCAGGCCCACAACAAGGAGAGGGGCCCTAAGGGCGACGGCCCCGGGCGCATTAAAGTAAGGGGCGCTGACAACATTTATATTATTATAAAAAATTATAATATTCATAATAATGATTAGATTATTGAACATAAAAAATAACTAATTATCAATTTTTCCTTTTTAATTATTTTTTTTTTGTTTTTACAAATTTTTAATAATGAATAAAAAAATTAATTCTCTTCTTTCTTATTTTAATAATTAAATTAATTTGATATATTATTTTAAACATTTGAATTAATAAAATTAAGTTATAACTAAAAACATTCACAGAAAAATGTAGATAAAATATTTACAATGTATCCATAAAAATTACATAATTTCTCAAAAAAAAAATTCTTCAATATAACCTTTTATAGAGACACAAAATTCCAAAATTATTTTTCTAAACCACAGTTACCGAAACGTCAAGATTCAAAACTCTCTCGGTATATTCAAATATATATATATATATTATATACATATATAGGGAGAGAGAGAGAGAGAGAGAAGTGTTGCCTTATGCGGACTGGTTGCCTATATCGTACCTAGTATGATTTTCTGTATATACTGGTTGTTAGCGACCTCTAGATTTAAATAGATGAAGCATATAACATATTAATAATAAAGGCAAAAAATCTAAATAAACCTGGCGGTACATGTGTTTCAAACAGAGTCCTTAAAAAAGAATGTAGGTTTACCATAAAAATTTTAATGATTTTATTTAGATATATTAATCGTATAGTAGGAATTTTCTTCTTATATTTATATTTTTATGACTATCATTATTGTATTTTTTGTTAGCATTATTTTTATGTATATTTTATACGTAGTTTTTACGTTATTTTTACATTTTCAAAAGATTGCTATGTTTCCTAAATCGTACCATTGTGGAGTTTCCTAAATCGTACTAGTACTAGTATCGCCAGATATCCAAGTATCCGTAGATGAAAATACTGGTTTTGTACATTATGCAAAGAATCTCGGCTTGAGAATATGATTCAATACATATAATGTAATAGATGGGTGCACGAGGCTTGTGGTGGTGTCTTGGCTGGTGATAAAATTTACTATTGTCCTAAATGTCCTATTAAGTTTAATATATAATTACTACTAAAATAATTAATATTGAAAAAATAAATTATTTACATAATATATTGAGACCTGCTTACTATTTACCTATTTTATTTTATTACTAAAAAAATAGGTACAATTTTGGAGACGAATTATGATACCGGTTGCCAATATCGTGCCTTTTGACGTATTTCAAGAAAAAGTGTAAATATTATTAAAACGTCATTATAAATAAAATTATTGTCCAAGATTGCAAACAGGATATAACTCGTTCTATCGTTTGTCCTAAATATTTGTTTAAATAAATAAATGAAATTTGATTGAAGATCAAATTTTCTTAAGGGGTACGATTTCAGCAACTCTCCCCTATATATATATATTTATGTATAAAATTATTTATAAATTATTTATATAATTTTATTGTATTTTATTTTAATATTATACAAAATTGAATTAATTGGAAAAGTAAAACTTAATCTCAAATTAAAATCATTACTGATTTTTTTTAAACGTGATTATAATATCCTCATATTCATATCTTTAATATCTAAAAATGACTATAGATTCATGTCATTTATTATTATTAATATTTTTTTTTTACTTTTTGATCAATTTTATACTTATAATGAACTTGATTGATGAGTTAGATTATTTGTTGTTCTGAATTATTTTTTAAATAATCATTATATTGGAATAGTTTTTTTTCCCCAATCCCATTGCAATGAGCGATTGGAAATGATAAACATTTCTTGCCATATTAAAAAAAAGACATTTTCGATTGAACAATCATTTATCATTTTCTCCCTTTTTTTATCTAGATATAATAATTTAAGGAAATAAATAATATATAAAATTAATCTTAATTTTAAATAAATGTATTTCTTAATATCAATATATATATATATATATATATATTATATATAAATTAAAAAATAAAATAAAATATAAAAATAAATAACAAAATAAAATTAAATATAATTATATAAAATATTTTATAAAATTAATGTATATTTTGGCGGTTATGTTATATGGAGATGAAATGACTTGAATATATAATATATGATTTTAGGGGACGAAAAGTGTTTTACGATGTTTGACAAAAAAAAAAACATAAAAAAATGATGAAATCTGAGGGGATACAATGAAAATGCATAACGATACATGAACTCTATAGGAGAAAACATTCTGGCGTCACTTGTAAGCAAGAAACTAGCATATTTATCACTTGTTTAGTATATGATTGTGAAAACTGATATGTCCCTAGAAACAATTTAGGCTTTATTTGATTTTCAAGACATTTCCACTAAACTCCATCGCTAACATCATGCGGTTTTGCCTACCAAAATACCAGATTTAAATATAAACAGTGTTTTCTTTTATATATCGACAAATATTGTTGGAGGTATAAAATTAAGAAGATGCAAACAACAAGGCAAGTGGCTCGAATCGGTAACAAAAAAAAAAAAGCGTAAAAATTGCTTTGGAGGAAATCAATTGTGAAACGATCAAAGGGCTAAATTGTTAATATATGAAGGAATTAGAAGAAAATAGAAATTGAATGGAGCTGAATTTGGAGATATATGGTTGTTACAACTTTCAACAATAGTAACATTCAAGAGAGATAAATAAATTTAAATTTATAATATTACATTTTTTTTAATTAATATTACTTTAACAAGAAATGCTTAAATTACAAATTTAGACTTAAAATGTTGAATTATCTAATTTCGGATTGGAGTTAATAAATATATAATAATATATACTTTGATCTAGCTATTCTTTTAATTATTTAACTAAATTATATATTACATGTAACATTTCAAAAGAACAAATTTTTCTACTTTTTATAGGATTTTGAATATAAATATGTTTAATACTTTAATTAGTCAGTAATTATATTCAACCGTTTGCAAAAATGTTTCTATATTTTATGCATAGAATACATTTTTTCTCTCTCCACTTTTTTTTCCCTAAGGCTTTAAAATGTTTAATATTTTCTTCTTAAGGTTGGAAATTGTTAGATGGTTAGAAAAACAAGGATTAGATTTTAAATCATTAAAAATAATGACTAAATTTCAAATATTAAATAAATTTATAAAGAAAATTAAAAAATACTATAGGTAAATTATTATTTATTATTATTATATTTGTATAATTATATATATATATATATATATATATATATATACCCTCCATTCCAAAAGAAACCGAACTTTTTAAAAAAACAAAATGTACATTTTGGAACAAATCATTTTTATTAATCAATGTATTCCCCTTCTGCATTGATACACAAATTTGCACGCTCCAACAAGTTGTAAAACGACTTCTCTATGTCCTTTATTGGAATGGTCTTTAGGACGTCGGTCGTCGCTTTCTCAATGGCTTCAATCGATGCGTGCCACTTTCCTTTCATCGTCAAATGCAGTTTAGGGAACAGATAGAAGTTGCACGGAGCCAGATCTGGAGAATAGGGTGAATGATGCAAAGGAATAACGTGATTTTTGACCAAAAATTCAGTTACAAGTCGCGAACGATGTCATGGTGCATTATCGTGCCAAAGAGTCCAACTGCCGATTTCTCGATATTCTGACCGAATAGGACGAATTCTTTCCTGATATTTATGCAAATTCCGAACGATTTGATTTACAATTTAAATATACATATAATAATATCTAAATGAAATAATAATAAATAAATACCTTTCTAAAAATTATAAAATTATAAAAAATATTTTTTTTAATTTCAAGTATAAAAATTCTGAAGGAGAGATTTTTATTTTACACTTTTTTAACTCGATTTTACCAATCTAGGGGATTGTCATCCTATCTGAAAATCTCTTTAAACAGATATTTATATTGAATCTAGATAAATTTGAAATTTTCCATTTTATTATTTCTAATCAAAAATTGAGAAACAAACGGTGGATAGACCAAGAATGTTTGGAGAGTCGCGATGGATTGACAATATAAACTAATATGGACGGAATTTCGAGAAAATGAAATTGGATGGAGCTGGCTTAGAATAAAAAGAATTGATCAAATTTAAGATATTGTTTATATCACTTATCAAACCCAAACAGCACCTGTCTTTGTTAAGTATTTTTTTTAATGGATTGACAGACAATCAAGCATTTGCAGGGGTAACTATTGATTTAATTTTTATGGTGATTGGAGATGTTAAGAAAAATTGTAGCTTTTAATTTGAAAAATTGATCTATTCTATTTTAATTTTAAATTTTATTACATCATAAATTATAGATGATTTAATTTTTGCAATGTTGTTTTTTTTACCCATTTAATAATATCATATAAAACAACCCTAAAAATGATTAAAATTCATTTCAGATTTGTAATCCTTGTAAAGTTTTATATTAACTTTATTTGTTTTTATTTTGTTATTATATTATCTCTACTTAAAATAGTAAAAATGTATCTGAACATAGCCAACCCCCTTTTTTTTGAGATATACATTTTTATTTTTCATAAAAATACTGGTCAATGATAGAATGCAATAAAACCAACAGATAAGGTTATAAAATAGTCTCTTCCGATTATAGCCAATATAATATGTGAGTGAAAATATATTTTCTTTAGGAGAAATATGAAAAGATGGAATCCATTTAGTTTGTAGTTGCAATGGAATTTGAAATAACATTGCAAGTTGAAGGGCGGCCAATAGCCATTTTCTTTTTTTTTCTTCTTTATCAATTGATTTTTTACAAGCAGCCTTGTCATTAAGAAAATCAAATGGAAATTTAGATAAATAGAAAAAAAAACAGAATAAAGCGAAATAAATATTTATATAGTCACACATTCAATGGAAGGGAGTGGGGGAATAGCAGATTTAAAATCTTCCCCTTTTCGTTCTTTTAAACCAACAAAAAGATGAGTGTTTTTTTACGATTATAATTTTTTGAATGTTACGTTATTTTAATTTTTTTAACATATGGTAAACGTAGAAAAATTAAAAGCAAATATAAATATATAAATATAATTTAAGAGTATTATTATCTGTTTAATAAAAATAAATAATTTATTGATATACGAGGGCTGGTCAATAAGTCCGTGGCTTTTAAAATTTCCTGTCTCTTAAATGAAATGGCAGCATTGCTTCTGTCAACAGTCAACTATCAGCTGACACCTTTCGAAATTTGAACCAGCTAGGTCTTTTAGTTATTGTTTGACATCCATTAATAGCAGACTGACGCTTGATTTGAGAAGAAAATGGAAAAAGTGAATTTCCATGAAAATCCATGAATTGGGATATGAATGGCTCTCTCATCCACCATATTCTCCAGATTTAACCCCGAGTAACTATTTCTTGTTTCCAAACCTGAAGAAATGGCTCGGTAGAAAGAGATTGGACTCCAACGATGAAATATTCTCACAAACATATACCTATTTTGATGTCCTCGACTAATCTTATTTTTTGGAAGGGATAAAAAATTTGGAGAGAAACGTTGGAAGAAGTGCATAGAGAGCTTAGTGGAGACTACATTGAAAAATAAAATAATTTTTTATCCAAAAACCTATGTTTCAATCAAAAAGTCACATACTTATTGACCTGTCCTTGTATTTACGTATATATATATAATGATGCTTTTCTATCTATCTCAGTGACGATACTAAAATCGAGTTTGTTGATAAAACAACCATATTCCTTCAACCATCCTTAACCTGAGCCATCAGTCTTTGGTTTACTTAATACTTATAAAAAAACCTCTCTTTTCTTGTATATATATTTGAGTTACATATCCTTCACCTCTTAATTCTCTTGATTTTATGACATTGGTTATTTTTAGGAATGATTAGAGTTTATGAAATTTTTCAATATGCAATCTCATTATTTTTTTTTTTTAAATTCTACGAAAAAACCATGATTCTCTTCCTCTAAAATATTAGTTCACCCAATATATCCATGTTAAGAAACTAATCAAATTTTAAATCTATCTATTTATGTCTATGGCAGTGAAAGTTCTTGACCGTAGCAATAAAGCATCTATATCTAGAGATATTCCCATCCAACTCTTATTTTCTCCCATCTGCTCATGTCCCTTCCTACATTGTATGCCTACCACGACTTTTGTCTAACACGGTCCTCCTTTAAATAGGTTTCAAGTCGGTCTATCCTCTTGGCCACTAGTTCCGCCAATCACCACCTTTATTATCTTGTTTGAAGAAGTATAAAGATCAAGCAATACTTTATTAACTAAATTAGAGATTTTAATCTTAATATTATTCGATAATATTTTGACAATTTGACTCTTGTGTGACCACAAAATTAATAGACGCTACTCGATTACACAATTATAATTTAATTTCTCTTTTTATTTTATAAAATTCATGATTAATTTGATTCTGGTTTGACATGAATTTTTTTTTAAACAAGTAGTAAAAAGATGGTAATTGGAAGACGTGATGCATAAATTGTACTAACATAGTCGTATTATTTCTGTCTTTTTTTTTGTGATTTACTTTTTCTCTTTTTATTTTGTAATACGATTTGTTTACTATTTACGCGGTTTTTTAAACACGTTTTATTTACTCTAAAACGGTTTATTTAACACGTTTAACTTAATGCAAATACGAAAAGTACACTAATTTGTTCTTAGATAAATAAATAAATAAATAAAAATGTCATGAAAATCTTTCGTATCCTGTACGAATATTTCAAATCCAATTTAAACGATGGCTTCTCAAAGGTAATAAAGTCATAAAAACGAAATCACTTTTTTACATGACCCTTCCAACGAATTATTATTATTAGCAATATACCTCTATTTAATTTTACCTTAAATAAATAAATAAGTTTAATAATTCATAGTTCAAAGATAAATGTGAAAGAATTAGAAGTAGATAGAAATTGGTTAAAGCGTCTTCAGGATAGGGACGGTTGTAGGAATTGCAAGTTCAATCATGCTACACACAGAGAGATTAAATAATTTCACAATTTATGAATAATTAATGTATTTATTTAATATGAAATCACTGGGATATGGTGGACAATGCATAAGAAAGAAATGTATGAGCTCTATTTATCTCCAAATAATAATAATTGTTCAATAAGTTCTCTGAACTGAAATGAAGAAACCAATTTTTATTTGTAAAAATTTGTAAAATTGATTCAAAAGGTTACAATAATAATCCGAATGGATTGTTTTGACAGTTTGGAGGGAATCTCTATAAAGAAAATTCCTTTTGCACACACATCCCAAAAAGCTGATGATCAAACACTTTCTTAGCTGATTTCCCAAATATTGCTGGCAAATGTGTTTTTGCTCCATCGTTAGAGAATGCGGCATCCATTTTGCACATAGTTTTTTGAAATTCAAATAAACACTTAAAATATTCATCACTTTGCCCAATGAAATGCTTAAAGCTTGTTAAATCTCTTTCAATCAATCGACGGTCTTCCAATATCATATCTTATCACTCCGCGAACTTATTGAACAGGAAGGGTCATTAAATTGAGAAAGTTGTTTTGTGGACTGTGAGTCTTGTTTGTGAGGAGACCAATTGGGAAGGATGATAGATGGTTGATGGTGGGCAGACATTATAAAAAAATGTGAAGGAGTTTGGAGAGAATAAAATTTGGATGGGGATGGATAAGAACTGTTAGAGGAATGTGGCTAGTAAAGAAATTTCGATAGTCCTAGAGATTGATAGATTATTTATTTATTTTATACAAAATTCATAATAATAATAATAATAAATTTTAAAATATTCCAAGTTTATGCTGTTCTCTGTGATTTTATACCACGCATTGTATTTTTACACGATAAGCATAAAGTTAGATCCAGGTGTATAATAATTATCTAATCAATATATGGGTTAATATTGAAAATATGCTTGAATTGAAATTTTTGACATTTAATTTGTAACTGAAAATGGTTGAGCTCCATTAAATCTCTTTGTGTCTACGTCAGGATTATTTATTATAGACTATGAAAATCAATGGAAAAGAATGAAATGATTTTATTCTCGATTTGTTTAGTGTTGGGTATATAATTGTTTATTATTTAATTGGTTATCAAATCAAAGTTGACCCAGCGAATATTTACTTTAGATCATTTAATAATAAATTCTATAATTAGGTTAAATAATCAATTCATCCATCTTGTCCGTAATTAGTTTTCACTAAAATTTCATAAATGTTATTACAAATCTAAATATTTTTATTTTATTTGTGTGAAGAGAATTAAAATAGATTTTAATATTTTTCTTTCTTTATTTTTTCTTTCTTTCTTTATTTTTTCTTTCTTTCTTTATGTTTTTTTTAATTTTTTTATGTAATTACTTATTTTTTATTTTTTATTTATTTATTTTTTATTTAATTACTTATTTTTTATTTTTTATTTATTTATTTTTTATTTAATTACTTATTTTTTATTTTTAATTATTTATTTATATTTTTTTTATATTAAAAATAAAACGAATAATTATTTTTTCTTTTATTGACCCACCATCAAATAAAAAATAAACTTAGAAAAATTTTAAACTTGAATTCAATTTTGTCTGATTTTAAAAGTATTCAGTGAGAGTGATATAATTTTAATTAAATTTCAAGTCAACTAACACTGGAGAAATTTAATAAATAATCAATATAAGTTAAATCAAATAAATAAATTCATCGAAAATCTTATTCAATTATTTATTAGAGGAGATTGCATAGTTGAAGTCCATGAAACCATGGATGTTTCAAGTAATGAAAGGGCAAATGTCAGTCCAATTAAAAACCAAGCCCAATAGAATGAAATTGGAAAAAATGGCAGGGCATGGCACGTAATTTCTATAAACGCCCTTATCATTTTTTTTTAAACTTTCCAAAAATTTAGCTATCTTTTATATATATATATATCGAATAAGAAATATGCTGTGACCTCAAACTAATTATTTTAATGATTGATTGTTTTGACACTTAAAAAAAAGATACATAATAAAATTTTATCAAAATATTATTTATTCATTGAAATAAAGAATAATTTTTAAATAAATAATTATAAAACAAACTTTTATAATATAAACATATAGTACCTGGTACAGCCGCCGCTCGGTACTTTAAAAATATGATTCCTTATGAACTATGAATATTTAAGATTAAGATTATTATTTAAAATTAATAAACGCCAAAATATATGAAACAATTTCAAATAATTTTAAAGAACATAAATTAAAAGAAAAATAGTCATAAAACATACACCCCTTAAACTTACGTATTAATCTATTAATACACTGAAAGACAAAAAAGTATGATCTATGGATATAACATAATATATATTTCGTAATTTGATTTTATTTATATTTATAATATGTTGTATTTAAGGAAGTGCTATCTGACGTAGTTGCTAACGCCATTTAAATTTCCAATTTTAAATTAAGAAAAAACTAATAAAGATGGTTTTTCCCGCGGTTGTTACCAATACAGATCGATTTTTCTCTATAAATATTATCTATGGTGTGAATTTCAAAAAAATCCTTCAAGTGGTTTAATATTTCAAAAATACAAATATATATACAATTTTTACTAGAGTATAATAGGATAAGATATATATATATATATATAAATATACGAGAGCAGATCAATAAGTCCGTGACTTTTTGAATTTTCCATTTCTTAAATGAAATGGAATATATGTATATATATGTATATATATGTATATATATATATATATATATACATATATATATATTAAGATACATAATATATATATACTAGCTGCTCAGAGCTCCTTCGTCGCTCTTCACATCTAGACGGGGGCTCCGCCCCCTGTACCCCCCGAGTGTCCCTATTCTGAGCTATAACCATCTAACTCCTAACCTGTCCCATCTCCCTCACGTTCCTTCCTACATTGTCCACCCTGTTCCCAATTGGTCTTCCACACAGACGTTTTCCAATCGAACTCCCCACCAATATATTTTTCCTCTCCCATTCTAGCCATGTGCCCTGCCGATCCCAGCCTTCTCTATTTTATGACCTATATCTAGAGATGCATAGAGGTCATGCAATTCTTTGTTATGCAGTCTCCGCCATTCCCCGGTGTCCTCATCTTTCTTTGGTCCATAAATGCTGGGAAGAATCCTATTCTCAAATACTCTGAATCTATTCTCATCTCCCAGGGTTATAGACCATGCCTCCCACCCATATAATACAATTAATAATTTAATAATTTTGATCCCCTTTGATAATAATTTCCAGATTGCAACCTCGATTTAAATTCTTTGCAAATATTATTCTCCCTGATACTAATTATTTTGTCTTATCACTATTAATTTCAAACCCCATCAATTTTCCTGCCTCGATTAATTTTTTCATGCTACTTTAAATGTTATTAATTTATTTAAAAAAAAATCAAAGTAATCAAAATAAAAATAAAATATAAAATTAGCATAACACTAAACTACTATAAAAATAATATTAAAAAATATATTATATATTAAAATCTTACGTAAAAATCCAATTATGAGATCAAATTTTCTTAATTAAAATAATTTAATCACATAATCTTAAAAATTAATAGTATTAAATTATAGCCGTAATGTGAATGTTTTCAAAGTTTAAAAGGCCAATAAGATCAATTGAGATATTGTAAATATCAATAGATATAAAAAGATTTTTATCTACACATTGCTCAGAATTTAAATTACCGCCAAATTATCGCAACCAGCGCCTCTATGATCTAGTATGGTAACTAAACTATTATATTCTTTATAATTTTTTTAAAATTTTTCTAATTCAAAAATCGAAATTCGGGCTTCGAGGTCTGGTGGCCAGCCCCTTTGTGCTTCCGTGTAAAAAATTCCAGGTCCCTGCGTGCGATAGATTTGGCTGGAGAGCTCGGTCAGACAGACAGACAGACAGGCAGGCAGACAGACAGACACATTACACTTGCTTTTATTATTATAGATATATATATAAACCTTTATAGATAAATATACAGATACTATATTCTTTATTTTATAAAGTAACCTAGTGAGTTATATAGTATATATAATTATATATATTGTATATAAATATAGGTATTATATAAACAAAATATAAGAATATACGAGGTTTGTTCAAAAGAAAAGGTGTGAATTTTGAATTTTTTCAAAAAGTATTAATTCATTAATATTCATTTTATTCTTTCTCACTCACTCAGGCTAAAACTGGGAATCCCAAAAATCCAAAATTTGAATTGGATTAATTAACATATATTATATTTAAATAAAATTGAATTAATTAACATATACTATATTTAAATAAATTAATTATCAATCGTGTTTGGCTCTTTGTTGATGGCACCACGTCACGTGTTGGCGCGTGATTTGCATTCGTGTTAAAAAATTAATGCCGGTACTTTCAGGGATTCAATCAAGCTGAAATTCTATATATAGCAGTTGTATAGAATTTTTAATCATGTGAAAAACTATCAAACATGTATTTTTACCGACCGACGATAGTAAGGGAGGTATTGTTTTCATACCAAATTTCACATGTGGAGATTTTTACATATCTCCACGAATCATGCATTTTCTAAACAGAAAAAAGTATTTTTAGCATGATGTCTGTCCGTCCGTCTGTCCGTCCGTATAGATGTGTACAGCCTGAACGGCTCAACCGATTTTGATGAAATTTGGTATATTTACTTAATGCATCAGTGGGATGAATTGATCAACTTTTGGTGCAAATCCGTGAACCGGAAGTGGTAGTATTAGCGATCGACGATAAGAAGGGAAGGGTTATTTTCGCACCAAATTTCATATAAGGAGATTTTTTACATATCACCACGAATCATGCACTTTGCATTGGTTTTATCCTCGAGAAAAATCATTTTTATTAGTTTTTTTCTTAATTTAAAATTATATGATGTCATCCAGCCATTCATGACGTCACAGCCTGGTCTTACATATAAATATATACATATATTATAAATAAAATAAAATTAAAAATATTTATGTTATATGCCTATATGTTTTTTATTACATTAATAGATATATTAAAATTATTTGAAATTGTTTCTGTAGCTGGAAATTAATTTACTTCAAACCGTCGGTCGGTTCGGACCTGGCCACACGTCAACTTATTATTTTTACGATCAGTTTAGAGGAAAAAAAATAATGAAAAAGTGGTAGGTAATAGTCCTCTTTCGAATGAGCTAAATTTCTCAAAAGTTAATAGAAAATTAAAAATTTTGAATAATGCCCGTGTACCAAATTTCATACACACACACACACACATACACACACACACACACACACACACATACACAGACAGACATTTTTCTCAACCTTAGTGAAAATGATTCAGGAACCTTCAAAACGTCTAAAAACATCAAAATCTCGACATCGAAAATTTTCGTGATCGCAATACTATTTCTGGCGAGATATTAAAATTTATTTTTTTATTTTGTTTTTTATTTCCTTCGTACAAATATAATATGTTATTAAAATATTATTGATTAATTTGATTTTTAACCAATGTATAAAATGAATTAATTATGATAATAATTTAATAAATTATGTGTGTATTATAAAAATGATTGATTTAATTAATTTTCATTGAAAATGAATGAAAAAAAAAATTGTCCTGTTTGCCAAAAACGAATGCAGTTAAGAACGTTTACGGCATTTTTCATATCCGAAGACGCCGGCATTTGGAAATTGAGCCACGTATCGTCAGATGTCAGTCGCTATAAATATTGAAGAAATACAGGCGGCCAGTCCATATTCCATCCCCTCCAATTCTTTTCCAAAGCTCCTATACTGTTCATTATTGGCAAAAGCATTTCGACACCCTCCCACACCACCCACACGTTTATAAAATTCATATATCTACGAGTATATAGCTATTTATAATGTTTTTAGATTTTATGACTTCCAACTTTATTATTCATAAACATCTATTAAAAATAGGATACTTCCCATTCACACTCTTCCGTTTTATATAACAGTTCAAACTTTTATGTTTCAATATCAATTAATCTTTTTTGATAAGATAGGAATTTCAATCTATTTATTTATTTATTTATTTATTTATTATATCAATTGGAATATTTCATTCACCATACTCTCCCCTCTAATCCCTTCACTCATTCTTCCCTCCACCTCTACCCCACCTCCACTCACTCGGCCATTTGTTTATATTTCCATTTACTTTTCCTTTTTGTTGAAATGTTTTTGTTCTTTTTTTTTGTCCCCGGAGTGTTTTCTTTAGAAATGATTCAATCGTCGAATGTGAAGAGGCTAGATAGTCCATGTTTCTATCGTCTATTTTCTTCTTTTCTCGTCTTTTTTTTTATTTATTTATTTATTTTTTTGTTTATTTTTTTTATGCAATAAAAAGTGATTGGTGTCACATTTCTATATAATCAAATTCCATTCATGCTGAAAATCCAGGCTGTAGAATGCCATTCGCTTGTTCTATAAATACTTTTGATAAGGGGGGTCAGGGACGGGGGCGGGGGGGTGAAATTTAACGAAACGATTGGAAAATGACACGAAAGGCAATTTTTAAAAATCAATGATAATCGGATTGACAATAGAGATTTTCTGAAAATATTATTAATTTATATCAACAGTAAATTAAACAATACCTCCCTTACTATCGTCGGTCGGTAAAAAAGTCTTAGAAGAGATCGTACTTTCATCCCCCATCTTTCCTTTTTATATAACCCTTCGGCTTACATCACATATACTACTAAATAATAACTTAATTTATTATAAATATAAACCCTCTAACTTTTGTACATTTTCAAGCCTAAGCGGGGTAGAGGTTTTGTCTGATAAGTAAAACGAATTCTCTCATTCTCTATCTTGATTTTTTGGATCTGAGGCTACTACTTTTTATTTCAATTTGATGACGTAATAGGACCTTGTTCCCATAAGTTTAACCCACCATGTGGTTGAAAGATAATCATCTTGCACTCTCATGTCTAGTCATGTCTTTTACGGGATTTTGAATTATATTAATATTATTAGAATGATCAAATATGTATCATTTATTTAATAGACATGATCGATAAATATATATATATATATATATATATATGAACATAGTCTATTACCTAAACAATATATATATTTAATAAAATATTTTAAAAAATTCTTATTACAATATTTAAATCGAGTTATATTTTAAATTATTTCTATGCAAATTTCTATTCATTTGTCAGAAGATTATATAAAATTTGTTGAAATTTTGTTGAGAAATAGCAAAGTTATGAATTTAGATTTGCGAGTGTGGGTTAAACAAAAGTGCAGCGGCAGCAATGAGGGTTGTCTACTCGCCAAGCGAGTACATTTGAATGTAAAATTTATATATCCAATCCTGATTTGCACTCCTTTCATAAAAAAGAAATAATAAAAATAAAAACGACTCAATCAATATTAATTAAATTTTAAGAAAATATTTTTATTATTATTATTTAATCTCTCCAATTTTTTTGAGTTCAAAATAATTAATTTTATATTAATTATTATTATATTTTTTTTTATTTCATATCATATCTTATAATATTTTTTCTTTTATTTTTTATTGTTTTTTTGTGACAAAATAAAATTTTCAATGTTATTTTATATTTTTATAATTAAAAAAATGTTTTTTTTAAATGTTCATCTCTTTCATTTAATTGAAAAAAATGTGTCCACTATATAAATTATTATTATTATTATTATTATTAATAGAAATATTGAAATATAAATTCCTTTATATTTTTGAGTGAGATATTTTTTTGATAAATAATATACAAACAAACAAATAAATAATAATAGCTAAATATGAAAGAACATATTATATATATATATATATACATATATATAGGGTGTGAGTAAATGATAACATTACATAATTCCTTAATTTAATGTAATTTGATCGTAACTAATTTTATCATTGAGTCCGAATTTTTATTTCATATCATATTTTATACTTGTTATTGTTATTTGTTAAAGCCTGACACTATGGAATCATTCAGGATTCAAAAGTTTACTATTTACCTGGCAGTTCTCCGCCGAAGAAATCTAAATTCATCCTGAAGAAGTTGCTTGGTAAAGTGTGAAATTAGTCACCTAATGATGGGTGATTTCCTTTAGGCACAAAAGGCTTTGGTTGTTGAAATACCACAAGTTCAAATAATAATAATAATAATTTTAATAATTTTTTAGGCTTTACTTAAACATTCTATTATTTATGTTATTTCATTAAATCAACTTACAATAGTTTTTGTTGAAAACAATTGTAGTTTAATATTTTATAGAAAAAATTAATCTAATAAAAAAACTATTATAAAAATAATAATCCTATTTAGCATAAAAAAAATGTTTTATTGAACAAAATTAAATGAATAAATATATAATAAGTTGACCTGTGGCCAGGTCCGAACCGACCGACGGTTTGAAATAAATTAATTTCCAGCTACAGAAACAATTTCAAATAATTTTAATATATCTATTAATGTAATAAAAAACAGATATGGATACATAAATAATAAATATAAACATTTTTAATTTTATTTTATTTATAATATATATGCAAGACCAGGCTGTGACGTCATGAATGGCTTGATGACGTCATATAATTTTAAATCAAGAAAAAACTAATAAATATGATTTTCCCGAGGATAAAACCAATACAAAGTGCATGATTCGTGGTGATATATAAAAAAATCTCCTTTGGTGTGAAAATAACCCTTTCCTTCCTATCGTCGATCGCTAATACTACCACTTTCGGTTTCCGGAATTGCACCAAAAGTTGATCAATTCATCCCACTGATGCATTAAGTAAATATACCAAATTTCATCAAAATCGGTTGAGCCGTTCAGGCTGTACACATCTATACGGACGGACGGACGGACAGACGGACAGACGGACGGACAGACATCATGCTAAAAATATTTTTTTCTGTTTAGAAAATGCATGATTCGTGGAGATATGTAAAAATCTCCACATGTGAAATTTGGTGTGAAAACAATACCTCCCTTACTATCGTCGGTCGGTAAAAATAGTTATTAGATAAATATTTCTTCTTTTGACTATTTCAAATGACTTTCCAAACAGGTCAGGTGTAAATCACAAAGACATTCATCAACCTACCATTATATGCCGTTGAGAAATTAATCAACTGAATGCTGGTGTAATGAATATGCGGTTAGAAATTAACTGCACCTTGCTGGTTCATTGCACAGAGGATGTGCGGTGAGCTTGATAGAAGGTGCAAGGTATTTACTGACCACATGGCCCTTGCCTTAGGTTAGCCGCAAATCTTCTGTCAAAGGTCATTGGATTTGATAAACAAAACAAATCAATTCTAGAGAAAATGTTTAAATATTTATTTATTTTTATTTCAAAACAAATTTGAAATATACTGGTGAGTGGGTTTTCAAAAAAGATTTATTTATCATTATATTTTGAAAATATTCTATCTTGATATTATAATCAATTTCGTTCATATTAAAAATGAAAAGTACTTTAGAAAGAGTCATTTTAACATTTAAACCATAATTAGTTTTTTCAATTTAAATCAAATCCTTTTTTTTGTATTATTCCATAATTAGACCCTGAGGATCAGGCAGAGCTTTAAAGAGCAATTATTAATTATTGAATTTCCATAGGCCCGAACACAAGTCTTTACTGTGGTAGACGGGCGTGCTAACCACTAAATCAAGGAAGAGTCTATTATTTTATTTTATTATTATAATAATTAAGATAATTTTGTTAGACATAAACGGAGTGAGTTTAAACAAAAACGTTAGAGCCGTATTCGAGTAAACTACAAAAAAGTGTAATATCACTGATGTAAATTGGCGCTTAGGGTTTCCCGATTCTAGCGATTTAACCTGTACGGAGTTGATTTTAGGGTATTATTACACCCTGGCAATTCCTACTTACAAACCCTGTATGTCTTAATTTATTAAATAGGAATCTAAGATAAATAAATAAATTAGATATTATAAAATTAATGATAGTATTGTACATTATCTTTATTTAACATTTATACACAAATTTTACACATTTTATATTTACAATCAATACAGAATTTGTCGGGGCAGACACTTCAATGCGTAGGACACCACAGTCCAAAAAATAAAAAGAACCTTCTCTCACTAAAATATAGTATACAACAAAAATCCGGCCTCGTTTACAGAAGGGGAAAAAAAAACAAAAAAAAAAAATCAAACAAAATCAAACACAATCACACACAATCCAAAAATGATTGAATATTTAAAACAAATCTGGAGTGTCTCCACTCGACTAGCTCGCAATTTGAATTGAATTAAATAACATATATTAAATTTAAATAAAATTTAATTAATTCAATTATAAATTAAAATTAATAAATAATATTCATTAAACCAGCGCCTGTTTGGCTCTTTGTTGATGGCACCACGTCACGTGCTGGCGAGTAATTTGCAATGTTAAAAAATTAATTCCGGTACTTTTAGCGATTCAATAAAGCTGAAATTCTATGTGAAAAACTATCAAACATATATCTTTATTTTTACGGTCAGTTTAGAGGAAAAAAAATGAAAATGTGGTTGGTAATGACCATCTCCGGATGAGCTAAATTTCTCAAAAATTGAAGGAAAACTACGAATTATGAAGAAATCCCGTTTACCAAATTTCATTATTCTAGCTCAAACCGTTTTAGAGTAATCTTTCTACATACACACATACAAACACACAGACACAGACATTTTTCTCAACCTTTGTGAAAATGATTCAGGGACCTTCAAAACGTATAAAAACATCAAAATCTCGTCATCGAAAATTTTCGTGATCGCAATACTATATCTTTCGAGATAGTAAAAAAAACACTTCTAATGTATGTTCAAATCGACAATATCATTAGTTAAACAAGATAGTTTTCTCAATTTCAGGTTCCTTATTAATCTTAAATAATCATTCAATATTTTAATAGCTAAATTTAATATATAATTATACTTCATAATAAACAAAACTTTTAAATGAAATTTGAATTAATCAATTATATTTAAACTTTTGTTTGATTTTGGTTGACAAATTCAATTTTGGAAAAAGTGAATTGCAATGTCATCTGACATAATTTGACAGTTTATTTTATATATATATTTAAGACTAAAATATTACTATTCTAATCGATAAATTTTATCCTTTACATAATTTTTCGTTTCTATTTATATATACAAAAATCCGTAAAAAATTTAATTTAATTTGAAACAATAGCTGTTTTTTTAATGATGTTAATGAACTCGAAACTTCTAAATAATCCTACACATAAATGGATAAAATAATTAGTTATTTCTTTTTGAAATAAAAAGTAATTTCTGTATTTTTAATAAAACATGAACAAAACCGATTTATAAATTAATATTTAATGTATCTAAATCTTTCTAATAAAACTGGAAAAAAAAGAATATTTTCCACATACAATTAAGAACAAATTTAATATCCAAGTCGGCTAATAAAATTATAATCCACTTATATTTCATTCAACCCCTTTTTTATCGTTTTTCAATTACAATTGAATAACATCTCTAGCATCGTTACAATTCGATCATTATCCATTTTATTATTATTACGATGCTGGGTTAATTCCATAAATGAGATTCAGCACTTTTTTTCATGATTAAATTCATTCGAATTCAATCCTCTTCATATATATATATATATATATATATATATATATATATAAATTATTTCTAATAAATTGAATAGAAATTTAATATTTAATATATTATAATTGATATATATCGTATATTATTTATATATATAATAGAATTCTCTATTATCATTATATATAAATATGATTTAGACTACCATATTAAATTCGAATAGAATATGAAAATCTAAAACTACAAATCAATTGTTATTGTAGAATTTGTAAGACATGAATTCTTCTATTTTATTCTGATTTATATACATTAAATATATATTTATTTTATTTTTATTTGTATAATTATATATATATATATATATACCCTCCATTCCAAAAGAAACCGAACTTTTTAAAAAAACAAAATGTACATTTTGGAACAAATCATTTTTATTAATGAATGTATTCCCCTTCTGCATCGATACACAAATTTGCACGCTCCAACAAGTTGTAAAACGACTTCTCCATATCCTTTATTGGAATGGTCTTTAGGACGTCGGTCGTCGCCTCCTTAATGGCGCTTCAATCGATGCGTGCCACTTTCCTTTCATCGCCAAATGCAGTTTAGGAAACAGATAGAAGTCGCACGGAACCAGATATGGTGAATAGGGCGAATGATGCAAAGGAATAACGTGATTTTTGACCAAAAATTCAGTTACAAGTGAACGATGTGATGTGTGTGGTGCATTATCGTGCCAAAGAGTCCAATTGCCGATTTCTCGATATTCTGACCGAATACGACGAATTCTTGCCAGCAAACGCTTCGTGACGCCCAACTAAAATTTTTTAAACGATTTTTTGTTATTTGATGAATTCACGCACTTTTTCGATATTTTCTTTCTATAATCCGGTTCTGGGACGGCCTGATCTTTCGTCATCATCCAGCGTCTCTCTACCCGATTTGAATCGCCACTCGTAAACTTGCGTACGGGATAGACAATCATCACCATATGCATTTTGTAGCATTTGGTGCGTTTCAGTACAAGTTTTACCAAGTTTAACACAAAACTCAATTGCAGCTCTTTGTTTGAAACTCATTTTCCGACCGATGAACAAAACACAGTGACATTTGAAAAGCAATAACTTTTGTTGTATGAATCCAAATGTCCTGAAATTTATACCAGTTTTCAATGAGGGACTAAGCCATTCACGGGTAAAATATTACAACAGATGGCCTTAGTGGTACTATTTTTTTAAAGTTCAGTTTCTTTTGGAATGGAGGGTGTATTAGCTACTATTTTATTTATAATTGGTAATTGGTAAATTCAGGAGCTTAAAATTTACGTTCTCATTCATTTCTGTCTTAGAGAAAATTTTATACGGTTCATTTCTATGCATATCTAAACATAGTTAGGGTTATAAAATCGAGAAGGTTGCGGTGGACAGGACACGTGGCTAGAATGGGAGAGGAAAGTATGGCGAAAAATATATTGGTGGTGGGACTGTTTGGAAAACGTCCGCTTGGAAGACCAACGACTCGGTGGGCGGACAATGTAAAAAGGGACGTGATGGAGATGGCAGAGGGACATTGGATGGTTATAGCACTTGGAGAAGTGTGGTTGATGCGGCCAAGAATTTTCGAGTTCCGTAGACCCATAGAGATAGATAGATAGATTCATAGTTAACTTGGATTTGTACCTGGAACTACGAATAACCACAAAAATAACTGACAAATGAACTTAGACTATTTTCAAAATAAACAACTCATTTATGTATTTTATATTTTTGTTAGAAACAAAAAAAAAAAAAAATAAATAAATTCGTAATTTATCGGAAAATTTGTCAGCCAGTGGAACAAAAATATCATTACACTAAATTAAAAGTAAATTTTTATTTTGAATTTACTAACCGGAAATATTATTTATTTAAATTTCAATTACCAATATCGGTGATGTTTATGAACATCACATGCCACAGGTTAAGTTATTCCATAAAGTGAGAGGGCAGGTGACCGTCTGGGAACATCCCACACTTTTTTTTTCTATTCCATTGGATAATTATGTTGAAAATAAACCAAACAAAAATATTTTTTTGTGTTTTCCATGTTTGTTTATTTTTACCGACCGACGATAGTAAGGGAGGTATTGTTTCCATTGGTTTAAATGAATTTAACCATTTTTGTTTTTGCTTTTTTTTGTTATAGGTCTATATATATATATATATATATATATATAAAACTTGGTAAAACGATCTCGATTCTAATTCTCTTTCATTGAATCTAATTGCAATTTTTTCGGTTAAATTCATTTAAAGCTGTTAATTAAGTTTAAATGAAAATTATTGATAGGCTTCAGAAGGTAAATGTAAATCGAATATACAAATTATTTATTGATTTTTTTTTTGTTGTTAAGTAAGTTATTTAAAATTTTATAATATCAAAAATAATAAAATCCCTACATGAAATGTCACACGGTCTTTGACAATTGAATTTTAAAATATTCTGCTGCTTTCTAAAAAAAAATAAAATATTAAAATTAATCACAGTTTCGAATATTTTAGAGAAAATTTCATAAATAATTTTCAAACAAGAATATAAAAATAAATAAAAAACAAAATGTTTTTTTTTCTCTCTTGAATATTATCTGACTTTCATTTGGATACTATCTCTGATATTGATATTTCGAACCTTAAGGGCCTAAAAGTGATGTGATGTTACGTTTTATGAATTTTAAGAAAATTTTTCTGTTATATTATCCCAATATACTTTTCTTTTATTAATATATGGTATATTTTCTATTTATTCTTTTATTTATCCTTTGGTATTAACAGATAAAACTTTTCTTTTGAAATTAAAAAATAAATAATAATTATTCAATTAGAGAGTTATTTATGTCCGTTACTGAACTTAAAAGAATTTAGCCGCAGCAATCCCATTCACCCAACCATCCCTAACCATCCAATTTCCAAATTGATTCCTCCATATATATACTTCTCACTAGTCTTTCCTCATCCATTCAAGCCAACGTCTCGATTTTATGACAATGTTTGGGAATAAATCAAATTCAAGTAATATCTAATATTTAAAATCTCTTGTGATTTTATTTCTTTATACGTTATTTAGTTTCACATCATGTCCTGTCGTCAAATCTTGCAAGGTGAATTTGACCCACTTCTAGTTTGAAACGTATGTTGAAAGTCGATGACACTATAATAATCAAAAAGAAATATTTTGAATTTTTCAAAAATACGAATTATTATAATTTGTAAATTAAAAAAAACAATAATAAAAATAAAAAATTTATATTAAACAAAATTTAATTAAATTCCAATGATAAATTGATTTTAATAAAATTAAAACTATTTAAATATTTCAAATGATTAATAATGAATAATATTATATAAATAATTAATTTTTCATAATGATAAATATTTTTATATAACTTATAAATTATAAATTTACAGTAATAAATAATATTATATATTGTTATTAATTATTAATAAATTAATTAATTCTTAACACTATAATCTGAAATCATAAACCGGGCGAAATTTACTAAAAATTAGGAAATATAAAAAATATAAAAAAAACTTTTTAAAAACATGCTTTTATTTAAATGCACTAAAAAGGAGAAAATTTCTCCACACACTCTACTATTTCCTATGATATTTAAAATATTAAAGCGTGGGCGCCAAACATGCAGGGAAAAACTCAAATTCTACTTCAAATAGACAGTTATCAAGTATAGTGGAAAAGGAAAAAAAACAGAAAGGTTAGTGCATATACAATGAAATGTCCTTCGTATTCTTTTCTATTTCCAAAAACATATAGAATAGTGAAACTAATCTCCTCCTCTAAAGTCATGGACCTCACCTCACATTTTATTATACCAATATTAAACAAAGTGACAATTTAATAATAAAATTATATTTTAGACTAGTCAAAATATTTTCATTTTAAAAATTAAAAAAATAATAATAATAATAAAAAAATATAAATTACATTGATTTGGAAATAAATACTCTCAGAAATGCTCATGATTTTCTTAACGTAAAAAAAAATTAATAGAAATTGAGAAGTTCAATTAACAAATTCACAAATGAATTTTATATTATATTATTATTTAACCATTGAATCTATTTTAATATTAAATAAAATAATAGAACAAGCATTTTTATAATTGAATAAAAAAAATGCTAATTTATTGAAATATATCGTCTGGAGTGATTACATTTAAAAAATAAAATAGGAATTCCTGTCCTTTTTTTATTGAGCGCATGAATGAAGATATATTGATGGAGGAGGGGGGGGGGTGCTTTAAGTTTTCGGGTTTTTCTTCTTAACAATTCAGCATTTCTAATATGTATATTTTTATTTCAAGCGTCTTCTTTTTAAGATTCTATTAAATTTTTATATAGAATTTTAAAAGAGATTTTATTTATATAATATTTTTTTTTTTTAATTTTAATATCACCTGATTTTATCGGTTATATGAATAATAATTCAATTGGACGATAAAATAAATAAAATGTCATGGAATTTGAAGATGTTTATTTAATATTGAAATAGTATAATAAATCTATAAGCTGATTACAAACAAGAAAAAACGAAAATGAATTGAAAATAAAAATGCAAAGGTAATTATATATTTATAGGTATTACCTAAATAAATCTTACTGAATAATGAAATAAAAGAGCAGAATGAAAACGATGAGATCAACATTCGTGTCGGTATTAGTATAAAACCTACTATAGAAGTCAATTCAATCATTTACCACAATAATATAACATAATACCTGGTTCACCAAGCCGCCCCTCTCGGTACTTTAAAAAAATTATTCCTTATGAACTATGAATATTTAAGATTAAGATTATTATTTAAAATAAATAAACGACAAAATGTATATAAAACAATTTCAAATAATTTAAAAGTACATAAATTAAAATAAAATAATCATCAAACATACATACCTTAAACTTACGTATTAATGTACTGAAAGACAGAAAAGTATGTGGCCTGTGGATATAACATTATACATATTTCGTAATTTGATTACAAAATATTATTAAAATAAATATTTTTGATTTGATTTTATTTATATTATTTTGTATTGAAGGAAGCGCTGTCCGGCTATTTTTTTATTATTATTAATATTCCTATTTTTTAATAAGAAAAAACTAACAAAGATGATTATTCCAGAGGCTGAAACCAATAGAAATCGATTTTTCTTTATAAATATTATCTATGATGTGATTTTCAAAAAATATCCCAAAAATACAAATATATATGTGCCCATAATTATAAAAGTGGTCTAAGTCATATATTTCTTGATTCGAAATATCTAATGATTTGAAGAAATTAAAAAAATATTTTTATATTATGCGACATTTTAAGTTATAATTTTTTTATTTTCGATTAATGGAAAATTATTATGAATATGACAATTTGTGTGAATTTCTCATGAAAATGTTTTGAAAGCTTGAATATACTTAGACTACTTTCATAATTATGGGCATATACAAGTATATATATATATATATATATATATATATACAATTTTTACTAGTATAATAAGATAAGATATAATTATAATTTTTATTAATAAAACAAAAAAATTTTGTACATCCCACGAAAGGACAGCGAA
Organism: Labia minor; assembly: GCA_963082975.1. Classification (NCBI taxonomy): domain Eukaryota; kingdom Metazoa; phylum Arthropoda; class Insecta; order Dermaptera; family Spongiphoridae; genus Labia; species Labia minor. The sequence continues at coordinate 39,753,537 of OY720348.1, read as the reverse complement.
TATCAAAGGTGGTCTGAGCGAAGGTCTGAGCGGGTTGACGGTGTTCTACTATCAGTAGAACCTTGATCTTGAATTTCTTGATCGGAGACGCTACTTTTTATAAGTAGCTTTCTAATATTGATTCCGAATGGTGGGTGAAATCCAACCCCTATAAAAATAGTCTTGCCAAGTCTGAGGAATCACAAGGATGTGAGTCAACGGCATTGACCCACAGACTGAATGATATTATTATTTTTTATATTATAATTACTAGATTTTCAGAGCGCCGAAGGCGCTCTTCGCACCTAGACAGGGAACTCTGTCACCTGTACCCCCGATGTAATACATAACTTGTTGAAAGTCTATATGCAAAAGGTCTTAATTCATTTTAATTCAATCAGTATATTTTTTCTCTCATTTGGATCTTCCTTTTCACTCAAATTTGCAAATTGCACTATTTTTCAAAATATAAATTTAAATATAAAAAGTATTACTTGCTTTGTTATAGAAAATATTAATCAATTAGGAATAATATTCAATTCAATTAAATTTAATTTTACTTTTAATATTATAGAATATTAGAATTTAAATATTATAAACAGTCTTTGTATGTAACTTTCTAGAACTAATAATTTTATTTTGAGTGTCAAAACTTCTTAACTGAACCCACCAGAGGCACCACATGGAGCGTTGTTTATTTGGGTCGGTTTTTTGCCCATAACTTTAGAACGGATCAATTTTTTTTTGAAATTTTCAACCTTTAACTTCATCCTTGGGCCAAGGCGGTTCTAATGATACCCGAACCATTAAGATCCATAAAACCGTTTAGAAGGAGTTTAGGATTGCGTAGTCGTTTAATTATATCGATTCTCATATTATATTTTATTAATTTACTATTGTCTGGATAAGATATGACTCCAATCTGTGAATAATAATAATTCTATCAGCATATAACATGTATATATACTCAAATCTATCTCTCTGTTCCTAATGGGTCAAAGACACATCCATCCAATCCCTATCTCCTCCCTATATCATTCATATGCACCTCAAATTTATCCACCCACCGCATTATTGGCTACTCACTTTTCATTTCCATTTTGATTTCCAATCAGCAAAGTATCAACAAAGTTCTTTCTATCCTTTCCTCAAATATTCAATTCACTTCTAGTACACATCCTAACCTTTGTTTGAGGATATTTCGAGAAAGTATAATATTTTTTAAATACAAATTTGATTATTTGTCAAATTAATATATTTTTGTATAATCGAGAGTAAGTATGATTTATTATCTTGTTGAGAGTAATAATAATTATTCTATTGTCTCTGATTCGTTCAAACTGTTTATAAATTAAAAGTATAAGGAATGTATAATCTGAATGCTGGTTCTTATTTTTCTTTCTTTCTCTCAAACAATCAACGGACAATTAATTTATGGGTATTACTGGGGGTGATTTTATTTCTGAGTAGCTAATTAGGGAATTGCTTGGGATACCTTCTTCCTCTTTATTTGCTCTCCTTTGGCTTCAATCATTCGGTTGTTTTTCTCTTTTCACATCAGAAAGAAAACAGCATCCTTGGTATTATTTTCCTGGTTCATTATCATTATTTTTTTCCACTTCCAATTTTCTTTTTATTGAATGCAAACAAATTACTTTATGAAGAATAATCGTTTTTGATTAGGATTTCTTTCCAAGGTTAAAATAAATGAAATAAACAGAAAACATTCAATTGCCATTATTAAATGAGAAAGCTATTTTTAAATTCTTAGTGATATTTCCAATCCAACTGATATTTCAAGTAGAAGAATCCTTTCCAATGTATCGACACAAAAGAAGATATCTTCTTTCTTTTATACTATTTTTATAATATATATATATATATATATAAATTCCACCTTTTCTATTCTATAACCTTATCATAACATACTCATTTATATTATGATCTCGTAAGATTATAAGTTGTCTATCAGTTGATATTCCAACGTCAATTTGATCCAATTTGTTAATTTGCATAATAGAAGAGAATTAAATATTATAACCAGGACGTTTGTTTAATTTGATAAATAATTTATATATTTAATATTAATAACATTAATGGATAAATCTTGCGTGATCCTCAAGGGTATATTCATATAATAATAATAATAATAATAAATTCCTAGTAGTGATTTGATAGAAATTATGATGGTGATGAAATATATTTCCTAGTTTATCTTGCATTTTTAATGTTAATTTAACAGTGCGATTAATAAAAATGTAACCTCTGGATTTTGAACATCCTATGAAAGTTGAGTATTTATAAAACCAGTTATTGCTTTAACGGAGTAGAGGTGTTGAAGGATCAATATAACGAATCCTTTCAATCTTTATCTTGATTTTCTTTATCGGAGATCGCTACTTTCTTATTTCAAGGTTGGATGGGCTTCGTTACCGTAGATCTCAAAAAGAGAAAAAATTCCTTGTTAGTTTAAAGAGTACTATGCTTAATAAATGTTTATATATAGACTATTTATATTCATAAAAATGGTATATATAAGACATGGTTTTATTGGTATATTAGAAATGATTGTCATCATAGAGAACTAAGATACTGAAGACAATGTTATATTTATGTATTTTAGCCATATTTAGTTATGGACAATAAGTTCAACAATTGTTAAGTTCTATTGCAAAATAATTTTCAAATGTACAGGAGGATACGAACCAATAGTGACGTCTATTTTTTATCGAAAAGTGTAAAACTATACTATGTATGTTAACACTATATACTGTTGACATTATGAAAATTGTAATATTGAGGTCAAAAGATAAAAAAAATTTGAAAACCGATTTTTGTTATTGAATATAACAAATTTATGAATGAATTATCCCACTTCGATCAATATATATAATGGACTTATTATTCCTTAGAAAGACAAACCAAAATATCGACAAAAAGTTTAGTGATGTTTTTTTAATTAATCAGTTATATGTTATTTAATATATTCTATAAGTTTTAAAAGTTTCAACTTTCAACTTAAATTTAAGAATAAAATATAGAAGTTTTTTATAAATATTTCAAGAGATTGGAAAACCCACATCATAATAGATAATCCAGATGATCCTGTATCAGTATCTAGTATCTGGCATTCAGAGAAATCAAGATCGCCATTCCTGAAAAAAAAAATCAACATATTATTGATTGATTTTGCATATGATAGTAATGTTAGTAAGTGATGGGAGTACAATATAAAGTGAAACTTGAGTAGGGTGACCATATTGTCTAGTACCAAAAATGGTATATTGTAATGTTAAAAACTGGACGGTGTTCTAAAATGAAAAGTTCAGAATTTGAAGAGTGAAGAGGTCTATAAACTATTTTGTTAGAATAGCATTATACCATCATGCATAATATACCTTAAGGTTATAATGGGATAAAAAAAAACCTTCTAATTCTAACTTTTCAAATATGAATATCAGAAGATAAAAAAAATATTATATAAACATAAAAAAATAAAAATAATTATTCTATAGTTACAGAACCGATATAAAAATTTAGTTAGATGTTGAAAATGAATATTTCTCAGATAAGGCAATTTTACGCAGCAAATTTAGATCTTTCAACAATCTATAGAACTTCTCACACTCCATAACACAATTTTAGTTTTTAAACAAAACAAAATTTACATTTTCGAAAAGTATGAAAAACAGAACACGGTAATTATAAAAAAAAACCTCTGACATTTGTACATCCTATGCTAAGGACAGCGTCTTTCAAGTTGATTATATAAATTAAGTGTCCTATGATCAGTAGAACGGGTCCTATCAACCTTTATCTTAATTTTCTTGATCGGAGGCGCTACTTTTTATCAACTAGCTTCCAAATTTTGATAATAATTATTTATTTATCAAAAAATATAATTATGTCTTTACTTTACTCGCTCTCAACGACAGCTTATTTATAATAATTTAAGTTAAGGGGTAGGTGATGGAGAGGGATTAGTTTCAAGAATTACTCTCTTTCCAAATGGTCAAGTGCAATAGTGTATTTTATTATTGTTATCTTTTATATAGAATCTTACCAAGGGGTCAGGTATGGGAATTGAAAAAGATCCAAGCTTGTGAAATCGAATTTTAAGTCTAAAAGTTATTACAATTTCTATTACACGTCCAGATATATATATACAAAAAAAAAGTTAAATACAAAATAATTTGGCAATGGCAACTACCGTCTGCCAGAGTTCACTGTAAAAAAACTCAAAAAATAGAAAAATTATAAAGAAAAATTAAAGGGAGAGAAAGGAAGAAAAGAGAAAAAAATTATAACAAAAGAGAAATGTATGTATGTACACTTGTATATTACTCGTATATTTATTACGACTATTTCAGTTAACAAACAAAGATTTCGGTATCGGCATCATAATCAGCATGGAAAATAATTTGTTTTTTTTTTCCGGAAACGGGAAATAAAAATTAAACAATTTTCCCGGGAATTCTCGGGAATAACCCTCTAGTCACTCTAAATTTGTGAGAATTTGATGTTAGCTCAAAATAAAGATGAATGTAGGAAAGTGCTTTCTTAAACTAAAATCTTTCCAGTTGAATTTTGCAACAGAAATAGAGATCGATCGATATCTCGTTAAAATAATTAATTTTCTAAAATTTATCAGATATTGGTTATTTTTTGAAATGATGCATATTAAATAATATATTTATTAAATTAATATTATTATATAGAAAATTAAAAAAAATTATTATATCGCTAATAAATTTTCTTGATAATTCCTTTTTGATCTTTATTCATTTCTATAATTTGCAAAGCATTTCTTATTAAATTATATTGTATTAAAAAAAAACATTTTAATAATTATCAATTAAGTTGATACTTTTTCTAACTAAGCGTTTATATGATTTATTCAATAATTTCTAATATTATTAATTAGATGGATAACTGAAATAGATGCTATTAATTACCAGAAAAGCTCTTAATTAAAATGGAATTAGCATCATATTAAAAATGAAATATTTGTCTAATTGAATATGATATTTGAGGTTTTGCGAAATGCATTAATCACCTGACATTGCTGAGAAGAAAAGTTTTAACAGTCATCTAAGAATATTCATTAAGAAAAGAAATAATCTCCCCGAAAAGACACTTTTCTGTAAAATAGCATTTGAATGAAGGTGAAGGAGGGTAACAGGGATTCGCGCATTTTTATATCAAGATAAATAGTAATAATGAACCACAGAAAATCTATGACAAAAATAAAAATTTCAAATATATCACCTACAATACATTTAATTCCATTATTAATTAATTTGGATCTATTGTATATTTTTATTTTCTTTTAAATTTCTACGCTATTTCGATTTTTTATCTATATGTTAAAAAAATAAATAAATTTAACAAAATGTATATATAATTAGTTGGTCCACTAATTGCATTAATGTGGATTCCATCCTTATATTATTTTATACAGGTTATATAATCAAAGACCTCTGATTTTTGTACATCCTACGAAAGGTCATCAAGTCAGTTGCCTCCTAAGCATAGTAAATGATCAGTACAACGTATCCTCGCAATCTTTATCTTGATTTTCTTTATTGGAGACGATACTTTTTACTATCTCGCCAGAGATAATATTGCGATCACGAAAATTTTCGATCTTGAGATTTTGATGTTTTTATACGTTTTAAAGCTTCATGAATCATTTTCACTAAGGTTGAGAAAAATGTATGTCTGTATGTTTTTGTGTACGTGTGTGGGTGTGGGTGTGTATGTAGACAAGATTACGCAAAAACGGTTTGAGCTGTCAACAATAATTATATATATAATTATATTATATACAATATATATTATCTTATTATACTAGCAAAAATTATATATATATTAAATCGCTCGAAGAATCTTTTTGAAATTCACACCATAGATAATTTTTATAATGAAGAATTGATCTGCATTGTTTTCAGCCTGGGGAAAAATCATCTTTATTTATTGTTTGCTTAATTTAAAATAGGAAATTTAAATGACGTCAGCAACTACGTCAGACAGCGCTTCCTTAAATACAAAATATTATAAATATAAATAAAATAAAATTACGATATATATATTATCTTATATTCACAGGCCATACTTTTCTGTCTTTCAGTGCATTAATACGCACGTTTAAGGGGTGTATGTTTTATGATTTTTTTTTGTTTAACCACTTAACGTACACGTTTTTTTGGAATTAACGGTCAAAAAATGATCCTATTTTTACTATCTCGCTAGCTTTGATTTTACTAATTTTTTTGAAAGACAACTTTGGGGGCCATAACTTTTTTGATTTCCTAACATTTTAGGGCACACAACTTGGCGGGGAACCTGTACCACGAAGTGGTTTTTTTATCAGATTCTAATATATTTCTAGTCACACCTAATCAGGGCCTCTATACAGTTCTCAATCGAGCCAGTTATATAATTCCATGATATTCTACATCTTTATTATTGATAGAGACTGATTGTCTGAGAGAAAAAAAAATTTTTCTATCCAAGTAATCCACGAAGTCAGCAGGGACCTGATGAAAAGGAATGAAATAGGATAAGATTCAGCTTACTATTTACCTGGCTTTGTCTCGACAATAATGGCTCAATTCTCCCTGAAAAGTTTTCATAGATAACAAGTATAATTATCTAATTTATTTAATATAAATTTATACATTTTTATGTTTCTATTTCTTTCAACCCAGTACCTAATTAAACTTAAATTAATGAATTCATGACACAAAGGGCCTTTGTAACTAAAAAGTCGTAAATCCCAAAATAATAGGAAAAAAAGAAATTATTAGTATTATTATTTTAGGATAACTTTATACAGATGGAAAAATCATATAAATGTTATCACAAGAATCATTTTTTCTTTCTCAGAATAATTATTAGTCCAATAATTTAAAAAGGATTAAAAATTGTTATACATTATAGCCTTCCCATAAAAAATATGTCCCATACCTGTATTCATATTTTTATCCTTCAATATTTTCATAAAATTAATAAAATCTCTCTTTTTTTTGACCAGAGTATATAAATATAATTAATCTCTTCTCCTTAACTTAACCTCAATATTCATAAATGTATATACATAGTCATTAGATCTTGATTTACATTTCGAAATAAGGGTGTTAAAAAAAACTCAAATGTCACTTCCCTTTTGTCACAATGGGGAGTTAAATGTTATATTCTGGGGGATCAACCAGGTCTAACATTTATTTTTTCTCATTTGATTTGAATATATTAACTCTACACAAGAAGTAATATCTGTATTAGATAACATTCACATCATACTAATATAAAAATATCATTTTCTGTTCTTATTACATATATAGTCTAAATATTTTTTTTTAAATATTGATATCATATTATTAAGTATTAATTATTAATAATAATAATAGAATTATTTATTTATAATAATATATTTTCATACTTTATAATGTATATATGAAAATGTATTTTTAATTTTTTAATCTTATATTTTAATTATATTTAATTTATCTATATCTGCTAGTGTGTGTTGTTATACGAAAAAGGGGCTTACTTTATAAATATTAACCGTATAAAAATATTATTTTGTTAATTGTATTTGTAATCCAAAACTTTAGAGAATGAAATTAATCTTTACCTACCGACGATAGTAATTATCCAAATTTCACATGAGGAGATTTTTTACATACCTCCACGAATCATGCACTTTGTATTGGTTTTATCCTCGGGAAAAATCATCTTCATTAGTTTTTGCTTAATTTAAAATTATATGACGTCACCCAGCCCTTCATGACGTCACAGCCAGCAGCTCCTTATATATTATAAATAAAATAAAATTAAAAATATTTATGTTATATCCATATCTGTTTTTAATGGATATATTAAAATAATTTGAAATTGTTTCTGTAGCTAGAAATTAATTTATTTCAAACCGTTGGTCGGTTCTGTTCATGGCCACAGGTCAACTTATTTCAAATTGTACAAGGGCAGGTCTTTTTGTCCGTGACTTTTTGAATTCCCAGTCTCTTAAACAAAATGGCGACACTACTTCTGTCAGCAGGCAACTATCATCTGACTCCTGTCGAAATTTGAACCAGTTGGGTCTTTTAGTTTTTGTTTGACATCCATTAATAGCCGACTACCTTTCGTTTGCTCATTAAGCATTATATTTTGCGTTAAAAAAAACATCAGTGAAACCGAGTTTTTGAACCATTTAGTAACTGAGGATGATACTTGGATCCACCACAACACATCAGAGACCAAACAGCAATCAAAACAGTGTATTTTTCGTGGTGAATCCATAACAAAGATGCCCTCGACAAATCTTATTTTTTGGAAGGGATAAAAAAAAATTGGAAAAACGTTGGATGGAAATATAAAAAATTTTTTTATTAAAAAATCTGGGTTTCATTCAATAAGTCACTGACTTATTGACCTGCCCTAGTATTATTTGTAGAATTGATGTACCTAAAGTATAGAGTAATGAGAAAATAAATGGAAAAAGAGAACAAAAGAGAGGATAGAGATAGAATGGATGTATCCCAGGATAGGGACTGTGCTGAATAAATGAGATTGCTTATGTGAAAACTTATGAGTTTTCATCAATATCTATTTACAAGCATATTACATAACTAAATTGCACAGTAAAGTAATTATGTATTTATTATATTTATTTTTTTATTTTTTATCAATATCAAATTAAATAGATATATTATTATTCAATGAACTTAAATTTTTCCCCGTTTTGAAATTATATTCATTTAAGAAAAATTGTGTTTATTGTGGAAATACAATACAATTCGCAATTGAGATGATTATCTGAAAATGTTTACTGGCTTGAGAGGCAGGTTGCCCCCGTGCCATTTGCTTCAAGCACTCCTACACCTTGAGAGCAAACAAACATTATTTACTTTATTATTATTATTATCTTATTCTAATTTAAACTTTGTTTATAAAAATAGAAGGGATTTTAAAACACAATTTGCTTTAATTAACAAAACTTTTATTTAATATCACGATATTATATATGTATGTATATACTATAGGTTTATATTGTATAGAGTATAAATATAAATGTCTAAAATTTAATTCACATTTATTTTATTATTATTATTTGTTTATATATATAATAGGTTTCATTTTTGGAAAAAAAATCTTTATTTTCTCTTAATTATTATGAGAAAATAGAAAAAGATGTCAAAATTAAATCAATGAAAAATTCAGTGTAGCTTATGTACAGTGATGTATTGGTAAAATAAGAAGTAAGGGAACGCATAATGGGAGCAAAAAAAAGTCCTATATTTTCGGCAAACTATTTTTTCCATATAAGTTTTTATTTTTATTATCTCGCCAGAGATAGTATTGCGATCACGAAAATTTTCGATGTTGAGATTTTGATGTTTTTATGCGTTTTGAAGGTCCCTGAATCATTTTCACTAAGGTTGAGAAAAATGTCTGTGTGTGTGTATGTATGTAACCAAGATTACGCAAAAACGGTTTGAGCTAGAATCATGCAATTTGGTACATGGGTATTATTCAAAATTCGTAGTTTTCTATCAACTTTTGAGAAATGTAACTCAACCGGAAGAGGGTCATTACTTACAACGTTTTGATTTTTCTTTCCTCTAAAGTGACCGTAAAAATAAAGATATATGTTTGATAAGTTTTCACATGATTAAAAATTGTATAAAACTGCTATATATAGAATTTCAGCTTGATTAAATCGCTGAAAGTACCAGAATTAATTTTTTAACACTGCAAAACTCACCCACAAACACGTGACGTGGTTCCTTCAACTAAGAGCCAAACACGCGCTGGTTTAATAAATATTATTTATTAATTTTAATTTATAATTTAAAAAATAATTATTATTTAATTTAATAATAATTATTAAAAAATAATATTTAGTAGACTTATATCTGCCCCAAGGTATATATATAAATATATTTATATACATATAAAAAGGTTCATCTTGGAGACATTTAAAAGCATTTTTGAAAAGTTAAATAAATGAATTTCAATTTACTTGAAAATTATTTCAAGTTATAAATTATTAAAAGTAAAATGATAAAACTATTAAATATCCATCTATTTTAATTATGTTTACAATGAACTGCTTGAATTTTTTTATATTCTTCTAATAATTTCCTTAAAAGAATAAATATAAATATATAAATAAATAAATATAATAATAAATATTTTAAAAACAAGATATTTTTGTCAAATAAAATTTAATTTGGCTTATTTTGAACATTTTCAGTGGTGTCAAAACATATCTGATAATTGAATTGTGCTCTACTTTCTCTACATCTGCTAGAATCTAAAATTAAGGGCCAAAGCTGTCTCGAGGTGTGCTATAATCACTATATATACTTGTTCTTTAAATCAAAGATAATTATTTGAAAATTTATTAACAATTAAATTATTTTAAGAAAATTATTTCTAAAAGCAGGATCATGAAATTGAACCCATTCACCACAATTTTATTTTTATATGGTAGATTAATTAAATAAATCTAAGTTTATAAATAACAATTATAATTTATTCATTCGAACCGCGGCGGTTGGTGAACTTTTTTAATTATTACCCCAAAATACTTAGATCGATATTACCCCTAACATTCTGAAAAACAAAAATGAAAGTAAATGTATATTATTAATTATTTATTGAATTAATTGGAATGTATCTGAAGGTAAATAAATAAGTTGACCTGTGGCCAGGTCCGAACCGACCGACGGTTTGAAATAAATTAATTTCCAGCTACAGAAACAATTTCAAATAATTTTCATATATCTATTAATGTAATAAAAAACAGATATGGATACATAAATAATAAATATAAACATTTTTAATTTTATTTTATTTATAATATATATGCAAGACCAGGCTGTGACGTCATGAATGGCTGGATGACGTCATATAATTTTAAATCAAGAAAAAACTAATAAATATGATTTTTCTCGAGGATAAAACCAATACAAAGTGCATGATTCGTGGAGATATGTAAAAATCTCCACATGTGAAATTTGGTGTGAAAACAATACCTCCCTTACTATCGTCGGTCGGTAAAAAATTTAAACATTAACAAAATTGAAACCTTTTGATTAATCATTAATTACAATTTTTGGATTGTTTTTTTTTTCAACAAGACGCGAAACTCCATTATTATGACCCATTATAGCAGGTTTGAGTTTGCTTGACTGTTTTATTAAATATTTTGTAATGTTTTTATATTTTTACACGTTTTATTTTACTATTTTGGATTCCTTGAAAAGATATCAAGTTAACTCATTATAATAAAAGTAGAATATTTGTTTATAAAATAGAAAATTTGAAAATGTTCTTATTACCCCATTTGGGGTAATTTTCTCGGCCGTTTCATTAGAATAAAAAATAGAAATATGAATATATAACCTATAAATTTACTTAAATATTGGATGTGACAGGTTCGTATCAGATTTTTAACCATTCATCTGTGGAAATGTCATTCCAGGTTTTGAGCAATATCTAATATTTTATATATTTTTATATATAAAACATCATCCCTCTTCCCACTTCACTTCTTGGCCTTAGCAATAATGTGATTGCTATCATCAGCTTATAAGTCAATTCTTGGCACTGTATAGAATGATTAGAATTTCTATTAAGAATCCGATTCGGGAATTTTATAAACCCTCCATCAAAATATGTGGATCAACTTTTCTTAAAATCACCCCCCAACAAAAGTGTCTCTCAAAGAAAAGATTCAATTGATTCTCCTTCTTTCTCACTGCTTGAGAAAAAAAATCGAGTTGGGATGATTTCTCTATCAGCCATAATAGCTTTAAGTTTCTACCGTATGATATTTTTTTTTTTACAATTTTCTTTTGAAATAAAGCAAATGATTGATTGTTATCTCATCGATTGGAAAGGAAATTCAAGATCAACAACTTTAATTTACCACTCACTCTTTAAAATTAGTTATATATATATATATATATAGGATCAGTAGAACCTATATCTTGATTTTCTTGATCTGAGGCGCAACTTTTAATAAAGAAGCTTCTCAACTTTAATTTCGGAGGGTGGGTGTACGCTGTTCCATAGAACCCATCTAAAGAAATTCCTTTGCCAGGCCCGAATTTTATATACATATATATTTATATATCATTTCAATTTATAAATGATTGACCTACCTGTTATATAACTGTGAGCGATGATACTGAATACCTGATTTACTCTTTGATTGGAATCTTAATGAAAAATTAATTTGACAATTAATCATTTTACAGAATAACAGAAATAATACATTTTATTTAACAATATAAAATAAAACCGATAAAATTTTTTTGCCTTTTGATCAAATCATTACAAAATTTTGATACCACTCACATATACTAAGGATCACAACACTAACACTGATCCACAGTGGTCAACCATGAAAACAATAGTTATCTTCACTTCCTCAGTCTGGTCATTATTTGTAGTCATGATGATCTCGCCTTCACTTCCAACACTCTCTTCACAATCCTACCCCCGCTTCCATCATAAACCTCGTGCATCTTGCATTTTCGCGTCATTGCGATTTTTTTTCTTTTATCCCAAAATCTTATATCTGCATATACCATAGGCTGGGTAATTGTGCCACTTGTCAGTCATTGTTTCCTTTGACTCAGTAGAGCTTCCAATAATTTCCCATTAAAATAATAATAGTATAAAATAAAAAATACATCTGAATTTAAAAAAAAAAATTTTTCTCCTGACCCTTACACTATCTAATTCAATCAATCTTAAAACATCTAATTTTATTAAAATGTCTCTCCTGTTAACTCGAAAGTTCTTTATCTCAACAACCACCTTCCACCATCCGTCTCTATCCTGAACTAACTTCATCCAACTCCTTTTATTACTATCTCGCCAAAAATAAAAATATATGTTTGATAGTTTTTCACATGATTAAAAATTGTATAAAACTGCTATATATAGAATTTCAGCTTGATTGATTCGCTGAAAGTAACAGAATTAATTTTTTAACACGTTGACTGGTAATCTAGCGCCAGCACGTGACGTGGCGCCATCAACCAAGAGCCAAACACGCACTGGTTTAATAAATATTATTTATTTTAATTTATAATTTAATTAATTAAGTTTAATTTAATTATAATATATGTTATTTAATCCAATTCGAATTTGCGAGATAGTCGAGTGGAGACACTCCAGCTTTTTGATGGCTTAAAATTTCAAAGTAAAAAATATTATATATATATATATTTATATATATAAATATCTTTATTTTTCATTACCATAGATATAATTACTTGGAAATTATATTTTTAAAACTCAAAAGACTTTTAAAATAAATATTTATTCAAGCATGTTTATTTAACGATACTAACGATAATCTTAACACTTTAATATTTTAAATATATGCTTGAATAGTAACTAAATATATTTCAAAAAATTTTAAAACAATTATTTATTCTATTCAAACCAAAACTCTTAATTATTTTATGAATAAAAACTCAAGAACTCATTTGTAGTTGGTTTGTCAGTTATAACAACCTTTTTAAAAGGTGAAAATTATATTTGATATTAATTAATATAGATTATATTAATGGAATATTTAGATAAAATATAATATAATTATTTTAGATTAATTTCATTAATAATATTAATAAATAATGATGAAAATAAAAACAAAAATAAATGTAATATTTTCATTTAAATTATTTACTTCTTTAAGTCATACATATATTACAGGTGGGGGAAAAATATTTTCTTCTATTGATTGAACTTTTATGCGTTATAATTCGAAATTAATCTGCCGAAATGCCAAGCGAATCTGATATCAGACACGAATTTGTTTCTCGGAATGTATAGGGCGGTTTGGGATGGTTGTGTTTGCGAGTGGTTGAGGAATTGGAGAGGATAAAGAGAAAGAGAGGAGGAGGTGAGGTGTGAGGGGGTGACTGTAAGCGTTCCTTGAGAAAATGGAATAATAATTCTCTGATTCTTTTCAGGTGGCTTGGCTTCGAGTGGACACGCAGACAATCCTGACAATTGCCGGCCACGTTATCACTAAAAACCACCGCATCGGTGTGGCGCACAGTGACCAACGCACTTGGCAGCTGCATATCCGCGATTTACGCGAGCACGACAGGGGCTGGTACATGTGCCAGATCAACACGGACCCGATGAAGAGCCAGCTGGGTTATCTCGAGGTGGTCGGTAAGTCTGTGACCGCCTGGAAGTTAGCCAGCCAGCCAACCAGAGCGACTCCTCGCTCTACTAACAAACAAAAATCCCAACTAAAAAAGAAAAATTACAGAGAGTCAGAAAAAAATATTGAATTAAATGCCATTCGTTGGTGATATTAATCTTATTTAAATTTTTTAAATGAAATTTTACAAACGAATTGCATTCATATGAATATAGGTTGAAATTAATTTTGAAATTAGAAAAATAAATACAACATTATATTTTCATAGCATTCAATAAAATTTATAGTATGAAACACTCTAAAAGAATTTAGTAAATCTTGGAATTAATTGTTCTGAATATTTTCGAATAAGATTAAAAATTGTTTCATTCAATCATTACTAAATTTATATTTTTATCAAAATTGTGTTTTAGTTGATAACGATAGGTAAGAGTAAAATAGAATTTATTAAGTAAAAGTAAGTGTATTAATACACTCCTGAAATTTAAATATCAGGGATCTATTAAGAAAGGGTGAAAATTTTGAAAAATTGTTCCTGGATAGGATTAAATTGTTATACAAAATATAATATTTAAGTTATTTATTTATTAACTATTTATTTGTATATATAAATTGTTGTTTTTGTTGTTATTATTTATGGTATAGTTTATACTGAGTTATTATTTATTTATTAAATTCTAGTCATGTTTTAATGGGGCCTCTTTACAGTCCCTTATTTGAGCGGTGATATTTTTTATTATTTATTCAACTATTAATTTATTTATTTATTGTATGTTGTATTTATTATTTAATTATTTATTGAATAGATAGATTTTGGGCTAAAAGAAAAAAATTCATTCTTTCTAACCCGGGGAGCGTTGAGTCTGACACAATGGAATCAGTCAGGATTCAGTAATTTACTGTTTGCCTGACTAGGATGGAATTCTCCATGAAGGGATAGATTAGAGAGGAATGATGGATTCTTTAAAACAGAAATGGCCCTAGTTGCTGAGGTTCCTCGATCTTAAAATAATAATAATAATAATAATTAATAAACTCCTAAAATATTCAAAGAAATATTATTTATTGCATATTGAATTTAATAAAATTCTCCATATATCCCACCTTTATATATGAACTACCTCAAGTATTCGTTCAGGTTTATTTATCAATTAATCCTTTTTTTTCTTCATAAATTAAATTGTACCATGCCATATTATTCACTGTAACTTTTGCACATTATATTTTAATTTCGACACCTGATAATTCATCCGCTATATATTCAAATATTCATTCATTTTTTTAAATTGCTTGATATCTAGATAGGATTGACTGCAATTTTACAAGTCTTCAAAATATGTAGTTCTAGATGAGCAAACTGCAACCTCCGCTTATTTTTACTTTTCAATCGGAAAAAATTCTAAGTTTTTCGATAGTAAATTACTTATAATCGCGATCCATTTCCGATATGCGTTTTTTCACAAATGTCCACCTTTCAAGTCATTCTTAATCCAATAAAGTGGTTTTCTCGTTGACTTATGTGTGTTTTTTTATTCAATTCGATTGAAAAGTCATATGTGGACTACCACATATATTTAACTGGTATCTTTTCCATTTTGAATATAAAGAAATATTTTTATATTTGTAGAATTTGTTCCTTTTGTGACTCCTTTAGTTGAGAAGTTTGTTCATAAGGATACCAATTGAATAACGACGGGTGATTAGAGCATGGACGCAATAGGCTTACAAGAGAAGATAGAGGTTTAGGGACAAATGGAGGTAGGTGTTTTGTATTTTTGCTCCTCTCGCCACTCTTCTTTTAAGTCATTCTAATTTCAAAAACAGTGGATTAAACTTTGACGTATGTGTGTGTGTGTGTGTCCCGATTTTTTACCGACCGACGATAGTAAGGGAGGTATTGTTTTCACACCAAATTTCAGATGTGGAGATTTTTACATATCTCCACGAATCATGCATTTTCTTAACAGAAAAAAGTATTTTTAGCATGATGTCTGTCCGTCCGTCTGTCAGTCTGTCCGTCCGTATAGATGTGTACAGCCTGAACGGCTCAACGGATTTTGATGAAATTTGGTATATTTACTTAATGCATCAGTGGGATGAATTGATCAACTTTTGGTGCAAATCCGGAAACCAGAAGTGGTAGTATTAGCGATCAACGATAGGAAGGGAAGGGTTATTTTCACACCAAATTTCACATGAGGAGATTTTTTTACATATCACCACTAATGTATTGGTTTTGTCCTCGTGAAAAATCATCTTCATTATGCTTTTCTTAATTTAAAATTATATGACGTCACCCAGCCCTTCATGACGTCACAGCCTCCTTATTATGATCACGGCAACGCCGGCTACTTCAGCTATAATAAATAAAATTAAAAATATTTATGTTCTATCCATATCTGTTTGTTATTACATTAATAGATATATTAAAATTATTTGAAATTGTTTCTGTAGCTGGAAATTAATTTATTTCAAACTGTCAGTCGGTTCGGACCTGGCCACAGGTCCACTTATTTTTAAATATATTTAGAAATAATCGATTGAAAAGTCATATGCGGACTACCAATTATATTCAACTGGTTAAAATTATATCGATGAGTTTGAAAAGTATTTCATTGATTAAGTAATAAATTATTTATTAAAAATTTTATTAAAAGAAAAATTCATTTTAAAATTTTATTAAATTTATATTTTGTATATATGTAATTATTTTTTTTCAAACTAAAATTATATTAATTATTAATTAATATTTTTAATATTCATTATTAATATTAAATTATGATAATATGTCAATATTTTCTAAAAGTTAAATTGAAATCTATAATAAAATATTTATTTTCAATTTTACTCAAAATTTTCTTATAAGTTTCTGCCCACGTATAGAATTTGTTGATTTCAATTTTGGCCCGAATTATAAAAAGGTTGCCCATTCCTGTTCTAGAAAATGATTTATAATATGATTTCCTAATATTTATTCATCTTATTAATGTATATGATAAGAAAAGTTAGATAAAATCTTCAAAATAAACTACTTTATTTATTTTTTATAAGAATGTGAAGAATAGTCACATTCCTTTCAATATCTTTGTAAAGACAAACATTTTTTACCGACCGACGATAGTAAGGGAGGTATTGTTTTCACACCAAATTTCACATGTGGAGATTTTTACATATCTCCACGAATCATGCATTTTCTTAACAGAAAAAAGTATTTTTAGCATGATGTCTGTCCGTCCGTCTGTCCGTCTGTCCGTCCGTCTGTCCGTCCGTCTGTCCGTCCGTATAGATGTGTACAGCCTGAACGGCTTAACGGATTTTGATGAAATTTGGTATATTTACTTAATGCATCAGTGGGATGAATTGATCAACTTTTGGTGAAAATCCGGAAACCGGAAGTGGTAGTATTAGCGATCGACGATAAGAAGGGAAGGGTTATTTTCGCACCAAATTTCACATAAGGAGATTTTTTTACATATCACCACGAATGTATTGGTTTTATCCTCGGGAAAAATCATCTTCATTATGTTTTTCTTAATTTAAAATTATATGACGTCACCCAGCCCTTCATGACGTCACAGCCTCGGGTAACGCTGGCAACGCCGCCTACTCCAGCTATATATTATAAATAAAATAAAATTAAAAATATTTATGTTATATCCATATCTGTTTTTTATTACATTAATAGATATATTAAAATTATTTGAAATTGTTTCTGTAGCTGGAAATTAATTTATTTCAAACGGTCGGTCGGTTCGGACCTGGCCACAGGTCAACTTATTTTTATATTGATTAAAATATACAATACAACTTAATTATGAATATAATTATAAATATAATTTATTTTCTAAAGTCACAGTTATTTAAAAACAAATAAATTAAAACGAACAATAAAATTGTGCTCATTTATTTACATCTGACTATAAATAATGTACTCTTAAGTATTAGAAGAGAGTAAACATTATCATTAATATAAATGGAATATTCGATTTGCTCTCTATAGATATAGCAATAAAGATAAAATCATAAGATAGTAAAGCTTTTAAATTTTATGTAGACTTCGCCTGGGAAAATATTGGCAACGATCAATATGAATATTTGATATTAAACATGTTCATCAGGAAACTCAACAGATAATCGAACTTCCATTTCAAATCCTTCCATTAGCGCATCTTAACTTCTTACTTTAGATAACCGATCATTTTTATTATATCAATGAATGCCTTTCGATAAGTTCAAGTACATTTTCATTGAACACTCGAATAAAACATTTAATTAATTTTATAATAGTTTTCTTATTATGTAATTTGCGTTCTTCGTTTTAAATTTTGGTACTGTCTTGTTAGGCGATGCAGACGAATATAGAAACGACTAGACGAAATAGATGAACAAAATAGGAAGTTGATCAAATAAAATGTATAATGAACAAATTAGGAATTTAATCGAAATAGGATGGACAATGAACAAAATAGAAAGTTGATCGAAATAAGATGGATGATGAGCACAAAATAAGAATTTAACCGAAATAGGATGGATAATGAACAAAATAGGAAGTATAATGAACAAAATAGGAAATTGATCGAAATAAGATGGGTGATGAGCACAAAATAGGAATTTAATCGAAATAGAATGGATGATAGTTTGTTTTTAAGGTGATAAAAAACAATATTAGATGCCTTCCATAACAGAGAATATTTTGTAAGATCTGGTACCCTTAACGTCATAAAGAAAAAGTACCGGGTTAAAAAAAAATAATTCATTATTATTGGGTTTGGCTGGTAATATTAATATCTGGGACACCGAGCTCTCGCTCGACCCTTTAAAAAATATTGATATACAATTCTTTAATTATTTATTACAATTATTAAATGTTGCATCATTGCATCAATCTGTTTAAAATGAATGGGACTGGGGTCCTCAATAATAATACCTGGTTCACCGCTCACAACTCGGTCAATAAAAAAAATGATTATTTATTATCGGGTTTGGCTGGTAATATTAATACCTTATTTACCGAATTGATATAAAATATATACATGAGACACCGAACTATCGCTCGACCCTTTAACCAATTTATACAATTTATTATTATATACTTTAAAAATTTTACAATTTTCAACGAACTTTTAGTTCGTTTATAAAATCTATATATCTGTGTGTCTGTCGCCAAAAATTTTGATTTTGGATTCGAATAGAGCTTAAAGAAGTGTAAATGTAAAGTGGTTTTGGTTTTTAAAATTTGGTTGGGAACATGGTCAAATCGGGGGTCAAAGTTGAAAATTTCCCATATATTATAACTAGTGTAATTAGTGTTATTATAATGTAAAATTATAAAGAAAAGTGTGTGAGTGAACTCGGCGCTGGTCGGACGTGTGTCGCATCGCTCCTGATTCCCATCCGTTTTTCCTTGGGGTATTTGTTAAAACTGGTGGTAAGTTTTACATCATTTTACTGATCTTGAAGTGCTCTTTACAATGGGGCACATCTGGGATCAATTGCTACCAAGGTGGGCGCGGTGGATCCTTAATTGGTAATTCTCGGTACTGAGACTGATGGGTATATGAACCCATTAATGAGTATAATTAGTGATAATGATAATGATCATTATTCTAATTTTATTTTTGTCATCTAATTCCGAGTTCAATTCAGGGTTCAACGTTCTACCAAGCAAGTACTCCACTCCTTCTCCCCCCTCTACCACTCCTGTTTTAAATCCTTTATTTATTTATTCCTATTAATAACTTATCCCGATTAACATTTACTAATATTATAAAATAAATAAATAACAATTTCCTTTTTCCTATCAGTGGCTTGTGGCGGGCGGTTTGTATGCGCGCTGGGTGATCTTACATATTCCCTTGAGGGGCTCATAGCTTATAAGCATATGGATTGGCATCCATGAGGTCCCAAGCCATATCTAGTATTGCTTCCACTTACTTGTACTAGATATCTTACTTTTATCTTTCCTATCTGGCCTCTCTTGGCCAACTCTTGTTTCTTCCGACCCCGACGCTATTAGGTGTCCGAGGGCTAGGGGTCTTTCATTTCTTACTATTTACTTTCTCTTCTCTTAAGCCAGTTATGGCGAAACCCAGTAGCGTCTGTTCTCCAGGTTAGGGGCGGCTACGAACAGCGTCTGTACTCCAGGTTAGGGGCGGCTGAGAATCAAACCGAAGAAGGCAACGGGAAACCACTTCGGTATACCATCCCCAGGAAATTCACTATGACGAGAAACAAAATACAAATGGCCCCCAGTCCCGGGCAGCCCTTAAATGGGCAAGGGGTGCGAAGAATCTCCCGGCTCAGAATAGTGAAAACCAGATTGCGAGTGTGTACATGGAATGTCAGAAGTCTCTTCATGGCCGGAAAATTAAACAACGCTATCAAAGAAATGAGAAGACTTAAAGTTAAGTTCATGGGAATCAGCGAACTCAGATGGCCTGGTGTCGGTGTTTGTTCTCAGGAAGGAGGAACACTCTATTACTCAGGAAGTGAGAGTGGAGATAGGTTTCATCGAAACGGTGTCGGAATTCTAGTTGACTCGGAGTTCACGAGGTACGTTAAGAACTTTGTGCCCATATCGGATAGAGTGATGCTGCTACAGAT
The DNA here is from genome assembly GCA_963082975.1 of Labia minor. Classification (NCBI taxonomy): domain Eukaryota; kingdom Metazoa; phylum Arthropoda; class Insecta; order Dermaptera; family Spongiphoridae; genus Labia; species Labia minor. The sequence goes on along the minus strand of OY720348.1, from coordinate 39,732,758 downwards.
TCATGGACAGCCATTTGACATAAATATCTTACAAGTCTACGCACCTACATCTGATAGTAAATACGATGAGGAAGTGGAAAAATTCTACAACACTTTAGAAAACACTCTAAACTCTCTCAAGAAGAATACCATAAACTTGATACTTGGAGACTTTAATGCTAAAATCGGTCAGGGCAGACGGGGGGATTTGGTCGGCGATTTCGGCTTAGGTGAGTGTAATGAGAGAGGAGACCGGCTCTATGATTTCTGCCAAACTACAGAGATGGTAGTAACTAATACGCTATTTAAACTTCCAAAGCGACGTCTTTACACATGGAAATCACCCAGAGACTCTATTGACAACCAAGAACCAAGTAGGAACCAAATTGATTACATTCTGATAAACAGACGTTTCCGAAATTGTGTTAAAAGAGTCACAACATGCCCTGGTGCAGACATAGGCTCAGATCACAACCCTTTGGTTGCGGACATGGGCCTAGCGTTGAAGTCTGTAAAAAGAAAAAACTGCAACGTTAATATTATTGATACATCAAGATTACAATTTGAGGATGTTAGGAATGCTGTTATTGATGATCTCAATGGCAAATTAATGAGGATATCTATTGACGATCTTGACGATATAAATACTCAGTGGGCACTGCTGAAAAATGCTTTGGTGGAGACTGGTTCGCTTCACTTGAGGAGAACACGTACAATGAAGAGGAGGTCGTGGATGACGGACGAGATTTTGGATTTGATGGAAGAAAGGAGACTTCTCAAAAATAACATCGTGGAATATAAAAAGATGCAATTCAAAATAAGGAAAGGGATTAAATTAGCAAAACAAATTTGGATGACAGAAAGGTGTGAAGAAATAGAAGAATTAGTCTCAAAACATGACATGTTTAATATACATGTAAAGGTAAAGGAAATAACTGGACAATTCAGGAGTCGACCACCAATGTCAATACTAAATGAAGCCAAAAAACTAGTAACGGACGAAGCTGAACTCATGAAAGCCTGGCAATTGTACGCAGCAAAACTTTTTGAAGATTCCAGAGAGGAAGTTGAAATTGATGATTGCGATCCTGAAGGACCAAAAATAATAAAATCAGAGCTAATTCACGCTATTTCAATTGCTAAGAACAAGAAAGCGCCGGGACCAGATGGAATCCCAATGGAATTAATCAAATTCATCAATGAAGACAATATAGACCTGGTATTGAAAATATTTAACAATATCTATAACTGCGGTGTGCTTCCAGAGGAATGGCTGAAATCAACATTTGTTACTATCCCAAAGAAACAATACCCTAAGAATTGCAGTGACTATCGCCTCATCAGTCTTATGAGCCACATGTTAAAGACCTTTCTTCGAATAATACACGCCCGCATCCGATTAAAATGTGAGTTAGACTTAGATGACTCGCAGTTTGGATTCAGAAACGCCTTCGGTACAAGAGAAGCATTATTTGGCTTCAATGTTTTGCTTCAAAAATGTCGTGACCAACACAAGAATGTATTTGCATGTTTTGTTGACTACGAAAAAACCTTTGACAGAATAAAACACACTAGACTGATTGAACTTCTGTGCGATGCTGGAGTGGACGAAAAAGATATCAGGATTATAAAAAATCTGTACTGGAGGCAATATGCCGTAATCAGAGTAGGAAAATCCACAACACCGGGAATTGAGATCCAGAGAGGAGTCCGTCAAGGATGCATTCTCTCTCCCCTTTTATTTAATCTCTATGCTGACAGAATTTTTAAGGAGGCCTTGGAAGAACTGGATATGGGGGTGAAAGTAAATGGCGTACCAATTAGTACAATTAAATATGCCGACGACACTGTGATCCTGTCTGAAAACATTGAAGACCTTCAACTACTTCTGAATAAAATTTCTCAAATTGGAATTAAAGCGGGCTTAAACATCAATATAGCCAAAACAAAATTTATGGTCTTTAGCCGCCAGCCACATGGAAACGCCTCCCTCCACCTCGATAACAAACAAGTTGAACAAGTAAGATCTTTTAAATATCTTGGTTGTATCATAAATGACCAGCTAGACCCGGATATCGAAATTAAGTCCAGAATTGAGGCTGCGCGGTCCACCTTCAATAAAATGAGATCCTTCTTCTGTGATGACAACCTAAATCTTAAATTACGACAGAGAATGGCCAAATGCTATGTTTGGTCCATTCTCTTATATGGTGTGGAAGCATGGACACTCAAGGTCAGTACGATGAATCGCCTGGAGGCTTTTGAGATGTGGATCCTCAGGCGAATGCTGCGAATTCCCTGGGTCGAGAGAGTTACCAACAAGGATGTCTTGAGGAGAGCAAACACACAGCGAGAACTCCTCAACACTGTCAAATGCCGGAAAATCTCTTACCTCGGCCACATCTTGAGAGGTAATAAATATCAACTCCTTCAATTAATCCTCAAAGGGAAAATTGAGGGTCGACGTGGACCCGGGAGAAGACGCCAATCCTGGTTAGGGAATATCAGGGAATGGACCGGCATAAGGAGCGTGGGAGAGCTGTTCCGCACGGCGGAAAATAGAGACGTTTTCGCCAGAGTGATCGCCGACGTCAGGGAGACCGGACAAGGCACTTGAAGAAGAAGATAATGTAAAATTATAAAGAAAAAATGTTTAGACATTATTGTAGACATTTTCATTCTGTAAATTAAATAATTTTATTTCATCTAATTAAATATCTATATTTAAATATATTTTGCTCTCTACATTATTTATATAATTCTCACAATATATTAAGATCATATAAATTGGAATTAGTTATTAAATTTTGTGCTAAATATGAATAAAAGTTCGTTGATAGTAATGCTTCCTAGCATTCCCAGATGTTTCAATTATTTATTACAATTGGGTTTGGCTGGTAATATTAATACCCGATTCACCAAATCGCCATTCAAATAATTTAAAAGAACATAAATTAAAAAAAAATAGTCATAAAACACATACACCCCTTAAACGTATACATTTAAATTATTTGAAATTGTTTCTGTAGCTAGAAATTAATTTATTTCAAACCATCGGTCGGTTCATGTCAACTTATTTAAAATTTGATATCTACGTGATGTCATTCAAAGAATGTTTATATTTTTATTTTTTATGTTATATTTATATTTATATTTTATATATTTTTAATTTTAGGTTTTTAATATTGGCCTTTTTAAATTAATTATAAAACTCTGAAAACATTCAAGATTATATGAATAAATAATTTTAAATAATTGATCTCATAATTGGATTTTCATTTTCAAGTAAGTAAGATATTATTATGGGTGGATTCACAATGTATGAAGGGACACTTCTAGAAGAGCAGAGTGATAGATAGATATAACATTTACAATAATAATATATAATTAATTTACTGATTAAATTAAAATATATTAAAAGTAAGAACATAAAAACAAATAAATGTTTTATCTAATATACTGATTGAACATCTAGCTAGTATATTATAATATTTTATATTTACGGAGTCGCTGTATAATAAATTGATGACGTCATTTAATTCTCCTATATCAAATCGAATAAAGATAAATCTTCTAAACGTTGTGAAACAATTTCAAATAATTTAAATATATCTATTAATTAAATAAAAAACAAATATTAATATAATATAAATATTTTAAATTTTATTTTAAGAATAGATATATATCTCACAAGCGGTCGCTGTGACGTCATATCTATTTAAATTAAAAAAAAAAACTAATGAAGATGATTTTTCCCATAGATGTGATCAATAAAACTCAATTTTTCTTTTTAAATACTATCTCTTGTGTGAGTTTCAATAAAATCGTTAGAGCGGTTTTTGAGAACCCATTTACATATATATATATATATATATATATAAAAACAAACAAACAATTTTAGCTAGCATAATAAGAGAAGATATCCAAGAAACTACAATTTATTATGATTTTTATGCTTCCCAAAGTTATTCCAAAAATCAAATCTGAATGAAATAACTAAATTAAAATTGTAGTTTATTTATTAAAGCTTTTTTGTTTGAGCTCAACCAAAGGGACAACAGTCCAATTTTTCCTAATCAATGATGAATATTTTATCCTGTCGACTATAATCTCTCCTAATCAATTTATAACAATACATAGAAAACTGATCTATTATTATTAAATAATTGACATAAAAATTGATTATGAGAGTGAAATTTGATTAAATTTATAATATTTATTGAAGATTGTTAATATACAATGAATTATCCTAGTTCTCGACTGAATCGTTATTTAATTAATTTATAATAATAATATTAATAATAATATAAAAAGCTTTTATTTTTATTTTATTGAATTATTAGAAATCAAAATTAATGTCTCGTCTTTTTTTGAGCTTTGAACAATTTTTCTCCTGATTTTTTATTTTATTTATTGGCTCCACTTTTTGGTTATACTAATCTCCCACACATCATATATAATTTAATATAATTTTTAATTCTTCTCACGTTTTTATATGTATATTTATTTCTATTTAGTCGGCTTAGAACTCAGTTTAGCCATTCAAGTAGGAAGGATTTTTATCCACTAATCCACCCTAAATTTTTTTCTTCTCCCATTCTCCCTTAGCAAAAATAATTATTTAGAAATTTAAATGCAAAGTATTCAAAGGGATTTTTTTTTTAATTTTTTAAGATAACTTAAATCTAATTTCTTGATAAATTGCCTGATTATATTTATTTATTTTAGTTTATGAGTTTAAATCAAATTGTGACTGAAAAATGGATAAAATTGGCTACCCTTCGATGAAGTACCAATCGGAGTGACCATTCCATCTCATTCTCATCTTTTTTTCTCTTTTTTCGATACATATTTTATTTTCTGATTTTCCGAATAAGACTTTGGTGAAATATTCATATTGTTCCATTTGCGTTCAGATTGTCCTCGTAAAATATCATATCATACCTACGATTTTAAATTCAATTCGTTTAAGAATACCATTCTTCACGATTAGCCATGCTTAGAGCTAAAAAAGGCTGATAAACCTTAATCTAATCTTATTATGCTAGCTAAAATTGTATGTATCTAATCTTATTATGCTTGCTAAAATTGTTTGTTTGTATATATATATATATATATATATGTAAATGGGTTCTCAGAAACCGCTCTATTTTTTTGAAATTCACACCAGAGATAGTATTTATAAAGAAAAATTGAGTTTTATTGATCACATCTCTGGAAAAAATCATCTTCATTAGTTTTTTTTTAATTTAAATAGATATGACGTCACAGCGACCGCCTGTGAGATATATATCTATTCTTAAAATAAAATTTAAAATATTTATATTATATTAATATTTGTTTTTTATTTAATTAATAGATATATTTAAATTATTTGAAATTGTTTCACAACGTTTAGAAGATTTATCTTTAATCGATATTGGAGAATTAAATGACGTCATCAATTTATTATACAGTGACTCCGTTAATACAAAATATTATATACTAGCTGTTCAATCAGTATATTAGATAAAACATTTATTTCTTACTTTTAACATATTTTAATTTAATCATTTACTCAGTAAATTAATTATATATTATTATTGTAAATGTTATATCTATCTATCTCTGTGCTCTACGGTAGTCGAAAGTTCTTGGCCGCAACATCCACATTTCTCGAAGTGTCCCTTCATACATTGTGAATCCACCCATAATAATATCTTACTTACTTGAAAATGAAAATCCAATTATGAGATCAAAATTAAAATTATTTATTCATATAATCTTAAAAATTAAAAAAAAGAGGTAATAATAGTCTCAATGTGAATGTTTTCAGGGTATTAAATTGTTTCAAAAATTATTTACTTATTTTTTTTTTATTAATTAAATATTTACTAAAATTTATATTTATTTTAATTTAAGATTGGTTCGTGAAATTTTTTGAGAATGTAGTTAAATAACACACTCACACTGATTTTTATTTTATTTAAATAAATAAGAAACGATAATAACTAAAATGTTTCTCTAAAAATTCCTTCCTTAATTAAATTATTCACATGTTTACATGGCAGAATCACCATGAATGCATAATATACCGATTCTATTTCAGATATCACTGTTTAATTCTTGTTTGATTTATTATTAAACCTTGGAATTGTTAATGAATCTTTTGCCAAATAAATACTAGCGAAAATAGAATGAATACAACAATTATCCGTAATTACTTTTAAGGAACAACAAATTATTACGATTATTTAATTAAAATTTAATTATAAATTATTATTATTACTAAGGGATTGGACCCTTGGATGATGCAAGGGTTTATTCAATTTTTATTTCATTTTCAATTCTTAATCGTTCTATTTTGCCAGAATATTTTTATCTTTTCACAATTTTCAGATTAATTTGTACCGAACTTTTTTACTTACCTTTCTGGTAGGAATTTACATCGCTCCATCTTGATAGAACTTTCTTTTGGAGTTTCAGACGGGTCGATCGCAGAATCTTGTTGGTTAATCTATCTGACGGAAGACTTTCGATATGAACAGAAGAGTTGTTGTTATAGTTCTATTTTAAATCTTCTGATCTCATCATAGTCAGGGTTATCCAGAATCTGAATGTCCGGAGATGTAAATTTGTTGCTACCTGAAGTAATTTTGATGTTTGACTCACAAATCATGGTTTTGTGCTTGTTTTGAAATAGTCATACTAAAAAAACACATATTGTCTGTTCTTGAAACCGGCAACAGTTATTAATTTATTAATAATAAGAAAATAAGAAAATCTCTTGTTCTGGGGTGATCTTTGACTCAAGATTTCAGCTTATTGATTAGCATACACTCCTCCATTTAATTGTAAATATTATATAATACAGTTTATGATGATATTGGCTGATTAGTAATTAGTTATTTAACCTGGGGTCAGTAGCCAACGGGAAAATAAAAGATTTAGCAATAAAACTCTCTAAGCTCTTCCCCCCCCCAACCAATATCAACATTTCGGTCTCATGTCAGGGCCTTCTTCAGGAGCTTGTTTTTTTTTAATAATATTAATAATAATAATATTTTTATTTGATTTTTAAAGAATGTCTTTTCTTTCTCGTTCATTCTATGTTTTTAATAAATTATAAATTAATGACAGGTAATAATAATAATTCAATACACCTCAATATTTGTTATTTAATTTCATAAAAGATAAATAAATAAATATTAATAACCGTTCTTTTATGACAATAATCTTTTGAGAGAGCTTTTCGATACTGACACAAATTGAAAATGCACTTAATCGTTTTTGAAATAGATTGGTGTCAAATTTGATTTGATCTACCGAGGTGTTCGTTCAATACACAATGTTCTCCCACTTAGCGTTTAATTAAATGTTTTTCAATAATTGAAAATAATAAAATTTGATTTAAGGGAAGTACTTATTATAGAACTGTTTTTTTTATCCTGTATTTATAAACCTCAACCTATATTGAAGTTTTTATTTTTTTTTATTTTTTCATACAAAGAAAAACATTTGCCGAGATCAATATTGAAATGAATCTCGTCAAAAAACAATAAAAATATTTATTACATTCACAATGAGATTAAATGTGATTATTAGATCCTAATTTGATTTGCCTTTCAAAATGACTACAATGAGTCAATAAAATCAAAAATAAAATTAACAAACATTTGAATAGAAAGAAATTATTCATGCAAATTATAATTGGGGTCTGATTTCAAAATAAAAATCAAAATTTAGTGAATGTATTTTTCGTATAATCAAAACCAAAAAGTAATTTTTTTCCTTTGAATGTTTAAAGCAGTCCATTTTTCAACGTTCAAATTATCGTGACGTTTTGACAGAATTAATATATTATCAGCATCATTTTTTCTTGAAACTGATTTGACAAATAGAAAATAAATTTCAAATTTACATAAAAAAGTTTATATTCAAGAAGACGCCTCATAGTCTAAGGGGCACAACACGGTTGACTCTCAACCTCGTGGTCCTGGGTTCAAGTCTCAGTCCTGGCAAAGGGATTTCTTTCTAATTGGGATCTATTGGAACTAACCCAGCCTTGATACAATTGAGAAGCTACTTAAAATAAGAAGTAGCGGCGTTCGATCAAGAAAATCAAGATAAAAGTTGTAGTGATCCTACAATAGCTTTTCCCAACTAAGTGGTAGGCACATAAGATATACAAGAGTTATAGGGTTCATTTTATTTAGAAAGGAAGAATATATTTGAATTGGATGAAATTTTTTTCCCTCTCAATGATTTGAAAAATATTTTAATTTTTTTTTTTAAATATTTTTTACTATCTCACCCTTTTTATACGTTGTGAAGGCCACTGAGTCATTTTCACTAAGATTGAGAAAAATCTGTGTGTGTGTGTGTGTGTGTATGTAGACAAGATTACGCAAAAACGGTTTGAGCTAGTATGATGAAATTTGGTGCACGGCCATTATTCAAAATCCGTAGTTTTCTATCAACTTTTGAGAAATGTAGCTCATTCGGAAGAGGACCATCACCTACCATGTTTTCATTTTTTTCCTCTAAACTGACCGTAAAATTAAAAAGATATATTTTTGATAGTTTTTCACATGATTAAAATTGTATAAAACTGCTATATATAGAATTTCAGCTTGATTGAATTGCTGAAAAAGTACCGGAATTTTTTAAATTTTTTAACACGTTGACTTACCTTCACGCCCCAGCACGTCATGTGGTTTCATCAACAAAGAGACAAAGACGCGTTGGTTAAATAAATATTATTTATTAATTTTAATTTATAATTTAATTTTAATTAAATTTAATTTAAATATAATATATATTAATTAATCCAATTCAAATATGCGAGATAGATAGATACATTAATATAATCTATTATTATATTATATATTTATTATACTATTCTTATTAATGTGATATTGTATGTTAGTAATTATGTATTATAGTTAGTGCGTTATTAAAAAAAATATTAATTTTTAAATTTTAAATAATCGTTTTTAATTAACTTAAATCCATAGAGGCAGCCCACTTAGCATCATTATGAAAAACTCGAAATGATCTTTATTATAATTTATGAAACGAGAAGTTAAATTTCAAAATTAAAAAGCCTATAACAATATTTTAGTTAAAAAAAAACAAAAAAAAATTACACACATGTTTTTATTTCTCAAATGAACTAAATTAAAATGAAATAATTTTCAATGTGGATATACTCTCTACCTAATAATCATCC